>CM054059.1:515453103-516053103 GCA_028641055.1 Alopecurus myosuroides | reverse complement strand
CATTGTTTTCTTTCCCAGCGTTCCTTTTCCCCTCAGTCTCCCCTCATGCCGCGATTCAGGAACACCAATTGTCTTAAGGTCAGGAATAAAGTCAACACAGAACCCAATGACCTCCTCTGTTCCATAGCCCTTCGAGATGCTTCCTTCTGGCCTAGCACGGTTATGAACATATTTCTTCAAGACTCCCATGAACCTCTCAAAGGGGAACATATTGTGTAGAAAGATCGGACCGAGAATATGAATCTCTTCACATAGGTGAACAAGGAGATGAGTCATAATGTTGAAGAAGGATGGTGGGAACACCAACTCAAAACTAACAAGACACTGGACCACATCCCTCTGTAATCTTGTCAGAATTTCTGGATCGATTACCTTCTGAGATATTGCGTTCATGAATGCACATAGCTTCACAATGGGTACTTGAACATTTTCCGGTAGAAGCCCCCTCAATGCAATCGGAAGCAATTGCGTCATAATCACGTGGCAGTCATGAGACTTCAGGTTTTGGATTTTTTTCTCTGCCATGTTTATTATCCCCTTTATATTCGACGAGAAGCCAGACGGAACCTTGATACTGTAAAGGACTTCAAAGAATATTTCCTTCTCTGCTTTAGTAAGAGCGTAGCTGCTTAAGGAATGGCGCCCTGTATCTGTGTGCTTGTTGCTTGGGTCTTTCATACGTTGCTGGTCCTCCCGTGCTTCAGGCGTATCTTTTGACTTCCCATACACGCCCAGGAAGCATAGCAGATTGACACATAGATTCTTTGTCACGTGCATCACGTCGATCGAAGACCGGACATCTAAAACTTTCCAATAGGGTAGCTCCCAAAATATAGATTTCTTCTTCCACATGGGTGCCCGCTTATCAGGGCCGTACGGAACTGGTTGGCTGCCAGCAGCCTTACCAAAGATTACATCTAGGTCCTTGACCATATCGAATATATCATCACCACTACGGAGCTCAGGCTTCTTTCGGTTATCTGCCTCACCTCTGAAATGGTTCCCTCCTTTTTTCCTTAAGGGATGCTTGATCGGAAGAAATCTACGATGCCCCAGGTATACAACCTTTTTACATTTATCCAAAAAAACACTGTCAGTCTTATCTAAACAGTGTGTGCATGCATTGTATCCCTTGTTTGTATGACCGGAAATGTTACTAAGAGCTGGCCAATCATTGATGGTCACGAAAAGCAACGCCCGTAGGTCAAATGGCTTTTGTTCGTTCTCATCCCACACACGTACACCTGGTTTGCCCCACAGTTCTAAGAGTTCTTCCACTAATGGCCTTAGATACACATCAATGTCGTTGCCAGGTTGCCTCGGGCCTTGGATGAGAACTGGCATCATAATGAACTTGCGCTTCATGCACAACCAAGGAGGAAGGTTGTACATACATAGAGTTACAGACCAAGTGCTATGACTGGAGCTCTGCTCCCCAAAAGGATTAAAGCCATTTGTACTTAGACCAAACCATAAGTTTCTCGCCTCTCCTGCAAAGTCTGGAAAGTCTCTCTCGATCTTTCTCCACTGCGATCCATCGGCGGGGTGCCTCAACTTTCCATCTTTCTTACGGTCTTCTTTGTGCCATCGCAACAACCTAGCATGCTCTTTGTTTCTAAACAGACGTTTCAGCCGTGGTATTATAGGAGCATACCACATCACCTTAGCAGGAACCCTCTTACGGGGGGCTCGCCGTCAACATCACCAGGATCATCTGCTCTGATCTTATACCGCAGTGCAGTGCATATCGGACATTCATCCAAATTCTCGTACTTCTCACCGCGGAAGAGAATGCAGTCATTAATGCATGCATGTATCTTCTGCACATCTAATCCTAGAGGGCAGAGAGCTTTCTTTGCTTCGTACGTACTCTCAGGCAATTCGTTATCCTTTGGAAGTTTAGGCTTCATTAGTCGAAGTAAACTCTCAAATGCCTTGTCAGTCACACCGTTTTGTGCCTTCCATTTCAGCAACTCCAGTGTGGTACCGAGCTTTGTGCTACCATCTTCGCAATTTGGGTATAACAATTTTTTGTGATCCTGTAACATGTTGTCCAGCTTCAACCTCTCCAATTTATTTTCACAGTCTTCCCTTGCATCAGCAATAACTCGGCCAAGATCATCATCGGGCTCTTCTGATGCCTGTTCTTGATCACCTCCTTCTTCTGCATTCTCTTCCATTGCAGTATCGTCGTATTCAGGGAACAAAGGATCTTCTTCTTCTTCTTCATCGTCTTCCATCACAACCCCTCTTTCTCCATGCTTGGTCCAGCAATTATAGCTGGGCATGAAACCTCTCCGAAGTAGATGGCCGTGAAGGATTCTTTCGGAAGAATGTTCTCTGACGTTCCGACAATCAACACATGGGCAACACATGAAGCCATTATCTTTGTTCGCCTGAGCTACAGCAAGAAATGCATTCAGGCCTGCCATATACTCGGAGGTGCGTCGGTCACCGTACATCCATCGCTGCCGTGCATCCATCTGCATCATATAATTAAGTTTATCAAAATACATATTAATACAGAGATGACCACAGTACATCGACAAATAATAATTTTTTATGTATCAGTTACAGATGAAAAAGATAATTTGTTAACCTCGGTTGAAGATACCATTTTCAGTGAGCTTGTGTGCGTCTCGGGAATTTCGTCGAACACCTCGTGTGCATAGTAAAAAAAACACACTAACACCACACTCTCTCACACCTCCAAGCAAAAAAAAAGATGGAAGGAGGGGGGGCTGGGGCAGTATATATAGGGGAAGGGGGCATTGGTCCCGGTTCGTGGACTGAACCGGGACAACAGGTCATGCGCGTGCCACATGGCCTATGGCTAGGCATTGGTCCCGGTCCGTGGCACGAGCCGGGACCGATATGCCCCCCACGAACCGGGACCAATGCGCCCAGGCGATTCCTGTTGCCCCGGGCGCACGAACCGGGACCAATGCAGGGCATTTGTCCCGGATTTGGTTGCAACCGGGACAGCTGCCCCCCGGCCCCCTGGACGAGAGGGGTTGTTTCCACTAGTGAAAACATTCTTTTTGAAGCAAAGTTGGATGACCGCAACCTCCTTCCCATTGCGCGTGTACTCAAGATCGAGCCCGATGAATTTCTCTTGGTCCTTCACGATTTCAACACATCGTTGGAATGTGGCAAGATAACCTGCCATGTTGGTGGTCTCGTTGGAGTAGACGACGATAAGTACGTTCGTGCCATGTGCACGAACAGGGCCTATGCGACTGATTGGTTAATCCATGGTGGATGATGGGAAGAAGAGAGGGAGAAGAGAGAGGAGGAGAGGGAGGAAACAGGGAGAAAACAGAGAGAATGCTGCTCGTACTGTTGCAGCTCGCGAACTAATATGCGCGTGAGGCAAAACGGTTTGACTCTTCAGTACCGGTTTTAGCCACCAACCGGTACCAAAGGTCCTCGTGCCAGGCGAACGGTTCCCACGCTCCCTTTCCCACACCTCTTTGGTACCGGTTGGTGGCTAAAACCGGTACCAAATGAGCCCGCACCAGGCGAACGGTTGACACACCCCTTTGGTACTAGCCACCAACCGGTACCAAAGGTAAGGTTCAAACCGGTATTAGCCGTGCCCGGCACCCTCCCCGTTCGAACTGGTACAAGGGTTCATAATTGAATAGGTACTAAAGGAAAAATCCTTTTGCTCTGTTTCTACTAGTGTATCCGGATATATGAGCCAGCCATAGAGGCATAACCGGGGATATCCACACATGTGTTAGGGTTTTCCTCCACATACTCACTATTTGGGACTGACAAAATTGTATCCTATAATATAAACTTAATCATGAAACATAAATATGAAGAATAACACTTTCCTATTGGCTCTAGGGCATATTTCCATCAACACTCTGGGCCCTCACCATAAATATATGAACTTGTGCATTGTGTTAGGTATTATGGTGTTTGTCATCATCCGGACGGGCACTTGATCATGATGATGATCATAGATGAACTCGTGGATTGTGAAGTATCGAGAAGCTATGGGATAGGTGAATGTTAATTAGTAATATGGGTGGTTCTCACCATAAATATATTCGTGGTATGTGTGGGGGTCATGATGTTCATCAAAATACCGTTAATGATCATTGTAGGCAAATGAGTTTCAGAGATGTTGACATGTATTCGAACCCATAGAGTTAAACACGTAAGATTCAACAACATTTAGGAATTGTGTTCCAATGACATATGTAGATTAAGTAACATCGAATGCAATTCGTAGTGTCTCGAGACATGAAGGAGGGGTCCAGAATGTCACCGCGAGTGCAAGGAACGGTTCCAGACATATATGGAAAGTGGTAGAATTGTTTTGGAAGGTTCCAGAATGTTTTGAAGGAGTCCGGGAATCTTTCGGGTTCCAGAATGGTGAGAATGGACAAACCCTAATGGGTCCACATGTTCCTGCGGCCATGATAGAGTGAGAAACCCCGGCCAAATTCGCTAGTGACTCCACCCTCACGCGGACTGGAAATGAGGGTGATGATACCTTGCTAGTTGGTCTCGGACTGTTTCCTCAATCGTATTGGGGAAGGGAGTCCGTGAGGGAATCAAACTTCCCCAACTCGCATAGGGCAGGGAGGGAGTCCCAGAGGGACTCCAACTCCCCCATGGTGTGGAGAAGGCAATGGGGAGGGAGCCACAGTAGGCTTCTTCCTTTTGAGGAGTTAGAATCCTAGGAGGACTCATACCTGTAGGCTCCTAGCCCACTATATAAAGGGGGCACCAAGGCAGCCACCCCCAAGCATCCAGGCCCACTATCCGTGCCCATGGCCACACCACCAAACCACTGCTCCCGACTATGCCTCGTTGCCCCGGTGCTCCATCTACTTCGTCTACTCTTCGGGTGATCGTTCTTGCTTGTGACCGTGGCGAGCCCCAATATTCATCAAAAACTTCCGCACTTCGTCATCGATGATAGATCCCATTATGACGACATGTTTCTGATCATGTAAGTGTGGAAACCATGAAGGTGTTGCGATTTTGGTACTTGATCGCGGGATTACACATCTCCTCGCAATCAGATATGTATAATTGCGGGGATCGACTAGGTCTACTTCCACGCTAGTCTCGTCAGCGATAATATTATGCTACTTTGACAGACGAATCTATGTTTCGTTTCCTCTTCCCGAAGCGGGTCCCCCAACAGCTCACACTTGGGTTCAATACTCGGCGAAGGATCAAGTACAGTTCTTCAAAATATAGTTTATTGGAGTAATTACACTGCTTCAACATATAGCTTCAGATGGAACAACTAGTTTATTAATTGCAGATGAAGATACGGGCTTTAGATACTTGTCCTCCTTTGAATTCATACATTTCTTACGGGACAAATTTCTCAATTGGAGAGTTGGTGAAATACTGCCTACACACGGGAATTGGCCTAGATCTTGCATCTGTGGCACACCCACAATCCAGTGGCTAGGCTGAACGAATGAATAGTTCAATTCTGTAAGGAAAACGCCCAAGACTCAAAACTCCTCTTCACATAACAGCTAGAGCATGGGTAGAAGAATTGGCTTCCGCGCTTTGGAGTATTTGAACAATGCGGAATTGATCAACATGGAAAACACCTTTCTTCCTGGTCTATGGTGCAGAAGCAATGCTTCCTACAGACATGATCCATGATAGCCCAAGAGTACAGGCATATGATTACTCGGATGCTGAAAATGCACGGCAGGATGTTGTTGATATCTTAGAAGAAGAACGGGTTATGTTAAAAAGATCCGCCATTTATCAGCAAGGACTACGGTGATATCATAGTCGGAAAATAAAGCATCGATCTTTTAAAGAAGGTTATTTGGTGCTAAGACGGGTACAAGATAGAAAGAGCAAGTTAGCCCCAATCTGGGAAGGACCATTTGCCATTAGAAATACTATGAAAAATGGATCATATTACCTTGTAGATATTTGAGATACGGAAGATGACCCGAAAATTCTGAATCGCAAGAGGAAAAGAAGCATAGATGTAGAACTAGGAGAGACAAATAGGCCCCGAAGCATTCAGCAGTTACGTCCCTTCTACACTTGGTTCAATTCTATGTAAACATCATTGAGATCATGAAATAAAGTTGTCGGAATTCATGCATTTTGTTTTGTTTTGTCTTTACTGTTCAAAGCATGCTTCCGTATTATCTATTTCCCAATGATTTTTCAATTTGCTTCAATGTTAACCCGAATTTTGTCTGTGTGCTCGGAGTTATAAAACTGAATGCTTTTTGTCCTAAGGAGGCTTCAAAACCCCAGATTGTGCATGTCTGCCTGGAGGTCATACTTTTCAATTCCTTATTATTCCTAAGTATTATCTGATTGTTTGTTGGGTTGGGTCACTTGATTTAGTAAGTACAAGTGCCAAAGTATAATCCATGATTCCTACTTTTGACTGATTGGTTTTTTAACCCGGTCACTTGGCATGAAGATTGCATACTTTTGGAAACACTTTAACACTAAGGAAAGTAAAAAACTTACAAACCATAGAACTTAGAAGAAAGGGAACTAAAACTCTGAAAAACTTGCAAAGCTTAAATTTACTACAAAGTATAGAAACTTGTTTATAAAAAAGATAGAATGCATTACAATTGAGTTTAATTTGCAAGAATAGTAATGCACTCTATTTGGCTAATGGTTGCGCAGGATCAATCGTCATCCACGAACTCCTCGTTGTCGTCCTCGTCGCTATCACTTGGATTCTCCGGAGTTGCTGGAATTTCTTCCTCCGGATAGAACGTCGAGGTAGAGAAGATCCGAGATATCTTGGAGGCATGCCCCTTGATAGACTCGGATATTTCCGCCCTTTGTGTCTCGGTGTATCCTTGCGGAACACCGGTGGCGATGCGCCAAGACTTCGCGGTGGTGTAATGCATTCTCATCAGCCCTAGGGCCATGCGTACACCACCACGGGAGGCGGACTGGAGATAGGATTAGTGTTGGTTTGCCACCTCCGCAATAGCTTCTGGGAGCTTGCTGGCTTCTGAGAATTCGCCAGGTTCGTCCAGAATGCACTTATTAATAAGCAGCATTCCGACATTTTTTAGCTCTCTGACGAAAGTCCCGAAAGCCTGGATGCGGTCAATCCGAGTAATCAGAGGATTCCCCTCTGTTAAAGAAAATCATAAAAGGTTAGACAAGTGGGAAGAAAAAAGAATGCAAAGTGAAAGGAAAAACTTGGTAAAAGTATTAATCTTACCAAGGATCTTGTCCATCTCAATGCCTTCTTCAAGGTGTTGATTCAGGGCAGTCTCGAGGTCTTGGACGGTCCTCCGGTCTTTCTCGCCTTGTGAGGAAGACCAAGACTGGGAAAAACCCAAGTCCAGCTGGCTCTCCTCCAGGTCCTGCTGGATCTTTAGAGTGATTTTGTAAAGCTCAGAGTTCTCCTTACAGAGGGTCTTGGCGCTGCCGGCGTCCTTAGCAACGTGCTTGGCTTTGGCCATAGAGGCTATGAAGAAGGAGAGGCGAAGGATTCAAAACTCGGAAAAGTCCTTAGGAAAAAATTCGAAAGTTCATAACCAAAAATAAGGAAAGAAAAAATGTGCTTACCAGCAGTCTCCTTAAGTTGCTTATGAATCTCGGATATCTCCAAGTCCTTCTCATTAAGAATACTAAGAAGAGATTTCACCTCTTGGTTCTTGATGGTCAGCTTCTCGAAAACTTCCACGTTTATGTTTTCGGCAGTTTGCTGAGAAGGATACAAAGGAAAAGGTTTGTTAAGCAAAGACAGGAAGGCAAAAAGAAAAGTATTAACACAAAAACAAAACTTATGTGTTTGTCTTAGTACTTGGGGTCCAGAGATAGTACCTGGATCATCTTTTGCAAACCGCCTAGCGCCTCGGCGAATTCCTTGGCGCATTCCGAGAAGTTAATCCCCATATGGTGGATTCCATCTTGGATAACCTGCCGAGGTGAGAACACGTAATTATTCCAGACTATCAACCCGCCTTTTGGCCAAGGGCGAATCAAGGGGGCTCGGGCGAAGTACTTTTTTGCCCACGGATGAATATATCCGAGTTCATCAAAGCATGCCTCTTGTTTTACCGCAAACTTCGTGTCAAAAGTTGGCATTGTCTCAACTTATGGAAGCGTTGAAGGTCAGCTTTCGTAAAGTGCCACCCTTTCCCGCACATCCGTGTCGACGCATTGGGCTGGCTGGTCTGCAGGAGATAGTTGAATTTTTTTCCCGAGCAGCCAAATTTTCTTTACCAGCTACCACTGGAGTCTACGGGGCAGCTGCAGGGGATGGCTTAGGCCCCCCTAAGGGAAACAACCTTATGCTTCTTCCTCCCCTTTCCCTTCAAAGTGACAGGAGCATGGCTGAAAAAGAGAAAAGAGAAAGAAACCAAGATCAAAAATCCGAGAATGAAGGGACGCAAAAAAATACATACGAAGGTAAAAATTTCAAGCCTGACCTGGAAGTGGTGACGGCGACTCTGTCGAGATCGTTCACTTCATGGCTTGAAGAGATATTCTTACGTTTTTGCCCTCCGGCTGATTGAAAGCAAGCTTTGAGCTCCGCTAGCTCAGCATTGGAGGGAAGCTGATTTTCTAGGAGCTTAAGAAGCTGTAAAGAAATAAACCCGGATTAGTATCAAATCATACAAGAAAGACAAAGTTCAAAAAGTTACCCAAAAGGCGAAAATTAAGAGCATACCTTGGGAGCGGGGTTTTTGGCGTGGTACATTTGTAGTCTCTCCTCATAATGATCCCGAGTAGCTACAAGTTGGTTTACGCGTTTCTTGAATTCCTTCTTAGACAAAGTGGACTTCGTCACCCTCATTGTATCGTTGTGTCCTGAGCAAGAGGTTGAATCCTCCTTCCGAGCTAGCAAAGGACTATGTCCATGCTGGTAAGAGGAGGAGAGGAAGAAACAAGTATCCGTCTTTTTATTCTCATCAGGCACGGAGGCAGAACCTGGACCGTGTCCAATGCCCAATTGTCTTGGGGAGTGGCTGCGGAATTGATGAAAGGAGGAATTCCAGCATCCTTTCCAGGATAGGGACGGTCCGAGTGGTAAAAGAAAGAGCCCATCCAAAACTTGACGGACTCAGAAGTTTTTTATTTTTGGAAACCACTCCTCCCTAAACCTATGAAGGTTGAAGGCGATAGTCCGACAAGTCGGAAGAACAGCATCGGTGGTGTTGTGTTTCACATTGAAACTGTACTAAAAGAAGTCTACGCGGGTTTCTATCCCTAGAATGGAGTTGGGTGGCAGGTTGTGAGGTTGGACACCGTAATGGTTGAGGACTTGGAGGAAAAACGCGGATGGTGGGAAACCCATAGCTCGATTGATATGGCAGGCCAAAACAACACGTTCCCCGTCTTTCGGAGAAGGCTCAGAGTCGTCTTCGTCCATCCACCATTTGTCCTTGACGATGAACCCATCTTATTCCATTGCGTTGAGGAGAGCCACTGACACGTTGAAGTGACTCTAGTTCTCGACATTGCCTTCCTCTCTGTGTTCGACTCCGGCGGTGACGACGGCTGACATCACGGGCGGAAAATTCCCCTTCCTCGGTTTTGGGGAAGGGAGGAGGAGGAGGAGTAGAAGACGGTGGCAGCATGGTTCCGGCAGCGCCATTGAGATCCCCGTCCGCCGGTGCGCTCTCGGAAACCTCCGGTGCGGCTGTGGAGGAGCTCGGAGGAGTTCCGGCAGCCGGGTCGAGGTCTTGGATGATATCATCTATGGCGGCGTATACGTTGGCGGCGATCTCGAACGCACGTTCTGGGCTTCCGGTGTCCATTTCTGGGCGGCGCGACCGTGCAATCGAGGAAAAACCACCGATGATATGACGCGGGTGAAGTTCTAGGCTCGAGTTCATTCTTTCTGTTTCCTTTCGCTCGAAGCTGGGAGTGTGTAACATTCCAGTGTTTGGGAAGTTATAGGGATCTAAATATAATATGTTTATTTGCAAAGCATGCATTAAAAATACGGGAAATTTTGGCACGAAAGTATAAACAAAGCAAAGTGACCATTGTTTCACTTGACATGATGAATTAGGTTTAGATCATCTGGTCAAGAGTACATTTGGAGTGATCTTTATAGCTAGAATGTTAAGAAAACAAATCATCTGATAAGAAAAAACGATACTTGGTTATGACCAAGCATAAACTCTCAACAACTCTAACCTCAAGTCTCTAAGTGACTCTAGAGAATGCACTAGGTATGTAGAACTCCAAGAAGGGTTAGTATCCAAATCACTCAACTGATAATCATATTTCCACAAATGAGTAATACCCAATTGAAGCATCTCATCAACAGAGATGTTATGTCATGTAAAACAATAACTCTTTAAGTTATAAATCAATTCACAATACACCTATATAAATCATCTTATAACTATTAAGTAAACCTTTACAAGTAAATAACAAAGGTTTAATAGAAAACAAATGATGAAACAAGTGTTAACTCAAAAACCACAAGTGGCAAATGACATAATTCTTATTAATAACATATTTATGGAATATGTATAGATCTCAAAATAATTAAGAGAAAAGTATATAAAGTAACAATATGAGACTCTGAGAAACCAACTAACAACTATGACATAAGTCATTAAACCCCAGTAACCTCCATACGTTCATTGTCTTGTTCATCTTATACAAGTGAGCATATGAGATCTCAACACATCAATGATCCATTTGATCAACTTACTATCTTAAGTCATCATTCCATAAGCATTCTACACTTCTATTCAAATCCACCATTCAACAACTAAAGTATCTCTAGATACAACTAATGAATAACAACAAGTTATACCCTCTATTAGAGGAATTAAGTTGATAACTAAAGTAAAACCAATCATATATGAAATAAGTAAATATCATATGGGAAATAAAATAAGAAGTATATGGAATGAGAAAAGAAGCCTGAACCAACTCTTAATCTAGTTCTTTCTACTTTGTGTAGACTATCTCATCATCTTGTTTCCCAATCTCCCCGAAGACATTATGCAAGAGAAGCAACAAACAAGAAAGGAGGAACTACGATAAGAAGATCTTCAGAAGGATTCTTTAGGTTGTTCTAGAAGTGCTAACTCAATCTATCCTGGAGAATTTGGAAAATCATACACCCAGATCTATTCTTATTAAACTATCTAGAAACAATGTGGTATTCCAATGTTAGTGTTATATAGAAGTAATTTGGTAACAAGTTTTCAACGTTAACAAATCACTTTCGTAGGATCTAACAATTGAGTGTCATATACTAATAAAAAGAAGGGTAGATAACCTTATACTTCTCAGCCATGTGGATATGAAAAGTAATTTGGGGGGTAAGCCTTGCAACCTTGTCAACAAATTCTTATTATATGCATAAGGAAAATTGATGTTATAAAATAAACCTATATTCTGTTATGGATACAACCATGATCCATACAAGTAGAAGAATAACAAGGAGGAAATAATAAACCACATTAATACTTGAGCAACACATTCAAGTTCTAAGCAATAAAGAAACCAAGATAAGGAAGAAAACAAGTAACATGTTGAAAACGAAGTGTTTGTGGTTATATAAGATTAATTTGGGTACAAGGTCAGATCAACCTTGTGAACAGAATGTTCATGTAAGCATTAAAACAACTGGTTTCAATAAGCTAATCTTCATCATAATTGAATACACCACAAGAAACAAATGGTTATGGAATCAAATGAATTCATTTCATCAGGAGCTACAGATTACTAGTGAAGTTAGTATATGGAAACCACTCCATATATCCTATAAGCTCTAGTGGTGAAGTTCTGAAGTCAAGAGACCAACAAGGGAGAGAAAACACTTAGGTAATCCCAAAGATGATCTTATTTGCAAGTGACAAAGGCAATATCTGAAGACAAGTGGTAATTAGAGATAAGTACATCAGGCAACAAAAGTCAACAAGAAGCAACGCTGCCACAGTTAGGGAACATGAGAAATCATCGAGTGCATCCTTAGGTAATATTACAGAACTTAGTATATCTATTCCTCGTCAAGCTAATCAGAGATGAGGAACAAATAATAATCACTTTAGTGGAAACAATTATCAAGTTAGAAATTATAACAAGCCATTGCATTCAAATGTCTTGTGATATGTTGAGGTAGATGTAAACAAGCTTAACTACCTTGTTTTCCAGATCCTTATCATCCATAAGACAAATTGATAATAACAAGAATTCATCCATACACCAACATGTAAACACTAGTAGGAAAAGGCCTTTCTGTGGCGCACCAAATTGGGATTCTGTGGCGCACATAGGGGCCGGAGAGGTGCGCCACAGAATTCACGCCACAAATATTTTTTGTGGCGCACCGATTCCGTGAGCCACAGAAATGTCAATTCTGTGGCGCACCTCAGCCGTGCGACACAGAAATTTGCAATTCTGTGGCGCACCAAGGGGTGGTGCGCCACAGAATTTTTTTTGAATTTCAAAAAAAAACGGCCAGATCCAGATCTAGATCTAGATCTGGCCGCCGGAATTTCGGCGAAATTTCGAAATTTCGCCGGAGCTCGTCGGATGTCGTTGTGACCGTAGCCTTAGGTGGCTTGGTCGGTGGTGGTTGGTGGAGGAGGAGAAGGAGAGGCGGTGTGGGAAGAGGAGAAGGAGGAGAGGTGGTGGTGGAGGAGTAGGAGGAGGAGGAGGAGGAGAAGCTCGCCGGAGGTGGTGGTGGAGGAGGAGGAGGAGCTCGCCGGAGGTGGTGGTGGAAGAGGAGGAGGAGGAGGAGGAGAGGTGGTGGTGGTGGTGGAGGAGGAGGACGAGGACAGGTGGTGGTGGAGGAGGAGAAGGAGAGGTGGTGGTGGTGGTGGTGGTGGAGGAGAAGTAGAGGTGGTGGAGGAGGAGAAGGAGAGGTGGTGGAATAGTAGGTGGAGGAGATAAGTTGGGAGAGAAGGGAAGATGAGAAGTGGAGGAGAAGTGGAGAAGTGAAATGACAGAAAGGAGAGAAGGAGAAAGAAGAGGGAGAAAAGAAGGGTTGGTGGGCAGGATTCAAATTCCGAATCCTGCCCAACAATTCTATGGCGCACCAAGTAGGGGTGCGCCACAGAAACCAACAATTCTATGGCGCACCAAGTAGGGGTGCGCCACAGAATTTTTTTCCTTTTTTTCCTTTTGGAATTTGGCGATTGTAAAAAAATCTCACCAACAATTCTATGGCGCATCAAGTGAGGTTGGGTTCCTTTTTCTCTATTTTTTTTTTGATATCTTGATCATTTTTTTCCGACATCGTATGCAAAAGTTATGCAAATTTTACTTTTTTTAACGAACTTTTGCTCAGAAAGTCGAAATTCATATTTCAAAATTTTATTAAAAAGTATACTTTAAACTCTCCATGCATCTATAAGGGATTTATTTTTTGATGCTTTTAGACCTCCAACTCTCCCATGAAAAACTAGAAATGGCGTTCCGGGGGGGGGGGGGGGGTGGAGTTCGTGCATGTGGACAGAAAATATGGGAATGGGAATTCTGTGGCGCACGTGACAGTGGTGCGCCGAAGAAATGTCATATTTCTGTGGCGCACTAACCACCACTACAAGAAATATGTTGATACATGACCCTTTTTTATTGACCATGGATGAATTTGTCATAGATCCATGACCATGTTTAATTTGTTGGTCATGACATGTTTGGGAGGGACTAAACGCATGACTTTTTTGCCAAAAAAGTCATGATTTTCTTTAACAAGATGGTCATAGCACATGATACATGGTGTATGACCCTTTTTTTTGCTTAACTAAGACCAAATTAATTGGTCATGCGTTTGTTAGCAGTAATTTTTGGCTATGTATCATGTCCACGTGTCAATTTTTGCCTATGTGTCATGTACACGTGTCAATTTTTGTCTATGTGTCATGGCCACGTGTCAATTTTCGCACATATGTGTCAGTCCACGTGTGCGACCTGACACGTAGGCTCGGACAGATATCCACAAAAAACAAAGAAAATAAGCAAAATTAGGATTTGAACCCGCACCTCCCAATAGGTGTACATCCCACATAACCACTACGATAACAATTCTTTTGTGATACACTTGAAGCGGAAATTTATTTGACCCAAAGGGAGGCATCGGAGCTGACACAAGAGAAAAGAAATACAAATTGGGGATGTGAGGGTTCGAACCCACAACCTCCCACAAGTCCTCCAGCGCTATAACCACAAGACCACGAATTGCTTTGTTGTCAAATTGCCCATTTACCCTTTTACTATCAATAACCCGTCCAAGGGCAAGCTGGACTGGGCCGGCCTTTGCTGCAGGGAGGGATGGGCCTCGCTGCTGGGCTGGGCCGGTCTCCCTGCTAGGCTTGGCTTGCCGTTTTGGCAGTTTTTTTTTTCGCTTTTCACTTTTTTTTTCATTTTTGTCTTCTTTTATAACTTTTGCTTTTGAACTTCAATTTCAACCAAAGCAGTTTCAATTTTTTTTAAAAATATGTATTATGTTATTATAAACTATTAGGGACCATTTTTAGTCGAAATAAAATAAAAAAAACCCCTAAGCTTTATATATTGCTCCATATAGGATTGTGAAGTTTCATAACTAATACTTTGGATTACTCTTTTAAATTCAAGTTTATTATTTTTGGTGGATACTAGGACATATATAACAACACCACGCGAAGGTTTTGCATCGTTTCGAGTTTTTTTGAATTTTCTGGAATTTTCTAAGCCGGTTTCGAAAAACGGTCAAAACGGGGGACATGGCCGTTGGTACCTAGGTGCTGAATCTTGATGAACTCTTGGTGTATCTCTGTTGAAATAGGTACTTGGGTACCTAAAAATGATTTTTACAAAAAATCATGAGCAAACTATGAGGCACCTATAGTTCAAATTTGGCCCGGTTTCAACGGAATCGGCAGAAATTTGTCTTTTTCAAAAGAGGTGTATTTTGAGCTATTGAGAGGTAGTAAGTTTATTATTTGTAGATCAAACATGACATAATATATTTAGAATTTTAGTTTGCACATTTTTGCAACATATTTTGTGTATGTGCTTCACAAAAAAACCCGGTTTTGACACTCCGGGAAGGGAAGATGGTATTTTTATTCAACGAAAAATAAAACTTTCTTCGTGAACATTGTTAGTTGTACCAATATGCACCTTTGTGTGGAATATGGTCACATTTAAACAAACTATGCCATGGATGTGGCCAAAACATCCGTCATTTCGCCCGAAAGCCATGAATCTTCGTACGAGATAGCTCATTTATGTGAACACATTTTCCACAAAATTGTCTTATTCCAAGTTTATTATTTTTGGTGGATACTAGGACATATATAACAACACCACGCGAAGATCTTGCATCGTTTCGAGTTTTTTTGAATTTTCTGGAATTTTTTAAGCCGGTTTCGGGAAACGGTCAAAACGGGGGACATGACCGTTCGTACCTAGGTGTTGAATCTTGATGAACTCTTGGTGTATCTCTATTGAAATAGGTACTTGGGTACCTAAAAATGATTTTTGCAAAAAATCACGAGCAAACTACGAGGCACATGTAGTTCAAATTTGGCCCGGTTTCAGCTGAATCGGCAGAAATTTGTCTTTTTCGAAAGAGGTGTATTTTGAGCTATTGAGAGGTAGTAAGTTTGTTATTTGTAGATCAAACATGACATAATATATTTAGAATTTTAGTTTGCACATTTTTGCAACATATTTTGTGTATGTGCTTCACAAAAAAACCCGGTTTTGACACTCCGGGAAGGGAAGATGGTATTTTTATTCAACGAAAAATAAAACTTTCTTCGTGAACATTGTTAGTTGTACCAATATGCACCTTTGTGTGGAATATAGTCACATTTAAACAAACTATGCCATGGATGTGGCCAAAACATCCGTCATTTCGCCCGAAAGCCATGAATCTTCGTACGAGATAGCTCATTTATGTGAACACATTTTCCACAAAATTGTCTTATTCCAAGTTTATTATTTTTGGTGGATACTAGGACATATATAACAACACCACGCGAAGGTTTTGCATCGTTTCGAGTTTTTTTGAATTTTCTGGAATTTTCTAAGCCGGTTTCGAAAAACGGTCAAAACGGGGGACATGGCCGTTGGTACCTAGGTGCTGAATCTTGATGAACTCTTGGTGTATCTCTGTTAAAATAGGTACTTGGGTACCTAAAAATGATTTTTACAAAAAATCATGAGCAAACTATGAGGCACCTATAGTTCAAACTTGGCCCGGTTTCAGCGGAATCGGCAGAAATTTGTCTTTTTCAAAAGAGGTGTATTTTGAGCTATTGAGAGGTAGTAAGGTTGTTATTTGTAGATCAAACATGACATAATATATTTAGAATTTTAGTTTGCACATTTTTGCAACATATTTTGTGTATGTGCTTCACAAAAAAGGCCAGTTTTGACACTCCGGGAATGGAAAATGGTATTTTTATTCAACGAAAAATAAAACTTTCTTCGTGAACATTGTTAGTTGTACCAACATGCATCTTTGTGTTGAATATGGTCACATTTAAACAAACTATGCCATGGATATGGCCAAAACATCCGTCATTTCGCCCGAAAGCCATGAATCTTCGTTCGAGATAGCTCATTTCTGTGAACACATTTTCCACCAAACTGTCGTATTCCAAGTTTATTATTTTTGGTGGATACTAGGACATATATAACAACACCACGCGAAGATCTTGCATCGTTTCGAGTTTTTTTGAATTTTCTGGAATTTTCAAAGCCGGTTTCGGGAAACGGTCAAAACGGGGGACATGACCGTTCGTACCTAGGTGTTGAATCTTGATGAACTCTTGATGTATCTATGTTGAAATAGGTACTTGGGTACCTAAAAATGATTTTTGCAAAAAATCACGAGAAAACTACGAGGCACCTGTAGTTCAAATTTGGCCCGGTTTCAGCTGAATCGGCTGAAACTTGTCTTTTTCGAAAGAGGTGTATTTTGAGCTATTGAGAGGTAGTAAGTTTGTTATTTGTAAATAAAATATGACATAATATATTTAGAATTTTACTTTGCACATTTTTGCAACATATTTTGTGTATGTGCTTCACAAAAAAGGCCAGTTTTGACACTCCGGGAATGGAAAATGGTATTTTTATTCAACGAAAAATAAAACTTTCTTCGTGAACATTGTTAGTTGTACCAACATGCATCTTTGTGTTGAATATGGTCACATTTAAACAAACTATGCCATGGATATGGCCAAAACATCCGTCATTTCGCCCGAAAGCCATGAATCTTCGTTCGAGATAGCTCATTTCTGTGAACACATTTTCCACCAAACTGTCGTATTCCAAGTTTATTATTTTTGGTGGATACTAGGACATATATAACAACACCACGCGAAGATCTTGCATCGTTTCGAGTTTTTTTGAATTTTCTGGAATTTTCAAAGCCGGTTTCGGGAAACGGTCAAAACGGGGGACATGACCGTTCGTACCTAGGTGTTGAATCTTGATGAACTCTTGATGTATCTATGTTGAAATAGGTACTTGGGTACCTAAAAATGATTTTTGCAAAAAATCACGAGAAAACTACGAGGCACCTATAGTTCAAATTTGGCCCGGTTTCAGCTGAATCGGCTGAAACTTGTCTTTTTCGAAAGAGGTGTATTTTGAGCTATTGAGAGGTAGTAAGTTTGTTATTTGTAAATAAAATATGACATAATATATTTAGAATTTTAGTTTGCACATTTTTGCAACATTTTTTACGTATGTGCTTCACAAAAAAGGCCAGTTTTGACACTCCGGGAATGGAAAATGGTATTTTTATTCAACGAAAAATAACACTTTCTTCGTGAACATTGTTAGTTGTACCAACATGCATCTTTGTGTGGAATATGGTCACATTTAAACAAACTATGCCATGGATATGGCCAAAACATCCGTCATTTCGCCCGAAAGCCATGAATCTTCGTACGAGATAGCTCATTTCAGTGAACACATTTTCCACCAAATTGTCGTATTCCAAGTTTATTATTTTTGGTAGATACTAGGACATATATAACAACACCACGCGAAGATCTTGCATCGTTTCGAGTTTTTTTGAATTTTCTGGAATTTTCAAAGCCGGTTTCGGGAAACGGTCAAAACGGGGGACATGACCGTTCGTACCTAGGTGTTGAATCTTGATGAACTTTTGATGTATCTATGTTGAAATAGGTACTTGTGTACCTAAAAATGATTTTTGCAAAACATCACGAGCAAACTACGAGGCACCTGTTGTTCAAATTTGGCCCGGTTTCAGCTGAATCGGCTGAAACTTGTCTTTTTCGAAAGAGGTGTATTTTGAGCTATTGGGAGGTAGTAAGTTTGTTATTTGTACATAAAATATGACATAATATATTTAGAATTTTACTTTGCACATTTTTGCAACATGTTTTGTGTATCTGCTTCACAAAAAAAGCCAGTTTTGACACTCCGGAAATGAAAAATGGTATTTTTATTCAACGAAAAATAAAACTTTCTTCGTGAACATTGTTAGCTGTACCAACATGCATCTTTGTGTGGAATATGGTCACATTTAAACAAACTATTCCATGGATATGGCCAAAACATCCGTCATTTCGCCCGAAAGCCATGAATCTTCGTACGAGATAGCTCATAACATCCGTCTCTCATGCTGGCGGGCAGTTGCGTCTCTCTCTTCCCCTCTGCAGCTAGTGGGTGTGCGACTATGTGCTAGGGTTCGGGTCGGCGAGGGCGAAGAGTAAAGCCGAGGTATGGGTGCACGCCGATGCCGCGTTCTAAGGCTTACTTGCGGATCCGTGATTGCTTAGGCTGATAGATGACCCCGAGGGAGGAACGGTGCCGATCATGGTGACACCGCTCGGTGTGAAAGAGGAGGGGAGGAAGAGGCACACACGGCCAAAATAACACACAAGAAGAAAATGTATCCATTTTAGGGCCAAAATCACACACAAGCCAGCTGCCTCTCTCATTTTAGTGGCTGCAACCTTTTTCCCTCTTGTTTTTAGGTGAAATTTTGGGTGGCCCGCCCAAACCACCTAAAATAATCGAGTGAGGCCGCCGAAATTATTCGAAACCCTAGTCCCTCCTCACATCCCCCCGACCCCGAGCCGCCGCCCACCGGATCTCGACCCCCTCTTCCCCCAGCCGCTCCTCTCTCCCCGATCCAGATTCCTCATCGATGGGCTTTCCTCCACCTCCCCCTCTCTCCGCCCCCTCGCTCCGCCCCTACCTCACCGGCAAGAGGACTCTGTTGTCCAAAATTAACGTGCGCGCAGGAGCGACCTCGAGCAGGGGGTACGGGCCGCTGCGCGCAGGAGCCACCTCCGGCCATCGAGCAGGGGCACGAGCCACCAAGTCAACCGCCGCCGGCCGCCCTCCCAACCTCGAGCTGCATCCCCCGCACCGAGTCTCAACCGCCGCCGGTCGCCTCTCCAACCCCGAGCTGCACCCCCCCACCCCCCACCCCGCCTCCCAGCCAGAGATCGAGCGCCACCCAGCCCCATGTTCCCACCCTTGCCGACCGCCTCCCAACCCGAGCTCCACCCCACGTCGGCCGCTCCTTTGATCCAATCTCGCACCTCCTCCCCAGCCCCGTTCCAGCCCCAGCCCTGATCCAATCTCGCACCTCCTCCCCCAGCCCCGATCCCTAAACCGAGCCTCCTGCGGCCCTCCTCCCCCAGCCCCGATCCACAGAGAGCCGCCATCGCCCCAGCACCACCAGATCGACAAGGTGGCTGCTGCGGCGGATTCCCTGTGGCGGCAGAACCAAGCAAAGAGCAAACCGCGGATTCCCTGTGGCGGCGGATTCCCTGTCGAGGTGGACCGCTTCAGCGCCGCCCCGACGGCTTCAGCTCGCGCAAACCGCGACCCTCCTCGAGGTAACCAACCAGGCAACCACCTCAACTCGGTAGATCTTGGTTGGTTCTTTTCTCTCGATCTATTTTGACGTGTGCATCCTGAATGTTTTTGTGAGATTTACCACAGGCTCGGCGGACTAGTCAGGTCGGTGGTGTCTCCGAGGTTGCTGCAGATCGGGTCCAGGCTCCTGCACCATACTATGTCGTCCACGGCGGCCAGGAGGACCCCAACTCCTGCACCATCGCCAGGCCGAGAAGATTGTCACCGGATCGACAAGGGCGGCAGCCGTGGACGCCTGTGACAGCTACTTCCTCTACAAGGACTACAAGATCGCCCACGACTCCACTGCCCTCCAGGTCTGGTACGCATGCCCGCTACCTCCTGTTCCCCTCTGATATCAGATTGGACTGCACTGAATACCTCAATTTGCGGAGCGTGACCATATTTTTTACTCGTTATTAAAGATGTGATTGAGCACCAGTTTTACCTCTGGGATTTTGCGGTGCCTTCTAATTGGTAGCTTCTACTCTATATGTGGTTCATGCAAGTCATGTCATAGTTAAGCCAATTTCACTTTGAAAATATAAACTAAATTCACAGTCATAACATTTCTGATCATGTATGCCCACATGTAATTTCATTGATTCACATTGTTAAGTAACCTGTAGCTTCCACTTTGTTGAACTGTCGTGTCTTTCTGTAGTGCTCAAATATGAAATTTATCCAAAGGAACCGTATGCGGGTGTAGATTTGCATGTTGTCAAATTGCTATGAAGGAGGATTATATTTAGCTCTTGTTTTCTCTGTCTGCTAAGTAACTACCTTTGAAATGCTATCTGCGAGAAGATACAATTTTAGCCATCCACCAGGATTGATGCATTGCAAATTTGTGAAGTAATTGTTAAGTTTCGGTTGCTGGATGTGGACCAACGTGGTCATTAACTTCTTGTAGAAACCTGTAGGTTCCACTTTATATAGCTGGTCATGTCTTTTGATTTTCTCAATAAAATCCAAGTGTTGCAAAGAACCGTACACAACAGTATGCTTTATATAGTATAAAGGATGATGGTCAGGACATGCTGTATTTATTTATGACATGCAAATATATTGGCAGTTCTCATTTAGTTATGACCTTAAGTTAGTTCTATTTTGTTTAAACCATAGGTAGAAATTAGATACAGTTTGATCTCTCGAGTCCATGGCAGCGTATTAACCAGAATAACACTAGTACACGAGCCACTTAGACTTTTGGACCTGATTTGGTACTGCCCCATGAGAGCAAGAATCACGTCTTCTTTCTAAACGTAATTTTTTTGTAGTTTACGTGCAAAAATCTTACTATTGTTTGTAGTATGAAGTGTCTGTTTGCAACCTTGTCGTCCATCTGAATCGTGTTAGATAGCTACAGAAATCAACCTTACAATTCATTCTTTATGTTATCTAGTTTATGTAGCTTTATCGCTAGAGCTTCTATTCTATATGTAGGTTCATGCTCCTGTGTATGTGTTGTGCAAAAGTGAAGTGGTTTCTTGTACACACTGTAATTCTTTCTTTTTAACATGTGTTCATTATAAATAAATTTCTGAGTTGACTAATTTGCTGGGGCAGCCTATGGTGTTTAGGCTGCCAATTGCGGGGACAAGCTACAAATTCCCTCTGTCGGTGGTGGGTGAAGTTGTATACGTCCGAAGAAACTTGGATAATGCGCCTGACTATCTACTATTTCCATGTCGTCTTGTTTGATTGACCAAGCGAATAGCTCATGAGCTTAACTGGGTCTATCTTCTCTCTGTAATTTTATATTTGCCATCTGTGGTACTCATATGTGTATATCATCTGAAGTTCATTATCTGACTGCAAGTGTTCTATGTCAGGATGATTTTTTTTTGCCTAGAATGCGAACACAATTGGAACAATTTTTTGGGTCATGTGAAGTTCATTATCATCTGAAGTTCATTATCTGACTGCAAGTGTTCTTTGCCAGTTCCTGATTCCTGTAACATGAGATAGAAAATAAACTTTCTTTTTTGTATTTCAGGGGAGAAGTGGAGCTGGCCAAGAGGTAGCCACGGCCAGCGGTGGCCTTCCTCTTCACTTGGTGAGTTTAGGTGAGTCCTCGGCAGCCAATAACCGTTATTGTGTGCTCAATGAATTGATCGGATGACGATCGGTCTGATTGGTACTCAGTGGTGTCTTTATATTGTACAGGGATATGAATACTAGTGCTTGAGTTTTGAAATAGTGAAGTGGTTATCCTTGGTGTGTGTTGAAAATTGGTTGTGCGTGTGGTTTATGATTGGTTAGGTTCTGTAGCTTGCTGAAGCGATGATTATGATTGGTTAGGTTTTATTGAATCTCCCAGTGCTTCAGTCTCAAGTACTGACCATGAAAGAAAGGATAAAGCCGAAGTTAAATTGGCTTACCTGCATTTTGGTTACCTAGTCACTTTCAGATGAACTGTGTACGTGGTAAAGTTATCACAACACTATCTTCAGTTTGAGACTGCTTGATTGTTAAGTTAAAGGAACCGCTGTACATCAGTAAAGTAAGAGTAGGTTTGTTGTTATATCAAAGTAGTAAAACTGTATAAATAAGCAGTTAAATTATAAAACAAGCATTGTTGCCAATATTTACTGTTGTTTCTCACTAAGATACTACTGGGGTTGCATAATATTTGCTGCAAGCAACCATATTGTGTTGATAGCTACCAGTTCTCTGTGATATCTATGCCTTATTTTGGTTTTATTTTGTTCCTAACCATTTTTTATGACTTACAGATGTTGGCCCTCAAGCTTTAGGACGCGGAATGCAGGAGAAGGATAGAGTGGATGTTTGATTGTAATGTGGAACATGTTAGACTGTAAACCTGATCTGGAACATGTTAGATTGTAAACCTGATGTGGAACATGTTTGATTGTAAACCAGATGTTAATGTTTGATTGTAATGTGCAAGTTTGGTGGTTTGCTATGTTTAAACTATCATTTTCTCTATCTGTTCCGTTATAAATATTGGTTGTTTATTTGCTGGAAAATCGAAATCTAAAATTGTCCCTGACAATTGGGACCCACTAAACTCAAACCTGACAGATGGGACCCACTAAACTCAAACCTGACAGATGGGACCCACTAAACTCAAACCTGACAGATGGGACCCATCAGACAAGTGGGCCTAATTCTGGAGGCAAAATGACCACGGCCCAAAAAACCTAAAAAGGCAATTGTTAGGCTTGGCCCATTTTTCTTACCGAAATTGTCAGAAGAAAATAGGCCGAATAATTGGGCTTGGCCCATGTAAAACACCAATCTGGATTGGGCTGATTCTCATACATGACTTTCTCTTTTAGTCATAATTTTGCCACGTAGGATTGGCCACGTAGGATGTGACGTGGCTATGGCAGGATATCACATGACCAAATCAGTTGGTCATAGGGTTATGACCCCTCTGATTGGGTCATAGAGTCTATGACAATTCCAGTCAATTAGTCATTGACGATCAAATAAGACGCTCGGTATGTGACTTTCCATTTTTGGTCAAAAAGGGGTCATGAATCAACCTACGTGACCTTCTAGTGACAAAAATTGAGGGTCACGTATCAACATATTTCTTGTAGTGCACCATGAGCCACAGAATATGAGTGGTGCAATGGTTGGGTTGGGCCCCAGTATATTTCTGTGGCGCATCTCTGTCCCATGCGCCATATAATTCCAATTTTCTGTGGCGCACCCCTGTCCCGTGCGCCACAAAATTCCTCTTTTCTGTGGCGCATTCCTCCCTGTGCGCCACAAAAATATATTTCTGTGGCGCATACTTACATGGTGCGCCACAGAATATGTTCCATAGAAAGGCACTTCTCTACTAATGAAATGATCACGTGTCCTAAAAAGCAACATTGGATAATGTCCATACTTGTAAACAAGGTTGGAAAATAAAAATATAGTCTCTCATGATATTGGGAATCTATGTGAGCCTGAGACGCTCATGTTATACACCTAACCAAGTACTTATATATCAAAACATTTCTTACACACAATATAAGTAAATGTCCACCACATTTGATAAGAACCTCAATTATGAAAATAACAAACCACCGAAAAGAAAACAAATCCATTCATTAATCAGAATGACTTCGCATGACATGGAAATAAATTCCATAGTTGGTGATTTTTCTATAATGAATAATAAAGTACTAAGTAGTTTTACAAATATATTCTTACAATGCTTGTATCAAAATTATCCAATTTTAAACACATCACTTTAGTACCCACAAGTTTGTTGTGTCCTCGTGCCTAAAATAATATTAAAACTATTTAATAAATTAAATGAAGAGAAAATAACATTAAACACTTAAAGTGATCACCCTAGTTTAAAATTTAAATCTTCTTAAATTTTACCAAAACAAAACATGGTGATGTGTAAAATTTCATAAGGAATACAAATATGATTTTTAACAAGTTCTATGTTTACAAAAAGCCCTGAAAACAATGTTTTTCTCCTCAGTTTCTTAACTAGAAGGACATAATTGTAAATACTTGAAACTCCAGGGGGTTATCAAAAACCGGCATTTAATTTCCTTTCTTCTTCCTCGGCCAGAAGGCAGAGGAGATCGACGCTGTGGCTTTGCCACTGCCACCTCCTACTCGTCGTCGTTTTGCGAGGATAAGGGCGAGGAGACGTCCCCATCGACCCCTCCTTCTTGTCTACTCTCCCGTACACTCTCTCTCTCTGTCTCCCTCCGCACTGAACAGAACCCAAACCCTAACCCTAGGTCTCCGGCCACCGAGCATCGCCGTCGTCTCCGTCCACGGCTAAGATCTAAGTGAGTGCAAACAACTCCATGTGGTTCCCCTCTACGTCCTGGCCAAGTATCGTTAGCTGGGAAGCCCGGAGGAGGCCGAATCGGGTCTTCTTCTTCATCCCCGGCCGTTGGATACCGCGCCCTATTCCGGTGGATTCCAATGACGCCATCCTTCCCCGACTCTACAGTGAGCTTAAGGGTCAGCTTATGAACCTCCAGGTGCTCTTAGTTCGTTTTATAGCGCCCAAAATCGAGCTACCGCCATGCACCGTGGACCGCTGCTGCAAAACCTGCACGCCGCCAAGCCTCCGATGACTCAAAGCCAGTGGCGCGACCACCTATTGGCTCACCGAGACATTCTCTAGCTAGTATACACACTTAATTACACGGATTTGCGCTAAATCGTCGAATCTGTGTCCCACAGAGAAGATCCTCTTTGGAGCTGACGAATCCATGGCGTCATCGTGACGTGAGAGAAAGTTTTCTTTTTCTTTTTCTTTTATTTTTTTAATTAAAAATTAAAACTGACAGGGTGGGTCCCACCTGTCAATTTAAAATAGGCAGAAAATGATTAAAATTAATAATTCAATATCTTTTAAAATACTGATCTGAAAAATGCAAACAAAATGTGAAAATGATTAGAAAAATTTAATCCAAATGTTTATCAACTTTTCAAAAATGTTTGATCAAGTTTTAAAATAAATATTTTTTGAATTTAAATTAATTCATTTAGAAAAATGAGAAAAATAATAAATAATTCAAAAACATAAGAAAAATACAAGTTTATACCAAAATGCTCAAAATGAAAATTTTAATTCATCTATGAAATTTTTAAAGTTAGTTTACCAAGTTTTCATGTGTGCAATATTTTGCCTAGTCATTTAATTCATTTAAAATTAATAAATTAATAACTTATTCAAATCTTTTCTGAAAACTTCAAATGATATACCAAATTAAAGAGAAAAAGATTTTAAACTCTAAGATGTAAAATATAAAACATTATTTTAACGTATAAACTTATTTCGAAAAGTATAATGAAATTCTATAATGTTCCATTATAACCAGAAATAATTACCACAATAGTATTTTCCTTATTAATAAACCCTAGTATTTTCACACCTACTAAACCTATCATCACCGGTTTATGTGATGATAGAGTTGGTTGTATGAGTTACTCATTTTCAATTAAACTTTTTGTCACCAGCTCTACATTTTTTAACATAAAATAAAATGTGTTATTAATCTTTTCAATAGTCGTTTTCCTTGTGGTATTGTCTGAATGCCTAACCAAGTAATAAGTACTTATACATAAACATCATAAGAAGTGTTTTTTAAATAAAAGTGAAACACATATAAGTCTAAAAGAAGTAACAACATCATCACCACAAGTAATAAAACAATCATAAGTCACCTAAAACCAATGTGTTCAAGTTATCATATCAAACGTAGCTTACCCTTATAAGCTGGGGTGTTGTCCACGATATTTTGCTAGGCATCTCATTACTATGCATGTATCATCTTGCCAGTGTTTTCTGTAGTCCTTACCAGGACTACCTTGGTATCTTTCAGATCTCGAGTTCTCTACGCAACCCTTGAACCCGAAGACATTGATTATTGTTATTACTTCTATCTCAGGAAAGTTCATCACTTGCTCATATCCTTCGCAGTATTTCCTAACAAACTATTTGCAAAAACCCTATCGTATTACCACCTATTCTCAAAAGAACACATGATCCTGTTTTTATAATAATATGACTACTTGAATGAATACCCGAGTGGTAGTGTTCTAATTGGTGGGAGGATGGGGTCCATCTACATGGGAAAGTATTACCTAGTAATTAACAACAAATGTCGTCAGGATTCTTGCACCGTGAATACTGCATTAACCATGGCGAGTAAGCCAACTGTGATCTCTTCTCGTGCGCATGTCAACGGGCTGCCAAAGCCGTTCCCTGTAGGTCTTGCGAGACTACATGCATATGGGTGGGATCCCTTCATTCCCACGGACTCTGGGTTTATGATGGTGTGCCTGGGGCGCCTAGATATCCATCTTGAGGGGTGGAATCAGGGGTTAAATCTGCATGGCATAAATGGGTGGGCATGTGTTGTGCGGACAAGCATGGTTTGGCTTGGATCAACAACTGAGCCCCACACCTATGTGGGTGTGGACAGGATCTCGAGCATGGTTGTGCAACATGGTCTTGATCACCCATGGGTAAAGTAACGCACCTATGCGGAGTGTAAAAGGATGTGGCATTTTACCCCTGTTCCGGGAAAGGCAACTCCATGAAGTTCTAGTCTTGTGAAGATCTGGCGGGCATAGTCTTCCAAATTGAAAGCAACCTCTTGAAGATCTGGCGGGCATGAGACCTTCTTTGATTTATCAAAGGTCGATTCTCAAGATTTTGTAATGAAACTTGTATCCTATAGCTTTGCTTGGACCATCTATGTTTTTGTTGTACCACTCCGAGGGATGTAATATTCACGGATAAGTCCTTCAGTGAGTATTATGTCAACGACTTGCGCACTACACATAAAGTGGTCTGCTAGGTCACCGCAGAGTGGTTCTGTGATTTGGGACTCGAGGAGGAATATGGTGCGGAAGAACAACCGGAGGCCCCGAGGCAGCTATTTATAGCCGACTTTACATTGACATTAGTCCCAACGGCTCTTTTAGCCGTTGGATGATTGACACGTGTATCGCCTGAAAATCCGGGAAATGAGGGGGCGGGTGATAATTGATATCTCCTTGTTTCTCGCACGAGAATCTGTGAGAGATATGGTTTTAGACTTTTGGCTGAACCCAAACATTCTTTCGGTAAGCAAGATTTCACCGCTTGCGTCACAGTTTCCTTCTCCGCGTAGATTCATGCAAGGAAAATACCGACATTCGTGAAGAAAATAGAAACCTACGAGTAACGGGAAAATGAAGTCTTAATCCTTCTTGGGGGCTACTGTCGGATATATGCCGAATGAGGGTATATCCGGCATCGGACGAAGGCCAGATTACCAGGGTGGCCCACAGGCAATGGGACGAAGTCCATTGGGCGGCCCAGTAAGCTGACACGCAGGATGCCTTACTTTCCTAGTTAGATACTTTCCCTAGTCTTCTAGGTATCCATCCTGTAAGACCTAGCCCAGATATCTATATAAAGTCGGACGGGAGCGACAGACAAAGAAGACAAGTTAGCTAGAAGCCAACTCGCCGTGAAGTTCATCCTCGCCGAGTTGGCATTACCATACTCACAATTGTACTCTGTATACTTCAGGCTTCATGCCTGATTTAGTGATATTGCAGGAGTAGGCATGCCCCCTAGTTGCGACGTACCAAACCTGGGTAAAACCCGTTTTCTTCCATGTCCCCCCGATGTTCTACCAGTAGGCTTATGGCACACCCGTCCATGAACCTTAATATGAAGTCTCGACAATGCATTTTCTACTTTGAATATTATTAAAACAAAGTTGTGCAATAAGGTGAAGGATGATTTTATTGTCAACTACTTTCTTGCAATCATAGAGAGGGAAATCTCCAATAAGAATAGGTATGATGATTTTCCAAAGAATTTCTAGGCCACAAAGAGGCGAAGAGCTGATCTGGTTCGACGATGAAAAACGAAAATCCATGGTTGCGTAGTAACTAGTTTCTTTTTAGAGTAGCTTATGCATATATTTGTGTAAGAAAATGCATGCATTTTGTGTAGAAGATAAATCTAATTATGTAAGTTTCCAAAATTACTACTAATTCAAGCATGTCATTGTCATCGTTCCAAACAAATTTACAGGCCATTTTCTAGTTTCACCCTTACAAAGATTTTCTTAAAGCCCCAACCTCTTTGGCGTAGCTTCCAGGACGCCCGGACCGTATGTATATGGAAGGTCCGTCACCACCACATAACAGAAATTTCCACAGATGGCACTGCACGGGATTTTCCCGACAACAATAACCGGCGGAGGAAAGAGGGATTGTCGGTTGATGTGAGGCAAGAGAATGAGTATATTTCATCGCCCCACATGCTTCCCGGAAGTTACGTGTACATATAGAGGCATTCTTTGGTGGTGATCGGATTGCACTTTTACCCAATTTGGGAAGTTGCATGTGTTGATGAGTGGTTATATAATGGTGATCCTTATGATCTAATTGTTCTAAACTTTTTACTTCGTGTAGCTTGTTATATGGGTCATGAGTGGGAACTTCATTTCCGTTTGGGTATGCGTCCTTGGATTCATACTGACTTCATGTTACGACTGCTACTGCTACCTTGTCCCATTTTAGAGAAAAAACACAATACGAAATGCAATATTCGGGAGAAAAAGTTTACCGAAACTATGTTTTCTTTTGGGAAAATGGATCTAAATTACTAAGCCGACATCATAACTCAACATCAATGGGCCTTGGTCCGCCGGGATGCCGCAATTTGGATCCCAAATCCACGAAATCTACCCCTTGATCCACAATTTTTACGCAAACACTATACATCTTTCTTTCCGAGTGTTAGCGATGTGGATACGGAGGGGTTAGCTCCTAGTTGGCCCGATCTTCACGAATCAACGAAGAACACCAAGAACGAACGAAGAATGCGATGAACACAATGAACACGAGAGGGAAAAACGAGGGGGAATCATGGGAAAACATGGGGGAAACACAAAGGGGGATAAATAGCAAGAACCGAATAACCCCAAATCTCCCGTCAACTGAACCCCGAGGGCCGCCTACGGGACGAGCAATCCAACTGAGCTCACCTTGATTGAAACCGCTTCACACCCGTAGTCGCTCCACTACGCCAACAGAACCTCAAGGATTAACAAGAGGAAGATTGGACAACTCCTAACTGAATCCCAAGAGGAGAGGATAGGTAGTTGGATGAATCTTTATACGGTCCTAGATGCGAATCATAGGAGTAGCCTTGATATGGTCCTAGGTACAACCATAGTAGTAGCCTCACAAGAGGGATACAAGAGCAAAGCTCTAAGTTCTAATTTCATCTCTAACCTAGATCTGACCAGAGGGGTCTCCTTATATAGCATGGGGTTGGTAGGGTGGAAAAGGGCATTTTCACCAACTTTTCCAAGCTGGCAGGGAGGCCGGCCTCGCCGGGAAGGAGGTTGGCTGCTTCTGTGTAGAGGCCGGCATGGGGTCGCGAGGGAGTCGGCCTAGGAACGGCTTCAGGCCGGGGGTTTCGGGCAGAGGGCCGGCCTGGGGTGCGCAGGGAGGCCGACCTATGCCGGGCATCAGGCCAGGTGGTTCTGTGAGGGTGCCGGCCTGGAGGCCGGCCTGGCCGGGCAGCTGGCCAGGCTCCCTGCACTCCATCTTCTCTTCCTCCTCTCCTTCTTCCTTGAGGGCTTCTCCTTAGGCATCTTCCATGACTTCTTGGGCAACTTCTTGGGCACGTTTGGGCACATTGAGCATCGTCTTGGGGGGCCATGGTGGGTTCAAACCTGAGCACACAAAGGGCATTTCCATGAGGTAGCGCACCATTCACCAAGTCACCGAAAGCATGAAGCGATAGGAGTGAGTTCACCTTGTCATGTATGGTCTTTGCTCGTGATCTTGCAATTGGTCCACTTGGTGGAATTGGGTGGGGTGCATCATCTCCCCCCCCCCTTGAAAAAGAGTCGACCTCGACTCTCCATCGTCTTCATCACTTGGGTATCCATGAAAGGGAGAAAGGTCCTTGATATTGAAGGAGTTGTGGACGAGGTACTTAGAGTGTGGTAAGTCGAGCTTGTAAGCATTGTTGTTGATGCGCTTGATGATCTTGAAAGGTCCGTCGCCTCTTGGCTTGAGCTTGGATTTGCGCTCTTGTGGGAAACTGTCCTTGCGCAAGTGTAGCCACACGAGGTCACCTTCTTGGAACACCATGAGATTCTTGTTCTTTTTCATGATGGAGGCTCGATGCTCGGAATGCTTCTCAAGCGTAGCTCTTGTGGAGTCATGTATCTTCTTGATGTAGTTGGTACGCTTGTCAATGTCCATGTTGACTTGCTCGTGGAGAGGCAATGGTAGTATGTCGAGAGCGGTGTTGGGGTTGAAGCCGTAGACAATCTCGAAGGGGCTCTTCTTGGTAGCTTGGTGTAGAGCGCGGTTGTAGGAAAACTCGGCATGTGGGATGCATTCCTCCCAAATTTTGAGGTTGGGCTTGATAAATGCTCGAAGGAGTGAAGATAGGGTGTGGTTGACGACTTCGGTTCGTCCATCCGTTTGTGGGTGGTAGGCGGTGGAGAAAAGTATCTTGACGCCGAGCTTGGCCATCAAAGTCTTCCAAAAGTTGGAGGTGAACTTGATGTCGCAATCCGACACAATTGAAGTGGGCACACCATGTAGATCCAGAATTTCCCTGAAAAACAATGTAGCAATATGTGAAGCATCATCGGTTCGGTTGCATGGAATGAAATGTGCCATCTTAGAGAAAATGTCAACAACGACAAAGATGGAGTCCATGTTGGTTTTTGTGCGTGGGAGTCCTAACACAAAGTCCATACTAATATCACTCCAAGGTGCGTGTGGGATAGGCAATGGCAAGTAAAGACCATGAGGGTTGGACGTAGACTTAGCTTTGAGGCATGTAGGACATTGCTTGACGAGGCGTTTTACTTGGTACCTCATCTTGGTCCAATAGTAGTTGTTGGAGAGCATGACATAGGTCTTGTCACCTCCAAAGTGTCCCACGAGACCTCCTTCATGTGATTCCTTCAATAACAACAAACAAAGAGAGGACTCGGGAATACACAATTTTTTAGCTTTAAACAAGAAACCTTTATGGAGATAATAGTCATCAAAACCTCTATTGGGCAAGCATTGCTCAAAAATAGGACCAAAGAAAGCATCGGAAGGGTATAAGTCTTTGATTTCATCCAAACCAATCACATTGATGTCAAGGCGTGTAAGAAGACACTCTTTTCTAGATAATGCATCTGCTACAAATTTCTTTACCTTTTTTGTACTTAATGACATAAGGAAAAGATTCAATGAATTCTACCCATTTAGCATGCCTTTTGTTAAAATTAGCTTGGCTTTTCAAGTATTTCAATGATTCATGATCAGAATGAATGACAAATTCTTTAGGCCAAAGGTAATGCTGCCAAACTTCTAAGAATCTAACCAAAGAAAATAGTTCCTTATCATAAATTGGGTAGTTGAGCTTAGCACCATCTAACTTCTCACTATGATAAGAAATGGGACGTCCATTTTTCATAAGAACGCCACCAATGCCTATGCCACTAGCGTCACATTCAATCTCAAAAGTTTTGTCAAAATCCGAAAAGACAAGCAAATGAGTTTCGGTTAAACATTTCCTAAGTGTGTCAAAAGCTTGTTGTTGCGTGCCGCCCCAAACAAAAGGTACATTTTTCTTTGTGAGTTCATTCAAAGGGCAAGCAATTGTTGAAAAATCATTCACAAAGCGGCGATAGAAACCGGCAAGGCCATGAAAGCGCCTTATCTCACCCACAGAAGTAGGGGGAGGCCAATTCCTAATTGCCCCGACTTTCTTGCTGTCGACTTCAATTCCATTGGAAGAGATCACAAAACCCAAGAAAACAAGCTTGTTGGTGCAAAAATTGCATTTGGAAATATTGGCAAATCTTTTTGCTTTGCGAAGAGCCAACAATACTTGTGAAACATGATCAAGATGATCCTCTAAAGATTTGCTATAAATGAGGATATCTGATGGTGCAGATATTGCACTCGTTGGGAGACCCCAAGAGGAGGGTGTGATGAGCACAGCGGTAGGAAATTCCCCTTAGTTAAGAACCAAGGTTATCAATCCAGTATGAGAAAGAGGACCTTTGGAAGGTTGATGCCACTGACGGTGGTGATGGCGCCTCACCGGTGTCAGCAACAACACGGAACTTGCACACAACACAACCAAAATACTTTGGCCCAACAGTACGGTGAGGTTGTCAATCTCACCGGTCTTGCTAAAAACAAAGATCAGACGTATAGTTTGGAAAATGGTGTATGCTTGCAGTAAGTAAAGAAATCAGGAAATTGTTGTAGTTTGTTTAACAATGTAAGAAAATGGACCGGGGTTCATAGGTTCACTAGTGGTGTCTCTCCATAAAAGATAGCATGCTGGGTGAACAAACTACAACTAGGCAATGGACAAATAGAGGTTGCACCGTAGTGCACATTATAACATGATGACTACTATGATATTTAGTGCGGACATTACAACAAAATACATAGACCAAAATCCATCTGCATTTACGACTAATAATACACCCTCAGGTTATCATCTGAACCCCCTTAGGTATTAAGTTCCAAGCAACTGATAACTGCATTAAACAATGTGTGTAAAGTAAGAAATGATTGTATACGCGGGCACTCACACCGCTATTTTCTCCCTAGTGGAAACATCACATCCTCCGCCGTCACGTTTGTGTCACTCGAGCATAGGCGAAAAGGAGGCATGAACCCACTATCTAGCATACATACTCCCTCTTGGAGTCACTAGCAACTACTTGGCCAGAGAAGCCACTTGCAACGGAAAGTATGGAAGATCACAAATAACATATGCAATAAAGACTATAATCAACTTGTCATAAGTTCAATATTCATCGGACCCCAGCAAACACAGCATATAGAATTACATAAGATCTATCTCAATCATTATAGGCAGCTCACGAGATATAAACATGAAGGCATATGAAGAGAAGACAACCATCTAGCTACAGCTATGAACCCATACTACAAGGATGAACTACTCACGCATTATTCTGGAGGCAGGCATGGTGATGTAGAATCCTCCGGTGATGATTTCCTCTCCAGCAGGGTGCCGGAGACAGCTTCAGAACCCCCCTGATCTAGGGTTGATGGTGACGGTGGCTGCGGAACTTTTTTGGGATTTTTTATCAGGAGTTTAGGGTTGTCCATCCGGGGGGAACAAATAGGCAAAAGGACAAAGGAGGTGGAGGGCTGGGGGCCCCACACACATAGTTGGCGCGGACAGGGGGGCGCGCCACCGTATGGTGTGGGACCCCTGGTGCCCGTCTTCGACTCTCCTTCGGTCTTCTGGATGATTCCGGGGAAAATAGGAACTTTAGGCTTTGTGGGGTCCAATTCCGAGAATGTTTCCAGAACAACTTTTCTGAAACCAAAAACAACAGAAAGTAGGGAACTGGCACTTGGCATCTTGTTAATAGGTTAGTCCCGGAAAACGTATAAAAATGCTATAAATAAAGGAGGAAACAAGTAGCAAATGGCATAATATGATCATGGAGCATCAGAAATTATAGATACGTTGGAACATATCAATGTCGTCAAAGTAAACCACGACAAATTTTCCAATAAAAGGGTGCAAGACTTCATTCATAGGACGCATAAAAGTTGAAGGGGCATTGGAAACACCAAAGGGCATGACAAGCCATTCATACAAGCGAAGTTTTGTTTTGAAAGCTGTTATCCATTCCTCTCCTATGCTCATACGAATTTGGTGATAACCACTTTTAAGATCAATTTTTGAAAAGATAGTAGCACCACTCAATTCATCAAGCATATCATCAAGTAGAAATTCAAAAAGTTATGCCAACTTTTGAAAATATAGTATGCAAAAGTTATGCCAATTTTACTTTTTTTAACGAACTTTTGCTCAGAAAGTCGAAATTCATATTTCAAAATTTGATAAAAAAGTAGACCTTAAACTCTCCATGCATCTATAAGGGATTTATTTTTTATGCTTTTTAGACCTCCAACTCTCCCGTGAAAAACTAGAAATGGCGTTCCGGGGGGGGGTGGAGTTCGTGCATGTGGACAGAAAAATATGGGAATGAGAATTCTGTGGCGCACGTGACAGTGGTGCGCCGAAGAAATGTCATATTTCTGTGGCGCACTAACCACCATGCGCCACAGAATATGAGTCGTGCAATGGTTGGGTTGGGCCCCAGCATATTTCTGTGGTGCATCTGTGTCCCGTGCACCACAGAATTCCTATTTTCTGTGGCGAACCCCTGTCCCGTGCGCCACAGAATTCCTCTTTTCTGTGGCGCATTCCTCCCCGTGCGCCACAAAAATATATTTCTGTGGCGCATACTTACATGGTGCGCCACAGAATCTGTTCCATAGAAAGGCACTTCTCTACTAATGAAATGATCACGTGTCCTAAAAAGCAACATTGGATAATGTCCATACTTGTAAACAAGGTTGGAAAATAAAAATATAGTCTCTCTTGATATTGGGAATCTATGTGAGCCTGAGACACTCATGTTATACACCTAATCAAGTATTTATATATCAAAACATTTCTTACACACAATATAAGTAATGTCCACCACATTTGATAAGAACCTCAATTATGAAAATAACAAACCACCGAAAAGAAAACAAATCCATTCATTAATCAGAATGACTTCGCATGGCATGGAAATAAATTCCATAGTTGGTGATTTTTCTATAATGAATAATAAACTACTAAGTAGTTTTACAAATATATTCTTACAATGCTTGTATCAAAATTATCCAATTTTAAACACATCACTTTAGTACCCACAAGTTTGTTGTGTGCTCATGCCTAAAATAATATTAAAACTATTTAATAAATTAAATGAAGAGAAAATAACATTAAACACTTAAAGTGATCACCCTAGTTTAAAATTTAAATCTTCTTAAATTTTACCAAAACAAAACATGGTGATGTGTAAAATTTCATAAGGAATACAAATATGATTTTTAACAAGTTTCATGTTTACATAAAAGCCCTGAAAACAATGTTTTTCTCCTCAGTTTCTTAACTAGAAACACATAATTGTAAATACTTGAAACTCCAGGGGGTTATCAAAAACCGGCATTTAATTTCCTTTCTTCTTCCTCGGCCAGAAGGCAGAGGAGATCAACGTTGTGGCTTTGCCACTGCCACCTCCTACTCGTCGTCGTTTTGCGAGGATAAGGGCGAGGAGACGTCCCCATCGATCCCTCCTTCTTCTCTACTCTCCCGTGCACACTCTCTCTGTCTCCCTCCGCATTGAACAGAACCCAAACCCTAACCCTAGGTCTCCGGCCACCGAGCATCGCCGTCATCTCCCTCCACGGCTGAGCTCTAAGTGAGTGCAAACAACTCCATGTGGTTCCCCTCTACGTCCTGGCCAAGTATCGTTAGATGGGAAGCACGGAGGAGGCCGAATCGGGTCTTCTTCTTCATCTCCGGCCGTCGGATACCACGCCCTATTCCGGTGGATTCCGATGACGCCATCCTTCCCCGACTCTACGGTGAGCTTAAGGGTGAGCTTATGAACCTCCAGGTGCTCTTAGTTCGTTTTATAGCGCCCAAAATCGAGCTACCTCCATCCACCGTGCACCGCCGCTGCAAAACCTGCACGTCGCCAAGCCTCCGATGACTCAAACCCAGTGGCGCGACCACCTATTGGCTCACCGAGACCTTCTCTAGCTAGTATACACACTTAATTGCACGGATTTGCGCTAAATCGTCGAATCTGTGTCCCACAGAGAAGATCCTCTTTGGAGCTGACGAATCCATGGCGTCATCGTGACGTGAGAGAAAGTTTTCTTTTTCTTTTTATTTTATTTTTTAATTAAAAATTAAAACTGACAGGGTGGGTCCCACCTGTCAATTTAAAATAGGCACAAAAATGATTAAAATTAATAATTCAATATCTTTTAAAATACTTATCAGAAAAATGCAAACAAAATATGAAAATGATTAGAAAAATTTAATCCAAATGTTTATCAACTTTTCAAAAATGTTTGATCAAGTTTTAAAATAAATATTTTTTGAATTTAAATTAATTCATTTAAAAAATGAGAAAAATAATAAATAATTCAAAAACATAAGAAAAATACAAGTTTATACCAAAATGCTCAAAATGAAAAATTCAATTCATCTATGACATTTTTAAAGTCAGTTTATCAAGTTTTCATGTGTGCAATATTTTGCCTAGTCATTTAATTCATTTAAAATTAATAAATTAATAACTTATTCAAATCTTTTCTGAAAACTTCAAATGATATACCAAATTAAAGAGAAAAAGATTTTCAACTCAAATATGTAAAACATAAAACATTATTTTAATGTATAAACTTATTTCGAAAAGTATAATGAAATTCTATAATGTTCCATTATAACCAGAAATAATTACCACAATAGTTTTTTCCTTATTAATAAAACCCTAGTGTTTTCACACCTACTAAACCTATCATCACCGGTCATTATTAAGTTATGTGATGATAGAGTTGGTCGTATGAGTTCCTCATTTTCAATTAAACTTTTTTTCATCAGCTCTACATTTTTGAACATAAAATAAAATGTGTTATTAATCTTTTCAATAGTCGTTTTCCATGTGGTATTGTCTGAATGCCTAACCAAGTAATAAGTACTTATACATAAACATCATAAGAAGTGTTTTTTAAATAAAAGTGAAACACATATAAGTCTAAAAGAAGTAACAACATCATCACCACAAGTAATAAAACAATCATAAGTCACCTAAAACCAATGTGTTCAAGTTATCATATCAAACGTAGCTTACCCTTATAAGCTGGGGTGTTGTCCACGATATTTTGCTAGGCATCTCATTACTATGCATGTATCATCTTGCCAGTGTTTTCTGTAGTCCTTACCAGGACTACCTTGGTATCTTTCAGATCTCGAGTTCTCTACGCAACCCTTGAACCCGAAGACATTGATTATTGTTATTACTTCTATCTCAGGAAAGTTCATCACTTGCTCATATCCTTCGCAGTATTTCCTAACAAACTATTTGCAAAAACCCTATCGTATTACCACCTATTCTCAAAAGAACACATGATCCTGTTTTTATAATAATATGACTACTTGAATGGATACCCGAGTGGTAGTGTTCTAATTGGTGGGAGGATGCGGTCCATCTACATGGGAAAGTATTACCTAGGAGTTAACAACAAATGTCGTCAGGATTCTTGCACCGTAAATACTGCATTAACCATGGCGAGTAAGCCAACTGTGATCTTTTCTCGTGCGCATGTCAACGGGCTGCCAAAGCCGTTCCCTGTAGGTCTTGTGAGATTACATGCATATGGGTGGGATCCCTTCATTCCCACGGACTCTGGGGTTTATGATGGTGTGCCCGGGGCGCCTAGATATCCATCTTGAGGGGTGGAATCAGGGGTTAAATCTGCATGGCATAAATGGGTGGGCATGTGTTGTGCGGACAAGCATGGTTTCGCTTGGATCAACAACTGAGCCCCACACCTATGTGGGTGTGGACAGGATCTCGAGCATGGTTGTGCAACATGTTCTTGATCACCCATGGGTAAAGTAACGCACCTATGCGGAGTCTAAAAGGATGTGGCATGTTACCCCCTGTTCCGGGAAAGGCAACTCCATGAAGTTCTAGTCTTGTGAAGATCTGGCGGTCATGAGACCTTCTTTGATTTATCAAAGGTTGATTCTCAAGATTTTGTAATGAAAGTTGTATCCTATAGCTTTGCTTGGACCATCTATGTTTTTGTTGTACCACTCTGAGGGATGTAATATTCAGGGATAAGTCCTTCAGTGAGTATTATGTCAATGACTTGCGCACTACACATGAAGTGGTGTGCTGGGTCACCGCAGAGTGGTTCTGTGCTTTGGGACTCGAGGAGTTATATGGTGCGGAAGAACAACCGGAGGCCCCGAGGCAGCTATTTATAGCCGACTTTACATTGACATTAGTCCCAACGGCTCTTTTAGCCGTTGGATGATTGACGCGTGTATCGCCTGAAAATCCGGGAAATGAGGGGGCGGGGTGATAATTGATATCTCCTTGTTTCTCGCGCGAGAATCTGTGAGAGATATGGTTTTAGACTTTTGGCTGAACCCAAACATTCTTTCGGTAAGCAAGATTTCACTGCTTGGGTCACAGTTTCCTTCTCCGCGTAGATTCATGCAAGGAAAATACCGACATTCGTGAAGAAAATAGAAACCTACGAGGAACGGAAAAATGAAGTCTTAATCCTTCTTGGGGGCTACTGTCGGATATATGCCGAATGAGGGTATATCCGGCATCGGACGAAGGCCAGATTACCAGGATGGCCCACAGGCAATGGGACGGAGTCCATTGGGCGGCCCAGTAAGCTGACGCGCAGGATGCCTTACTTGCCTAGTTAGATACTTTCCCTAGTCTTCTAGGTATCCTTCCTGTAAGACCTAGCCCAGATATCTATATAAGTCGGACGGGAGCGACAGACAAAGAAGACAAGTTAGCTAGAAGCCAACTCGCCGTGAAGTTCATCCTCGCCGAGTTGGCATTACCATACTCACAATTGTACTCTGTATACTTCAGGCTTCATGCCTGATTTAGTGATATTGCAGGAGTAGGCATGCCCCCTAGTTGCGACGTACCAAACCTGGGTAAAACCCGTTTTCTTGTTTACAGTTCTTCCACGTCCCCCCGCTGTTCTACCAGTAGGCTTATGGCACCCCCGTCCATGAACCTTAATATGAAGTCTCGACAATGCATTTTCTACTTTGAATATTATTAAAACAAAGTTGTGCAATAAGGTGAAGGATGATTTTATTGTCAACTACTTTCATGCAATCATAGAGAGGGAAATCTCCAATAAGAATAGGTATGATGATGTTCCTAAGAATTTCTAGGCCGCAAAGAGGCGAAGAGCTGATCTGGTTTGACGATGACAAACAAAAATCCATGGTTGCGTAGTAACTAGTTTCTTTTTAGAGTAGGTTATGCATATATTTGGGTAAGAAATGCATGCATTTTATGTAGAAGATAAATCTAATTATGTAAGTTTCCAAAATTACTACTATTCCAAGCATGTCATTTTTATCGTTCCAAACAAATTTACAGGCCATTTTCTAGTTTCACCCTTACAAAGATTTTCTTAAAGCACCAACCTCTTTGGCCTAGCTTCCAGGACGCCCGGACCGTATCTATATGGAAGGTCCGTCACCACTACATAACAGAAATTTCCACAGATGGCACTGCACGGGATTTTCCTGACAACAATAACCGGCGGAGGCAAGAGGGATCGTCGGTTGATGTGAGGCAAGAGAATGAGTATATTTCATCGCCCCACATGCTTCCCGGAAGTTACGTGTACATATAGAGGCATTCTTTGGTGGGGATCGGATTGCACTTTTACCCAATTTGTGAAGTTGCATGTGTTGATGAGTGGTTATACAATGGTGATCCTTATGATCTAATTGTTCTAAACGTTTTACTTCGTGTAGCTTGTTATATGGGTCCTTGCGCAAGTGTAGCCACACGAGGTCACCTTCTTGGAACACCATGGGATTCTTGTTCTTTTTCATGATGGAGGCTCGATGCTCGGAATGCTTCTCAAGCGTAGCTCTTGTGGAGTCATATATCTTATTGATGTAGTTGGTGCGCTTGTCAATGTCCATGTTGACTTGCTCGTGGAGAGGCGATGGTAGTATGTCGAGAGCGGTGTTGGGGTTGAAGCCATAGACAATCTCGAAGGGGCTCTTCTTGGTAGCTTGGTGTAGAGCGCGGTTGTAGGCAAACTCGGCATGTACGATGCATTCCTCCCAAATTTTGAGGTTGGCCTTGATAAATGCTCGAAGGAGTGAAGATAGGGTGCGGTTGACGACTTCGGTTTGTCCATCCGTTTGTGGGTGGTAGGCGGTGGAGAAAAGTATCTTGACGCCGAGCTTGGACATCAAAGTCTTCCAAAAGTAGGAGGTGAACTTGATGTCGCGATCTGACACAATTGAAGTGGGCACACCATGTAGATGCACAATTTCCCTGAAAAACAATGTAGCAATATGTGAAGCATCGTCGGTTCGGTTGCATGAAATGAAATGTGCCATCTTAGAGAAAATGTCAACAACGACAAAGATGGAGTCCATGTTGGTTTTAGTGTGTGGGAGTCCTAACACAAAGTCCATACTAATATCACTCCAAGGTGCGTGTGGGATAGGCAATGGCAAGTAAAGACCATGAGGGTTGCACGTAGACTTAGCTTTGAGGCATGTAGGACATTTCTTGACGAGGCGTTCGACTTGGTGCCTCATCTTGGGCCAATAGTAGTTGTTGGAGAGCATGGCATAGGTCTTGTCTCGTCCAAAGTGTCCCACGAGACCTCCTTCATGTGATTCCTTCAATAACAACAAACAAAGATAGGATTCGGGAATACACAATTTTTTAGCTTTAAACAAGAAACCTTTATGGAGATAATAGTCATCAAAACCTCTATTGGGCAAGCATTGCTCAAAAATGGGACCAAAGAAAGCATCGGAAGGGTATAAGTCTTTGATTTCATCCAAACCAATCACATTGATGTCAAGGCGTGTAAGAAGACACTCTTTTCTATATAATGCATCTGCTACAAATTTCTTTACCTTTCTTGTACTTAATGACATAAGGAAAAGATTCAATGAATTCTACCCATTTAGCATGCCTTTTGTTAAAATTAGCTTGGCTTTTCAAGTATTTCAATGATTCATGATCAGAATGAATGACAAATTCTTTAGGCCAAAGGTAATGTTGCCAAACTTCTAAGACTCTAACAGAAGAAAATAGTTCCTTATCATAAATTGGGTAGTTGAGCTTAGCACCATCTAACTTCTCACTATGATAAGAAATGGGACGTCCATTTTTCATAAGAACTCCACCAATGCCTATGCCACTAGCGTCACATTCAATCTCAAAAGTTTTCTCAAAATCCGACAAGACAAGCAAAGGAGTTTCGGTTAAACATTTCCTAAGTGTGTCAAAAGCTTGTTGTTGCGTGCCGCCCCAAACAAAAGGTACATTTTTCTTTGTGAGTTCATTCAAAGGGCAAGCAATTGTTGGAAAATCATTCACAAAGCGGAAATAGAAACCGGCAAGGCCATGAAAGCGCCTTATCTCACCCATGGAAGTAGGGGGAGGACAATTCCTAATTGCCCCGACTTTCTTGTTGTTGACTTCAATTCCATTGGAAGAGATCACAAAACCCAAGAAAACAAGCTTGTTGGTGCAAAAATTGCATTTGGAAAGATTGGCAGAAAGTTTTGCTTTGCAAAGAGCCAAAAATACTTGTGAAACATGATCAATATGATCCTCTAAAGATTTGCTATAAATGAGGATATCTGATGGTGCATATATTGCACTCGTTGGGAGACCCCAAGAGCAGGGTGTGATGAGCACAGCGGTAGGAAATTCCCCTTAGTTAAGAACCAAGGTTATCAATCCAGTGTGAGAAAGAGGACCTTCGGAAGGTTGATGCCACTGACGGTGGTGATGGCGCCTCACCGGTGTCAGCAACAACACGGAACCTGCACACAACACAACCAAAATACTTTGGCCCAACAGTACAGTGAGGTTGTCAATCTCACTGGTCTTGCTGAAAACAAAGATCAGACGTATAGTTTGGAAAATGGTGTATGCTTGTAGTAAGTAAAGAAATCAGGAAATTGTTGTGGTTTGTTTAACAATGTAAGAAAATGGACCAGGGTTCATAGGTTCACTAGTGGTGTCTCTCCATAAAAGATAGCATGCTGGGTGAACAAACTACAGCTGGGCAATGGACAAATAGAGGTTGCACCGTAGTGCACATTATAACATGATGACTACTATGATATTTAGTGTGGGAATTACAACAAAATTCGTAGACCAAAATCCATCTGTATTTATGACTAATAATACACCCTCGGGTTATCATGTGAACCCCCTTAGGTATTAAGTTGCAAGCAACTAATAACTGCATTAAAAAATGTGTGTAAAGTAAGCAAAGATTGTATACGCGGGCACTCACACCGCTATTTTCTCCCTAGTGGAAACATCACATCCTCCACAATCACGTTTGTGTCACTCGAGCATAGGCGAAAAGGAGGCATGAACCCACTACCTAGCATAAATACTCCCTATTGGAGTCACTAGCAACTACTTGGCCAGAGCAACCACTAGCAACGGAAATCATGCAAGATCACAAATAACATATGCAATAAAGACTATAATCAACTTGGCATAAGTACAATATTCATCAGATCCCAGGAAACACAGCATATAGAATTACATAATATCAATCTGGATCATGGTAGGCAGCTCACGAGATCTGAACATGGAGGCATATGAGGAGAAGACAACCATCTAGCTACAGCTATGAACCCGTATCCCAAGGATGAACTACTCACGCATCACTCCGGAGGAAGGCATGGTGATGTAGAAGCCTCCGGTGATGATTTCCACTCCGGCAGGGTGCCGGAGACAGCTTCAGAACCCCCCTGATCTAGGGTTGATAGTGACGGTGGCTGCGGAACTTTTTAGGGATTTTTGATCAGGTGTTTAGGGTTTTCCATCCGGGAGGAATAAATAGGCGAAAGGGAAAAGGCGGTGGAGGGCTGGGGGCCCCACACCCATAGCTGGCGCGGCTAGGGGGGCGCGCCACCCTATGTTGTGGTCCCCCTGGTTCCTGTCTTCGACTCTCCTTCGGTCTTCTGGATGCTTCCATGGAAAATAGGCACTCTGGGCTTTGTGGGGTCCAATTCCGAGATTGTTTCCAGAAAAACTTTTCTGAAACAAAAAACAGCAGAAAATAGGGAACTCGCACTTGGCATCTTGTTAATAGGTTAGTCCCGGAAAACGTATAAAAATTCTAAACATAAGGGAGAAAACAAGTAGCAATTGGCATAATATGATCATGGAGAATCAGAATTATAGATACGTTGGACACGTATCAAGCATCCCCAAGCTTACTTCCTACTCGTCCTCGAGTAGGTAAACGATAAAACACAATAATTTCTGAGGTGGCATGCTACTAACATAAACTTGATCAATCTAATCTAAAAGCATATGCACGCTGAGATCATAGAACTTCAAACACAAACATGATAAGTAGAACTTTAATAATAAATCATAGCAATTACTTTGCATCACGAAGAGTATCTTAAATAAAGGATCATGAATAATAATGCAAAGAAAGATATACCTTTTTTCAGGTATAGAGAAAGCATGAAAAAGTGGTATTTCGCATGAGGAAGAATAGAGTAAATAATTTAAGAACAAATAATATCACATCATGAAGTAATTATTGATGTTTATGGGACAAATGCACATAGAATGAGAATGGCAAAAATGCTCTCTCAACTGTGCATAACGTTAGAACATGGAGACTCAACATAAAAGTAAAAGAAAGGCCCTTCGTGGAGGGAGGCAGGGATTAACTCATGTGCTAGAGCTTTTTATTTTATTAAACAGAGGAATTAAAAGTTTGACACTCCTCCCATCCATCTTTCACAAACCATGGCTAACCGAATCCTCGGGTGCCTGCCAACAATCACATACCGTGGAGGAGTGTCTATATTTTAGGAGAGGTGTATGTTAATGTCAATGAATGGTAAACAGACAATACAGTACGTCACAAGCCAATTGGATTCACAAGAGCGGCTCCCATATGAAGGACGAATCTGGGTAGAAGGTCATCCCTCTTTCTCTTTTGTTTACACAATTATGCTTTGAATGATAAATCAGGGGCAAAAACAGTGAAGAGAATTTGATGGTAATAATTTGGGGCTGGGCACCCGCTGCCAGCTCTTCTATCATTTGGATAAGCGGATGAAGCCACTAGTCCAGGGTGTGAAATCCAATCAACAAGTGAGCTAAATATTCTCTATTGACGTCCTCATGAGAAAAAACAAGAACACAAAACTGGAGTAATTTTGAAAGTTTTAAAGGTATCACATGAGCAATTTACTTGGAGTGGCAGTGAAATACCACATGTAGGTAGGTATGGTGTACACAATGGGAAAAACTTTGGTTTAAAAGAGTTGGATGCACGAGTAGAGCTAATACTCAGTACAAGTGGAGGCTAACAAAATACTGGGAGCGACAAATCAAGAGAGCATAAGAGCCATAATCATGCATAGCGACATAAGCATCATTAATTAAAGCATAATAAATATCACAAGTTCAAAAACTAAGTGGTCATGGAGGCTATTCGTGACTGGTTAATAGTCATAAACATGGTGTGAGCATGCGCCAAGTCAACCAAATAAAACATTCGAAAGAGAATACCATATATTGATGCTTTACTATGACAAGAACAACTCATGAATCTTAATCTTTCAAGACATATTAAACACTCTCAGCTATTTGAGGATATTAATGCTACTCAATAACCACAAGGATTTAAAACTAAAATAGCATTTACCATGGCATGAAAAAGTTCTAGCCACAGTCTATACAAGCTTCTACTAGCACTATTATAAATTTTACATCAAGCATCAGTTTTCTTCTCCCAACAAGTACCATACAAGACATGCTTTAAAAACATACTCTTTATGATACAGCAAGCAAACATGAGAGTACTCACATAACACTACTAAAACTAACAACTCTGATAAGAGATGCATGCAAAACAGGAGCTAAATAAATGCATCAGCTAGACAAGATTAAGAATACAACGTATTCTCGTCAAAAAGCGGAGCGTGTCACTATCCAATAAAAGAATGCTGGGGTCTAACCAAGCTTATTTCAAAAACAAAAATAAACTGAAAACAAAAATAAAAGACGCTCCAAGTAAAGCACATAAGATGCGACCGAATAAAAATATAGTTTCACTCGAAGGGACCTGATAATTTGTTGATGAAGAAGGGGGTGCCTTGGGCATCCCCAAGCTTAGACGCTTGAGTCTTCTTATAATTTGATGGGATGTACCACCGGGGCATCCCCAAGCTTAGGCTTTTCACTCTTCTTGATCTCATCATATCATCGTCTTCTCTTGACCCTTGAAAACTTCCTTCACACCAAACTTCTCACAATCTTCATTAGCAACGTTAGTGCAATCGAAATAATAAATTCAAATGGTACAGTTTAAACACAAGTCTAACATTAAAAAACACATTAGCTACTGTCACAACTTTTTTTTAAACTCTTTTTCTTAAAAGAACACCAAAAGAATGAGATTAAGATGCAAATGCAATAAATGGAAGAAATCTGTCAAAACAGAACAGCAGGTAAAGATTGATTTTTTCAAAACTCTTCTGTTGCTCAAATCAAACCGTGGTAAACTAAGAAAAGTTGCTTATATAGCTTAGGATTACACACAAATAAGCTCAGTTCATTTTTATTTTCTGTGATTTTATACGTAATTAACAGTGGACAGCAGAAATCTGTTTCCTGCGCAGATATCCGAAATATAGTCTTAACTTTCCCACTAGAGGCTTTACTTGGCTCAAACAAAACTCAAAAGAAAAGATACAGCGGTGTTGCTAAGGAAATAGACAACACCCAGGTGCAAAGCACACAAAAGAAAACAAAGAAAAACTGAATGAAATAGAATAATAAAAACGGGTTGCCTCCCGGTAGCGCTTTTCTTTAACGCCCTTCAGCTAGGCATAGAAACCAACTCAAGTATCTTCAGGTGAAGAAGCATCAAAATTAAGCTTAGAAATATCCTCAACAATGAATGGTATTTCATCTATAGAAGTTTTAGATGTCCCTTTATCAACACTTTCAGGCACACTACTTTCATCAAATGGGATTGCAGAAACAATAAAATCAAAATTCTTTTCTAGAGTTTCATGCATTCCCACAAATTTAAAGGGTATTGGTATTTTAATTTCCTTATTGTTGGCTTTACCCGGTATGATATTAACATCTACACATGAGCCTGACATCTCAAATCGATTAAAAACTTTTCTAGCCTCAACGGAAAAATCACCAAATACCTTAAACAAAGTTTCTAGGATAAACTCTGTTTTTTCGCTATCCTTGATGTTATCATGGTTGAGGAACATTTATTGTAATATGGGATTAAGGTTAACAAATGTAGCTTCCATCATACGAACTAGAGATGCTGCAGCGGTTTCATAATCTGGAGCAAGAGCAGCTAAGGATCTACCCTCAAATTCTTCGTGCTTACTAACATAATTAAAGAATTCTCCAATATCGTCTTTCCCAATTATATCACCGCTACCTATTGGTATGTATTTCAAGGTAAACTTGGGTAGAATCATGATTTAAAGATTAAACTAAGAGCTTAGAAGCAAAATTAACACCAAGCAAATAAATAACAGCTATAAAGTAAACTATTTTTTGTGTTTTTAATATAGAGAAGAAAAACAAGACAAAACTAAAAACAAGACAATAAACAAAATAAAGAGGTCAAGAGTGAGAGACTCCCCTTGCCAGAAGACTTCTTCCTCCCCGGCAACGGTGCCGGAAAAATTCCTTTATGGTGCAAATCTTACACTCGTTGGGAGACCCCAAGAGGAGTGTGTGATGAGCACAACGGTAGGAAATTCCCCTTAGTTAAGAACCAAGTTTATCAATCCAGTAGGAGAAAGCGTACCATCGGAAGGTTGATGCCACTGACGGTGGTGATGGCGCCTCACCGGTGTCAGCAACAACACGGAACCTGCACACAACACAACCAAAATACTTTGTCCCAACGGTACAGTGAGGTTGTCAATGTGACCGGTCTTGCTGAAAACAAAGATTAGACGTATAGTGTGCAAAATGGTGTATGCTTGCAATAAGTAAAGAAAGCAAGAAATTGTTGTGGTTTGTTTTGAAAGTTGTTATCCATTCCTCTCCTATGCTCATAAGAATTTGGTGATAACCACTTTTAAGATCAATTTTTGAAAAGATAGTAGCACCACTCAATTCATCAAGCATATCATCAAGTCTAGGGATTGGATGTCTATATCTAACGGTGATAGCATTGAGTCGACAATCCATGCACATTCGGGAAATAGAATCTTGCTTTGGAACAAGGATAACCGGCATGGCACAAGGGCTAAGGGATTCGCGGTTAAAACCTTTTTCGAGTAGTTCTTGAATTTGGCGCTCAATCTCCTTAGTCTCCTCAGGGTTGGTGTGGTAGGGAGCGCAGTTTGGAAGAGGCGCACCAGGGATGAGGTCAATACGGTGCTCGATTCCTCGTAGGCAAGGTAGACCCGGAGGTAGTTCATCGGGAAACACGTCTTGAAGTTCCTACAACAAAGGCAACAAATATGGAGGGAAGTTTGTCATGTCGTTAGTGTCAAGTTCTTCCCCTTTGCACACGAGGACAACGTGGAGGATGGATGGCAAGTAAGGCAAGGCCTTTGGGAACACTCGAAGTTTTTCCACTCGTATTTGGCTTGTGGCTCTCCATCTCTTTGAGGTGGATCACTCTCTCACCATCGCACGAGATTTGAGCTCTTCTTGTTTACATGCAAGTATCTTGGCATTGTCGGCAATCACTTGGCTAGGAGACATGGGACGTCGCACAAACATCTTGTTATTCCACTTGAAGCTATAATGGTTGGTACGCCCATCATGAATAGCACTCTTGTCATATTGCCAAGGTCGTCCGAGAAGAAGATGACACACGGTCATAGGCACAACAACACACTCAACCGTGTCTTCATAGGGGCGAATCTTGAATTGCACAGAGACCATGTGTTGTATCTAGAAGGTGCTGAGTCACTAAGCCATTGAACATGGTATGGATGCGGATGTTGCTTGTAGGGAAATTGGATTTTGTCACAAAGCTCTTTTCTAGCCAAGGTGGGGCAACTACCGCCATCGATGATAACCTTGATTGATTTTCCATTGATGTTGGCTCTTGTTTGGAAGAGATTGCAACGTTGGTCATGCTCATCTTGAGGAGAAGTAGTAAGGACTCTTGTCACCACTAGCGATGGATTCTTTTCCTCATTGCAATAGACACTTTCTTCATCTTCATTTGGCACATCCAAGGAATTAAGAGCAACTTGATGCATGGCATAGTATTATCCTTCACTCATGGAGTCACATTCACCATCTTGGTTGACAATCATGATCATCTTGTTGGAACACTCAAAGGACTTGTGTCCACTGATGACCCACAAGTATAGGGGTGTATCGTAGTAATTTCGATAAATAAGAGTGTCGAACCCAACAAGGAGCAGAACGTGTTGACAAGCGGTTTCGATGAAGAAATAACTGTAAATACTGAAAATAGATTTGTAGGGGTTTTTGATATTGCACATAAATAAAGTGCGAATAAATAAAATGCAGTAGTAATAATTGCAGCAAGTGGCCCAATCCTTTCTTCAGCAAAGGAGAAGCCAGTAGGTCTACTTATGATTAACAAACATTCTCGAGGACACACGGGAGGTTTATGTCAAGTGCTTTTGTTCCATGCAACTGACTAATGTTAGGTGTTTTGATAAGTGTTGTGTGGGTGAACTTATGCTAATGTACCATCCCATCAATGACTAATAAAAACTTGTGATTCTACCCCTTGCAAGCATCCGAACCTACAAGAAAGTAATTAAGAAATAAATCTAACCATAGCTTTAAACTCTGGCATCCTACGCTCCCTCGTGTAAAGGTTTCCTAACGGGGGTTTAGGTTTCTGTCACTCCGGCAACCCCACAATTAGTAGCCAAATACACAATGCATCCCCCTAGGCCCATAAATGGTGAAGTATCATGTAGTCGACGTTCACATGACAACACTAGGAGAATAACACCACAACTTAAATATCAAACATTAAATATTATTCAACATTACATCACTACTAACAACTTGACCTCTCCCATGTTCTCCAGAACAACACGAACTAGTCACAAGACATCATATGGATCATTATCAGAGGTGATATAATGGATGATAACAATCTGGACGTAAAGTGCAAACATCGATAAATCTCAAAAGCATCAACTACTAACAAGTAATCCACACCGGGAGAGAGATCTAATGCAAAAAAAAACGGTAGAGGCCCCTAATTGTTACAACGGGATGACGGTGGCTGATGGTGCTGATGGTGATGATGACGATCTTGATGATGCCCGAAGTGATGACGGTGACGATGGCGGTGTTTTCCCCTCTCCGGAGAGGAATTTCCCCGACAGATTTCTCCGTGCCAGAGAGCTTTTCTCTCTCGGGTGTTTTCCGCCCCGAGGCGGCGGTGGAATAATTATTCGACGATGGTATGAGGCTTAGGGTTTCCTCGGGGACAGGCACGCGAAAGATATCCCCAAGAGGTGGGCCAGGGTGGCCACACCCTTAGGTGGCGCGGGCAAGGGGGCGCCACCCCATGGTGTGGGCCCCTGGTGGCCCCCCTCTGGCTCTCCTTCTTGCTGGGTTCCTCCTCTGAACTTTTAGGACACCTCCGTTGTCCCACTTCTTCTTCTGATCTTCTGAAATATGGTATCCCGACGGTGCTTTTTCCATCAGATTCCTGGTCCCGGTGTTTATTCTCCAAAAATTATAAAACATGCAAAATAAGATAAAATAACATAAGAGCGGCATCATAACTTGAAATATATCGATGAATAACAGAAAATTATTATATAAAATAGTGATGCAAAATTGATGTATCAACTCCCCCCCAAGCTTAGACCTCGCTTGTCCCCAAGCAAAACTGAACTCAGAAAACATGACCACAAGTTTATGGAGTGAAGAGTCGATATATAAAATACGGACAACAAGCATCACATCTATCTATGCACCAATCATTATAGACAAAAACATCCTCTCATATGACATAACTTGAAACAAGTAATGGGAGTCACAAACAAAAATGTAAAAGAGAGAATCAAAATTGGTAATGGCAAACTTCATTCTTGGTAAGAGAACATTTAATGATATCCTGTTTACCTTAGGTGAAGTCTTTATAATAAGGCTCATCTTGTAGTGTTTAACATGTTTAATTATAACAATTATTTTACAGTGATTCATAGCTTTTCAAAGTAATATTCATTCAGATAATAAAGCATGTGCTAAACAAAGATGAAAAGAAAACATGATTGAATAAATCAACATATAGATGGTGAGATCACAACAACTCAAATTCTTGATGGAGACAGAGAGAAATGGGTTTACTGACTCAACATAAATGTAAAAGATAGGCCCTTCGCAGAGGGAAGCATGGATCACTCATGTTCTAGAGTTAATAAAACAGAGTTATAAAAGTTTGACACTCCTCCCATCCATCTTACACAAACCATGTCTAACCGAATCCTCGGGTGCCTGCCAACAATCACAAACCGTGGAGGAGTGTCTATATTTTAGGAGATGTGTATGCTAGTGTCAACTAATGGTAAACAGAAAATACAGTACGGCACAAGCCAACTAGACTTCATATGAGCGGCTCCCATATGAGGGACTCAACTGGTGTAGAAGGTCATCCCTCATTCTCTTTTTTTATATGTTTGACTGATAAACCGGGGGCAAAAATAGTGAAGAGAATTTGTGTATTAGTTTTGGGGCTGGGCACCCTGCTGCCAGCTCTTCTAGCATTTGGATAAGCGGATGAAGCCACTAGTCCAGGTGTTTGAAGTCCAATCAACGAATGAGAAAAAACAGGAACACAAAACAGGAGAAATTTTGAAAGTTTTAAAGGTAGAACATGACCAATTTACTTGGAGTGGCGGTGAAATACCACATATAGGTAGGTATGGTGGACACAAATGGCAAGGTTTTGGTTCAGGGTTTGGATGCACGAGTAGAGCTCATACTCAGTACAGGGTTTTTTGCTAGCAAGGCTGGGTAGCAAGCATAAGATTTGAGGGAAAACAAACAAATATACATATGATAAAACCAATCATGCAATCTTCATTGAATTCCCAAGAGATCTTAACTTGTGAATACTATTTTTACGAGCTAATAGGCACATTTCTCTTTCTTATACTAGCAACTTAAATTATTATTTCTACTAACGCAAGCTAAGTTTGCCAAAACCAACTAGATTAACTTGATGATCTCTAGAGTGATACCAAATACTAACAACAAGCTCAACCATCTGACAGAAATTGAAAACTAAAATAATGTGCACACAAAGTAAATGATGAAACTTCTCATTAATATTTCAAACCGGCGACTCACTCCAACGGATACAACGATAACCAACTAGGGAGAGACACTTCCATACTGCAAACCATCCTATATGATAACTTCTCTACTCATGATATGACTCTACTGAAAAAGTAAAAAGAAAAAAGATAGTGATGTGATACCACGGCACTCGCCCCAAGCTTGGAACAAGCCTAGGGGATGCCAAAACCAATGACGAGTCAATTATTCGGTGGTGGTGGTGAATCCTTCTCATCCTCTGCCTTCCAAGGTAAAGGTTCTCCATCCACAAATGATGTCTTGGTCACCAACATCCTGAAACTAGCAGCAGAGCTTATGCGTTTAAACCTGTTCTCATACTCACAATTCTGGTTATGCACATCATAGAGTTGTGTTTGCAAATCATTGGTGGTCTTGGTGAGTGAGAATATCTCCCCCAAAGCTTCAAATTCTCCCTCTTGTATACAGCGATCTGCTCTGTCTTTATCCTGTGAATGATCTCAACTTAACGCTCCGCCATCTTCTTGTACCTAAAGAATTCTTGCTCCACTTCTTTCATTCTAGCCTCCATACTGCCTTCTCCTTTAGGGCCCCGAACATCTTCAATCTTCACCTTCCCGTCCTTGAGCAGCAATTCCTTGGGATGCATCTTCAGCTCGTTCATATACGGGTTGACGACGTTCTCAAAGAAACTGTCTTTGGGAGATCCAGGATAGGACATTATGGCCCAAGATCTGAAGATGCAACCTAGCAGAAACATCTCGAAATAGAAACACGACGAGAAAACGATATACGAACCTCAGGGGATCCGGGGGATTATATAGTAAAAAGTTTCATAACGAAAGGAAAGTCCAGGTCGAAAACGAGTCGGAGAGGGTCTCCGTGGTGCCCACACCATAGGATGGCGCGGCCAGGGGCGGGCCCGCGCCACCCCATTATGTGGAGCCTCCGGGCTCCGTCTCCGCCTCGTTTCCTGCTCATAATTTTTCATATTTTCCAAAAACAGTAAAAATAAAAGTTGGAAGATGTTTCGCGAACGTTTTCTAACCAAAACTGATACATATTCGAAAACTGACTCTACAGTCTCTGAAATATGCTTCCTAATGAATTCCTCTGGGATCATGGCTCGAATACAATCAACATTATCATTATAAGGATCTCCAGAAATATAATGCTTGAGTCTTTGGCCATTCACCACTTGTGAAGAGTTGTCTTCAAGGGAAACAATTTTAATTGCCCCCGAACGATATACCTCTTCAATAACAAAAGGTCCTTCCCATCTCGAGAGTAATTTTCCTGCAAAAAATCTGAAAGGAGACCTATACAATAGCACTTTCTCACCAACATGAAATTCTCTTTTAATAATTCTCTTATCTTGCCACCTTTTAAATTTCTCTTTAAAGAGCTTAGCATTTTCATATGCTTCACTCCTCCATTCATCGAAAGAAATTAAGTCAAGCAACCTTTTCTCACCAGCAAGTTTAAAATATCTATTTAGGTCTTTCACTCCCAGTAAGCTTTGTGATCTAATTCTAGGGGCAAGTGACAAGCTTTTTCATAAACCATCTTATAAGGAGACATGCCCATGGGATTTTTATAAGCAATTCTATAAGCCCATGATACGTCTCCAACATATCTATAATTTCTGATGATCCATGATCATATTTTGCCAATTGTACTTCTTTTTTCCTCTATTTATAGCATTTTTATACGTTTTTCGGGACTAACCTATTAACAAGATGCCAAGTGCCAGTTCCCTGTGTTTCTGCTGTTTTTGGTTTCCGAAAAGTTGTTCTGCAAACATTCTCGAACTTGGACCCCACAAAGCCCGAAGTTCCTATTTTCCTCGGAAGCATCCAGAACACCGAAGAGGAGTCGAAGATGGGCAACAGGGGGGCCACACCATAGGGTGGCGCGGGTCCCACTGGCAGCGCCACCTATGGGTGTTGGGCAGCTGGAGCTCCACTGCCTTTGCCCTTTCGCCTATTTAATCCCCCCGGATGGAAAACCCTAGGCACCTGATCAAAAATCCCCGAAAAGTTCCGTAGCCGCCGTCACCGTCACCCCTAGATCAGGGGGGTTCTGAAGCTGTTTCTGGCACCCTGTCGGAGAGGAGATCATCACCGTAGGCTTCTACATCACCATGCCTACCTCCGGAGTGATGCGTGAGTAGTTCATCCTTGGACTACGGGTTCGTAGTTGTAGCTAGATGTTTGTCTTATCCTCATATGCCTCCATGTTTAGATCTCGTGAGCTGCCTATTATGATCGAGGTTGATCTTATGTAATTCTATATGCTGTGTTTGCTAGGATCCGATGAATATTGAACTTATGCCAAGTTAATTATAGTCTTTATTTGCATATGCTATTTGTGATCTTGCATGCTTTCCGTTGCTAGTGGTTGCTCTGGCCAAGTAGTTCCTAGTGACTCCAAGAGGGAGTATTTATGCTCGATAGTGGGTTCATGCCTCCTCACCGCCTTGCTCGAGTGACATAAACGTGAAGGGGGGATGTGTTGTTGCCATTAGGGAGAAAACAACGGTGAGAGTGCCCGCGTGCATAATCATTGCTTACATTACACACTTTGTTTAATGAAGTTATTTGTTGCTTGCAACTTAATACCTAAGGGGGTTCAGATGATAACCTGAGGGTGGATTATTAGTCATAGATGCAGATGGATATCGGTTTATATATATTGTTGTAATGCCCGCACTAAATATCATAGTAGTCTTCATGTCATATTGTGCACTACGGTGCAACCTCCAGTTGTCAATTGCCCAGCTGTAATTTGTTCACCCAGCATGCTATCTTTTATGGAGAGACACCACTAGTGAAACTATGAACCCCGGTCCATTTTCCACACTGTTAAACAAACCACAACTATTTCCTGCTTTCTTTACTTACTGCAAGCATACATCATTTTCCACACTATACGTCTAATCTTTGTTTTCAGCAAGACCGAGAGATTGACAACCTGACTGTACCGTTCGGACAAAGTATTTTGGTTGTGTTGTGTGCAGGTCCCACGTTGTTGCTGACACCGATGAAGCGCCAGCACCACAGTCAGTGGCATCAACCTTCCTGAGATCCTCTTTCTCCTACTGGATTGATAACTTTGGTTCTCAACTGAGGGAAATCCTTTCTTAGGGATCCCTCCTTTCTTAGGGACACAACAGGGATCCCTCCTTTCTTAGGTACACAATGCACATGACTAACCCATCTACTATCAGCAATAGGATATATAATACCAGCATCAGGGAGTTTCAATACCTCATTTCTTACCACATCCTTCATGTTAGGATTTAAACGGCGTTAATGTTCAACAACTAGCTTTGCATCACGTTCAATATTAATAGCATGCTGACATATAGTAGGATAAATCCCCTTCAGATCATTAAGAGTATAACCAATAGCACCTCTATGTTTCTTCAATATTCCCAATAATCTCTCCTCTTCTTTATCAGAAAGTTGAGAACTAATAGTAACATGATATAATTTCTTATCATCAATATGAGCATATTAAGATTGCCAGGCAAAGGATTTAAATCAAAGACATGATCCTCCTTGGGTGGTAATGTGGTACCCCAAGTCTTCCACCTGTAAATTATGTTTCAGCATTGCTGGCTGATGTAGGAAAATCTCATCAATTTAAATTCTTTCTTCCATAAAGACATCACTTTCGTGGTCTTCCATGTATTGATGTAAAGGATTGTTAGGAGCAAGAGCAATAGCAGCTAATTCTTCATTTTTATAATTCTCATTACGTAATTCAGCTTCATAAGGTGTTTTAGCAAATTTGGAGAAATTAAATTCATAAGATTCTCCATCAAACTCTGTAAGGATTTTCTCCTTTTTACAATCTATAACAGCACCACAAGTGTTTAAGAAAGTTCTACCAAATATAATAGGACAAGTATCACTAGCAGAAGTGCCTAGTACCATAAAATCAGCAGTATATTTAGTTTTACCACATAAGACCTCCACATCTCTAACAATACCAATTGGATAAATAGTTTCCCTATTAGCAAGTTGAACAATCACATCAATGTCTTCAAGTTCATAAGAACCAATTTCATGCATGATTTCTTTATAAAGCTCATAAGGAATAGCACTAGAACTAGCACCAATATCACAAACCATAATAGCAATGACCACCTATCCTAACAGATAGCACAGGAACACTAGGTTTCCTCGATTTACTAGGATGAGAGACAATATTAGAAGCATCTTCACAAAATATAATGTGGCCCTCTTCTCAATTTTCAGAAACAAGGTCTTTTACTATTGCTACTGTAGGTTCTACAGTTATTTGTTCCTCGGGTTCTACAAGTTTTCTTGCACTTTTATTAACCACACTTGCTAACATAGAATCTTCTTTTACCTTAGCAGGGAAAGGCATTTTCTCAATATGAACTTATATATCAATGATATGAACTTATATATCTCTAGCAAGAGCACAATTAACAGTATCTTTATAAGGTGCATGGTACTTGTCCCATTCCTTTTTAGGAATATCAATGTAAGAAGAAAAAGCCTTATATAAGTTTCCAGCAAGTTGAGAATCAAGACCATAAACAACACTAACATTATGAAAATCTTCGGATGACATAAAAGTTTTAATGCATTCATAATCATAACTTATACCTGACTTTCTACCTTTTTCATTCTCCCATCCTTTAGTGTTTTCTTGAATACGGTCAAGAAGATCCCATTTAGCATCATCCTTCATTCGTGTAAATGATCCAGAACAAGAAGCATCCAATAAATCCTTATCATGAAGAGGAAGCCTTGCATAGAAATTATTAATAACAATATTACTGGGGAGCTCATGAATAGGGCATTTGAGCATTAGTAACTTCAGTCTCCCCCATGCTTGGGCAATACTCTCTCCGTCATGAGGCAAAAAATTATATATATAATTCTGATCTCTATGAATTTCATTGGGAGTATAGAATTTAGAATAAAAGAGAGGTACAATTTCCTCCCATCCAATAGTCTGGCTATTTTTCAGCAGTTTGAACCATTCAGCGGCTCGGCCTGTCAATGATATAGAGAATAATTTCCTCTTCACTTTGCTTGTTTTAATACCTGCACACTTGAACAACTCACATAATTCATGTAAAAAGGGCAAATGATCACCAGGATGGACAGTTCCATCACCTGAATAGCAGTTATCCCTAACATGTTAGGCAATCTTTATAGGTATTTTATAAGGATCCAAATCATCTGGCGGAGGGTCACTACCCTAGCAGTGGTAGCAGTGCCCGCAAATAAGGACTCAAAAGAAGATCCAAACATAGTGTAATAAAGCAGTAGACAGTAATAAAAATAGCACTTACAACAGAAGCTTCCTTTATCAATTCCACTTCCCAATAGCGCTTCACTCCCCGGCAACGGCGCCAGAAAATAGTCTTGATGACCCACAAGTATAGGGGATGTATCATAGTACTTTCGATAAATAAGAGTGTCGAACCCAACGAGGAGCAGAAGGTGTTGACAATCGGTTTCGATGAAGAAATAACTGTAAATACTGAAAAAATAGATTTGTAGGGATTTTTGATATTGCAGATAAATAAAGTGCGAGTAAATAAAATGCAGTAGTAATAATTGCAGAAAGTGTCCCAATCCTTTCTTCAGCAAAGGACAAGCCGGTAGGTTTACTTATTATTAACAAACGTTCTCGAGGACACAAAGGAGGTTTCTGTCAAGTGCTTTTGTTCCATGCAGCTGAATAATGTTAGGTGTTTTGATAAGTGTTGTGTGGGTGAACCTATGCTAATGTACCATCCCATACAATACTAATACATACTTGTGATTATACCCCTTGCAAGCATCCGCAACTACAAGAAACTAATTAAGAAATAAATCTAACCACAGCTTTAAACTCCGGGATCCTACGCTCCCTCGTGTAAAGGTTTCCTAACGGGGATTTAGGTTTCTGTCACTCCGGCAACCCCACAATTAGTAGCCAAATACATGATGCATCCCCCTAGGCCCATAAATATTGAAGTATCATGTAGTGGATGTTCGCATGACACCACTAAGAGAATAACACCACAACTTAAATATCAAATATTAAATACTATTCAACATTACTTCACTACTAACAACTTGACTTCTGCCATGTCCTCAAGAACAACACGAACTACTCACAAGACATCATATGGATCATGATCAGAGGTGATATAATGGATGATAACAATCTGTTCATAAAGTAAAAAAAGATAAATCTCACAAGCATCAACTACTAACAAGTAATCCACACCGGGAGAGAAATCTAATGCAAAACAATGGTAGAGGACCCTAATTGTTACAGCGGGATGACGGTGGATCATGAGGGTGATGGTTCTGATGGTGATGATGATGATGATGATGACGATCTTGATGATGCCCGGAGTGATGACGGTGACGATGGCGGTGTTTTTCCCTCTCCGGAGAGGAATTTCCCCAGCAGATTTCTCCTTGCCAAAGAGTTTCTCTCTCTCGGGTGTTTTCCTCCCCGTGGCAGCGGCGTAATAATTCTTCGATGATGGTATGAGGCTTAGGGTTTCCTCGTGGACAGGCACGCGAAAGATCCCCCCCAGAAGTGGGCCAGGGTGGCCACACCCCTAGGTGGCGCGGCCAAGGGTGGGGGCGCCACCCCATGGTGTGGGACCCTGGTGGCCCCCTCTAGCTCTCCTTCTGGTTGGGATCCTCCTCTGAAATTTTAGGATACCCCCGGTGTCCCACTTCTTCTTCTGATCTTCTGAAATATGGTATCCCGACTATGATTTTCCATCAGATTCCTGGTCCCGGTATTTATTCTCCAAAAATTATAAAACATGCAAAATAAGATAAAATAACATAAGATAGGCATCATAACATGAAATATATCGATGAATAACATAAAATTATGATATAAAATAGTGATGCAAAATGGACGTATGATCCACTTCCACCACATTTGAAGCAAGTGATAGTGCTCGACTTGACTTGAGGAGTATGTGAAGAGGTGGTGGGAGGCACTTGTTTCTTGAACGGTTGTGGAGACTTGTTGGTAGCACTAGAGGCTCTAGAGGTGCTCTTGTTGTTGGTTGGAGTAGTCACTTGTGTCATTCGAGACGAAGAGGAGGGTCTTGAGGCAAAGAAAGCCTTTTGCTTGCTATACTTGAGATCTTCCGCAATTTGACGTTCGGCCTTGAGAGCTTGATGGACAAGGGCCACAATGTTGCCATACGGTTGATACTCGACGATTTTCCTTATAGGATAGTTGAGGCCATTGAGGAAGCGGGCCATTGTTTGTTCTTGAGATTCAATCACATGAGCTCGTATCAAAGATGCCTCCATTTCCTTGTAGTACTCATCCACGGACTTCAAACCTTGATAAATTTATTGAAGTTTCTTGAAGAGATCACGCTTGTAATGTGGAGGAACAAACCGAGCATTCATGAATTGCTTCATCTCATTCCAAGTGGCAATAGGATCAATGCGGTTGCGGACTCTTTCGTCTTGGAGACGGTCCCACCATAAAAGTGCATAGCCTTCGAATTCCAAAGATGCCAAGGCAACCATTTTCTTGTCGGTGAAGTTGTGAATGCCGAAGATCTTGTCTACCTTGAGAGCCCAAGCAAGATATTCTTCGGGTTCATTCTCACCATTGAACTTTGGTACATTGAAACAAAGGGCACTCATGTTGTTGTATTCTTGTTGACGATCGGGTCGCTCATGGGGGTTCATCATAGACGGGTGGTGAATCATCGTATGGGTCATCCTCATTGTCTTAGTGTTGGCGATCATGATGGGGAGGATGACACCGGTGGCAATTAAGAGGTGGTTGTTGGCGGTGACGGAGTCTTGCTTCACGGCGTTCACTATCATCATTGTCATTGTGTTGTTGTCGAGGACGTTCTTGTTTATGGTGAGGGCGTTGCGGAAGCACTTGTTCATCTCGCGGGTGTGGAGGACGATCATGTTCTTGGCGGTCATTGTTGTTGGGACGCGCATTGCGCCTTGGTGGACTTCGATGTTGACGAGCACCTTCCACGAAGTCATTGTGGCCATAGTCGGCCTTGGCGATGTCGAGGAGGTGGTGATGGCGTGCTATCTTCTTACCAATTTCTTCGCGGAGGTTGTTGTTGAGGAGGTTGTTGTGGTTGTTGAGGAGGTCGTTGTGGTTGTTGAGGTTGTCCACAATCCTCCATGTTGGTGTTGCGATCATGGCAGTCATGGCGACAAGCTTGGTGAAGATCTTTATTGTGGTGGCTTGAGTAGCGAGACCTAGAGGACGATGATGAATGACGGCGGTTGTCAAGATTGGCCAAGTTGATGTTGATGCGCGTCATTTGATCATTCAATCGAGCCTCTTGCTCTTGGATTCGATGCTCATAGCGTTGCAATTCATCCTTCACGATTTCACGGAGTTGGAAATGGTCGTTGTGGGTGACAAAGTTGGCGTAAGGATTGTTGTTGAAGAAGGGGTTTCCGTCATCCTCCTAGCTCGGACTTGTGAATACTCCTTCCCTAGCCATCTCAAAAACACACAAGGGTGATCTAAAGAAATGGGTGTCTCACTTACTCAATGTTACATTTTTGGTCGTATTGAGGCTAGTGGACGAGCCGAGGTGTAGGGGGTATGTCAAGAGCGAGTCCAAAAAGAAAGAAAGGAAACCACAAACGACAACACACATGCTTTATATGGAAGGAAAATGGGTTAGGAAAGTGGCGAGGAAAAACGAAAAAATCTGAAGAAAAGTTTGTTGTAAAACGTGGAGAAGAACCGAAAAAAAAGTTAGCACAGAGACCAATCCTAGTGGAGGAAAATGATATGGTGGAAACACACACACACACACACAAGGGATAAATGGGGTTACTGTGGCCAATGGATGAGCAGAGACGAAATGTACCTAACGAAGACTAAGCTCAATGCCACACCAACGCAGGGAGGACGCTAGCTGAAACCGAAAACTTTAAAAGGCGACAAGATTCGCACCGTGCCAACCGGTCACTCTTTTCTCTTTTGCGACGCGAAGCTACACGTTCCTACAACTGATAGCAATTGGCATCGATATTTTGCTTCTTTTTGCTCTTTCTCCTTTTTTTTCTCTTTTTGATGGATTCCAAAATGTCAATGCGTACTCGAAGCTGTTCTCTCACAAGCGCCAAACTCGCAGTCCCGATGCCACTAATGCAATGCCAAGCGGTGTAAAAGAACTAGTACGAATAGTTAAGGTACACAATGGATGGGTTAGGTCAAGCGGAAGCAAGTTATACCTCTCTTGTTGATGATCATGCATGGACTTGTGGCCGATGGATGTCTATGTCGTGGCGATCCGTTGATGTGGTTGCGTAGGCGATGTCGATGGCGACGCATAGGAACTTGTCTCACTCAATTCGGAGCAACGACGACAAAGAAAAACAAGTTACGAAATCTGTCCAGAAATCGAAGAGCAGAGAGTTTGTGTGATTTTTCGCTCAAATTCAAAATTTCTTCAAAATCAAGAATAAATTTGGACAAATTCGAATAAAGTGGCTGAATAGAAAGGTGGGGAATGGTGTTTGGCAACAAATCTACTGATCAAAACCACGAAAAACTCAACAAATCCACAGATCGGTCGAAATCCCTTTTGTCTATTTTGAGTGAAATTTTCGAATTTATGGTGGATAAAAGAAAAATTGGTGGAAAAGGAGGGGGTGGGGGTCAGATTCGTGTCAATCTAGCTCTGGATACCAGATGATGCGGAGGGGTTAGCTTCTAGTTGGCCCGATCTTCACGAATCGACGAAGAACACCAAGAACGAACGAAGAACGTGATGAACACGAGAGGGGAAAACGAGGGGGAATCGTAGGAAAACGCGAGGAAAACACAAAGGGGGATAAATAGCAAGAACTAAAGAACCCCAAATCTCCCGTCATCTAAACCCCAAGGGCCGTCTACGGGACGATCGATCCAACCGAGCCCACCTTGATTGAAACCGCTTCACACCCGTAGCCGGTCCACTACGGCAATAGAATCTCAAGAATTAACAAGAGAAAGATTGGACAACTCCTAACTGAATCCCAAGGGGAGAGGATAGGTAGTTGGATGAATCTTGATACGGTCCTAGATACGAATCATAGGAGTAGCCTTGATACGGTCCTAGGTACAACCATAGGAGTAGCCTCAAAAGAGGGATACAAGAGCAAAGCTCAAAGTTCTAATTTCGTCTCTAACCTAGATTTGACCGGAGGGGTCTCCTTAAATAGCCTAGGGGGTTGGTGGGGTGGAAAGGGGGCATTTTCACCCACTTTTGCGAGCTGGCAGGGAGGCCGGCTGCTTTTGTGTGGAGGTCGGCCTGGGGTCACAGGCCTGGGGTGCGCAGGGAGGCCGGGCTTCAGGCCGGGTGGTTCTGTGAGGGTGCCGGCCTGGAGGCCGACCTGGCCGGGCAGCAGGCCGGGCTCCCTACACTCCATCTTCTCTTCCTCCTCTCCTTCTTCCTCTAGGGCTTCTCCTTGGGCATCTTCCATGGCTTCTTGGGCAACTTCTTGGGCACGTTCTTGGGCACCTTGAGCATCGTCTTGGGGGTCCATGGTGAGTTCAGACCTGAGCACACAAAGGGCATTTCCATGAGGTAGCGCACCATTCACCAAGTCACCGAAATCATGAAGCAATAGGAGTGAGTTCACCTTGTCATGTATGGCATTTGCTCGTGATCATGTCATTGGTCCACTTATGGAATTGGGTCGGCTGCATCAGATGTCTCGGCCGCAACGGTCACGCTCTATGGGCCGGCCCATTAGATTTTTCTTTTTTTAGTTATCTTATCTGTGAATATGTTTTTTTTGTATTTTCTTCATTTTTCTTTAATTGTGCTGTTTCAAAAGGTTTTCAAAACCCAAATATATTGAAAATATGAACATTTTATAAATCTAAACAATTTTTAAACCTGAACATTTTTCAAAATAAAAAAGTTTTAATAAATATGAATTTGTATTTAAGTCTGGACATTTTTCAAATCTAAACATTATTTTAATGTGAAAATTTTCAAAATATAAAAATATGAATATTTTTAAATATTAATTTTGTATAATGTGAATACTTTTAAAATATGAACCATTTAAAAACCTGAAGATTTGTTTTCAATATCTAAATGTTTTCAAATTCTCAACATTTGTCGATTCTAACCAATTTTATAAGCTGAATAAATATCATTTTTCATTTTGGAAATACTAAACAACAAAACTGAAGACATAAAAAGGAAAAAAGAAAAAACGGGTGCTAGCCCAAGTGGTAGAGCTATGAGGGAGATCTAGCACACCAACGACACATGCCAGCTGACTCGCTAAAAGCGATACATAGGCTCTCCCGAATTTGGAGAAACTGGTTATGTGGTGTGGCTGTCTTTTCAGGTCGCGTGGATGGCGTGGATCGCGTGACGACGGATGCCAACCAAGTTGAGAATATCCAGCGATGATTGCGCAGAATCATGTCATGAATAGAGCCAATCTTCAGCGTACTCTGATCGCATCTATATTGGTGGCTATTATTCAATCGTACATATAGCTAGGCATCTTAATTAATTGATTCGCCGTGTTATCTCCTATTCAGACAAACAATGCAAACCCTAGGACGGTGATGTAGAGAATGAATTTCAGGATTATATTGGTGTACTCTCTGAGTAGACATACTAGCAGTGAGTTAGACACTGACGAGTCACTACCCGAAGTAGGCAAGACGTCAGTATAAGAGAAGCCCGACGGCGTAGACTGTGCTACGCCGACGTATGAAACACTAGTGAAAAAAGGGGAACTAGTCGCCCTAGTCCCGGTTGCTCACGAACCGGTATTAAAGGGCCTCCACGTGGTTGCCCCATTTGGTGTGGGCTGGAGTGTAACACCTGGGTGTTACCCTAAGTAGAAAGTGTTGTTTTTTTTTTGCTTTGCATCATATGCATCATAAGCATTGCATCATGTTTTTTTCAAAACAACTGGAAATTTCAAACCAATTTAAACTTTCAAACATTGTCCAAAAATTTTAATTGAAAGTTGCAACTCAAATTGTTTTCAATAAGTTGAAGTGAATGTATCTAAATTGCCTGCTAAATAAAAATTTCCCTTTTTGTTAAAACCCTAATGGCAAATTAAATTTCAAATCAATTCCTTCTTATTTGACATGATCAAATTGTGGTTTAAACATTAAAATTCTTGCCAACTATTAAATTCAATAATGATTGCAAAATTGCTTGGGCTTATTAAGTAGAGTTTGTTTATTTCCAAAATTCCCAAATTAAACCTTATTTGAAATTCAACTAACCACTTAAAATCAAACTAATATTTCCAATTTTGAAATCAAAACCAACCTTGCTTTCACTCATTGTTTTGCAACTTAATAAAATTTAATTATCAAATCAAAACCCCAAACTCTATTGGGAAAATTCAACTAAAAACTTTAAATCAAATTGAAATTTCAAACTTGTGAAATAATGTTAACATTTGCTTTTATTTTCTGTTTTGAAAATTAATAAAAATGTTTCATAAAATAAACCCCCCAAAAAACCCTATTTCTATCCCTCCCTCTTTTTCATCCTTTACAAAAAAAAAAAGAGAAAAGGGAAAAAATCCCAAAAGGAGAGAGGCAGCCCACCCCTTTCCCTTTTCTCCCACAGCCCATATCCACTTCTGGCCCATACCCCTTCATCTGTTGTCGTCTTCCTTCCCCCCCCTACGTCATCCTCGGTACGATCCACGCACCACCGCCTGATCAACCTCTCCCCCTCCCGATGTGCGCCGTACCGAGCTCCACCTCCCCTTAAAACCGAGCCCGACCCCCTCTGCTGCTAACCCTAGTCCCATCCTCCTGCGCCGCCACCCTCTGATCTCCCTCCTCTCTGCTAGTTCCTTCTGTCTCTGAAAGCCACACGAGCAGCAGTGGGTGGCCGCGATTGCAGAGCCGTGGCGCCGCCGATCGCGCCCTCGTCGTCGACCGGCAAGGGCGGGAATGGATCCCTGGCGGCACCAGCTCCCTCCACGCTACCTCGACGAGCCCGGAGAGGTGCCAGGGCCACGATGTCGTCGCCTTCTGCCCGCCGGCGACCACCACCGACGCCACCATCCTCGCCCCTGCTGCTTCTCGACAGCGTGGGTGAGCCATCCCCTTCCCTCCTTCCTCTCCCATCGCACCGCACCCCACACATCCACGCACACACCGCGAGCGCCCCACCACCCCGTCGTGCACCGCCGGCGTGCTGCCGTCGATCGGTGCCTCTGGTTCCGTCAGGTTCAGAGAAACGGACCGATCTGTTCAAAAATTCAGTAGACGTGTTGTTCCCTCTTATTCAGACAAGCACCCCTTCCGACACAACAGCAATCGGTACCGTAGTGGTACTGCCCCACGGCGCGCAACGCATCGACCGCGGGATCGAATCCCCTCGGCCGCACGGCCTTTTTCCTTTTAATCGCGCGCGCAGGGGCGGGCCCCGCTGGTCATTGACCGCGGTGGCTGCGTGGCTTACACCCGCGCTGCGTGTGCGTCGCGTGGCGTTGGGCCCGCTGGCCAGTGTCCCGCTGGCGGGTACGCTGGGTTAGAAAAATCTCAGGGATTTCTCTCTGATAGTTTCTTTCCACAATTCAGTCCCTGGTTTTTGCACTTTGGTCCCTGAACTTAAACCACACCTAGAAATTGCAAATAAACTCCAATTTTAAAATGTGAATTATGTTTTTCAGTCAAAATTCAATGTACTTTCTGTTTATCAACTTTGTTTTGCATTTTGGGCAATTAAAATTAATGTTATTTAATAATTCTTAAAAATAACAAACTAAATGGCATAATTAATAACTTTCAAATGGTTGCTCCAAATTAAATACTCAAAACATGAATTTCATCCAAAATCACATGCCACACTTGAATATCAACTTCGTTTTCTGGTTTGCAACATCTAAATTGAATAATTGTTTCATCTCTTATTTAATGCAATTAAATTGGTAACATGCTTAATTAAATCATTTGAAATTGTTTTCCAACAAATAAAATATGTTTTCCATGCCATATTGAACCACCTTTTCAAATATAAACTTTGTTCCTGTTTTGAATAATTAAAAGTGGTTAAATAATTTAAACCTTGTTTAATTCATTTAAAATTGCTAAATTAATAACTTGCTCAAATTAAATTATTTTTGAACTAATAAAATATGTTTTCAAACCAGAAAAACATAACCTTTTCAAATATGAATTTGAGTTTATGTTTTGAACAAATAAAATTCAAATAATATTCAAACTTGAATTAAATTCAATTAAAACTTGTTTAAACTTGCTTAATTCATAATTAAATCATTGTAATTCCTTTTTCAATAATTGAGACATGTAATCCACCTAAAATTTTGTGTTCTAATCAAATATGAACTTTGTTATCTGTTTTGAACAATTTAACTTGATGAAAACAACAAATGCTTGTGTGGCACCTTTAAGTAACCAAAATTCCAAAACTTAATAAGTGAATTTCAAAATGGGTAAACCTTATTTCCAATTGGTTCTATTGTTGTTATTTTGTTGTTTTCCTCATCCATGCATCATACTAAACCCCTTTCACCTGTTGGTTAGTTGTAAAACAATTGTTTCAACCATAATTCATGGGCTTTTCATATGCAACTCAAATTGCATATGGGTCCATTTAAACATGTTATCTTGTCAACTAGTTTATCTTGTTGCACCTTTAAACTTGTCATGCATCCATATCTTGATCATGCTGGATTATTTGCCGTAGTAGTAATTGTTGCATCCGGTGTTTGTTCGAGGTTCGTTGCTTCTTCCCGGATAGGACGTTGAGATGATGTGAGCAACGACAAGTTCTGCTACCTTGCGGGATCTCAGGCAAGTATACTCACTTGCTGCCAGATGGATGCCTTTCGTCACTTGTTACCGATTCTTCCCGTTGTTCTTATTCTAGCCTGTTGATTCGATGCTTGTGTCTCGATCCTATCATATGTTTACCTTGCAACCATGATACAGCCTTCCTTCCACTTCCTATTAACTGTTGTTTGTTTACCTTGTTGGCCCTCGTGTCGTAGTTGCATGCTTAGTGTTGTTTGCGCTCAAGTCTTGTTGTTCCTTCCGTATCACCTGTTTAGTTTGATAGTTGGGTTTCAATTCAATCAATAACATGTTAATGTTTTGGGTAATAATAATTTGATGATAAGGCACCGGCAGGAGGCCCGGCGTGGTTTTGAAGCCTGCTAGTGTCGACCCTAATTAGGAAAAGGGTCTTGTCTACTGATCCATGATGAGCGCACTAACCGCATGTGGGAAGCGAGTATGGGCGCCCCCCTCAACTTGATTCGATTCGCATCTCGTCCAAATCACCACACTTAGTTCGGGCTTTCCATTTGATGCACGCATATGCAGGTACGAACCCTTGGCGCCAGGGTGGAACTTTTGTAGTCGGCATTTAGGGCGGCGTGGTCTTCCAGTGCTATGAGGGTCCCCTTTTCTTCGTGGGGCTCGATTAGCCGCGCACGCACAGCACGTGGTGCTTTGGGCTTGATGCGAAGAAGAGTTGAGTTGTGTTGAGTACCTCGCTTGGTGGGTTGATCCCCCGTCTGGCGGGTTATTCTTACGTGTACGGCCAAATTGGTGCACCCCTGCAGGGTAAATCTTCTCGAGAAGCCGTGTTTTCCGCGGTTATGGTTGACTTGGTGAAAGTACTGGCTAACAAGTACTCAGAACAACTTACACCTAACTAATGATACTTGACTAGTAATAGTCTTATTGACACAATAACTTGATCCATCCTTAATCTAACAGTGTGAGTTATCCTTGGGTTGCTTCCTTAGTAGGGGGTAACATTGGATGGGTTTGTTTGGTGAGTAGTTGTAGTTGGTTTCGATACGCTATCTTATCCCCCTCTTTTAGCTGGATGTTGTAGTGAGTCTCTGTAGTTGGTTAGTGCAGCCCGCTGCCGCTTATTTGCAATAATCCCTTCCTTTCCGTTGATCCCAAAGTATTTGTATCTTGTGATGACTGGCTACGCCGGTATCTTATGAGTATGGTTTATCCACTTGCCAGTACTTAACCGTACTGACCCACGAATCTCTTTCGTGGCTGCATATTCAATATTGCAATCAACAGGTTTGAAGTCTCACGACGTTAGCTTGGGAATCCCTCCGGCTTGGCCTGGGCAGGGATTGGACGCCATCCGTTATCTTCAGGACTCTTAGTCCAATTTGTATCTTGTCCGTAGTCGGACGCTATGTTGTTTCTTCCGCTGTTATTTGGATCTTTGTATTGTATCAGTTGTATCCCTGGCTCGTTTGACTCCTCTTGTATATATCTTTTCTGTTGTTGTTGTGGATTATTCGTGAACTGTTGTAATGTTAGCACAAGTGGCAACCTGGAATCGGTTATTATGTGGATTTTGGCGGGATTGCTGAAATCTGCATAGTGGCCGATCTCGGGGCGTCACATGGAGGACATTTAGTCTCGGGCGATAACACGAACCAGGACTAAAAGTTTTCCTGCCGCGGAATGTTCTTCAGTTGTTTCTCTGCCGCGGCAGGATTTGTGTTTTTTCTTCGTTTTGTGTTCCATTGTATTTATGTGTCCAATTGTGTTTCATTGTAATTTCAAACATGTTTCCGTACACATATTCTATGGTACTACATATACACAATACACAAAGATGCGTATATAATATTCGTACTCTTACGAACATACATATATACAATTTTAAACAAGTTTCCATACATGTATATCGAGTTGAACTTGAATTCATCGTTCTCCACCTAAATCGAATTCATCGTCCTACAGAAAATGTTCTCATTTTTCATCAATTACCTTCACCAGCAGAAATCACGCCAATTCTTTTTAAATTGCTTGTATGCGCTCGTTTGGTAGGAGGTTATCCCATATATCCATGATCTTCAAGAAGGAGATTAATATGGATGCAAAATAGTGGGCTAACATATGGACGCACCCTAAGACAACCATTAGATCGGCCCTATAGGACATTTTTGTCACCGTTTCTGATTAACGTTGTTACCGGCTTTTTCCCCATCCCGCACAGGTCACCACCGTACTGCCTCACCCAGCCCACTCGACCCGTCCACGCACGCTTCTCTCTCTCTTCCCTTTCCCAACCCAAAGGTCATCACCGTAGATCCCAAAACGCTCCAGCGTTGCTCCCACCGGCGACGAGCGTCCTCACGCGGCACCCACTGCTACCACCGCCGGCCCGACCTCCTGGGGGCCCGCCGAAGCTGTAGGGGTCGGGGGTCCATGGATGGACCTCCCCACGCCCAGCCGGCTCCTCCTAGATTTTAGATCGCCGGTTAGGTTTTGGGGGGAGGAGAGCTCCCGTCGGAGGTAACAAGGAAGACGGGCTCGTGCGGGATCCATAGCGGCGCGGGCTACCGGGCATGAGCGTTGACCTACGACATAGAAAGTTCACGACCGGGCACAAGTTCGTCCGTCGATGGCTTGACCTCCACGGACCATTGCACGGCGACCGCTCCTCCCCCGTTCCACCACTGGCGGCCGCACCCCGTCGACCTAGCAGGCCACCGCACCATGTTTTCCTGGTCGACGGCCGGACTCCCTTCTCCCCAACACCTGCTTTTCCCCAAGGACGACCACGCACCGCGCTCCTCCGGACATAGCTGGCTGCGCCGTCCTCCTTCTTCCACAGGGCGCGCCACCACTCCAGCACAGGCGCCGGCGGTATCGAGAAGTCGACGGCCGCAAATATTGTCCAGAACGGCGCAAACGATCCCTCGCCGATGTCCAGGGCGACTTGGGCCGCGCCATGGTGGCCGAGCTCGGGGATCTAGCACGGGTACGGGCCAACATGCTCTTTCCCCACGGCAGAGACCCTTCTTTTACATCTCCCCAGGGTGCGTTTGGAGCCGTCATCTGTGTCCTGGACACAAGCACGACGAACCGAATGTGCTGCTCTTGGGCTACATCCGTCTGTGGGCATGATATTGCATGTGGTGTCGATCGGTAGCGTGCGGGGTTGCGGTGGCTACCGGAGGAGGGACGCCCGACGGCGGCAGCCGCGCAGTGAAAAATCCACGACCCACAACGACATCTTTTCACCGGAAGCGGCCCTGCTTGCCTGCCCGCGCGCCGCTCTTGAGCTTTCTCGTCGACGACTTTGACCTCTATGGAGGACCACAGCACAGAGCGTCTCCCAGCTGCGAAGCCACATGCCGTTTGCAATTCATCAACACGCCGGACGAGCATGGGGTGTTGTTGACTGGCGTATTAAGGAGAGAGAAAGTGAGGAGCCATGGGTGATTTTTTTTTTGAGCCGGAACGAGTGATTTTCTTACCCATCACATGCAATTCTACCATCCAAGCGGCACAAGATCGAGGATGGATGGGCGACGGACTTTTTTGGGTATTAACGGACGTTAGCCGGGGCACGAATCACATAACACCATCGAATGGACAAAACATCATGCGTAGCTAGAACCCATATGGATTAAACTCAACACAATTCATATGGAAATAAAATAAAAATGTGAATATCGTTTACGTACTTCAAGTGTGTTCGAATCATGTTTCCGCTCAGTTGTCAATGATCGAATGTACTCACAGACGTAGAATCCATATAAATTAGTCCCTGTTGGCTGACTCAAACCCTTCACCGATTTAAAAGTTAGCTCATCTTCGAATGTATCTTCTATTTTTGTTTTGAATAGTTTCCAACACCTGCTTAACAAAGAAAATGAGTAAATGGTTTATTAATTACTTGGTTTTTTGGAAATGACCCAATTAGGCCCATATAATGTGATAATTATTGAAATTACTTATGGAGCATTGCTTTCATGTCTTTCCACTGCGCGTGGTCCCTATTTAATGATTCCATCACTTCAACTTTCGGACTTGTCAAGTTGAATGTTTAGAGAAATTTAGTGAAATCTGCGGACGTTTACATAAGCAGACGTGAATAACTCATCAATTACACTTAACATCGAGTAAGAAAAAAATAATATGTACAAAGACAAAAAAACACTCACTTGAACTTGTAAGGAAATAGTATTTTGATATAAAAATGTTGCTCAACTAAAAAATTGTACATGTCATTATCCACGTCGTCTGGGTAATACATTAACACATGTTCATTGACGATATATGGGTCAATGAACCGAACTACATAGATGTTATTTCTTTTGTATTCAAGCATCTTCAATCTGCATAATAGCGTAGAGAAGAATATAGTCAGGATAATATATTACATGCAATTAACGAGCTGAGCTATAGGTAGAGATTTAATTACAATAATAAATCACTTACAAACAATAGCAACCTACAATAGATTTGTCGAGGGCGCGCATATTGTATAACTGAAATAATTCATGCATTTGAATGTTTATCAAGTAAGAATTATAGTGATGCTCCTCTCCAACGTCCACCACAAACCATTCTTTCGAGTTCTTAGTCTTTGTTTGCATCATGTACCAAGTGTGCAGATTTTGCATATGTGTTGATAGCTCCCTTTCCTCCTAAGTACTTACCAGAGGATCCCATTTGACATACCGCCATGCTATCTCACACAGTGGAAACTGTCCACGGCCTAACATGGCACCAATAGACATACCCATTGGTCCAGCTTGTTCTCTGGCCTGTGATACAGTAATACCCATCTCTTTACATGCATTTGTCACTTTTGGGGCCAACAATTGGAGGTCCTTATCCATTTCGGCTATGAATTCCTTTTCAGTTTCGCAACTCACTACGAGCGTGGGGGGGGGGGGGGGGGGGGGGCGATTGTTGTTTCTGCTCTCCGAGCGGGGGAATTTGTTTTCCAATGTTTTTTCTCTGTAGTTCTTAGAATTTCGGTTCAAAATGGGTCTTCACATGGATAGCCACCTCTGCTGTGGTTTCCTCACCAGTCTTGTGATAAGGTCTTATAGGAAGAGGCTTTGGATCTTTGGTATTCTTGGTTGCTTTGGAGTATACTTCCTCTTAGTAGTACTAGAAGTCACAGGGGTGGCCATGCTGTTCCGCTTTAGGCCCGGAGGTGGAATAAGGGGAGACATCAGCTGAGGCGGCAGAGGTGGAATAGGGGGAAGTGTCAGCTGAGGCGCCGGAGGTGGAATAAGGGGAGGAGTCAGCTGAGGTGCCATAGGTGGAATAGGGGGATGCGTCAGCTGAGGCGCCGGAGGTGGAATAGGGGGAGGAGTTTGCTGACGCGCCGGAGGTGAAATAGTGGGAGGTGTCGGCTGACACGCTGGAGACCAAGATGGCCTCTCAGTTGACAATTGGTGGGTAGGTGGACTTCAATTTCTCGAAGTCGGTGGCCTTGGAGCCAAGCCTGCAACCTTATGTAATTATTTTTCCATCGAATTATTTACCAGTTGACATCTCGTAGTTTCGTATCCCCTTGATGTGTAGGGATGTCAATATCTAGGACCCCTCCATTAGGTAATCCACAGTGACACGAGCATAGCTAGGTGGAATCAGATTCCCATGGTGGAGTGCTCCAGGTAGACAAGGTAAATCGAGCCGACCGCCACCTTGAAGGACATGTTCTTCATTCGCTGATGTAGCTCACAATGTATGATCTCCCCAACACCATCCACGGGGCAGCGAGGCGTTGGTGCCTCATCCATCAACGCATGATCACCAGCCTACGGGAAGCCACGATGCTTCTCTGCTTGCTATTATTATCCATTGGGGGATCTTCATGCGGCTAAGATGGCCTTTGCCTAAGTGCTTGCACTTGATCCTTCAACAAAGTCACTTCCGTTTATATATTTCTGATCGGGTCTGCGTCCCGCTCTGCGTCCCGGTCCTTCTTTCGCTGGCGGCTTCTATATGTGACATTGCATTCGGGAAACCCGTCCTTCCAGGTAACATCAGCCCCTTTGCCTCGTGTTCTTCTTGCTTTCACGATTCCCAAGGGCGTATGTTAGCCTGTCGTTCTGTCTTTCGGGCCGGAACAATCCCGCTTGAGCTTCGGCCATTGCTTGAACAAGTGCCTTGGAGGGTACTATAATTTTCTCATGAAATTTTTTCTCCCCTGTTAGTGGGTCCAACGTTCCCCCAACCCAGTACCACCACCACTTTGACATGTCGGCCCATCCATCTGTACCTGGAGTGATCACTCTACCCCTCTTCTCGGCCTTCATAGCTTCCCATTTAGGCACGACAATCTTGTAGCCACATGTCTCCAATTTATGGTGGTATTTATTTTTGTCAGCATTTTTCTTATTTTTTGCCGACCTTTCCTTGGCCACAGAAGATTTCTTGTACTCCACAAATTCGGACCATTGTCCTCTCAATCTCTCTAATGCTCCAACGAAATCTGGAGTTTTTTCTTTTGCGACATATTTTGTGTATAATTTTTTCTTGTAGTTCCGGAACTATTCGGCCATCTTACCTAGAGCCCAGGACTTCACTCTATCTCTTATTTCAAGTCCACCCGGAATTGGGTTACCATCTGGCCCGAATTCCTCATAGTCTGGAGGTAGTCTGAAATGTTCCTACAGCTTCTGCAAAAGATCATCCTTGGTTCTTTCATCGACATAAGTAACTGAATCAGCAGCATTCTTTGGCTTAATTCACTCTTGAATGGTGATCGAGAGGTTGTCCCTGACAATCAGTCCACATTGATTTACAAATATTCACGCGTGCTCTTTTGGAGCACTCGGTTGTCCATTCTCTTCGATTTTGTCGATGTTGAACCTTCTTTTACCAATCACCATATAATGATTTCATTGCCCATTGTTTTGACTTCCACACTGTGGTATATTTCAGAACAATAGGGTACAATTTTTCCAAGTATATTTTAAGTCTCTTTGCTGCAGTGTTTGGGGTCTTGGATAAAATAGGAGTAATCTCTTCTGTATTCCAAAGTTGTGGTGTCATCCTTGAAACTGTCTGTGACATGGTAATACAAGTATCCTGAATTGGGATTTTATTTATCCTGATTGTACTTTCATCAGGTTGTCTTCTAGCAGATATGTACCACTTACAAGGTTTGGCACCTGCATCATAACCTTGGCACCTAGCATAAAATTTCTTTCGATCAGTCCACAATGTCTTGGCCTCAAACTCATGATTTACTGCATATGTCCTGAAACACATACTAAACTCATCCATGTTTGGCCACAACGTTCCCACTTCAATAACAGGGTTCTCTTTATCATACAAATTTACCAGCTCATTGTCATATGCATTATCAACATCATCTGTAGCCATTTGCATCATATTCTTCAATATATCAGCATCATCTTGAGGGTTTGAACTTGTGTTTGCACGAGCATGCAAAGTAGTGTCATATTTCTCTTTATCTCTATCATCAACTAGAATGGCAAATAATTTGGCCATCTTAGTGTCAGCTATTGGTGCAATGACCAAATCTGTATGTTCCTCTAATTCTACTAAATTCCAATCAATAGAAACAACCTCTCCAGCACCATTGCTTCCCTCTTCTTCTTCATCCCTTTCTTCACGTATTACTGTAAGTTCAGATATCATCGACAACAACAATTGCTTTTATGCAACTCGCTCATCATCTGCCATCTGTGAAGAATTCTTTGATTGCACATAACCAACTTTGGAATCATGTTTCACATCAATTAACTCTGCCCCAAAAAGTTATAGCTTTGCTTGGCCAACCTTCTTGTCGATAAATTTCATCAACCAGATCTTCCCCATCCTCAATTCTCACATAACAACCCTTCCCATTGTCGAACTGTAGCAGTGCTACCTCTTCTTTTGGACCCCAAACAATACTCTCCCCAATTTGTTCCAGCAAATTCCTCACGGCCCTCTCCTCCATGTTGTGTGATTCTTGTGGATCAAGATCTGTGCACTCGACATCCCACCAAATACATGTATCTCTCTCTATGTCTTGGAGGCTACCATCACCTAGCTTGGCTTTACAAGGAAATAATTCGACTGTAATGGCGAAGGTTGAAGCCCGCGCAGAATCTCTCCTGTTTGTCAATGGTGGGAAGCGACAGTGAGGTACTACAGGGGCCAGGCCCAAATTAAGTTCAATAACAGCTAAAGAAGGGTGAATTACCGATTAGAAGTATTGTCTCCTCCCTCCATCTCATGGGGCGGGCTCATTCCACTCATTCACGGGCACAGGCGGGCACACCACAAGCTAGATTTTCAAGTCGGCGGGGGAAATAGAGCATGAGGCCGAGCCACAAGTGGGAATGGGGTGGGATTAGGGTTGAGAAATTGCACACCAGCGACAGCTCCGCCGCCTCAGAGAAAGGAACTCCACCGCCCCCGAGAAGAACTTGCTGCCGCTGCAGAAGAAGAAGCACATGGTGGCGCCGTCGAGCACGGGAGGGGATGGGAGGGGGGTGGGTAACGATGTCGTACCAACTTAAGTGGGTCCCACCCACATAACCCCTTCTCCTAACGGCTTGTCACCTAAACTGAGCCCGTGTTAAAGAGCCAGACCCCGTTTTATCAGTTGTTTCTATCTCAGCTATTTCCGCTCGGCGAAACGCCGCAAAAGAGCGATTTCAGCAAACAACGTCACTGTCCACCCGATTCGCATCAACGGCGTCGCCTAGGCCGGGGCTATTGGCCCGCCGTTGGAGTAGCAAAAAAAGACCGATGGCATTGCCGTCGGCGTAGGTAAAAAATTGCAATTTGAGCTGCCCAAAGTCGGGGTCTAATAAAAAGTCGCCTGGGTAGCCCGTGGCAGTCGGGATTTTGGTTTATTCCCGTAGTGAGTACAAGTTGATGCATTTTAGCCACGAAGCACACCATGGAGTTTACCGGCCTTCCCAACCTCGGGTCGCGTTCGCCTCTCTTTTTTAAACTTGCAAAATTTCAAAATAATGAACTTTCAAAATTTGTTGAGTACGTTTGGTTGCCAAATTGCAATGTGGTAGCATGAGCGTGCGTCTATAAAATGAGTGGGTGTTACCAACACCCATCGTCTCTCTAGCTAGCTTGTCAGTGTGTACACAGAGAGAGAGAGTGAGTGATGGGTGTTACGGTGGTGGAGTCCATGGTGGTGCCGCCAAGCCAGGAGACTCCCAGCCGTGGCCTCTGGCTCTCGGCGCTAGACCTGGTTCATGCCAAGCGAGGCCACACCCCCACCGTCTACCTCTACCGGCGCACCGATTCCGACGACTTCTTCGACATCCTCAGGCTCAAGGCCTCCTTGGCCAAGGCTCTCGTGCCCTTCTACCCGGTGGCCGGCCGTCTCGGGGCCGACGCCCACGGCAGGCCGCAGATCGACTGCGCCGGCCAGGGCGTGCATCTCGTCGTCGCGCGCTCGTCCGACCTCACCGTCGACCAGCTCTCCGAGTACCAGCCCTCCCCGGAGGTCAAGCGTCTCTTCGTCCCGCGCATCATCGACCACGAGTCCCCCACCGTCATGTGCGCCGTCCAGGTCACCTTCCTCTCGTGCGGCGGCGTGGCATTCGGGACGGCGCTGCACCACGCCGTCATCGACGGCGTCAGCGCCTTCAGCTTCTTCAAGACCTGGGCCGCGCTCTCCAGGGACATGGACGCGGACCTGACGGACCTCCCGTTCCACGACCGCACCCTCCTCCGCGCGCGTGACCCGCCGGTCCCCTTCGCAGACGACGACGCCGACGCCGCCGCTGCTGTCCAGATGAAGACCAACGAGGAGCCCTTGGTCCAGGAGATCTTCGCCATCCCTAAGGACAAGGTCGCCGACCTCAAGCGAGCCTGCTCCAGCGGCGCTGCCGGCGCCGTCAGCACCTTCTGCGCCGTGGCCGCGCACGTGTGGCGTTGCATGTGCATCGCGCGCCGCCTGCCTCCCGACGCCACCACGCTGCTCACCTTCCCTGCCAACTTCCGCCGCGGCCTCACACCGCCGCTACCGGAAACCTACTTCGGCAACGCCATCATGGAGCTGGGAGCCGCCGCCAAGGTGGCCGACATCGTCGACCCGGAGGCGACGGAGGAGCATCTCGCGTCCATCGCCGGAAATGTCAGGAACGCCACCCGCAGCGGCAGCAACGAGCTCGTGCGCTCAAAGATCGACCGCCTCGAGATGGAGATGGAGGCGGGGACGCTTCAGAAGCCCGGCGGCATGCCGGCGACGGAGGTGAGGGTGGTGAGCTGGTTGGGCATGCCCGTGTACCACGCGGATTTCGGGTGGGGGAAGCCCCTCATGATGATGCGCGCCGAGCAGCCGCACGCCGGCGCCGTCTACTTCATGGACGGCGGGCAGGGGGACGGGAGCGTCAATGTCATGTGCACGGAGACATCACAAACCCTCAAGGATTTCCGGCGCCTGCTCTACGCAAATCTGGACAAACTCTCCACCGTCCCAAGCCCCTGCAGTACACAGCCTGAAGTTGCCACCGTCCCACTTCATAAGGCCGTTTATTAAAAATATTTTTGTTCAGAAAATTCTGAGAAGAGTTTAAATTTAATTCCTTATTTCCTCCGATCCGCTCTTTATATATGTTTCTGCAAGACATTTCCATTTCTGTGTAACAATGCTTTTGTAATACCAATTTATGTATGTCTCTCTATGTATGTTCTTCCTCCTAGAAATATATAGTCGCGGCCCGCCATTTCCTCCGCGAACGGTTTTGTTGGATGGCCATGCAGTGTCCAAACATCGAATCAAGACAATTTTTTAGTTTGTTCCTCGTTTTTACAAAGATTAATTAACCCTCAATGCATGACATGTCCATAGTTTTAAATAGCCCGCTATAGCTTTTCCGGAGCCCTCCCGCTAAAGCTACGCACTTCTAATGCTAAATTGAAAATAACGCTAATAGCCCGCTAAATCCCGCTATAACGCTAAATTTGGAGTGATTTAGCCCGCTAAACCGCTATACTCGAAAGAGGGATTTTTTTTTTGTTTTTTGGAAATGGGAGCCTAGCCCCAGCCTCTGCATCGCGGGGATGCACACAGCTGTTGCTTTTTATATTAAAAATGAATAAAGTTTACAAGCCAACGTTTACAGATTACGCATCATCCAATAGAGACACCATAATCAACCAAAGAAACTCTCGTAACAAACTAGAACAACTCATTGAATTCTCTTAACATGCAGCCAACCACCCTGGTTGTAGATAGCCTGAACGACCGCCATCAAACGAGTACATCCAGAAACCATAAGAGCCCGCTGGCCCAACGGTAGCAGGAAGGACCACATGTGAATCCAATATGTGGCCTGGTGAATCACCTGCAAAACATGAGCACCTCTTGATTTGTTAAAAACAATATCATTTCTACAATTCCAAAGAGCCCACACAAAAGCACAAGTTCCAATTTGAATGCGCGCTTTAGATTTCTTATCTACCCCTTGCAGCCAATTATCAAACATATGATCAACACTCACTGGTTGAGGTATGCCAAAGGTGAAATGAAGCAACCTCCAAATATGCTTAGCAAAATTACAATGAATAAACAGATGGTCAACAGTCTCATCATTGTCACAAAACACACATTTCTTAGACCCAACCCATCTTCTCTTAATCAAATTGTCTTTAGTTAGGATCACTTTGCGTTGCAGAAACCACATGAAAACTTTGATTTTCAAAGGAACTTTCAATTTCCAAAGATATGTATGAAGAAAAGGAGTATGACCATGCAAATAATCAGAGTACATAGATTTAACCGAGAACACACCTGAAACAGAAAGCCCCCAAGTAAAGCTATCATCATCATTATTCAGATGAATTCCCATTAGTCTACGTACTAAACTCATCCACGCATCCCATCTGTTTCCTACCAGATTCCTACGAAATTGAATATTAAGAGGAGTATGTGACAAGACATCCGCCACAAGGACATTCTTATTCCTCACAATATTATATAAACCAGGGTATTGAACTGCCAAGGGGGTAATTCCTAACCAAATATCTTCCCAGAAACGAGTAGATAGTCCATTACCTATCTTAAAAGAACCTCATTGGAAGAAATCCTGTTTTACTGAAATTATTCCCTTCCAAAAGGGTGAGTCAGTAGGTTTCACCTCAACTTGAGACAAACATTTATCAAATTAATATTTGTTACATAAAATCTCCTGCCAAACCCCTTTCTCATTTAATAATTTAAAAAGCCATTTAGATAGTAGACATTTATTCTTCACCTCAAGAACCTCAATACCTAATCCCCCTTGATCCTTAGGTCGACAAATAATATTCCATTTAGAAAGGCGATATTTCCTTTTGTGTAAATCACTTTGCCAAAAGAATCTACTACGAAAGAAATCCAACCGTTTTCTAACCCCAACAGGTATTGGAAAAAAGGATAATAGAAACATAGGCAAGCTGGAAAGCACCGAATTAATGAGAACAAGTCTATCACCATAAGACAAAATCTTCCCGGCCCAAGATCCTAGTTTACTCTCAAAACGATCTTCTACAGGTTTCCATTCTTTATTTAACAACTTCCTATAGTGGATAGGGATACCAAGGTACTTAAACGGTAAAGAGCCAATCTCACAACCGAATGAAGTCCTGTATTCATCTTCCTTCTCAATTGCTTTTCCGAAACAAAATAACTCGCTTTTATGAAAATTAATTTTTAACCCAGACAATTGTTCAAACAGAGCAAGAATTAATTTCATATTGGCTGCCTTATCTAGATCATATTCTAGAAACAAAATCGTATCGTCCGCGTATTGAAGAATAGAAATGCCTCCATCCACCAAATGTGGAATCAAGGATCCTATCTGACCATCATCTCTAGCTCTTTCTATGAGTATTGCCAACATATCCACAACAATATTAAAAAGCACAGGCGATAGAGGGTACAAGGAGGTGATTGCGTATGGTGGAATTGCTTCACCGTTTTCAGCGGGTATTCGATCTAGTGAGCGGATTCGCTCACAGCCTCTAGCAGATGTGCCTGCTTTGGAGTGCGCTATGATGTTGGCGCAGAGACGGGATGATGATCAGTCTGCAGGTACCCCTACTCGTAAATCACTTTCTTTTGCTAATTTAAAAGATGAATTTATTGTTGAGAGGGCGGCTAGGTTGGGGGTGTCTTTAGGAAAAACGAAATGCGAGGAGGATAAGTCTGTTGCCATTCTTAAGGATATCGAAACAACGAGAAAATTAACCTTTTTAAAAAATTCTGTTGAAAAGGAGGAAGTTTATGCGAGTAATATGGTAATTAAAAAGGCATCTTCATTGTCGGAGGATCTTGTTGATGAGGAGGAGGATGTTGTTCCTCAGGATATTTTGATTCCTAGTCCTCAACTAGCTGTTACTAAATCTAGGGGTAATAAGAACAAAGGCATTGGCCTATCTGTCAAAAGAAAAAGTGCTAGGCTTGAAAAATTGAAATCTCAATCTAAATGAAAGGGATGATTTGGAATAGTGATGGGTTTGGGGATCCTTCTAAACATTTGTTTCTGAGAGAAACTATTATGGAGAAGAAGTTAAATTTTGTGGCTATTATTGAGACTGGAAGGTCGGATTTTGCGTCCCATTTTCTATCTCATTTAGCTAATGGTCTGGATTTTGTGTGGTATTGTCTACCACCTCATGGTAGATCAGGAGGGATTCTGGTTGGTTTTAATAGACAAATTATTTTGGTACAGGATTTTATTTGTGGAGATTTCTGTATCAAATTTAGGCTTAAGCTCCGTAGCGATGGTTTTGTTTGGTCTCTTGTGGTTGCATATGGGGCTTCCCAGGATGCCATGAAACCAGATTTTTTGGCGGAACTGGTGAGAGTGTGTGAGAGTGTAGATACTCCATTGTTGGTTGGAGGAGATTTCAATATTATTAGGAGACAAGAGGAGAAAAACAATAGTAATTTTAATACGCGGTGGCCTTTTATTTTTAATGTCATTATTGAGAGTCTTGACCTCAAGGAACTGGATCTTTCCGGTAGAAAATATACTTGGGCAAGTAGGAGACCGGTACCAACTCTTGAAAAGTTGGACCGTTTTCTGGCAAGTGTGGATTGGGAACTGAAATTTCCTATGGTGTCCATTCATGCCCTCTCTGGATCAGGTTCGGATCACACACCTCTTGTCATTGATTCAGGAGTTTGTGCTCATGTGGGAAATACAGCTAAGTTCTCTTTCGAATTAGCTTGGTTGAGACGAGAGGGGTTTATTGAGATGGTTACTAAAGAATGGAGAAACACTTTGGGAGGGGCTACACCTATTGAGAGGTGGCAACTAAAAATTCGTCATTTGCGCCAATTTCTGAGAGGTTGGGCAAAAAATATTAACGGTGAATACAAGTTGTTGAAACAAAAGTTGACCTTGTTAATTAACGAACTTGATATCAAAGCTGAAATCTCTCTTTTATCACCTGAGGAGAGGAAAGCCAAAAAAAGAGGCTGATGAGTGTCTGGCTAATTTACGTAGGGATGAGGAAACAAAATGGGCACAGAGGGCCAAGGTCAAACACATTCACGAAGGGGGCAGTAATACTAGGTATTTCCATTTGATTGCTAATGGTAAGCATAGAAAGAAAAGAATCTTCCAGCTGGAACAGGACGAGGGGACTATAGTTGGGGAGAACAATTTGAAAGTGTTCATCTCTGATTATTATAAAAAATATTTGGCGCTCCGGAGAATAGCTCAGTTAATATGATTGAAACATATAATTGGGATATGCCGCAAGTGTCTCCTCAAGAGAACTTGGCCCTGATATCGGACTTTACTGAAAAGGAGGTATCTGAGGCAATTGTCCAAATGGAGCGTAATAAGGCCCCTGGTCCGGATGGGTTCCCAGCTGAGTTCTACCAGACCTTTTGGGAGGTCATCAAGACTGACTTGATGGCCTTGTTCTCCCAATTGCAGTATGGTCAATTACCTCTCTATCAGTTAAACTTTGGGGTTATCACTCTGTTGCCTAAGAAAGAGGATGCGAGTCGCATTGAGCAATATAGGCCTATTTGTCTACTTAATGTGAGCTTTAAGATTTTTACCAAAGTGGGAACGAATCGTGTTTCGTCTATTGCTCACAAAGTGATCAAACCTACCCAATCTGCGTTTATCCCGGGCCGTAATATTTTAGAAGGGGTAGTTATTCTGCATGAATCTATTCATGAGTTGAAAACTAAAAAGCTGGATGGGGTTATTTTCAAAATTGATTTTGAAAAAGCGTACGATAAAGTGAAGTGGCCTTTCTTGCAACAGGCCCTGAGAATGAAGGGTTTTGATCCTAAGTGGTGTGAGTGGGTGAACTGTTTTGTCCAAGGAGGGAGCGTCGGGGTACGGGTAAACGATGACATTGGTCATTATTTTCACTCGAAAGAGGGATGTAATTGAGTTCCATAAAACCGTTCATTCACCCAAGTATTTCTTTTTATTTTTAACGTATAAATGATGCATTGATGCAACTCTTAGTTACTAAATATGTGTGTCAAATACTCCCTTCGTCCGGAACTAAATGTCACAAAGTTTGACAAAAGTGGATGTATCTAACACTAAATTATGTCTAGATACATCCATTTTTGTCAAACTTTGTGACATTTAATTCCGGACGGAGGGAGTATATGTGACTTATAATACATAATACATGATGGTTGATTGTATGCTTAATTTTTTTACAGTTTCATGACATAAGAGAAACGCTAAATGGGCCATAGCTTCGCTATAGCACGCTATAGCCTTTTATAGCTTTTGCCCTGAGCTGCCCGCTAAATGAAATAGCCCCCTATTTAAAACTTTGGACATGTCCCTTAAAACGAAGGAATATAGGTCGTTGTCCCAACATTTCTCGATATTTTCAGCAAAAAATGACACTGCGGTTGTATTGTAACAAAAATTCTCTGTCCATGTACAGTAAACATAGCATTGTAATAAATCGTCCCAACATTTCTAAAACAAGTAACGATTAAGGAGAAATGGTTACAAAACATGTTTCTCATCCAGACAGCTTTGCAACAAAAATCAACAATATTAATTTTAAAAATAACAAAATTATTACAACAACAACATTTGGTTTTAGTAATTTAATAGGTGGACGATTGTTGCTAAACATTGATTTAGAATAAAAGAACCATCAACTATTCCGACAAAAATCACAAATTATTACAAAAAAACATGTTTTCCTTTGCAGCAATTCAAAGATATGTAAATAGAAAATATTTTTGCCGTAGATTCATTTGCAACAAAAATTACCAACTATTTCAATAAAAAACACAAACAATTACAAGAAAAAATCAAGAATTTACAATATATTTGCACCAGTTAGAAGTGGATTAGCAACATAAAAGTTTGTCACAAATTCATTTGCAGAAAAAAAATGCCACTACTTCAACGAAAAGCACCAACGCTGGCAACAAAAAAATTAGCAACATTTTGGAAAACTCACTTAACAAACAACATCGAAAAATAGGGAAACACTCATGATTGCAAAACGCCTTGAAAAACCTCACAGAATCTCCCGTGTGATTCAGCAATAAAAAATACATTTTCTGTTATAATTTTGAACAAATGCACACAACATCTAAAAATCAAGGGAACACAAACTTGTAGAAGTCCGTCCGAAAGAAACTTTATAAAATATGTGTGTGCCTTCACAAAAGTCTCGTACACTTTTTGTTAGCATACCAAGGATTCTATCACAACGTTATTTCTAGTTCATCACGTCGATACAGTGAAGTAAATTCAAGAAACTTCCAAAACTCCAAGGGCACCATTGGATTGTAAAAAATTTCATAGGAATGTTGTAGGATTTCAAACCTTAGGATTTTTTTCCTATGGTTTGCCTTTAGATCAAAAGAATGGTGTCAACCAGATTCCTATGGAATGGATATTTATGCCTCAATTCCATAGGAATTTGAACATCCACTCCCGCCTTTTTTTAGACTCACGCGCTTAGGATGGATGAACTTTTCTTTTGGTTTTTCCTGTATTTCAGCCAAATGACTATTCCTGTGATTTTCCTGTGTTTTACAATCCTCTGTTTTGGATAGACAAACCTGTGAGATTTCTCTGTTTTTCAGATTCCTGTGTTTCACCATACTATGATCCAAAGAGGTCCTAAATCCCGGAAAATGGGTTTCTTCTTCCAAATTTTGTCTCGTTTCAATTTTTGCACATTTTTTCCCTTGTTTTCACACTTTTTTCAAGAAGGGAACTGAAGCAATATTGGCCATGAGTACGAGAGCTATCATAAATTTGGAGAACAAGACCATGTACTATGAGCTTCGGATTAAAGAGCTAAAGAAGACCAACTAGTTACTCCTCAAGGCACTATATCTTTTGTCTTCTTCAGCACCACAAGACCGCGGTATCTAAACCATCGCAAGGATTATTTGATCCCGCATTGCTTATGTATTTAAATTATGAGAGATCCATTAAGCCTTGTAAAGTTATACTTTGTATTCTATCTTATTTTCAGTTTTAGAAATAAGAGAAACACCCTCGAATAGGAAATGATTCTTATCCAATGAGTTTTTGGTCAATATTATAAGTGAATATATTGCATTTTGTGGTAATGCTATTAGATGTTTTGAGTCGTCTTAAGTTCTACCTTACTTGTTACTTTGTTATAATGTACTTAGAGTACTTCCACACTTTCACTTGCAAGGTACAGTGCTAGACTTCTTCGAAGCATAAGAGAACTTTGTTGGGTCCATGGATACCAGGGTATCCTGATCCGTCTGCTGCGGCCAAGACCAGCGGGCATTCGCAGAATCATCAACTGTATCCCGCGAAGAGGAGTCTCCTCCGCGTGACTTGGTCCCCATCAAGGTCCGACCAGCAGGAAGCTGGTCCCTCTAGAGGAGATGCACCCCCTATCTTTCGGGAGGATCTCTACCTCGCAACCCGTTCCTCTCTAGAGTACCTTCCCTCTCGGGAGGGGACAAGTCATGTGCGGCTGACGCCCGCTCCTCTACGTGCTGACGAAGGTGACACAACGCCGCAGAGCCTCTTTGGCGGTAGTTTTCGTTTTCGTGCATAAAGCGTGGGCGGCAGCTATCCACGCCAAAGCGCCGCCCAATACTTCCTCTTCGATGCAATAAGACCAAGACGACGCTACAAGCCGGAGCAAACGTCACTGGACGCCCCACCGTTCTGTTATGGACTGTGGCGCTGTCCTCAATGACCAAGACCAGCTGGCACCGCAGAGCTCTGTTGGTCTCCACTTCGGCACCTTGTGTTAACCCTTTTCCGCCAAGAATAAGCATGAAGGAGGTCTAAACACCAGTATAAAAGGAGCACCTTAGCTCCCGTGGCACGGACGACTCACTTTGACTGAGAGCCTCCCTAGTCTCAAACTAGACTTTTCTTGTGTTGGGCCTTGGCCCAGGACGGTTTGTGTATGTACAAAGGACATCCTTGCTAGAAACTAATAAGGATGTTTATTTGGCCTGGTGGTATAGCTTGGAATGTTACCGGTTAAGGTTGGTAGTTCGATCCCGCCTCAACGCATAATTTATTTTCTCGTGAGCGATTAGTTTCGCGGGCGATGATTGGACATGGGTTGTCGCTCGTCGGTGGAGATGCGCCCCGCCGGTCAGCTCAGAGGTCCCCGCTCGTCACTGGATGATGCGCGTGAGACACACACGTTTGTTGGGTGACCTCAAGAGGAGGGTGTGATGAGCACAGCGGTAGGAATTTCCCCTTAGTTAAGAACCAAAGTTATCAACCCAGAAGGAGAAAGAGGATCTTCGAAAGGTTGATGCCACTGACGGTGGTGATGGCGCTTCACCGGTATCAGCAACAACGTGGAACCTACACACAACACAACCAAAATACTTTGCCCCAATGGTACAGTGAGGTTGTAAATCTCACCAGTCTTGCTGAAAACGAAGATTAGACGTATAGTGTGGAAAATGGTGTATGCTTGCAGTAAGTAAAGAAAGCAGGAAATTGTAGAGGTTTGTTTAACAGTGTAAGAAAATGGTCCAGGGTTCATAGGTTCCCTAGTGGTGTCTCTCCATAAAAGATAGCATGCTGGGTGAACAAATTACAGCTGGACAATTGACAAATAAAGGTTGTTAGTGCACATTCATGATATGATGACTACTATGATATTTAGTCTGGGCATTACAACAATATACATAGACCGTAATCCAACTGCATCTATGACTAATAATCCACCCTCAGGTTATCATCCGAACCCCCTTAGGTATTAAGTTGCAAGCAACATATAACTGCATTTTGGAAGGTAGAGCTTTCACTGGGTCAAACATGCAAGATCAACCAATGCTTGAACAATTGGATTGGTTCTTTACCATTCATATTTGGACTCTCAATTATCCTAATACACTAGTCATGCCTCTTGCCAAATCTACCTCAGACCATGTTCCTTGTGTCATTTCTATTTCAACTACAATTCCAAATGCACAGATTTTTCGTTTTGAGAACCATTGGATCCATCAGGCAGGGTTTAATGATCTTGTTAAGAGGGTTTGGCTTTGGCCTGTTAAGGCTACAAATATTGCTTCAAGAATCACACCAAAATTTAAAAACCTCAGACATGAGCGGAAAATGTGGGGCAGAAATCTCTCCCACCTCAAATTATTAATTGCCAAGTGTAACAGAGTGATTTTGATTTTGGATAACCTTGAAGAGGAGAGAAATTTGAGCATGCCAGAATTCAATTTCAGGAATATTGTGAAGTGTCATCTGAAAAAATTACTGCTCTCTCAGTCTGCATATTGGAAAAAGAGATGCACTATTAGATGGGTTCAGTTGGGAGGGGAAAATACTAAATTTTTCCATGCTAAGGCCACTGAAAGATACAGAACCAACATAATATCTGAATTAAAAAATTATGAGGGTGTCACTATGGTTGATCATCATCAAAAGGCTGCTGCTTTTTGGTCATGTTTCACAAATAGGATGGGAGTCTCCTTGCCAATTGTTCACGATCTGGATATTCATAGTATCATGCACCCTTTGGATAATCTTGAGTGTCTTGTGGATCCTTTCTCCAGAGAGGAAATTGAGGGAGTCATGAAAATTCTAAGAAATGACAGAGCCCCTGGTCCTGATGGTTTTAATGGTCTATTTGTTAAAAAATGCTGGGATATTATCAAGGAAGATTTTTCCAGCTTTGCAAGGAGTTTCATGCTGGAACAGTTTCTCTACAGATTATTAATGGATCATATATCACTCTTATTCCTAAGAATAATTCTCCAGAGTCTGTTAATGATTTTAGGCCAATTTCACTCACAAATATATGTCTTAAATTCCTTACAAAGTTGATTGCCAACAGGATTCAAAACATTATTTGCACCACTATTCATGACAACCAATATGGTTTCATCAAAGGAAGAACAATTCAAGACTGCCTTGCTTGGTATTTTGAATTTCTTTTTCAATGTCAGCAATCCAGAAAGAAAGTTGTGGTGATCAAAATTGATTATGAGAAAGCATTTGACACTTTAGATCATGAAGCTATCAATAAAATCCTGAGAGCTAAAGGCATCCCTGAGCTATTTATTGTTTGGGTAAAAGAAATTCTCTCCTTTGGATCTTCTTCTGTCCTTTTAAATGGGATTCCAGGAAAATCTTTTGCTTGTAAAAGAGGGGTTAGGCAAAGTGACCCTCTCTCTCCACTTCTTTTTGTTGAAGGTGCCGATTTACTACAAAGCTTGGTGAACAATGCATATAGAAATGGAGTGTTGTCTTCACCAATCCCCGTGAGGAAAGATTTCCCTATTATTCAATATGATGATGATACATTAGGGGTTATGCCTGCTTGCAAGAAAGAATTATTGGTTCTTAAAGAGATACTCAATATTTATGCAAGCTTTACTGGTTTGAAGATTAACTTCCACAAATCTTCTATGGTCCCCATTAATATTGATGATGATGAAGCTAATGAGCTGGCTCAAGTGTTTGAATGTCAAATGGGATCCATGCCTTTTACTTATCTTGGTCTTCCAATGGGCACCACAAGACCAAGTATATGAGATTTTTCTCCTTTAATTGATAGAGTGGAAAGAAGATTATCTGCTACAACCTCCTTTTTATCATATGGTGACAGATTAGTACTGGTTAATTCAGTCCTCTCATCCTTTCCAACTTATTACATGCTTTCTCTAGTCATTCATGCTGGTGTTATTAAGGTGATTGATAGAGCAAGAAGACATTTCCTCTGGAGTAAAAAAGGGAAAGATAAAGCACATTCTATTGCTGCTTGGCCAATGGTTTGCAGACCAAAAAATAAGGGTGGATTAGGAATCATTAATGTGCAAACTCATAATTCAGCCCTATTGCTCAAGCACCTGCATAAGTTCTATAATCAGGAACCTATACCATGGATTCAGCTAGTAACAGATGCATATTATCATAATTTTGTACCTCATGCTGTTATTTCTTCAGGCTCCTTCTGGTGGAAAGGAGTGTTCAGTTTATCTGATGATTACAGGAAGGCAAGTATATGTAAAGTTGGTAATGGTATCACTGTTCTATTCTGGGAAGATACTTGGCACAATGTCATTCTAAGTCAACAATTTCCTAGACTGTTTTCTTTTGCTAAAGATAAGCTGCAATCTGTCAGGGACTTCTTGCTGTTAGAGGATGGGCTTCAAAAGTTTTCACTACCTTTGTCATCCTTAGCCGATCAGGAGTGCTTAGAACTCTATTCTATTACTCAACACTTGCTTCTTTCCACCCAACAGAAGGACATATGGATTAGCTCAATCTCTAAGAAGGCATTCTCACCAAGTTCCTTCTATAAATAAAGTTTTGCACACATCCATTCTGATTTTGTCTCGGATTGGTTATGGAAAAGTAAATGCCAATCCAAGCATAATTTTTTTGCCTGGTTGATCCTTCATGACAGGATTAATACAAAGGATATGCTCACCAGGAGGCATTGACATGTCTGTGATACACAGGATTGTGTCCTTTGTGCTGCTCATATTGTTGAAGATTGGAGGCATCTTTTCTTCAATTGTCAATTCAGCACTCGAGTTTGGAATTATTTACAAATTCCATGGATTCCTGGAAACACTGCAGAATCTGTTAAGTTTGCCGGGAAATATTTCTCAGGTCCCTGCTTTGCTGAGATTGTGATCTTGGCTTGTTGGGGTATTTGGAAGCAAAGAAATGGATGGATATTCAATAATATTAAACCTACCTTCAGAGGTTGGAAAGCTATTTTCTTGCATGAGATCACCCTTCTTAAGTATAGGGTGAAGAAGGTTACTCTTCCTTTTTTGACATCATGGATTAATTCCATCTCCTAGCTTTTTTCTGTTCTTTTTGTAGATATTGTAAATAACTTTATTTATTCTTTAATAAAGAGGGGGCTGTGGGGGATTCCCCCAGAGTAATGGTGTAAAAAAACAGATAACTGCATTAAACAATGTGTGTAATGTAACAAATGATTGTACATGCGGGAACTCTCATCGTTGTTTTCTCCCTAGTGGCAACACCACATCCTCCCCCGTCACGTTTCTGTCACTCGAGCACAGGCGAAAAGGAGGCATGAACCCACTATCGAGCATAAATACTCCCTCTTGGAGTCACTAGCAACTACTTGGCCAGAGCAACCACTAGCAACGGAAAGCATGCAAGATCACAAATAACATATGCAATAAAGACTATAATCAACTTGGCATAAGTTCAATATTCATCGGATCCCAGCAAACACAGCATACAGAATTACATAAGATCAATCTCGATCATGATAGGCAGCTCACGAGATCTAAACATGGAGGCATATGCGGAGAAAACAACCATCTAGCTACAGTAATGAACCCGTAGTCCAAGGATGAACTACTCACGCATCACTCCGGAGGAAGGCATGGTGATGTAGAAGCCTCCAGTGATGTAGAACCCCCCTGATCTAGGGTTGACGGTGATGGCGGTTGTGGAACTTTTCTGGGATATTTGATCAGGTGTTTAGGGTTTTCCATCCGGGGGGATTAAATAGGCGAAAGGGCAAAGGCGGTGGAGCTCTGGGGGCCCCACACCCATAGTTGGCGCGGCCAGGGGCGCCACCCTATGGTGTGGGCCCCCTGGTGCCCGTCTTCGACTCTTCTTTGGTCTTCTGGATGCTTCCGAGGAAAATTGGCACTTTGGGCTTTGTGGGGTCCAATTCCGACAATATATCCAAGACAACTTTTTCTGAATAAAAAACAGCCGAAAACAGGGAACTGGCACTTGGCATCTTGTTAATAGGTTAGTCCCGGAAAACGTGTAAAAATGCTATAAAGAAGGGAGAAAACATGTAGCAGAAATTATAGATACATTGGAGATGTATCAAGCATCCACAAGCTTAGTTCCTACTCGTCCTCGAGTAGGTAAACGATAAAACACAGTAATTTCTGAGGTGACATGCTACTAACATAATCTTGATCATTCTAATGTAAAAGCGTATGCTCGCTGAGATCATAGAACTTCAAACATAAACATGATAAAAAGAACTTTTAATAATAAAGCATAGCAATCTCTTTGCATCATGAAGAGTATCATAAATAAAGGATCATGAATAATAATGCAAAAAATGATAAACATTTGTTTCAGGTACAGAGAAAGCATGGAAAAGTGGTATTTCGCTAGTCCTTAAGAGTGGGACAAAACATAAATGCCAGGACACCTTCAAAGTTCATGAGGAAGACTAGAGAAAACAATTTAAGAACAAAAAATATCACATCATGAATCAATTATTGATTTTTATGGGACAAATGCACATAGAACTCTGAATGCCAAAAATGCTCTCTCAACTGTGCATAAAGTTAGAAGATGGAGACTCAACATAAAAGTAAAAGAAAGACCCTTTGCGGAGGGAAGCAGGGTTTAACTCATGTGCTAGAGCTTTTTATTTTATTAAACTGAGGTATTAAAAGTTTGACACTCCTCCCATCCATCTTTCACAAACCATGGCTAACCGAATCCTCGGGTGCCTGCCAACAATCACATACCATGGATGAGTGTCTATATTTTAGGAGAGGTGTATATTGATGTCAAGAAATGGTAAATAGACAATACAGTACGTCACAAGCCAACTGGATTCACAAGAGAGACTCCCATATGAAGGACGCATCTGGGTAGAAGGTCATCCCTGTTTCTCTTTTGTTTACACAATTATGCTTTGACTGATAAATTAGGGGCAAAATTAGTGAAGGGAATTGGTTTGTATTAATTTGGGGCTGGGCACCCCGCTGCCAGCTCTTCTATCATTTGCATAAGAGGATGAATCCACTAGTCTAGGGTGTGAAAACAAGTCAACAAGTGAGATAAAGATTCCCCATTGACGTCCTCATCAGCAAAAACAAGAACACAAAACAGGAGTAATTTTGAATGTTTTAAAGGTAGCACATGAGCAATTTACTTGGAGTGGCAGTGAAATACCACATATAGGTAGGTACGGTGTACACAATGGGAAAACTTTGGTTTAAGTGAGTTGGATGCACGAGTAGAACTCATACTCAGTAAAGGTGGAGGCTAGCAAAAGACTGGGAGCGACAAATCAAGAGAGCATAAGAGTCATAATCATGCATAGCGACATAAACATCATTAATTAAAGAATAAGCAGGATCACGAGTTCAAAAACTAAGTGGTCCTGGAGGCTATTCGTGACTGGTTAATAGTCATAAACATGGTGTGAGCATGCGCCAAGTCAACCAAATAAAACATTCGAAAGAGAATAGAATAAATTTATGCTTTACTATGACCAGAACAACTCATGATTCTTTCAATGGAATATTAAACACTCCTAGATATTTGAGGCTATTCATACTACTCAATAACCACAAGGCTTTAGAACTAAAATAACATTAAGCATGGCATGAAAAAGTTCTAGCCACAGTCTATACACTAGTAGAAATATGCCTTTCTATGGAACAACATCCGTGGCGCACCAAGAAGGCGTGCGCCATAGAAATAAAATTTTGTGGCGCACGGCCAGCGGTGCGCCACAGAAATTCTAATTCTGTGGCGCATGTCTTCCCTGTGCGCCACAGAAATATGGTGGGGCCACGTCAATCATTGGTCTGGGTGTCAGTACACGTATTTTTATGGCGCAGTCTACCTGGTGCGGCACAGAATATGGTATTTCTGTGGCGCACTGACCTGCTGCGCCACAGAAAAACCATATTCTGTGGCGCACGTGTTGCCATGCGCCACAGAATGTGGATTTTTTGTGGTGCAGCAGATTAGTGCGCCACAGAATTGTGTACAGGTGCGCCACAGAATAGGTGCACTGTGCACATAAAGATGTCAACCCTCTCTCTCTCCCCCCCCCACTCATTTCATTCCAAGTGTATGTTGCTCACTCGCCTCCCCCTTCTCTCCACTCCAATTTTACACATTTAATTCTCCTTTTTTGGTAGGTGAACCTATTTATTTGATGTATAATTGTTGGTGAAGTTTCTTGTTGTTGGGGGGCCTAATTACCTCCATCTATACTCCGGTCCCTCCCTCTCCTCGCTCTTTTCGCGTCTCGGTATCGAATCTACTAGGTGAGTATAGTTGGATGTGCATGTCTCGTGTGGCCATCGATCGATGTGTATGGGTGCTTGTCATGCATGTGCAGGTGGACCGATTGTCGCGCGCGGGGGCGGTCATGGTGCATGGATGTTTGCCGAAATGTTGATTCACTTCCATTTCGGCAACCTTTTGCACCCCGTATGTCCTACTTATAGGAGAGGTCATGCCGAATTTTTCTGGCGACTATGCATGTTGTGGTTGTAATTTTCTGCTCTCTATGTGTCTGTGCAGGCAACCATGGTACTAGAAATGAGCTCTGCTCGAATCGCTAGATACAAGAAAGACGCGAAGGCGGACATGATTCGGTGCAACAGGGGGCAGATAAGATGTCCGTGTCGATCATGCAAACTCGTGCGCTGGATTGACCCTGATTCCGGACAATTGGAGGAGCACCTTCTCAGACGCGGTTTCTTTGACGACCGCAACCACATGGCACCGCCGGCAGCAAAAGTTGTGCACGAAGAAGAGGGCGAGCGAGTGAAAGTAAAGTATGGGCACCTAGAGGGGGGGTGAATAGGTGCTACGACCAATTTTAATTTTTCTTAAATTTTAGGCTTGACAAGAAGGTAAATTCTCTAGATAGTGCAACTAGTGGTGAATTTACCTATATGACAAGGCAAGCAATTAATGCAACAAGTACGAGTAAGTAAGGAGAGGGAGGAACGAGGTAACCGATGGAAGCACACGGAGACACGATGTATTCCCGAGTTCCTCCTTGTTAAGGGAGTACGTCTCGTTGGAGGGGTGTGAGCTCGCCACAAAGGCCTACTCAACGCCACAAAGGCCTCACCCTATTCTCCGATGAACTCCGCCACAAAGGCCTAGTTCACCTTCCACTATTGAACCCCTTTGAGGCGGGGATCGAATCCTTTACAAACAACTTGGGGCACACACCCACAACCGAATTTGGGGCTCCCAACTCTTCTTGAATCAACAACAAGTATCAAGATGCCTAGGTTCTCCACAAGAGGAAACCCTAGGCAAGATCCCTCAAGCTAGAGAGGGGGAAATGAAGAACGGCTCGGTGAAGATGTAGATCGGGGCCTTCTCCTTCAATCCTCCAAAGATCTTCAAGATTGGGTGGAGGGATTGGGAGTAATGAGAGATTTGGTGAGTTCTTAAATGCTCATAAATGCTAAGGGGAAGAACTAGATCTTGGGGAAGAAGAGGAGGGGTATTTATACCCCCTCCTCACAACTAGTCGTTGTGCAGGAAAAAGGGGACCGGAATATCCGGTCCAAGTTTGGACCGGAATATCCGGTCTGCTTTCTTCACGCAGTCCTGCAGATCTGAACCGGATTATCCGGCTGCTCCGGAATAATCCGGTTCAAATAATCCGGCTCACTCCAGTGAGCAAATCTTCCAGTCCTTAGCCAATTTTGCGCAACTTCAACAGCACCCGGAATATCCGGCTCGAGATGAAAAATCCAGATCGAATAATCCGGTTCACTCCAGTGAGCAAATCTTCCAGTCCTTAGCCAATTTCGCGCAACTTCATCAGCACCCGGAATATCCGGCTCGAGATGAAAAATCCGGATCGAGTAATCCGGTTCACTCCAGAACGAAATATGGTCTGAAATTTGCCAAACCGGAATATCCGGTCTGCTCCGAATAATCCGGTTTCCAATAATCCGATTGGGTTCTGTCCCAAAACTCTCAGGCCAATCTTCACCGACTTTTCGGTGATCGATGCCGATGTTAAGTATAACACCTGCACGCTTAACACCTCGATAAATAATGTTCTTAGTATTGTTAACTAACACACAAAACACTGGGGAACCGAAATGCACTTTCAATCTCCCCCTTTTTGGCGTTAGATGACAATACTAAGATTTGCAATAAAACCTTGACTAGAGCATATTTGAAACAAGATGGAAATGTCTCCCCCTATCAATATGCATATCTTTTGTTTGCCTCAAATGCAAATAGATGCAATGATGTATGGGGAGTATATTCCAACAAGTAGCAAAACATGCCAGCGTACCAATATCACCAATATGTTGAGAGTAAGATAGAAGTATATACCTTGTGCGAAGATAATATATCAAAGAATAACCAAGCAAAACAATAGATAATATCCTCAACATATAAGTTAGATAAAATCCAAATAACCAACATAGTCTCACACACAATAGCACCCATAGTTATAACGAGACAATAAACTGACAAAGTTCACGAAAACGAAGAGACTAAATGGACACAAGCTCCCAAGAAATGATAAAAGCATACGCTTGTGCCCGAACCCATGCAAATCCCGTAGACTAGTAGCTACTTCTCCCCCTTTGGCATCGAGACACCAAAAAGGAGGGAAATAACTAATCTAACGTCGCAAACACGGTCTAAGCATCGGAGTGCTCATAAGACTCGCCAGCAGAAGACTCGGACTCTCCATGTGCCTCACGCTCAGCATCAGACGCCTCGTCCTCATCCTCCTCATCATCATAACCAGCTCCAGAAGTAGTAGCCTGAGTAGACCAGAGCGCAGCCTCAATGTGCTCCCAAGGAGTGCTATCCTCAACAGACCAAGCAGAGTAAGACTGAGTAGTGAGAGGAGCAGGTACATCACCAGTAGCACCACTCACGTGGTGAAGAATCTGACTCTGTGAGCTAGCCATGGCAGTGTCTCTGCAATAAGCCCTGTACTGCTCCTTGTGGATGTCCACCTTCATGCAGAGCACATTGCGCTGAAACCTGGAGAGCTTCCTGACATGGCGCAAAGTGCTAGAACCAGGAGTGGATGCAGGCTGAGAACCGGTAGAGGGACCTCCCATAGAGGAACCACCCTCAAAAGGAGCATCCTGAGAAGCAGCAGCAGTCTTCTTCTTCCTCTTGATATACAGCTTCTTGAGCTTGTGCTCAACCATAGGTAACTCTGTGTACTCCTTCCGCATCTCATGCTTGATGAGCATCATGATATATGGAGCATAGGGAATGGTGTTTCCACCAATCATAGCAGTGTATAGCTCGTGATAGATGATGTCCATAACATCCACAGTATAAGAAACAGACGGGTCCTCTTCCTCCATGCACTCCTTAGCCAGAATCAGAAGGTTGCATAAAGGAGTGGTGAGAGCATCATTGTTACCTCCACTCGGCACAAGGAAGGATCTGAAGATGCGCACCAGCTGATCATAGAGGGGAAGAAGTCCCTCATCGCCCCCAATAGTGAATCCAGGAGCATACAACTCAGCCATGGCCACCTCCCTCCTAGGCCTATCAACCTCATGGACACGGTGACCAACAGGAGGGTGAGAGATGTAAGTGTATCCAAGGAGACGTGCAAACCTCTTGAAGGAAGCCTCACAAGCAGTGGTCTCAGACATCCACTTGAGACGGCATACGATATCATCACTGAACACCAAAGTAGACATAAACTGCATGACGAGATGGGTGTTGTAGTTGCACTGGGTCTCCATGAGCTTCACAAGCCCAAACCACTCAACAATACTCGCGGCATCAGCAAACTCCTCTTTCGCCTTGAGAGAAGCAAAGTCAAAGGGCTGCATTAGATGGATAGGGTGACGGAAGTCACAATAGATATCAGCATAGATGTAGGACTGCTCCAAGTTCCAGAACCGAGTATCAATATTAGCCACACGAGGAGAGAGGTAGACATCCTCCTGCCTGAGCACAGTGAAATCCGGAACTGAGATGTCGGTCTTATAGTTGGGCCGAGCCTTCCTCTTGGGCTTAGTGGAAACCTGCTTGGGGCGCTTGCTAGCACGCCTGGCAGAACCACCACCTGTGAAACAAGATAATAGAAGGATAGCACAAGATGAGTACACTAGTGTCAAGCAATGGATGAAGCATGCATAAAAACAGTAGAAAAGATTCCAGGCATTAATCTAAGAAGAAATCTAGCACGGATTAATTTTGGGCTGTTCTCAAACTGTTCTGGACTTAGCCGGATATTCCGGTTCAAAACTGAACCGGATATTCCGGTGGACCCGGATATTCCAGTTTAGTTGTGGACCGGATATTCCGGTAGTGCGAAAACAACACAAAAACAATCTAGATCTAGACTTCAAAAGTAGATCGGTGACATGTGAATCTAGTCTATCGTATCTAGCATGCAAAGGGACCTCTAAGGAACAATTTCTACCAAGCATTGTCAACAAAAACGCAAATCCATGGAGTGGTATGGTTATGGCACCAAGATTCAACGAGATTGAACATTACCGGAATCCATGGAGGAAGATGCTTGGATGAAAACGTCCCTAAGGACGAGGGGAACCATATCCGGGCCAAAGCTTGCAGATCCCATGGAGGAAACAGCCCCGGGGGCCAAGAATCAGAGCGGCGGCGTTTTTGGGGTGGAGGGGAGCAGATGGGGAAACGGGCACGAACTGCCTCCTCCCCGTCGGGCTCCATTTTTTGTGATTTTCGCCGAACCGGATATTTCGGTTCAAACTTGAACCGGATATTCCGGTCCAAAACTGGACCGGAAATTCCGGCTGCCTTCTGATCCGAAATTTCCTTGTTTCAAAGGAAAGACACAAGTGCTAGAAAGATGGTTTTTTTTTGATAGAATGGCTTAGGATAGAAACACCAAACTGAAGATAGTACTTATCCCTCTCAAAAGCAAGAATCAAACCAACAAAAAACCAATTGAGTGGGATTTTCCTATGAAAGAACAATTAGAAGGGGAAAAACAAGAAATGCAATGAGATGTCAAATAAAACCCAACTAAGATCCAACTCTTCGAAACGAAGAGGTTGGTGGCCTAGGCCACCATGTAAGAGATTATGGTATGCAACCGCGAAGATATATCTTGGGGGCATTTCCAATACTCAACATTGAAGCTCACAATTCAACATTAGAAATAGAGAGATAACAATGAATTTTTTCTATGGGCATAATGGGGGAGGGAAAACCCAATGTGTTAGGATAACACTCCCCATATGTCCATGCCTACACCTAAGCTCAAACATGTTTCATCTATAGGGGTGTGTGCAAGATCCTCAAGTCAAACTCCTAGAATCAATCACATTTAGTTCATTCCTCAAGAACAAGAATCTAGCATCATCAAGTGGCTTCGTGAAAATATCCGAAAGATTGTCCTTGGTGGGCACATAAGATAGTGTAATGTTTCATCTTGCCACATGGTCACGGATGAAGTGGTGGCGGTTCTCAATGTGTTTGGTCCTTGTATGTTGCACCGGATTGTATGCAATTTTGATGGCATTTTCATTGTCACACAAAAGAGGCACATTATCCAAATGAACTCCATACTCCTTGAGAGTTTGCCTCATCCATAACAATTGAGTGCATGCACTTGCGGCGGCAACATACTCGGCTTCGGCGGTGGAGAGAGATATGCAATTTTGCTTCTTGGAAGACCAACTCACTAGGGACCTACCAAGAAATTCGCAAGCCCCGGAAGTAGACTTCCTATCATCTTGATCACCCGCCCAATCGGAATCCGTATAACCATTGAGAGAAAATTGTGATCCTTTTGGGTACCACAAACCAAATCTTGGGGTATGGACCAAATAACGAAAGATCCTATGGACCGCCATCAAATGGTTATCCTTAGGATCCGCTTGATACCTTGCACACACACCTACACTCAAAATGATATCGGGCCTAGATGCACAAAGATAGAGCAAAGAACCAATCATAGAACGATAAAGATTTTGGTCCACATCCTTACTCCCTTTTGGATTGCGTGATAGGTGGCACTTGACTTGCATGGGAGTGGTTTTGATCTTTGCATCTTGAAAGTTAAACCTCTTGATCATGTCTTGGGTATACTTGGCTTGAGAGATGAAAGTCCCACGGGCCAATTGCTTGATCTCAAAGCCAAGGAAGAATTTAAGCTCACCCATCATAGACATCTCGAACCTGTCAGTCATAAACTTAGAGAACTCATTATTGAAAGGTTGGTTAGTTGAGCCAAAGATGATATCGTCCACATATAGTTGGCATATGAAAAGCTCTCCCTTTACTCTCTTGGTGAAGAGAGTGGGGTCAATCTTCCCAACTTTGAAACCACGATCATCTAACAACTCCCTAAGGTGCTCATACCAAGCACGAGGTGCTTGTTTGAGACCATAGAGAGCTTTGTCAAGTTTGTACACGTGGTTAGGAAAGTTGAGAATCTCGAACCCCGGAGGTTGCTTAACATATACCTCCTATTTTAGTGGACCATTCAAGAAAGCACTTTTCACATCCATTTGTTGCAATTTGAAATTATGAGAGGATGCATAAGCAAGGAGGATATGGATGGACTCAAGGCGAGCCACGGGAGCGTAGGTTTCATCAAAGTCAATGCCTTCAACTTGGGTGTAACCTTGAGCAACCAATCTTGCCTGTTCCTAATGACAATGCCATTCTCATCTTGCTTGTTCTTGAAAATCCACTTAGTGCCAATAACATTGTGGCAATCCTTGGGCTTCTCAACCAATCTCCAAACTTTGTTGCGCTCAAAGTTATTGAGCTCATCATGTATAGCTTCAACCCAATCGGAGTCCTCAAGAGCTTCATACACTTTCTTAGGCTCCACCATAGAGATATGAGCTTGATGCTCACAAAAATGAGCCAATTGCCTTCTTGTAGATCTTCTAGTTTGAACATCCTCCAAGACCTTGTCGTCTTGGGCATCAATTTGCTTCAAAGCTCTTCTTATTCTTTTGATGCGACGGGCTTCGATCTCCTCATTATTGCGAGGAGGGATCACTTGATCATCTTGATCATTTGGGTCCCCATCTTGACCAACTTGGCCTTGATGATCATCATCATCATCAACAATATCTTCAACACTAGCTTCAACTTGAGGAGAGGATGAAGAGGATGGTTGATCTTGGCCTTGATCTTGACTCGCATTAGTGAGAGGAGTGGGTACGACTTGTGGAGTCACTTGATCAATGAGAGGAGGGTCTTGAACATGTTCTTGGTTAGGTGTAATAGTTGGCTCCTTGGCTTGATATTCTAATGTAGAGGAGGGCTCCACTTGAGTAGAGCATAGTCCTTCTCGAGTCGCCATAAGGTCTCCCTCGATGGGGCGGAAAAATCCCACACCCATCCTTCCTATGGCTTCTTGAGGCATTTCAACATCTACATTAGAAACATGAAATTGCGCCACTTGGGAGCCGTCATTTTCCTCGAAAACCACACTACAAGATTCTATGACAATCCGTGAGGCTTTGTCATAGACTCTATAAGTGTGGGATTCGGCACCGTAACCAAAAAAATACCCTCAATAGTTTTGGATTGAAATTTCGACAACCTAATACCCTTGATCAAATAGAAGAACTTACAACCGAATACACGGAAGTAGGAGACGTTGGGCTTGTTGCCGGTGAGGATCTCATATGGGTTCTTGTCCAAGCCTTTGCGGATGTAGAGGCGGTTGGAGGAGTGGCATGCGGTGGATATGGCCTTGGCCCATAAATATTGGGGAGAAGAGTACTCCGCCAACATGGTCCTTGCCATATCTAAGAGAGTGCGATTCTTCCTTTCGGCAACACCATTTTGTTGAGGAGTGTAAGTGGCGGAGTATTGATGACGAATGCCTTCTTCACTAATAAATTCATTCAATGTATAGTTCTTGAACTCCGAGCCATTATCACTCCTAATAGCCATGATTTGCACATTGTCTTGACGTTGCACTTCGTTGGAGAAATCGATGATGGTTTGTTGAGTTTCACTCTTGCACTTGAAGAAATAAACCCAAGTGTATCTTGAATAATCATCGACAATCACCAAACAATACTTCTTGCCGCCAAGACTTGCCTCGGGCACGACACAAAAGAGATCAACATGGAGAAGCTCCAAGATCCTTTTTGATGAGATAATAGTCTTGCCCTTGTGCACGATGTCATGCATCTTCCCTTCAACACACGACCTACAAACGCGATCCTTTGCAAAGGAAACATTTTCTTTTAGTCCAACAATAAGGCCACCTTTGTGAAGACTTTGCAAAGTTCTCATGTTGACATGGGATAGGCGGCGATGCCACAACCATCCCAAGTCCGCCTTCCCGAAAAGACACATTGCTTGAGAGTTGGTTGACTTCGAAAAGTCCACCACAAACAACTCATTTTCAACATGTCCCACGTGAGCGACGTCAAGAGTCTTGCTCCTCAAAAGGACCACAATATCACCATAGAAAAAGACGGAAAACCCCATCTTTTCAAGAGAGCGGACGGAAAGTAAATTGTAACCAAGGGATTCGACAAGCATGACGTTCACGATAGTTATATCGGGAGCCACCACAACTTTGCCGAACCCGGATACCTTAGATTTGGACGAGTCCCCATAAGTGACGGTTGCTTGGATGTCATTTGGTCGCAACTCCGTCACTAGTTCTTTGCTTCCGGTCATTTGATTAGTGCATCCACTATCAAGAATCCATTTAGTCCCACCGGAAGCATAGTCCTGCAAGAGATCATTGACTAGAGTTAGGACCCGAGTTGGGTCCCTTCATGTTAGCAACAAGGGTCTTGGGAACACAAATAGTGTAGTCAATGAAACCCTCAATAGGACCAACATATTTAGCTTGCACAACACCATAATAATCAACATATAAGAAATGGTGTGGATTGTTAGTTCTCACGGAGGTGCTACGAGTAGTGGTGTCCCTCATGACATTACTACTCGAGGCAACATTGTTTGCTTGTGCGGGTGTGCTACGAGTAGTGTTGTCCCTAATGACAATGCTACCCGAAGCACCCTTTTGGTTCTTCTTCTTGTTCTTCTTCTTGGCTATATAGCCAAGCCCTTGCTTACCCACTTGTTGCCTTGGAGCACCTAATTGTGGTCTAGCAATGACCGCATTAGGGCCAGGGGCAACAACTTGTGGGGTGGCTAACACAACCTTCTCAACTTGAGGGCTTTTGCCCTTGAGCCTTGCTAGCTCATCCTTCAACCTAGAATTTTCCTCAATAATATTTGCATGATCAAAAGAAGAAGTAGAGGTGATAGGATGGTTAGATTGAGTAAGTTGAGTTCGAAATTGTTCATGCAACTCTTTCAGGGATGAGTGTTGGCTTTCCAAGGCTTTGTGAGCTTTGGTTAGCTTTTCAAACTCCTCGGTTAGTTTACCATGACCAACCCCAAACTCGACTTTATCCTTTTTAGCCTTTTTATATTTAGCAATAGCAAGATCACGTTCCTTAATGATTTTAGAGACAAGTTCATTATGGGTTGATTCAATAGATTCAAGTTCATCCTCTAGAGAAATTCTACCATCATGCTCTTCTTCAAGAGTCATTGAGAGGGATGCAATTTCATCCGCATCCCTTCTCTCACCCTCACCTTTCTTCTCAAGGGCCTCTTGGGCCTCTCCCAATTGCCTCATGAGATGCTCAAAGTACTTCTTGGTCTCCCCTTGCATGTTAGACATAAAACGGTCCAAGGAGACCCTTTCATCTTCTTCTCTAAGACTAGAAATATGTTCTAGTTCACTAGGGGTCTTAGAGTTAGGCGAAGATGATACCTCCGTGGCCTTAGCCATTAAGCACTTGGCATTGCGTTGAGGAAGATTTTCATTGGGGCATTCAAAGAGGGATGAAGATGATGGAGAGGAAGCAATAGCTAGAGCGGCCACTTCACTTGTGGTTTCTTCTTCTTCATCACTTCCGGAATCATACTCCTCTTGAGTCAAGGGCACAAACTTGGTGGGGGGGGTTTTGTTGAACGGTTTCTTCCTGAAATGAGGTTTCTTGTATTCAACCTTAGACTTGTCCTTGCGAATGAGCTTGCCACTATGGTGTTCTCTATTCTCGTAGGGGCACTCCGCAATGAAGTGATGCTTGTCTTGGCAATTGAAGCAAGATCTAACTTTTTGAGCCCCATCATTTCCATAACGAGACTTGGTCTTCTCCTCAACAAATTTCTTGCCGTTGGGGGGATTGTTCCAAAAATTTTGCACGGTAAGAGCAATGAGATCCTTTAGAACGGGATCATAGTCTTGTTCCTTCAACGGAGGCAATGCCTCTTCTCCATATTCTTCATTCTCAACCTCTCTTGACAAAGCCTTGGCCTTCAAAGCAACGGATGCTCCTTGGTGCATTCCAATGGCCCTAGCACAGTTGTCAAGAGCATTCTTGGTTTGCACTTTGTAGGAGCACAATTCTTGCATCACTTGAGTTGAGGTCATGGTGGAGAACTCATGTCTTCCTTGAATGCTCTTCAAGTCCGTGCCCTCAAAAGGCATCATGGCAATCATGTACTTCCTCTTGATCCAAGCATCATCAATATACTTGGCACCCGCGCTAGAGAAGGCGATGGCAAGAGTTTTGAGTCTTCGATACATGTCAACATGATCTTCTCCATCACGCATGAAAAATCTTTCGGCCTCATTGGTCAAGGCATCGTACCGATTTCTTTGCATGCTCTCATTCCCAACGAACATGATGACAAGTGCATCCCATGTTTCTTTGGCGGTGGAGAAGTGTTGAAGATGCGGCATGTGGTTGGGACCCACGGCTTGTTGAAGGATGGACAAGGCGGTGTAGTTGAGTTGGCAATCTACGGCTTCTCTTCTTGTGAGATTCTTGGGATCAAATGGCTTGTATCCGTCACGAGTGATTCTCCAAAGATCTATACAAGAAGAGTTCAAGTGAGTCTCCATATAGTATTGCCATTCACCAAAAGAAAAAGCATCAATTTTAGGTGGATCTCCCCTAGGGATTATATGAGGATGCGGGACGGGAGGATCGGGAGAATAACTTCCGGGAACGGCATGAAATCCTCCACTTCCTTCCGTACTAGACTTAGCGGATTGTTCGGCGGAAGCATTTTTATGTGGTTCACCATCTACCCCTTTCTTGGCACCCTCCGGTTCTTCCGGAAGGGATGTGTCGACCACCTCCGGTCCTTTGGCTTTGAGGAGTTGTGTCATGAGTTGACGCAACTCATCAAATTTAGTGTCTATGGATGAGGTCAATGATTCTCTCAAAGCATTGAGATCATCCATGGTCACATTGCCATAGGACGGAGCGTTAACCAACTCATCTCCCATACTTAAACTCTTAGGCGGTTAAGCCCGATAGAAGAGCCGAGGCTCTGATACCAATTGAAAGTAAAGTATGGGCACCTAGAGGGGGGGTGAATAGGTGCTACGACCAATTTTAATTTTTCTTAAATTTTAGGCTTGACAAGAAGGTAAATTCTCTAGATAGTGCAACTAGTGGTGAATTTACCTATATGACAAGGCAAGCAATTAATTCAACAAGTACGAGTAAGTAAGGAGAGGGAGGAACGAGGTAACCGATGGAAGCACACGTAGACACGATGTATTCCCGAGTTCCTCCTTGTTAAGGGAGTACGTCTCGTTGGAGGGGTGTGAGCTCGCCACAAAGGTCTACTCAACGTCACAAAGGACTCACCCTATTCTCCGATGAACTCCGCCACAAAGGCCTAGTTCACCTTCCACTATTGAACCCCTTTGAGGCGAGGATCGAATCCTTTACAAACAACTTGGGGCACACACCCACAACTGAATTGGGGGCTCCCAACTCTTCTTGAATCAACAACAAGTATCAAGATGCCTAGGTTCTCCACAAGAGGAAACCCTAGGCAAGATCCCTCAAGCTAGAGAGGGGGAAATGAAGAACGGCTCGGTGAAGATGTAGATCGGGGCCTTCTCCTTCAATCCTCCAAAGATCTTCAAGATTGGGTGGAGGGATTGGGAGTAATGAGAGATTTGGTGAGTTCTTAAATGCTCATAAAAGCTAAGGGGAAGAACTAGATCTTGGGGAAGAAGAGGAGGGGTATTTATACCCCCTCCTCACAACTAGTTGTTGTGCAGGAAAAAGGGGGCCGGAATATCCGGTCCAAGTTTGGACCGGAATATCCGGTCTCCTTTCTTCACGCAGTCCTGCAGATCTGAACCGGATTATCCGGCTGCTCCGGAATAATCCGGTTCAAATAATCCGGCTCACTCCAGTGAGCAAATCTTCCAGTCCTTAGCTAATTTCGCGCAACTTCAACAGCACCCGGAATATCCGGCTCGAGATGAAAAATCCAGATCGAATAATCCGGTACACTCCAGTGAGCAAATCTTCCAGTCCTTAGCCAATTTCGCGCAACTTCATCAGCACCCGGAATATCCGGCTCGAGATGAAAAATCCGGATCGAATAATCCGGTTCACTCCAGAACAAAATATGGTCTGAAATTTGCCAAACCGGAATATCCGGTCTGCTCCGAATAATCCGGTTTCCAATAATCTGGTTGGGTTCTGTCCTAAAACTCTCAGGCCAATCTTCACCGACTTTTCGGTGATCGATGCCGATGTTAAGTATAACACCTGCACGCTTAACACCTCGATAAATAATGTACTTAATATTGTTAACTAACACACAAAACACTGGGGAACCGAAATGCACTTTCAATAGCGAGGTGACGAAGGAAATGACGGCGAAGAAGATGATCATGAATAAGGATATGTCGGCTGAGAAGATCGACATGACGATGAAGGCGTGAACACGGAGACCCCGCTAATTTCGGCCTTGCGGGACTCTCATGTTCAGGATCTGCTGCGTAAGGAGACGAGCAACGACATAGCTGCAGCTAGGGAGAAAGCCAAGCTGGCGCAAATGGAGATAGACGGGGTGACTCCGTTGTTTCCTGGATGCCGCCCCGAGGATACGCGGTTGCATGTAACGCGTGCTGCTCTGAAGATGAATACGCAAAACAAATGGACCGACTCGAGCTTCAGCAAGAACTTGAAATTCTCGCACGATCGCCTTCCCGAGGGGAACACATTGCGAAGCAGTATCAACGAGGCTAAGAAAGTCGTGTGCCCTCTTGACCTACCTCACGAAAAATTTCACGCCTGCATCAATGATTGTGTAATTTATCGGGGGGACACTACTAGGGAAAAGCTTACCCGTGACGCACCATTTGGCTTATCCGTGACGCACCATGGCGCGTCACGGCTATCACGCCGCGCCTATTGAAAATAGCCGTGACGCACCTGTTTTTGGTGCGTCACGGCTATCTTTCGTTACCCGTGGCGCACCTGTTTTTGGTGCGTCACGGCTATCTTTCGTTACCCGTGGCGCACCTGTTTTTGGTGCGTCACGGCTATTGATTTCGAAATTTTAAAAAAAAAGCGGGACAGATCCAGATCTAGATCTAGATCCAGATCTGGCCGCCCAAAATTTTGAAATTTTGAAAAACGAAAACAGAGTGGTCGCCGAAGTGGATGGTGGGTGGAGGTGGTCGCCGGAGTGGAGGGTGGTCGCCGGAGAGGATGGTGGGTGGAGGGTCGTCGCCGGAGTGGAGGGTGGTCGCCGGAGAGGAGGTGGCCGTGGTAGTGGAGGAGGTCGCCGGAGAGGAGAGGGCCGCCGGAGAGGAGATGGCCGCCGGAGAGGAGGTGGCCGCCGGAGTCGAGGTGGTCGCCGTAGAGGAGGTGGTCGACGGAGTAGAGGTCGCCGCCGGAGTAGTCGCCGGAGTAGACGTGAGGTGGTGGTGGTGGTGGTGGTGATGGTGGTGGTGGTAGGAGGAGGAAAGGGAAGAGAGAAAGAAGAGAGAATGGAGAGTGGAGGAAGGAGAAAGGAATGGAGAAGAGTGGAGGAAGTAGGAGGAAGGGGAGTATATATAGGTGGGTGGCCCTCCCGGATTCGAAATTTGAAAATTTCTGCCCAGACTTAGCCGTGACGCATGCGTCACGCCTATCTTACTTAGCCGTGACGCACCATACATGTGGTGCGTCACACCTATTTTTTTTTTTTAATTTCTAGTCAAAAATCTTCAAACGGCTATAACTTTTTTTCCTTTCGGAATTTGGAGAATCTAAAAAAGGCTCACAGGCCGAAGGCGAGTTAGGTTGGATTCCTTTTTTTCTCTAGTTTCCGTTGGTATATTGAACTTTAAATTCCGACATCGTATGCAAAAGTTATGCCCATTTTACTTTTTTTAAAGAACTATTGCTCAGAAAGTCGAAATGTGTATTTCAAAATTTGTTAAAAAAGTATACATTAAACTCTCCGTGCATCTATAAGGAATTTATTTTTTTGATGATTTTTAGACATGGAAATCTTCCGTGACAAAACTAGAAAGGCGGTCCCCGGGGGGGTGTGGAGGGATCATTTTGGTGGATAGCATAGCCGTGACGCACCGTATGTTTGGTGCGTCACGGCTATTGCAATACCCGTGACGCACCAAACAAACGGTGCGTCACGGCTATCTTTCCCCACGGCTATGGTATCCACCGAACACCCACATATAGCCGTGACGCACAGTTTGTTTGGTGCGTCACGGGTATGCCCATAGGCGTGAAGCACCAAACCGTGGTGCGCCACGGCTATTAGGCGTGACGCGCCGTTTTGCTGGTGCGTCACAGGTATCATCACTCCTATAGCCATTTTCCTAGTAGTGGGAGTACAAGGACACAACCACATGTCCGAAGTGCGGCCACGGACGATACAAGTGTGGAACCAACAACAAGAAATTTGCTCGAAAAGTGGTATGGTACTTTCCTATCACTCCCCTTCTTCAACAGTACTACGTGGACCCTAAGGAAGCAAAGCTCATGCAATGGCACGCGAAAAGGGAGAAGCCGGAAGAAGAACCCGAGAAGGGCTATATCATGACACATCCTGCAGACGCTGCCCAGTGGGAAGCATTGGACATAGCTTTCCCGAGTTTTGGGGGCGACGCGAGGAACGTCAGGCTGGGTATGAGCACCGATGGACTCAATCCGTTCGGCAACCAGAGTAGCACACATAGCAGCTGGCCCGTGTTTGTATGGCCTTACAACCTACCCCCGTGGCTGTGCACCAAGCAAAAGTACATACACTTGAGTATTCTCATCCATGGGCCAAAACAACCAGGTGTCGACATGCATTTGTATCTCGGGCTGCTGAAAGACGAGTTAGACACGTTGTGGAAGACGCCACCCCGTACGTGGGACGCGTACACTAGAGATTATTTCCATATGAGAGCCGCGTTTCTCACGACGGTCACAGACTATCCTGGTTACGCGTATGTATCTGCCCAGGTCGGCCACGGATTCTGCGGCTGCGTGAAGTGCATGGACGGGACCCCACATCTCCAGCTACCAAGGGATCCTGGGTCTTCGAAAACCGTGTACCCAGGGGCTCGAAGGTGGCTTCGCCTGGATCACCCGTGGAGAAAACGCGGTGAGTTGTTCAATGGTAAAGACGAGCCCGATGGAGCCCCACGCACGAGGAGCGGCGAAGAAATCGACGAGCTTCTGAAAAATTGGGACGAGTGCCCTTCGCCGGGAAAGAAGCGACCCAAGCCAGAGCCGCTGCTAGGTGTATGGAAAGCGAGGTCTGTTTTCCACGACTTGGAGTACTGGCCGGTCCTCCACGCGCCTCATAGCCTTGATGTGATGCACATTACGAAGAACGTTACGGAGAGTCTGCTTGGCACTATTTGCAATTCGGAGAAGTCCAAGGATGGGCCGAAAGCAAGATACGATCTTAAACATTTTGGCATTAGAAGAAATCTACAGGTCCCCGCCGATAGTGATGATGATGATGACGATGAGGATAAGACGGAAGGGACTCAACGTCCTCCCCGCAAAAAGGCTAAGAAGAACACCGTGGTGCTTCCCGCTGCTTGCTTCATATTGAGTCCGCCGGAGCTTGAGCAGTTTTTCAGGTGCCTCCTAGAAGTCAATGTTCCTCACGGATACTCAGGGAGTATAAGAAGATATCTGGACTTAGCGAAGAAGAGGTTCGCCGGGATGAAGTCTCACGATTGTCATGTGCTCATGACGCAGATACTTACTGTTGCGATCCGAGGGATAATGGACGAGCATGTCCGTGATACGTTGTTTGGCCTTTGCAAAATTTTCGATGTTATCACCCGGAAATCGATCGGCGTGAGGCAGCTCAAGATGCTACAGGATAAGATCGTGGTGATACTATGCGAGCTCGAGATTTACTTCCCGCCGACATTCTGTGATATATGTGTACATCTACTTCTCCATGTCGTTGATGACATCAGGCATCTCGGCCCGACGTTTCTGCACTACATGATGCCGATGGAAAGGCTGAATGGTGTCCTGAAAGGATACGTTCGCAATAGGGCCCGTCCAGACGCAAGCATGGCCAAAGGATTTCTAACCAACGAGTGCATCTCTTTCCGCGACAATTACTTAAGCACCGAAGACGATCAGGATGTCGGTTTGTCCATCAGGACGCACCTTGGCAGGCTCAACGGAGTCGGTCACCGCGAGGGCTGCCGCGACGTCCATGTCGGCATTCAAAAACGACGCGACGACTTTGAAAGGGCTCACTGGGTCGCGCTACAACACTTAAAATTGATCGAGCCTTTCGTGGAAGAGCACAAAAGCTTAATCAATCAGAATTATATTGAAATGGGCGGGACGAGGAAGATGGGAGACGTAACCAAAGAGCACAACTCCGGCTTCACGCGTTGGTTCAAGCAAAGTCAACTGATTGAAGCACGGAGAAAAATGCCTTCTACGGAAGATGAAAAACTCATATACATCTTATCACAGGGCCCCGGGCAGAACGTAAGGACCTATCAGGGGTACGACATCTCCGGTTACAGATTCTCCACCGAGGACAAGGACATGAGTAGCGAAAATCAAAACTCAGGAGTAACTATGCTATCATATGGCGATGCCGAGACTAATATGGAAGAAAAATACTTCGGAAAGATCGAGGAGAGATGGGAGCTCAACTACTACGGAGAGACGGTGGTGCCAATGTTCCGTGTGAGATGGGCCAAGAACGTCAAGAAAGAAGAACGATATTTCACCACAATGGTTATACCCGATGCCAAATCGAAGAACGCATCCGCGAAAAATGAGCCATGGGTACTCGCTAGCCAAGTTGACCAATGCTTCTTCATCACCGACCCATCAAGGCCTAGCCGTGTTGTCGTGAGGAGGGGCAAGAGGAGCATCATCGGAATGGAAGGAGACGCCAACGAGGAAGACTTGGACAAGAACGGTGATCCGAAGATCGAGGAGGAGTTCGACAAGCTTTTCGACATGCCTACTACTGGTAAAGTAAGAAGGAAGACATCCCTACCTACCCACGGTTGTCCGTTCACGCGAAGAAATCTCAAGGTGGCCGGCATAAAGTATTCAGTCGCCAACAAAAAGGGCAAGAGACGCTAATTAAGCTAGATCGGAACCGAGACGAAAAAGACTTTATTATGTATATATGCGCATGTGTATGTTAGACAACCATATGTGTGTGCCAGACGTTATATAAAAATATATTCTAATATTAAATGTGTGTTTTATTTTTGTAATTGTAATTTCCTGTTTTCTTTCTTTCTTTAATTATAACTAATTAAATAAAATATTAAAAAAATGTGGGGCAACACCAGGATTCGAACCCATGAGTCCAGGGTTATTTACCTCACAGCCAAACAAATAGGCTATTAACACACATTTGTCAACGTACAGAGTGTTATCGTTTTAGTTTATTTTTACACACAATTCTATGGCGCACGGTCGTGAATGGTGCGCCATAGAATTCTCTAAATTCTGTGGCGCATCTCCACGGTGATGCGCCATAGAAATTCCTTCATTTCTATGACATGTGGCCCCGCAAATCTACCCACACAACACAATTCTATGGCGCATCCCTCTGTTGGTGCGCCACAAAATTATTTTCGTATCTATGACATGTGGACCCGCGCGCTTATCGTCCAACACTTAGCAAAAAATCGATCCCCTTCGTGTTCGTGCTCGTGCTCGCCGCGATCGAAGAACCCTAGCTAGCCCTCTCCGCCTTCGTGCTCGTGCCGCCGTGGAGCAGCCATCGAGAGAGAGGAGACTCCGTCTTGCTCGCGCTCGCGCCGCCGTGGAGCAGCCATCGAGGGAGAGGAGATCCGTGTGGAGGAGATCGTGCCCCGGCCGTCCTCGAGTCCCTGTCCATGCGCCCCGGCCGTCCTCGAGTCCGTCCACGCCCCGGCCATCCTCGAGCACCAGAGGTCTCTCTCTCTCTCTCTCTCTCTGGTCCTTCTCCATTGGAAGGAGGATGATGCTGCCATGTCTACTATACTTCCCTCTCTTGTAGTATGCACAAGATTATCAGAGATAGAACAGCCCTCGGCTATCAGAGATTTATGAATAGTATGCACAAGATTTATGAATTTGGTTAAATAGGATAAGATAAGAGTGACTTTGAACCTCTCTTGTTGCCCATTCTGTCTTCCATGGCAGAAAGCAGCCCTCGGTTATCAGAGATAGAACAATGTGTTACAAATTCTCCACATAAACAAAGGACGGTTGGACCTCACTGATGGCCAACCAAAAAAATAGCTCTGCCCACTACCAATAAAAATGCTCCAGCTCTTAGCGGTTGCTGTGACCACAACCCTGTATAATCCTGCTGATAGACATTTGAATAAAGATTTGTTACTTGGTAAACCCAGAATACATTGGGGAACCAAAAAGAAGATAATCCCTTTCCCATGCGCTTGTCAGTGTAAGTTAGAAAGCATAGTCATAGATAGCCTGTGCAACGCCATCTTCGTCGTTGGTAGCGCCGATTACATTTGCTACTGCTTTGGTCTTCTCAGCCCCATTCGCCGGGGCAACACCCAATGACGCTAGTTGTAGCATTTCTATGTCATTTTCTCCATCTCCGATTGCCATTATCTTGCAGGAAAAGGTTACAGGTTAGAAATAATATACAAGTGAATTAATACCCGATGGTATTGGCAGCAAAACAGAATGGGGAAGCCTGAGCTCACATAATGTGTAGTAGGACAGCGTGTTTTAGTAGCTGAGGTGAAAGAAGAACAAGTATGGCAATGTTGTGCAGGTTTATTGTTGTGCAGGTTTTTCTTTTTGAGATGCCAAAGTTTCGCGAGGAAGTTGATTCATTTCCTTCCGAGCGAATTTCTGGCACTCTTAGACATAGGAAAATTAGCAAAGGTCATGCCCAAATTTTCTATGAATTTTTTTATACTTAGTAGTTTCATTTCTAGTTTCCTGGTGGTCAATAGCTCAGTTCAACTGTATGGTTGCTTAGCATAGTTGTGTTAGACTTGATACGAATTGCTGCTAAGCAGTACTATAAGTACTATATTTCTATGTGGCGATGCTACTTATGTGAGTTTCTCTGCCGCACTATAAGTACTGTAGGTTCGTATTAGCACATGATACCAGTTGCTGGTAAGCAGTAATCATTGCGCTGAAAGTTAACATGACCCTTCAAAAATTTAAGACATGATTATCGATTCTTACATGTACAGCACAAGATAAACCATCAAATGTACGTTACATCTGGGAGGGATAAACATATATTTTTTAGAACATGGTTTGAAGCTGACTGTAATTGCTTACTGAGAATATGAAAACGAAATGGCATGTGATTTATGTGAGGAAAAGCATCCATTTGGTTGTTGGCTATTCATTGACACCAACAAATGCTTGCTGTTTATTTTATTTGCTCATACTATCTTCATAAGAGCTAGTGTGGGATGTTCATGGTGTGTTCCCTCTCAATTACAACGAGACATAAGATTTCTTTGCAAATCGAAACAACATAGCATTTATTTATGTAAAGAAGAATTATCTTTTTGGTGGTTGCTTATTCATTGACACTCACAAAAGCTTGTATGTTCATTTATGTACCCATGCTATCCTTTTAAGAGCTAGTGTGTGATCTTCAGGCTAGTGTTCCCTCTCAGTGGAAAACTGAAAGGAATATTTTTATTTCAATAAATGGAATATAGGTGGCACTTGGTGCTTTCCATGGTTTTAACTGACTATCTAACTATTTTAATGCACTGCTACACTTGCCCTTGTTCTCACATAATCAGGGGTTCTCTCCAACTGATTTTGGAGTATTTGCCTACTGCATTTGGTTTTTCTGGTAGCATTTTCTATTTCTGGTAGCAGTACCAAGAAACTGATTGGTAGCAATAGCTTTTGCTTGTTCCAGAAACTCTCTATTCTTAAATACCAACAAAGATCTGAATTATGAATGCATATGCTTTTGGCAAACTGATGTTCAGAACATTGATGCATTTCTGCTACCGATTACTGATTTCTGTCTAGACATACTAAAACTGCTGATGTATTTTAGTAGTACCTATTCCTCAATGTGTCCCCCCCATTCTGTTTCAAAATGAGGTGTTGAGTGAAGGGTTTGTTTTGTGCTATCAGTGAGGATTGCTGTCCATAGCTGCTCTAATTAACAATGTGAGCAAAACCATGTGTGGCTTTTCCATATCTCTTTATTTTTGCTGTATTTAGCAGTGCTTATGCTGCGTATGCATTACTCCTATTTGTTATTAGTATATCAGCCTTTATTTTTATTTTTTAAACTTAGTATATCAGCCAATTGGCAAGACTGGAGTAGTCTGTTGTATAATCGCTCCTTTTTTTTGTGCCAAAATGTAAGTGAATTGTATTTCTTGCCGAGAGGTGTTCCTTAAGAAAGATGTAGTAGGCATGCTACCTCATCGCCTCTTGTTTACTGAACAGAAGTTAAAATCACGTCATTTGCCACAGTCGCATATTATGTACAGTTATGGATTTGTGATAGCTGCAGCGGCCTGAACCCACGCCTCTGTATTTTGTAGCAGCCATTTTGAATAGAGAAGAACAGAAAATAACAACTGTTAACTGCAGCAAGTATTAAGCTGTACCAAGGCCGTCACCAAGTTCACCTCATCTTAGATTTCGATGGTTGTATAGACACCAAAATCAGTGAAGTATAGACACCAAACATAGAGTTAATTCAGTTATAATTTGAAATCCAACTCAAAAACTCAAATTTGAAATCCAACTCAAAAACTCATACATGAATGATAACGAAGTAGTTTATATTGAATAATTTGAAATCCAACTCAAAAACTCGAATTTGAATGTTATTACAGAAACATGTCTGGCATTTCCAAGCACAGGTTCGTGCCCGAAGCCGGTGCCGAGGAAGAGGGCTGGGATGCCCACGCTGCAACCGGCATTGAGGAAGAGGGCCGGGAGGACAACGCTAATGTTGATTGGGGGAACTTGGAGGAAGAGGTTGATGACAGCATCGATGGTGGCGACACTGACCGCACGGCGGCTGGTGGTAGCGGCGACGCCGCCCTGACGACCGATGAGAAGAAAAAGAAGCCTCGGGCGCCAAGGAAGGATCGTACGCCGCAAGTGCTCGCGAACGTCACTGATACAATCACCAAGGTCTCGCCAAGTGGCCTACCATTGGCGCCTCGAGCGGTTTCCTCAGGGTACGGCATGCAGCTAGGGTGCATCGTGCGGGAAAGCATGTCGATCAACATGACGGACCTTAGAAGCAGCGAAAACAAGGCTTTGGTCGAAATCCTCCTGAAGAAGCTTCGCCAGCGATACACGTTCCCGGAGCCGTTCAACAAAAGGGTGGACTCTTTAGCCATCACGAAGATGAGCACCGCGTTGAGCAGCTGGAAATCCCGGGTGAAGAAGAAGATCGCGAAAGGTAAAAGCTGGGAGGAGATCAGTCACAAAGACCCGACGCTCGTGAAAGAAGATTTCGACATACTGAAGGCGTACATGAACACCGAGGAGTGTAAACAATGGACAAAATGGGGGCAGGATATGCAGGAACAAAACATAGGGGTCCAACATTGCGGAAGCGGTGGTTACCGAGGAAAACAACCTGTTTGGGAGAAGGAGAACCGCGAGATGGAACGTCTCGGAAAAGATAACCCCTGGCACAAAATCACGGATATACAAGTTAGGAACTTTGTCCGATCCCGGTACTTCTTAGACTGGAAGACGGGGGAATTCGTGACGAAAGACCAGGACGTGAAGGAATTCGAGAAACATTTGGTAAGGACACATATATCTCAAGTACATGTATATTGCATTGATCTAATAATTAGATAATGGGCTCACCTTAATTTCCTTTTGTCCGAAGGAGAGGGAGTTGCGGAAATCTGACCACTCGTCCGAAGGGTCGACGGGTCGGTGGGACACGCCTTTCAACAGGGCGACGAACGCATACAAGAAAAGGCCGTTGGATGCCCCGCCGACGTCAGCTGGCCGTATCTCCGGCTTTGGGCTAAACATGAAGGTAGCCGAGTACTATGCATCAGATGCCAAGTCATCGAGAAAGAAGAGGAAGACGACATCGACTAAGGATGATGAGGAGGTCGCGGAGCTGAAGAAGAAGATGGCGGCTCTAGAGAAGAAACTTGAGAGCAGAGAGGTGGACCCCGACACGCTCAATAGATTAGTGGACGAGAGGCTCAAGGGAGTCATCCCCCCTGGGCTGATGGAGGGGACAACTTCTTGGAATGCGGGGGGTCAAATTGGATCGATCCATCTGCCCACCTTCGTCGGCAGCAACTCAAGCATGAACCAGCAAGTTCCGCCGCAACAGCTGACCCCCCAGACGCCGGCGCCGCTCCTTCTGGTCACATCGGCGCCCCCTTCCACAGCAATGCCGAAGAATGATGGGCCGGCCGCCGGCACCGTCGCCCTTGTCTCGACACCCGCCGAGCTCGACGCCATCACCAAGGTAACTAATTAGTTAGTCGTGATCTAACTGCGCCTTCTCAAGATGACTGTCATCTCATGATGCCTGGTATGTTGCCCAACAGGACGAACCTTGCGTACTCCTGCATCGTGTGGTGCCCGGCGGAGAGTTGGTGGATGTTGCTACCGGCACTATTATACAACCCATGGAACGCACTATGCACCACTCTCGAATGGACGAGAACGTGATGAAGGTGAAGTTGGAAAATGTAGTGACGGAGTATCACGACGTCCTCCCCCCTTTCAACCTCCAGGCTGCGACGAGGAGGACACCTTGGTACTTGGAGACTTCACGACTTGGGTGATGAAATGGCCAAAGAGCCAGATTCGTCTTGGGAAGGTCTTGTGATCAAGCGCAACACCGGCGCCACATCCCCTATGGCCCCGCTCAATAAGATCGTCCGGCCCACGAAGCAAAGAGCCCTCCAGACAGCACCCAAGGCCGTCGCCCCTCAGAAGGAAACAGTAGTCGTCGCCACCACCACCCAGAAGGAACCGGCGGTTGTTGCCACCACCACAAGGCACCAAGTGTTGTTGGGAAATATGCCGCAACGACCGGCCAAAAGATCATCAAATGCAGTTGTGCCTCAACCGCCGGTATCACAGCCGCCGTCACCACCAAAGGACGTGGACATCCCGCTTGCTGGAGCTGGTTTCGATGACTATCATTACGATGACAATGTCGACATCGATGCCTACCTCAACACGGGCTACAGCCAAGATAGGTACATGCCTGATATGGATCGTGACGATGAAGTCTTCCGCAGTCACGACGATCAACCTAGGCGTACTGAAGTCACACAGCGCCTGACCTTCCAGCAGGGTACAGTATTCAGCCCTGGCACACTGCAAAAGACAGTCGTAGGGTTGCCCCGAGCACCCCCAGCTCCCGCACCCCCAGCTCCTGCAGCAGATCAGGCCACCACTAGCAAGAAGATTAGGAAGAGACCTGCTAAAAAGGGCCAGCCTACTAAGATCTTGGCCGACGACGTAGTATGACCCCGTAAGGATGGCTTGACCCGCTTGCATGAAGCTGGGAAACAGATACTGGGTCCGGACGAGATACACGGGGCAACTGGACCAATGCTCACATTGCAGAACATTATCGTGATGCTAGAGGGCCTCCTTCTTAAAGAAGAGTCTCCAAATTACCCGCCGTTCGTGGTCAAGGTGCCAGAGGGCCCGGACTTCGTCCATGAAGACCCCGCGGGACTGTTCTTCATAGCGTACGAGGATATCTTCAATCTGTTTCACTCGAGACGGCTGGACTATAACTTGGTCCGCCTATACACGCTCAATGCTTAGTTGCAGATCCAGCGAGAGTTACCCCCGTACGTTATGGTAGCGGATCCCTACTACATGCGTGATAGCCAGCTGGAGGAAGGATCAAGTTCACGGACCAAGGCAGTGAAGTACCTCGAGAGCTTCATGTTGAGAAACAGTGAGAACAAGAGGGACATTCTTTTGCCTATCTTTCCCGAGTAAGTCTCGCGACCGTCGTAGCTAATGTCTTTTTTCTAGATTTCATCCATTGCTTATCCTGGATTCGATTGCATGTGTTGAGCAGGGACACATACTGCACACTCATCGTGCTTTGCCCAAAGTGGTCACTAGCGGAGTACTTCGACTCGTCGAATAAGACGAAGCAGAAAGACTACACCAGAATAAGGGGTGTTCTCGATGAGGCTCTCAACGGCTACGCCCAAAATGGAGGCGCATTCGAAAAGAAACAAGAATGTATCAGGCCGGCTACTGGCAAATACGGGTTCAAGCACGTGACCGAGTTCCCCTGCATCAAGCAGCCGGCTTGGAGCACGAAGGAGGCCTTCTATGCCCTCCATCACCTCAAAGGGATTGTCCACGATGCAAATAATATGAATCATCCTTCTAAACTCCGAGACTGGTCCAACAAAATGGCGGGGGAAATCTCACAGGAAGATCTTATGCAAGATTTTCATCGCATCAAAGTCAAGTTGTCGGAGATAATCATTGAAGATGTCAAAAAAAAGGGAGGGTCCTTGAACCAACCCATAGGGTTATTCCAGAGGGATATCCAGGAACGCCTAGAGCGGCAGGCTGATCGTAGGACGTGGATGACGAAGGACTTATATAAGCCGTTTCCGGCGCCTCTCCAGAAGAGGTATCGTTGATCGAGGTGTGCCTAGCTAGCTACTATTAGTTTGTTTAACAAAATTTGCTTAACTTATATAAGCCTAGCTACTATTAGTTAGCTCTAAACTTAGGACTAGCTAGCTACTATTAGTTAGCTCTAAACTTAGGCCTAGCTAGCTACTATTAGTTAGCTCTAAACTTAATTAGGCCTAGCTAGCTACTATTAGTTAGCTCTAAACTTAGGCCTAGCTTTATGTTTGTATATCTTTGATGTTTATTTTTGTTTCCTTAGTTGTTTTTTGTGAACATATATGCCTTAGTTGTTTTTTGCATTACTTACTAATATGCTTTGTGTCTATCTATATAGATGACGTACTACGTGGTGTTCGAGGGTCGGGTTCCAGGAGTCTATGACGAGTGGAAGGACTGTAAAGCACAGGTGGACAATTTCAGCGGCAACTGCTATAAAGGATACGAGACTAGACACGAGGCGGTTGCAAAGTGGAGGGACCACCAGTCGAAACAAAAGAACAAGATGAAGACCTCCATCAAGCTACCGTTCTTGCTCACCATCGTCGCCGTGCTTGTAGTCTATTTCATCTTAGCTTAGGCCTTATCGAGTAACTATGTGGTGTCATGTTCGATGAATTATGTGGTGGCATGTTCGATGAACTATGTGGTGGCATGTTTGACTATGTATCACTATGTTTGATGATGTTCGATGAACAAAATTTGATACTTTTGCACTATGTATCACTATTGTATATTATGTTATTATCGAGTAATGTGTGACTTATATCTTTGTCAAATATCACTTCTATGTTTATATATTTGTCAAATATCACTGCATGTATTCAAACTGTATAAATACTGTAATATACCTGGTATTTATACCAGAAACAATTTAAATTTCGAAATACTGCAGATGTTTCTATGGTGCACCATGGAAAAATTCTGTGGCGCACCTATTTCTGTGGCACACCAGGAGGGGATGCGCCATAGAATTCACTATTTCTGTGGCGCACTGGCGGGGTGCGCCACAGAATCCATTATTTCTGTGGCGCACGGGAGGGGTGCGCCACTGAAAATATTTTTATGGCGTGTATTCTGTGGCACACCCCTGTGGCCCCGGGGTGAGCCACATAATCGATTTTTGGTGCGCCACAGATGAGGGAATCTGTATTAGTGATGCAAGCTTCTACTTGCACTGTTATAAATTCTACTTCAAGCAGCAGTTTCTTCTCCCAACAAGCACCATACAAGATATAATTTAACAAAAAATACTCTTTATGATACATCAAGCAAACATGTGAGTACTCACATAACACTACTAAAACTAACAACTCTGATAAGAGATGCATGCAAATTAGGAGCTAAATAAATGCAGCAGCCAGACAGAGATTAAGAATACAAAGTATTCCTATGAAAAAGCGGAGCGTGTTACTCTCCAATAAAATAATGCTGGGGTCCAACCAGCTTATTGCAAAAATAAAAACAAACTGAAAGCAAAAATAAAAGACGCTCCAAGTAAAGCACATAAGATGCGACCGAATAAAAATATAGTTTCACTAGAAGTGACCTGATAATTTGCTGATGAAGAAGGGGATGCCTTGGGCATCCCCAATATTAGACGCTTTATACTTCTTGGAATTTGTTGGGATGTACCACCAGGTCATCCCCAAGCTTAGGCTTTTCACTCTTCTTGATCACCTCATATCATCCTCTTCTCTTGACCCTTGAAAACTTCCTTCCCACCAAAATTCTCACAATCTTCATTTGCAACGTTAGTGCAATCAAAAAAATAAATTCACATGGCTCAGGTTGAACACAAGTCTAACATTAGCTATTGTCACAACTTGTTTTAAAACTCTTTTTCTCAAAATAACATCAAAAGAAAGAGATTAAGATGCAAATGCAATTATTGGCAGAAATCTGCCAAAACAGGACAGCAGGTAAAGATGATTTTTTTCGAAAATCTTCTGTTGCTCAAATCAAAAAGTGTCAACTAAAAAAAGTTGCGTATATATCCCAGGATTACGCACAAAAAAGTTCAGGTCATTTTGAATTTTCTGTGATTTTATACGTAATTAACAGTGGACAGCAGAAATCTGTTTCATGCGCAGAAATCTGAAATATAGTCTCAACTTTCAACTAGAGGCTTTACTTGGCTCAACAAAAACTCAAAAGAAAAGATACAGCGGTGTTTCTAAGGAAATAGACAACACCCAGGTGCAAAGTAACCAAAAGAAAACAAAGAAAAACAGGTTGAAAACAGAGAAATAAAACGGGTTGTCTCCCGGTAGCGCTTTTCTTTAACGCCTTTGAGCTAGGCATAGAAAGCAACTCAAGCATGTTCAGGTGAAGAACCATCAACATTATAATTTTCTCTAATAATAGATTCAAAAGGTAGCTTCATCCTCTTGCTAGGAAAGTGTTCCAAACCTTTCTTGGGGTGAAATTGATATTTAGTACTCCCCTCTTTCATATCAATAACAGCACCAACAGTTCTCAGAAAACGTCTTCCTAAAATAATAGGACAAAAAGAATTGCATTCAATGTTCATAACAACAAAATCAACAAGGACAACATTATTGTTAACCATAATAATAACATCATCAATTCTACCAAGAGGTTTCTTGTTAGCATTATCAGCAAGATGAACATCAAAATAACAGTGTTCCAACGTTAGTAGATCAAGCATATCATAAAGATTTTGAGGCATAACAGAGATACTAGGACAAAGATCACTCAAAGCATTGCAATCAAAATCATTTACTTTCATCTTAATGATAGGCTCCCAACCATCATCTAATTTCCTAGGGATAACTGTCTCAAGTTTCAGCTTTTCTTCCCTAACTTTCATGAGAGCATTGGTAATATTTTAGTAAAGGCCATATTAATGGCACTAGCATTGGGAATTCTAGCAAGATTTTGTCGAAACATAATAACCTCAGAGATATTTCAATCATTAAAATCAAAATTATTATCATCAAAAGTAATGGGACCATTATCTCCTACATCTCTAAAAATTTCAGCACTTTTATTCGAAGCAATTTTAGCAATTTGAGGCAATTTATCATGTTTCACCGAAGGGGTGGGGACTTTGTTAACACCAAATACTTTACCATTGATAGTAGGATGTTCAGTAGCGCTTGGAGCTTCAGTTTTACTAGTGGTGGTCATAGTGCAAACTTTAGCAATATTATTCTTTCTAACCAATGCATCTTCTCTTTCCCACTTAGCACGTAATTCAGCCATCAACCTAACATTATTATCAATTCGAACTTGAATGGCATTAGTTACAGCAAAACGATTATCTTCAATAGTTTTAGTTTTAGCAGCCATTTTATTGATCAAAGAAAATTGTGCCTCTGACAGGGCTGAGATACTAACCTTTGAAATTTTACCTTGCAAACCAGAGATTTCTCTATTTAAATTCCCAATTTGTTGGCTACTGCTATGGACCCTTAGTCCAAGATGAACTACTCACGCATAATTCCGGAGGCGAGCATGGTGGTGTAAAGCCCTTCAGTGATGATTTCACCTGCTGGCAGGGTGCAGGGGAGAGCTTCAGAACCCTCCCGAACTAGGGTTAACGATGACGGCGGCTACGGAACATTTGGGAAAAAAGGCTCGAGTGTTTAGGGTTTTCCCGAGGAGGAGCTTATATAGGCGAAAGGGCAATGTTTGTGGGTGGCTAGGAAGGCCACACCATCTGGTGGCGCAGCCAGGGGGCCGCGCCGCTCTATGGTGTGGTCCTTCGAGCCCCCCCCTCAAGGTCTTCTCCAGACTCCGTGTACGTGACATAATTCTAAGGTCCTGTGTTTTCGTTTCGTCCAATTCCGAGAAAATTTACAGAACAACTTTTCTGAAACAGCAAAAAATAGGAACTGACTCTGTGGCATCTTTTCAATAGGTTAGTTCCAGGAAATCCATAAAAATGATGTAAAGTGTATAGAAAACATGTAGCAATTGGCATGAAAACAACATGGAACATCAGAAATTATAGATACGTTTATGACATATCAACATCCCAAGATTAGTTCCTCGAGTAGGGAAAAAGGTAAAAACAAAATAATTTCTGAGGTGACATGGTACGAACATAATTTTGATCATCATAATTGTAAAAGCATTTGTAAAGCTGAGATCATAATACTCTAAACACTGACATGATAGGTATAACTCAAAAAATGAAACTTTGCAATCATCATGTTGGAAAATGAAAAGTAACACAAATAAAAGATCATGAATAATGTGTGTAATGCAAGCAATGATTGTACATGCGGGCACTCTCACCGCTGTTTTCCCTATTGGCAACAGAACATCCTCCCCCGTCACGTTTCTGTCACTCGAGCATAGGCGAAAAGGAGGCATGAACCCACTATCGAGCATAAATACTCCCTCTTGGAGTCACTAGCAACTACTTGGCCAGAGCAACCACTAGCCATGGAAAGCATGCAATATCACAAATAACATATGCAATAAAGACTATAATCAACTTGACATAAGTTCAATATTCATCGGATCCCAGCAAACACAGCATATAGAATTACATAAGATCAATCTCGATCATGATAGGCAGCTCACGAGATCTAAACATGGAGGCATATGCGGAGAAGACAACCATCTAGCTACAGCTATGAACCCGTAGTCCAGGGATGAACTACTCACGCATCACTCCGGAGGAAGGCATGGTGATGTAGAAGCCTCCGGTGATGTAGAACCCCCCTGATCTAGGGTTGACGGTGACGGCGGTTGTGGAACTTTTCGGGGATATTTGATTAGGTGTTTAGGGTTTTCCATCCGGGGGGATTAAATAGGCGAGAGGGAAAAGGCGGTGGAGCTCTGGGGGCCCCACACCCATAGTTGGCGCGGCCAGGGGGCGCCACCCTATGGTGTGGGCCCCCTGGTGCCCGTCTTCGTCTCTTCTTTGGTCTTCTGGATGCTTCCGGGGAAATTTGGCACTTTGGGCTTTGTGGGGTCCAATTCCGAGAATATTTCTAGAACAACTTTTTCTGAATAAAAAACAGCCGAAAACAGGGAACTGACACTTGGCATCTTGTTAATAGGTTAGTCCCGGAAAAGGTGTAAAAATGCTATAAAGAAGGGAGAAAACTGTAGCAATTGGCATAATATTATCATGGAGCATCAGAAATTATAGATACATTGGAGACGTATCAAGCATCCCCAAGCTTAGTTCCTACTCGTTCTCGAGTAGGTAAACGATAAAACACAATAATTTCTGAGGTGACATGCTACTAACATAATCTTGATCATTCTAATGTAAAAGCGTATGCACGCTGAGATCATAGAACTTCAAACATAAACATGATAAAAAGAACTTTTAATTAATAAAGCATAGCAATCTCTTTGCATCATGAAGAGTATCATAAAGAAAGGATCATGAATAATAATGCAAAAAAAGATAAACGTTTGTTACAGGTACAGAGAAAGCATGGCAAAGTAGTATTTCGCTAGTCCTTAAGACTGGGACAAAACATAAATGCCGGGACACCTTCAAAGTTCATGTGGAAGACTAGAGCAAATAATTTAAGAACAAACAATATCACATCATGAATCAATTATTGATTTTTATGGGACAAATGCACATAGAACTCTGAATGGCAAAAATGCTCCCTCAACTCTGCACAAAGTTAGAAGATGGAGACTCAACATAAAAGTAAAAGAAAGACCCTCTGCGGAGGGAAGCAGTGTTTAACTCATGTGCTAGAGCTTTTTATTTTATTAAACAGAGGTATTAATAGTTTGACACTCCTCCCATCCATCTTTCACAAACCATGGCTAACTGAATCCTCGGGTGCCTGCCAACAATCACATACCATGGAGGAGTGTCTATATTTTAGGAGAGGTGTATGTTGATGTCAACAAATGGTAAACACACAATACAGTTAGTCACAAGCCAACTGGATTCACAAGAGAGACTCCCATATGAAGGACGCATCTGGGTAGAAGGTCATCTCTGTTTCTCTTTTGTTTACACAATTATGCTTTGACTGATAAATTAGGGGCAAAATTAGTGAAGGGAATTGGTTTGTATTAATTTGGGGCTAGGCACCCCGCTGCCAGCTCTTCTATCATTTGGATAAGAGGATGAAGCCACTAGTCCAGGGTGTGAAAACCAGTCAACAAGTGAGATAAAGATTCTCCATTGACGTCCTCATCAGCAAAACAAGAACACAAATAGGAGTAATTTTGAATGTTTTAAAGGTAGCACATGAGCAATTTACTTGGAGTGGCAGTGAAATACCACATATAGGTAGGTACGGTGTACACAATGGGAAAACTTTGGTTTGAGGGAATTGGATGCACGAGTAGAACTCATACTCAGTACAGGTGGAGGCTAGCAAAAGACTGGGAGCGAAAAACAAGAGAGCATAAGAGTCATAATCATGCATAGCGACATAAACATCATTAATTAAAGCATAAGAAGGATCACAAGTTCAAAAACTAAGTGGTCATGGAGGCTATTCGTGACTGGTTAATAGTCATAAACATGGTGTGAGCACGCGCCAACTCAACCAAATAAAACATTCGAAAGAGAATACCATAAATTTATGCTTTACTATGACCAGAACAACTCATGAATCTCTCAATGGAATATTAAACACTCCCAGCTATTTGAGGCTATTCATGCTACTCAATAACCACAATGCTTTAGAACTAAAATAACATTAAGCATGGCATGAAAAAGTTCTAGCCACAGTCTATACAAGCTTCGACTTGCACTGTTATAAATTCTACTTCAAGCAGCAGTTTCTTCTCCCAACAAGCACCATACAAGATATGATTTAACAAAAAATACTCTTTATGATACATCAAGCAAACATGTGATTACTCACATAACACTACTAAAACTAACAGCTCTGATAAGAGATGCATGCAAATTAGGAGCTAAATAAATGCAGCAGCCAGACAGAGATTAATAATACAAAGTATTCCTATGAAAAAGCGGAGCGTGTCACTCTCCAATAAAAGAATGCTGGGTCCAACCAGCTTATTGAAAAAATAAAAACAAACTGAAAGCAAAAATAAAAGACGCTCCAAGTAAAGCACATAAGATGCGACCGAATAAAAATATAGTTTCACTAGAAGTGACCTGATAATTTGTTGATGAAGAAGGGGATGCCTTGGGATGTACCACCATGTCATCCCCAAGCTTAGGCTTTTCACTCTTCTCGATCACCTCATATCATGCTCTTCTCTTGACCCTTGAAAACTTCCTTCCCACCAAAATTCTCACAATCTTCATTTAAAACGTTAGTGCAATCAAAACAATAAATTCACATGGTTCAGTTTGAACACAAGTCTAACATTAGCTATTGTCACAACTTCTTTTAAAAAAAATTTCTCAAAAGAATAGCAAAAGAAAGAGATTAAGATGCAAATGCAATTATTGGCAGAAATATGCCAAAACAGGAAAGCGGGTACAGATGATTTTTTTCGAAAATCTTCTCTTGCTCAAATCAAAAAGTGTCAACTAAAAAAGGTTGCGTATATATCCCAGCATTATGCACAAAAAAGTGTCAACTAACATTTGGGGAAAAAAGGCTCGAGTGTTTAGGGTTTTCCCGAGGAGGAGCTTACATAGGCGAAAGGGCAATGTTTGTGGCTGGCCAGTATGGCCACACCACCTGGTGGCGCGGCCAGGGGGCGCGCCGCTCTATGGTGTGGGCCTTTGAGCCCCCCCTCCCCTCAAGGTCTTCTCCGGACTCCGTGTACGTGACATAATTCTAAGATGCTGTGTTTTCGTTTCGTCCAATTCCGAGAAAAATTTCAGAACAACTTTTCTGAAACAGCAAAAAATAGGAACTGACTCTGTGGCATCTTGTCAATAGGTTAGTTCCAGGAAATCCATAAAAATGATGTAAAGTGTATAGAAAACATGTATCAATTGGCATAAAAACAACATGGAACATCATAAATTATAGATACGTTTATGACGTATCAACATCCCAAGATTAGTTCTACTCGTCCTCGAGTAGGGAAAAAGGTAAAAACAAAATAATTTCTGAGGTGACATGCTAACAACATAATTTTGATCATCATAATTGTAAAAGCATTTGTAAAGCTGAGATCATAATACTCTAAACACTGACATGATAGGTATAACTCAAAAAATGAAACTTCGCAATCATCATGTTGCAAAATGAAAAGTAACACAAACAAAAGATCATGAATAATAATGCATTCGAATAAAAAGTTGATTTCTTTTGGTAGTAAAGTGGTGGAATGTGCACGGAATCTGATACTTGATTTGGTGAGCACCATGCATGATGCATCTGTTGGATGGGATCCCAGCGAGTTGCATAAATAAATTATTATGGGTAGCATGATGGGATTTGAGTACTTAGTAGGTGCATGCAAACTGTAACTAGCCAACTGGACCTAGCTAAGTGTGGTAGTAGGTCAAGGTGGCCACACTAATGAGGTACGTAGCATGCCTAAACTAGTCGCTTATTACCAACCTAGCTACCTACCAAACTGAGTGGGAGCATGCGTAGTTTGCATCGAGACATGTCAACTCCTTAAGATCGAGGTCGAGCTAGTTAATTAGTGGAACCAAATGTGTTGGGTCAGAATTTACTTACGTGTAAGAAAGATATATATACATATATACCGATAAGCAACAACCCAATATCGTATGTTAAACCAATTTTACCTAGCTAGCTACTATTAGCTCTAAAAAAACCTAGCTAGCTACTAGCTCCTCCTTAACTTGGCCAACGAACATCTTTCCCGAAAAGAAGAGAGCAGTGAAGTGGCTTGAGTCACTGCAAAAATTTATAATGTCCATTTGCCTCCCGGCACAGCCGCAAAATGTGCTGCCACCAGTTTGGATCTCGCATCCCATGAGCAGGCGGCGGCTATGGCTAGACGACCCAGTCCAGCGGGGCGACGACGACAACATTGCTGTCTTGCTTGTTTGGTTAATCAGTGTTAGGTCCTAGAGATACCAAATCTCGATCCGGAAAGCGTGCTAGCTCAGCGTGATGGGCGGATCCCATTGATGAAGCAGAGGTTTGGTTTGGTTTCGTGTGACCATGGTCGCATCCCACTCCACATGCTCCACTAATCGATGAAGGATTCTCGATGCTCCACTACGTACGCTATGAACAAGTGGTTTGAGAATCAACACCACTCCACATGCATCCATCTTAACATCTTATATTTAGAACATCTTACTTATATTTGCTACAACATCTTATATTTAGGAACAAAGGGAGTACCTTTGTTTCCACATGAACGTACAGTTGGCTTGACGTTTGAAATGATTTGAGAACATTATTGCCTCCATCGATCGATCGGTAGCAAGGCTCGCTGTCTCAGTTCCTTGGGAACTTGTACATCGCCAACTGGTCCGTCCGGCCGTGTGCCAACTTAATTATGATTAAGCCTGTTGATGATACGATTCCTGGTCGTCGTATAAACGTACGTGGCGCCAGCCAAATCAAATAGTACTCCCTCCGTCTCATATTAATTGTCTCAAAGTTAGACAAAAGTGGATGTATCTAACACTAAAATATGTCTACATACATCTATTTTTGCCCAAATTTGAGACAATTAATATGAGACGGAGGGAGTAGTTAGGTGGAATCTGTAGCAATAATCGTCGTACGTCTGAACTCACTCATCAACCGGACCACAACAAGTAGGAGCTAGAGTAGGAGCTAGCTGGGGCGAATCCACGCGGATCGCGTGCAAAATAATTGGGCTACCATGCATGCATCAACGTACAACTGGTTTCAGAGCCAAGAGCACTTCATCTGACGCTAAGCTCTAGATCCAAATCGACCAACATCGATTGGTAGCTTCACTGCATTGCTATCCAACATCTCACTCCACATGAATATTTACAGCGTGGAAACCACTTGTTGCCCTCCTCTTGTCCCTTGGTCGTCACAAGGATTCTGCATCCCTAGCTAGGGCTTGGCCACTGCCGTCAGGACGCCGTTATGTGAAGTGCACATAGTCTACGTACGTACGTGGCGCATGCATACACATGTCGACACTATATACATATATATATAATATATGTCATGCAATCAAACTGAATAGATAGTAAGATTTCTTGCTCCGGTGGTGCTTCCTGGATTTCAAAACAAAAATTCAAAAATCAGATTTTGAAATTTCGAAATAATGTGAAACAAAAACCTCAAGGATCCGAGTGATGTATTCCACAAACGTGTAAATTATCAATTTTGAAATACTAAGTATTTAGAGCTACATAAAATATGACAAATGTATAGATCTATACTATAGCGTTTCGAATTTCAAAAAAAAAATCAGATTTTATTTTTATTTTTGTGTAGGCTATAATAGAAAGATTTCCGTGTCGTGATTTTGCACGTGTGTAAGCTACACCGTGGACTACATCCTCAACCATTTGTAATTATTCTTAAAACTTTGAAATATATTTTGTAATTTTTAATATAGAGGGAGCATCGGAGCAATTAAAAACGACGACTTTCAGCTAGTATAGTGCCTACAAAGAGGTAGCGCCATGCATGCCTTCTGCATGACTCCATCACCCACCAAACCTTCGCTGCCACCAACTTCACGACATCGTCCATCTCGTCCACGACCAAAAACCTTGTACTATTTGTGCACCCCGTTCACAATTAATGCCACACTTCCTGACCTGCCAATCATGTATCAAGATTTAGGTCAAAAGGGTTTACAGCTGTGTGGAGATCAGCAACCACAAGTCGTAAATTTACTTCAGCTCACTTGAGATTAAAAGTGGTAACCATATTCTTCTTTGCGTCGGGTTCTAACATCATTAATTCGGTCCAGGTCAAACGAGGCGAGCCTTTTCTACTGATTTGCTTGCGTCGGGATTCTAAGAGCAAGTCTAACAGGCCCCGTATCACGCGAGCGCCCCGTAAAATTCCGGCGGCATACGGGGCGCGTGCCAAAACGGCCGTCTAGCAGGCCCCGTATGCCGCCTGGCCCGTAACAAAATTTTACGGGGCCTGCTCCACCGCCCCCTCCGCCCCGTACATATAGAGGGTGAGGGTTGGGGTGGGGGTCCAACCCCCCACCCGCAACCCTAGCTCCGCCGCGCGCCGCCGCCGCATTCGCAGCTCCGGCGAGAAATTACGCACGCGCCGCCGCAAAATTAGAAGCTCCTCCACCGCGATGAGCTCCCCCGACGCCTCCGGCTCCTCCACCGCACGCTCCAAGCGCCGCCGCGAGCCGGAGACGCTCGAGGAGGCGTGGCGGCTCCACTGCAAACACTCCGTTGCAGGGAGCCGCCGCAGCGTGTGGAAGTACGTGGCGTGGCCGCACGCCATGCCGGACACGCTGAAGGACTACGCCCCGGGAGGAAGATACTACAACGTCGACCCGCCGCCGCGGCCGATGAGCGGCCGCAAATTCGAGAAATGGCTCGCGGAGAGGGAGCTGCTGCAGCAGTGCAAGCGCGGCGGCGACGGCGCAAGCGGCAGCGGAGGAGGAAGCGCGGCGACAGAGGAGGAGGAGGCCGCACCGGCGACAGAGGAGGAGGAGGAGGCCGCCTTCGCGGCGGCGCTCGAGCTTTCGAAGCAGGAAGCAGAGGCGCGGGCGCGGGCGGAAGCGGAGGAGGAGGCGAAGGCCGTCGCCGACGTCGAGGCCTTCAAGGCGATGGAGGCTTCCGGCCCCGTCGTCTTCCTCGACTAGATTAGGTTAGATTTCAGCTTCGAGCAGTTCTTGTACAATGGTGATCTGATCAATGAATGGAATCGAGTTTTATCTTCTCTCCCGCGTAGTTCGAATTTAAACATACGGGGCGGATATAGGGGGATTGCTAGACGAACTCGAAAAACTGAGCACGGATTTTCCTAGATTTCCTATACAGGGCCCTCTACACGCGATTTAGAGGGCGAAAGTTTACGGGTCCTGTTAGACATGCTCTAACAACCCTAAACCAGTCCAGGTCAAACGAGACGAGGCTTATCGGATTTGTTTGCATCAGCATTCTAACAACATTAATTCAGTTTAGATTGAACGAGACGAGGCTTTTCTAATTTGCTTGTGTTGGGATTCTAACACCATCATTAATTCAGTTCAGTTCAGGTCAAACGAAGCTTGAGCTACTTGTACTATGGCCTCAAACTACTAGGAAAACCTAGCCGCCACCTCCCTCCCGAGCCGCCCCCTCCAGGCGACTCCGGGGGGCGCCCGCACCTTCCTCCCTCTCGAGCCCCTTCTACCCCCCGACCCTGCCGTCGCTGCCGCCTGTCGCCGGCGGTGGTGGCGGCGCCCCCGTCCCCGACGGTGGGCAGGAGAGATGCTCCGCGGCGGCGCTCCATGGAGGCGGTGGAGAGCTGGCGGTGGGCATGGGGCGGCGCGGCCTAGGGCCGGCGCTTGAGCCTCCCGGCGGGAAGGTGGTACGGCGGGGGTGCTGCGTCGCCGGCGGGCGCCTGGATCAGATCCGGGAATCGCTTGGGGACGCGGGGATTTGATGCCCGGTGCTCTTGGGTATCGGTTTCGGCCTTGGCCGGCCGTGGTAGTCTGGCTACGACCTTGGTCTCGCCGGTGACCTAGTGTTGGGCAATGGTCTACCCCCTTCTATGATGCTTTCCTGCTGGGAGTGGCTTCGCGGTGTCGGGCCGCGAGGCTGAAGAATAATGGCGGTGGTCCTAGGGTTTCCTGTCGCGCGAAGATGAAGATCATGATGTAGGTCCTCTTTGATCAAGCTGGGGTGTCGACCGAAAGGCTCCGCCGCCAACTCCCATAGGCAATGCCTGGAGATTGCTGGATCGGTGGAATTTGGTCGCAATGCTCAGTCATCGAAGGCGAGATTGGAGGACTAGCAACGGTGTTCGGAGTCTTTGCATCGATGGGGAACTGGCTTGGAGTTACAAGATTCGTGGCATCTGTATGTCAGAGGGGGAGACAATATGCGTGGAGTCCAAAGTCCTACCTTTCAGGGTGAAAACCCAAGGTCTGGCCTTAATTGGTTGTGCCTGGCACTGGTCTTCTTGGAGCCGTTGCTTTGAGAGCGAGGATTATCTTCAGGGTGAAAACCCAAGGTCTGGCCTTAATTGGTTGTGCCTGGCACCGTTCTTCTTGGAGACGTTGTTTTCGAAGAGCTGGACGTCAGCTGTTGTTTAGGTGGTGGTTGTGCGGATACCGCGAGGATTGTAACCCTATAGCGGGACTTTTCTTCTTTTTTATTTATTATTTTTATTGTCTTTCGGCTGTATGCATCCATTGCGTTGTTGCAGAGGCCGGGTGTAATTGTATCTCCGCGATATTAATATACTTCCCTTTATCAAAAAAAAAAACTATCTACTATATTGTTTCGGTTGGAATTCTGGCGTCATCAATTTGGTTCAATTCAATCGAGACGAAAGCTATATATCCAGATTGGATGTGTATTGTGTCATCATGATTCTTGCTTAGGTTTTCTCTCAAATTAGGCAAGAGCTATATATAGCACGGTGCGGGATAATCCAATCGGAAATGGCCGATCAAGAGCAAGAGAAAAAATGATCTTCTCGTTATGTGTTATTAATATGTCGATAATTTTCCTAGCAGAATCGGTTCTGAATAGTTACGCATCTAGCTAGAGATACCATATGGTATACTGTGATCTTGCATGGTCTTCTTGAGATATTATGTGATACATTTCGTGCAAAATGCAGGCTTAGTAGGGTTGATAAAAATGTTTTTCAATTTATCCTGTTGCATCAATGCATGGTCATGTTTAAGCGGTGGTTTAGCTGTTGATACGATCTTGTAGCTGGTATATCTCTTCCTGATCGGTTGCCAGCCAAATGGAAAAGCTGCAATCTGTAGCATTAATGGTGGTGCAGTGCAACACACCACATGCATCTGAATAAACATTGTGAGAATAACTGAAACATGTAAAGTTTAGAGAAGGTGTACATTGTGAGACTCCTTTCATGGGCAGCCATGGAAGGAGGAGAGTGAGGGTCGCTACAAGTGAACATTAGGTCGTGCCACCTACCAACCGAGCGTCGTGTGAGTTCACGCGGACCGCGTGCAGAATATTATACTTCTACTTGCACCCAGCAAAACTGACTCTAACGGAATCTACAGAACAAATGGATATCCCGCATCCCATGAACAAGTGGTTTGGTGTGATCCCGATCGCAGCCCATACTCAAGTAATCTTGAGTTGGTCTCAGAGTCAACACCACCCCACATGCTCCACTACAGTACAAGATTTTGGATTTCGGTTTTGATTTTTTACCGAGCCTGAATGGAATAACCGAAAAAATTTACCATTTTTTCTACCGGTCCCGAACAAAATGGACGAATTTTCCGTGGAATTTCAGAAATCTCGGAAGAAATCCAAATCCCTGCTACTGTCTAACGGTAGATCAGAATCGACAAAGAATCTTGAGTTGCTCGATGCTGCAGTATGTTATATATAAACATGCATCTTAATAATTTTGCTTCTTTTTTTCGCGCTGAGATTACAAATGATTTGAAAACTGAAACATGTTAAGCTTAAAAAAGTGGTGGCTACATGTTTCAGTTTCGTGGAACTTGAAGGATTTGAGCTCTATGGAATGGTTCCTTTTCTCCCTAAGTCCGTACGCGACATGAAAAATCGATTCTCGATGACTGTGCAAGGAAGGGTGAGGGAAATAGGAAATGGTACCCCCTCCGATCCATAAAAAGTGTCGCTCACTTAGTATAAAGTTTGTAATAGCTTAATACAAAATGAACGACGCTTTTTATGGATCGGAGTAAGTAGCACATTATATACCTATTATATATATGTTTGAACACTCAAAATATTTATAACTTTACTAAGTATTCTTTTGGTCAGTTTTAATTACGTTTATGTCCCTTGCCTTGGGAGCTATTTCTTGCACTAAGAGCATCTCCAGCCGCGCCCCCAGGAGCCCCCACGGGCGTCTTTTTTAGTGCCGGCACGCCAATTTTCGCCCACTCGCACCCCCACAAGGCCAAAATAGCGCCGGTTTGGGCCATTTTAGCGCTCGGCGAACCCAGGCCAAATCCAGCGCGCCGGGGGCAGCTGGGGCGCCGGATGAAGGGAAAATGGCGCAAAACCGCGCGAAAGTAGTTCCCGCCGTTTCGCCCGACTGCGGACCCGTCCTGTCAGCGAGAGAGAGATCTGCCGACCTCATCGCCTCGGCTGCCGCGCGCATTGACGACTCCGGTCAATCAAGACGACACGCGGCGGCGCAAGCAGTCAAATCGCCCTCGCGGCGAAGTTATGGTGTTGCCGCCGCTTCGTCTTGCCCACCCGCGGCTACAAAAGCCCGTCCCCGTCGCCCTCCTCGCCATTCTTCCCCTCTCCTCGCCATTCTTCCCCTGCTCTCCTCGCCATGGTTCACAGGCACAACCTCGTCGGCGCGGCCGCAAATGGGTTCGGCCGCAGAACCCTGCACCTCTGGGAGGAGAGGCTTCTTTACGAGGCCAACTTCCACGTGGCGCCGGGCATTTGTGCGCCAAGAACATGGTGACTCAGCGCAGGCGGCGTGCATGCCCATCCGCCATCGACCGGGCCCGAGCGCATCACCGAAATTGAGGAGATTCGGGGGCGCTTGACGCCGGCAGAGCGGCGCCAGCCGCAGTGGCATCCCGTCAACGGGGCCGCCTGGACGGCGTTCTTCGAGGACTGCTTCGAGGCGGAGCTTGGCGACATCCCCGACCACGGCCCTATTTCGGGGCGTAACCGGGGGGCCGCCGCGTCTGGTGGAGCAAGCCCGGGCGCACTCTCTCCCGGGTACTCGAGCACACCGAGCGGCAGATGAGGCGAGGAACGAACCGCCGCACCACGGCCAAGCCTACTCCCACCCCCACTCCAGTTCCTCTCGCCGTCGTCAAGTAGGAGCCAGAGGAGGCGTCGCCGCGTCGGTGGACCAGGAGCCAGACCCTCGTCATCACAGAAGTGCGAGCTCCTTCATAGTCGGCGGGAGATGTCATCCTCCTCTCTGACAGCGACGACGATGTCTGCCCTACCCCGTCGATGTACCTCAGCGACCCAGGGCACGAAATCAGCAGCGACGCCCCGAAGGCGGAGTCGCCGAGCGACTCTGATGACTACGACGACAGCGACTACACCAAGATGTACAAGGCCCTAGGCATGTATATGCCTTTTTAAAAAAATCCGTCTAAATATGTAAAAATCGGCTATATTCGGGCAACTTCAATGAAATCGTAGTAGTTTGCCAACATTTCGTCAAATTTTATCAAATTTCGCCGCTTGGGCTTAGGGAACAGCTGGGAAATGTGCTTCTCACTATGCGAAAAATAGGCCGGGCGCACCCACGAGGCGTTGTTTAGCGCCGAAAATCGCCCCTGGGGGGCGAACGGCTGGAGATGCTCTAAGGATTCTTCTGCAGCTAGCACTTGGTATCATGCTTCAGATCTAAATTGATTCGAAAAACATGGCTGCTTACGCAATGAACAAGTGTGCACTCTTTTATAGATGAATCTGACACTACCTATAAATAGGCAGCTGACAGCCCCGTTCAATCTCGCACCTCACACCGTCTTCTCTCTCTCGTATCCTTCACAGCTAGCTAGCTCTGCTCTCATGGCACCCACTGCTCAGGTACCTCACTCCTCCTGTCAAATGCATTCACTAGCCACTGTCCATGCCTCACTTTTGCTTTCTTGATTCCCCAGGTTGTGGCGGCGCCGGAGAAAGAACAGCACGGCCTGTGCAAGCCGGCGGTGAGGTGCCATCCCGCGCTCTTGTCCGGCGGGAAGCCGTCCATCAGGAGCATCGTGGGCGGGCTGCTCGCTGCCGCAGGCAGGGACAAGAGCCTTGTCTCACTCGGCGTTGGCGATGCCTCCGTGCATGCCTGTTTTCGCCGGGGCGGGGAGTTTGCCGCCGAGGCTGTCGCGTGCGCCGCCAAGTCAGGGGAGTTTGACTGCTACGCGCCGTCCTACGGATTTCCCGCCGCCCGCCGGTTAGTGTGGATGCTTGGTCTTCTATTTCTATCCAAATAAAATTTTGCTTCATAACCAAATCTATAAATTCTAAACCTTTTCTAAGCAATCACTTTCAGTTTTACATATTTTCAAGCTTTTAGTAAATTCATATGCCCCAAGAACTGTGCATTCTAAATATATATACTGTACTAAAGAATATATCGCATGTTCCCTTGACTGACCGAAAGATACCTTCTTTGTAACAGCGCGGTCGCTGACCACCTGTCGACCGGACCATATTGCCAAATCCGGGAGTCCGATGTGTTCATGACCGTCGCCGGTACAGGTGCAATCACGGCCGTCACCACCGTACTCGGCGGGGCTCCTGTGGCAAACATCCTGCTTCCACGTCCGGGCTTTGCACCCTATGAGGCAGCCTGTGAGCTTGTCGGTGCCGAACCTCGGTTCTATGATCTCCTTCCCCGGCACGGTTGGGAGGCCGACCTTGCAGGTGTTCGCGCCATGGCCGATAGCGCTACCGCAGCCATTGTTGTCATAAACCCAAACAATCCATGCGGCACGGTCTACTCTCCGCATCATCTACTCCAGGTAATCATTCGACCGTAGAATTAGAACTACTTGCTCTGCATCCTAAAACTGGACCACCAAAATTTTATCAAGGGAAAAAAAATCTTTCCAAGTACTCTAATTAAGTTGGTGGCCATCCATTCACCTTTCTGAGATATTTCTGTTTTTCATAAATAAGGACTAAATATGATAACACAAGGCTCCAAAATGTGAAGAAACTTTCACAATAGCGCAATGTCATTTGGCTTGTATGCATTATACATGACATAATAATTATCACTATCTTTATCTATAGATTGCTGAAACCGCAAGAGATCTGGGGATTCCAGTAATAGCAGACGAGGTATATGCACACATGGCCTTTGGTGGCAGCAAGTTCATTCCCATGGCCACATATGCACACATTGCACCGGTCATCACCATTGGGGCGCTCTCAAAAAGATTCATGCTACCAGGATGGCGTCTCGGTTGGTTGGCCTTCTCTGATCCTAATGGTACACTCAAGCATGTAAGGAACTCGATTATTGTCTTTTTTTTTTTGCATTCTTTGCTATATGCTTTCATGTATGCTGATCCACAATTTTGTTCTTTCTAAAGGTCAAAATTGCAACAGAGATGCTACTGAATGTGACTTCAGGACCATCCTCAATAATTCAGGTCAGAGACTTAGCACTAAACAATGTCTTAACTATACAAATTGAGTGTGCACTTATTAAAATATGAGATCTTTTTGACACAACAGGCAGCTGTTCCTAAGATTCTTTCAAAAGAACACAACGAGTTCCACAGGAATATTGTGAACTTGCTAGAGTCTGCTGCTGATGCTCTATACCGAAGAGTGAACCAGATTGAAGCTCTTCAATGCTACTCAAAGCCTCAAGGCTCAATGTTTATGATGGTTGGTACAAAGCTGGACCAGTTTTGTTATAGTAAGTATTTATTATCCTACTCTTCGACTGATGGTTACAAAATCATGCAGGTTGAAATCAACACTTCACTTCTATTCGGCGTTGCAGATGACATGGAGTTTGCTCGTGAACTGATCAAAGAAGAATCTGTCCTAGTTTTACCTGGTATAGTTCACAAGATCTATCATCTTAAAATTCCTATAACTGTTCTGATCTACCAGGTTGTGGCTACCGGGACTAAATGTTCATAAAACAGTTGGCTTGCTATTATATTTTGTGATCCTTAAGTACTATTGTTTTCCTTTGTATTTACGGTTCCCATTTGTGTCCTTGATTTCCAGGTTCTGTCCTTGGGTTGAAGAACTGGGTTCGGATATTCTTTGGGGCACCTGTAGATCTAATATTGGAGGCGTGCAATAGGATTGAGTCATTTTGTCAACGAAGGGCAAGTCAATCCAAAGTACTGAAAATTGAAAAGCATCGATATGGGGCGATAGATGCAGAGATACTCAAACATGGATATGGGATGAATCATTCCCCAGCCATACATGCACCCATAGAGTCAATACTCTTATAAAGATCTGAGTCAATACTTCATGGGACTGGATCTCGATTTTCGATAAAATGAATTACCACAATTATAATAATTTTTCTACCAGATATATGTTTCATGAACATTTGATTAAGTTTTCCGATTAATGTACATTTTTTGTGGAAAGTGGAAATGTATATGTACATGTGGGTACATAAGCCACCTTTTCCCACCCATTCCTGTAATTTTGCTTTGAGATTCGTATAAGATGTTCCAATCTGTATTGGCGGGGCTTAAATGACAGTAAAACTGCCAAGGTAGCCGGTGTTTTCCGAACAACCCTACCGCTGCTCCGCATGAAGTTTGACTCACAAGTACATATTGGGAAAATTTAAGCCCAATAACCGCACATGTATAGAGCATTCCCTTTACGCTTGCCCTAAAAATCCAATCCGTGTGCAACGCCATGAACGGTATTCGACGGTCAAATATTTGCATACGATTTTATTTCCAAAATTGTGTGCAATATTTATCACACGGTACGAAAGTGTAAAACGTTTGCATTTTTTAGAATAGCCGTTATAGCCTTCTGAGAGGTTCCGAGCTACGGCTAGCCTTCAGAGGCTATATGGATAATAGCCGCTAATAGCCTGGTTAAATGGATATAGTCCAGATTTAGCCTCTTAGTCCGGCTATATCTCATACAGAGGACCAAATATTTTGGTCCAAAATTTGTCACCTCCGTCAATTTCGGAGCCCAAATCGGTTGTTGAATTTCTGTTGTGAGGTGCGACTGCGACCCATGACGAGCTGGTTTCAGAACTACTGATTGTGTAAGGAATAGCTGCTATTTAAACTTTTTGATTGTTCGTTCATCTTATATGACTATGTTGTTACGTTATGTATTTGTGAACAATGCTATATATATAATTATATGTTGTCTAAACTTTACTATTTTTTCAATATTCTAGCAAACCGCTATATGGTTATAGCCTGGCTATAGCATTTCGTAACTTCCGAAATCGCCAGGGCTAAATGCAATAGCCCGAAATGTGTCGTTTATCTTGTGTGATTATAGTTTTCTCATTGACTTTTGTTCTACTTGTAGAGGCTTCTCGCCTTCTTTCCGCCAGCCACGTGCTAGCGATGAAGCAGCTTCCTCGGCGCACCGACGAGGCCTCTAAATTCCTCCTCGATGCTGTCATAGTGAACACACCAGTGCCATGGTAGAGTCACTCAGCACGTACAAATGGTTTGACAGAAGAAGACCACTCACCTTTCGTGCATGCCACCTTGCCGTGCCCGGCGCGGCTTCTCAAAACTCCTTTCCTTCTTCGGATTCCACGAACTCCTCCACGCTTGCGCATCGTGGTCGCATCGAGCACACACTCGTAGAGGATGAGGGGGAGGTGGAGGAGATGCAGTAGCAGAAGGAGGAAGCAAATTTGGAGATTCATGAGGACATGGCGACGGCGACGTTGGAGTATTTCTCGCCATGTCTTGAGTCGTGATATCTATGTCATCGGATGAAGTATGCCGCAATCAGCATATTGTATGAAGGAAATTTTCAATGAATTCTTTTATTGGGATGTATTATTATTTTTTGATGAAATGTTTGACTAGTGTTTAGCTCTTCTAGCTCACCGTGGACATACCACATGAAGTAAAATTTGTTTAGAGGTGTGATATAATAGGGCTAACCCAAATGATTTACTATATATTACATGTTTGATAACTTCCCAGCACATAACACCCAAACGAAAACCATGTGTGACCTTACAGTAACTCACAAGATTATATCCGAGAAAATCATGTGCAATGTTGTATTTATCGCACACAGTTAGTCCTTCGAAATCATGTGTAATTGTATCCCTGGTCGCACATTTTTATAAACTGTGTGCGATGTCGATGGGATGTCGCACCCATCGCTTACCTTGCATAGTGACGATTCCAGAAATCTTATGTCATGGGGAAAACTAGTCGTTTGTGATTAGTGTGTTATATAGTAGTGTAGCTATGCATAGCCGTTTACCCCAGAACACATCGAATATCTACCATAGAAATTTGCATCGATGGATGCTCTATTCCTACTACCTTGAATTAAGCTAGGGTACATGACTCGTGTCTTGTTGTAAGTTATAGCTTGTGCTTGTTCTTACTCTCTTTTGTTTGTTGCCTTTTTGAAATTTTATCAGATGTTGTTTTCCATCTATGTTCCTAATTTGTAATATGGTGTCGCTTTGGCAATGAATGGCAATTTTCGTATTTCGAGTGTTTTGTGCTCCTGCCCTAATTTCAAGCCAAATATTTTCCATTATTTTGATATAAATTCCGATTTATATGCAACAAGAATTATACCATTGAATACTTCATTCGAACAAAATGTGTCGTACGACTTAGATTTTTGGCGTACCATTTGTAAGAAACAACCATAATATTAACCAAAACATCTAACTGGTCCATGCATCATGTTGTTGCAAAACATATACTATTATAAATTGTTTGAAAAAATTCAATCTTTGAACCTACCGTCGCTAGACGCTTCCAAAAACAAAAAATAAATACTATTATGAGTGATGCCTACCAATGCTTGGCGTGCATGATAGTTAGATTTTAGATATATTTTGTACCATCTTGATGCATTAGTCGATTTTAAAAATAATAACAACACACATTTCCTTTTTTCCTTCTTTTAGTTCTCTGGTACAAGACTCAACTTAATCAATTTCGATCTCGGTTGACTATGCCAAGGAAGGATTGTTTTTGACTAACCATAAATAAAAAATATACTATGTCCTCCAAGTTAACATGAAATTATGTGCAACATGCTCTATAGCGAAAATGAAATCCACAATACATGCCAAAAAAAATTAGCTTATGAAGCACATAGTATAGCATAGATGCACATACACATACAAACACTGAGACAAGGCCTACTAAAGGCTATACTTGTGGAACTTCTACCGGAGTCACTAGTAGCGCCTCGCTCACCTCAGCCCCCACAAAGAAAAACACAGGCATCAAGTTGTTACTTCTCACATTCCAACTAGTACTCTAGGTAGTACAAGCATTCAAACGAAATTAACATGCACGAGAATTAATATGTGAACTGGGGCATTATGACAAACTTAAAACGTGTTGGAACTGCAGAAACCGTCATGTCCTATGATGAAGACAGCAAAAAAGAAGAAGAAGAAAAAAAAAGGACGGCACATGCTAAACAAATTCAGATCTCTTGAATTTAACACCACAAACTAAGATCTTGAAAGGACCAATAGCTTAACGCTTGAGCCCATCAATGTTCCATCTATTCACTCTCTCCCGAGCAGCCTTTACCTGAAAATTAGAATAGGAACCATAAATGAGTATATGTTATTCCGTTTGCTTTATTTAATAGACGTGATGTAGGTGACAATTGGCTAAGCATAATGACCATCGAATTGTTGAGGAAAGCGAACCTGTTTATCCCAGTCCGTTCTAATTGTTATGAACAAAAGCACAATGGTTTGTACAAGTGTTCCGAGCAGCATGCCGACCCAAATTCCCTATATGTATTAAGAACCAAGGAGAGTTAATTAGGGGCCACGATGCACAAGGACAACACGTTAAGTAACTGATTCACTATTAGAACAACGTTATGGAAAATAATTATCTCACCTCGACATGATATCCAAGGACATATCCTAGAATAGCTCCAATAGGGATGCCGATCAAGTAATACGTTGTGATGTTAACATAGGCAACTATACCTTGCCAACCTGCGCCAACAGCAACACCTACACTCGAAGGAGAGATAATAGTGTGAGTAAAGCAAAAACACGTTGCATGCAGGTTTGTGTTAGTTGTGTTTGAAATTAATTGTTAAGAAATCATATATATATATATATATATATATATATATATACCTGATAAGACTGGTTGTACACTGTTCAACAAGATGGAGAAAGCCAAAAGTGGTGATAGATCAGCCACTGCGGCAGCCACCTCTTCGCTGTCGGTAAATATGTAGGAAAGCCTCTCGCGCAAGACAAGGAAGAGGACGAACAACACAAAGCCTATAGAGAAAGATGTGATGACGACGTTATAGATGGAAAACTTGGCCCTTGTTGCACTTCCAGCTCCGAGTTCATTGGCCACACGCACTCTGTAGCGCATAAAAAAGGATTTGAGAGATGTTTGAATCAAATACGTAGAGTAGTTAGTAAAAAACAAGGCCTTGGATTGAGAAGTTTACCCTGTTGCAGCCAAAAAGCCGATAGAAATCATCATCTCCAAACCATTGATGTTAAGGCTGCCATGGTAGAAATCGCAAAGATTAAGTGATTAGTTAGTACTCACAGTTAATTGATTAGCTCTTGTAATCGGCCTTCTGGCCCCTTCTTGTATGAAAACGATAGGAACGTATGCTTAAAAAAATAAATTTTTACACACAAAAAAATGTGCAACGGGTAAGTAAATAAATTTGAAGAAAAATTACCATATTGAAAGAGCGTTAAGTGCTATCTCTGGATTGGCCAAGTAGCCGGTTAGAAGCACCAATACGCTGCTGTACCACAACTCCAAACTGGGGAGGCAACAAATTAACAAGTGGTTAGGAAAGGAAATGGTTGGTTTAGTGTGTGAGCAAAGTAAGTGAGTGAGTGGTACTGGTAGCAGACCAGAGCATGACCCCGGAGGAGAGGGAGAGCTTGACGATGGGTAGGAGGTCGTCGAGCGCCTTGGAGGAGAAGCCGGACCACGTGAGAGGGCATCCGCCGAGGAAGACGTAGGCGAGCTGTCCGATGGTGGGAATCCAGGAGGCGATGATGAGCGAGATCATGACCCCGGCGAGCCCGAGGTGGAACTTGGCGGTGAGGAGCCAGGAGAGGCCCAGATGGAGGGCCATGTTGAGGACGGCGAGGTAGGTGATGATCATGTTCTTGCTCTGCGCCTGGAGGTACATCTGGAGCGTGAAGTTGCCGACGAAGGAGAAGAGGACGGGGATGTACCAGCGCGAGATGGTCCCGGCGACGGCGCAGATCTCGGGGTCCTGCCCGATGAGGACCAGCAGCGGCTCGGCGAAGAGGTAGATGGGGAGATTGAGCAGGGCGCACCCGGTGAGGATGATCCAGGACCGCTGCAGGTAGATGCCCATCATGTTGTACTGCCCAGCCCCGTACGACTGCCCGCACAGGGTCTCCAGCGCGCTCGCCATGCCCAGCTGCATTCACTCTCACCCGGCCTAGTCAGTCGCCTACCTAGCTACTATAAATAAACATATGTGGAAGATAAAGTACCGACCATGATTCCGGTGCTGAAGCGCATGATGACGGTGGAGACGAGGGCGAAGGCGGAGAGCTCGATGACGCCGATGTGGCCGATGAAGGCCTGGCTGATCACCGTGAGGCCGAAGGTGGAGAAGCGCGTGCAGATGGACGGCCCCGCCACCACCCATAGCTTCTTGTTCTCCTCTATGAGCCGCCGCGTGAACCCGACCTCGCCGCCGTTCTCCAGCAGCGGGACATTGCCCTCCTCAACCATCGCCATGGATAACTCACTCAACTTTACACCCTAGCTAGCTAGTTAGTGGAAGATTGAAGATGTAGGGGAAGCTTGAAGATGCAGGTAGACATAATGAGATGCTTATTATACACTTGTACTCGGACCTCACACTAGATGACCATTTTATAATTTAACTGGACCCTGCTAGGGAGACAAAAACTAGTACGTATTGTCACAAAAGAATCGAGGAAACGACCAAAAAAGGAACCACTTGTTAGTGAGATCCCATCTATTGGTTGCGGCTGTTTGTTGATCAGATCCGATCCAGCACAATTATTGCTGCAGAATCTTAGTCGAAAAGCACTGCAGCAAAATTTGTCTGTATATGCGTGCCGACTCACTCATAGCATGCTTGCTTGGTTGGAGGGAGTTTTAGCTTAGACAGTTTTAACCCCTCGGAGTGCCAAACAAACAAATACACGGTATTCTTGATCTTCGGATTCCAGGATGAAAAATTCAAAAGGGAATTTTTTTCACCAAATATAGAGTGAGCGCTAATTAAGGTGGTTGTTTATGCCATGGTATTTTTCGATTGTAAAATTATGTTTGGAGTGGTCACGGTCGGATTAGCAAAGGGGAAAAAAAGGAATTATATAGGTCCGGCCCCGACGGACAATGTCCAGTAAAGATCTACTTTCCAATTCATGGCGGGTTGGATCATCTATCAATATGTTCTTGCAATCTCGAGGTAGGGATCGATCATGCCTATATATCGAGGGTGACATGAATGCCCCTTATACATTGTGGGAATTAGGTTTACAAGGTGTCAAACAGGTTAACGAATGGTGCACCTACGCAAAAACCTAAAAATATATACATCGTACAAATAATGATAGTGATATTATTATTGATGATTCTTCGTCTCTATCTTACTATACAATGCCTCATCTAGCACCAAAAACGATTTAAATACTAGTGTTGATAGTCCTTGTGTATCTTGTAAAAATTGTTTTTTAAATCTAATGATGATATGCTTCCTACATCTTATTATCATGATAATAATTCTTCTGATTCCTTAGTCCTTGTGATACTAAGAATATAGATGAAACCCAACTCCATGTAGAATAAGATGTGAACTTGAGTGGTGTTTTAAGTAATGGGTCATTATCATCTATCTTACTTTCCCTTGTTGCAAGTATTAAAAAATATTCCTTCTTTGAACCCCAATATATCTCATGATGATAGTTATTAATACGGTGATAGTGTTGATTATATGCATCAGAAAGGTGAAATTGTCTATCACATTCTTCGTAAGAAAAAATCTTGTTCTAACTTCCTAAAAATCATGACTATTTCTGTTGAGAGCGAGACGAGGCCCTTGTCCTTACCCGCGGTAGCGAGCAGCGGGCCCACCACGCTCATGATGGATGCCTCCCCCCCAACAAGAGCATATAGTGGCACCTCATTGTCGGCTTGCACTCTCCCTGCCGCTCTTTCGCAGACGCCATCGCAGCCCGAGGAATCGTGAAATGAAAATTTAGGTTTGCCAATTGGCTAGAAACACATTTGACAAGTAGCAAAGTGAGATACCATGGAAGTCAGCGCCATCTGAGTGGAGCTGAGATGAATATGGGAGAGAGAACACGATGTGTACGTGAGCTAAAATGAGATTGAACCGGTTGCCAAATGCATGTATTTATAGATTGTCAAGTTCATCAATGAAAGAGTGCGCAATTCTTCATTCACTACACGAGAGCGACAATTTCCCGTGTGCTGGAGGTCTTTGTAGTGTGCTCGATATCAGGCCTAGGGCGCCGTGTGTGGCACACGGCAACGAAAAAGCACACGACAATGAAAAAACAAACGACAACGATAGGCACAACGATAAAGATAAAACAACACACGGCAAAGAGGGGCACACTGTAAAATCCCTGGAAACGTGTCCGCCCGGATGGCAGGGTAAACGATGATGTCTTTGTCCTTTCTGGCACACTGTAAAAACCAAGAGAGAATTCCTTATTTGACCATTAGTTAAAATATTGTTCCCTATTTGGCCCTAAAAAAATAGTCTTCGTTGTTTGACACCTTAACTTCATTTTTTTCCTAACATGGCCATATAGTGCATTATAAACACAAATAGGGATGTAAAAAGACTCTTTTACCCCTGATGATTTTTTTTTACCAAAATTCATACTAGAAGTCGAAAATAAGCATAGCTAGATTCTATATCCGGCATAGTTAAAAATAAGCATAGCTAGATACTATAATTCTCAATTCAAATCTCCCGTGGACCGTGTCTGGTTTCATAGAACGCGACATGGCACGGCAGGGGAGTTAGTTAATGGAGAAGATATTGCCATGTGCTACGACCAGACGGCGCACATCATCTCTTTGCTCGTTCACTGTTGATGATGGATGGCTGGCTACATGCCGCCTGTCGATCGGTGATCAAGTACCAGGCGCGCACAGTGCAATGCATTGTAGCCTTGCAGCCAATGGAGAAGATTATTTTGAACTTTTATTATGAATTTTGGTTAAAAAAAGTATTAGGGGCAAAAGAGTCTTTTTACATCCCTATTTGTGTTTAAAATGCACTATAGGGCCATGTTAGGAAGAAAATTAAGTTAAGGTGTCAAATAGGGAAGAATTTTTTTTAGGGCCAAATAGAGAACAAGATTTTAAGTAAGGGCCAAATAACGAATTCTCTCAAAAACCAATGTTCATTTAAGAAAATCAACTTTACTTTATCTATTTCTAATAAATTTAATTTTTAATTACCTATTTCTAATAAATTTAAATACCACGTGGGTTTATCTTTGTATGCGGAACAATGGTGTAATATTGGGATTTTAATTTGTTTTTAAAAATATCGATTTCTATTTTGTAAGTGTCAAAAATGGCATTATTGTGAATGAGATACATAAAAAATGGTGCAAAATGGCACCCATTGAATTTTCACACAAAGTGCCATATTTTTTGGGTTACCCAAAATTATAAATTTTCTCCCTTTTTACCTACTTTCATCTATTTAAACGACTTTATGCTAATTTTCCAAAAGAATTCAAATTTGAACTATAAGTGTGTGATAGTTTGCTATAATTTTTTTTCCAAAAATCATTTTAGGGTACAGACGTAGTGCTTATATCACAGAACGGTCGATACCATTAGAAATTTCTACCCCATTCAATGACTAGCCATGCGATCCATTTAGAATTGTTTTAAAAAAATCAGTGAAAAAAATACTCAAAAAAATACTTCGGCATGGAGTCTTTTTTTGTGGAATAGTTGATAGGATAAATTATAAATCTGAGTTTTTACAAACTTTGCAAAAATATCCTTCATAAAAAAGTCTATCATCTTTAAACATGTAGTGGCACTGGTAGAAAAAAGTCCTTCCATACGCCCCCTTTAGTCCCCAAAATGTCCGAACCGTGACTAAAGGGGTCTTTAGTCGTGGTTCGGGAGGCGAGCCGCGACTGAAGGTCTTGAGTGGCGGTTGGGGTAGGGCGCGGAGGGATTTAGTCCCGGTTGTCCTGGCCACCCGCGACTAAAGGTCGGAACTGCTCGCCTCCCTGTCTTTAGTCCCGGTTGACCTGGCCACCCGCGACTAAAGGTCCAAACTGCTCGCCTCCCGCGCGGTTTTAGTTCGCGAGCGAGAGGCAGATGGCCTCTTCTTCCTCTCTTCTTCTTCCTCCACCCATGGATTCTTCCGTTTTCAAGACTCTCCATGTGGCCACACCATGCGGCAAGAATCTCCACGTCGCCTATACCAACAGATGCGAGAGGCTCCCCGAAGCTCTTGAGCGTTTGAGCAATCTCTATGAAGCCGATGAACACCACAAGTTCTTCGGGTTTGATCTCGAGTACACGGCCAATCAAAAAGATGTGGCCATCATCCAGATTGCTTTCAGGGAAACCGTTTTGGTCTTCCAATGGGCAAGGTACGCACACGTACAATCTCTTGTAGTATAGTTGTTGCATTTTCGATTTGTTGTTGCATTGGAAGAATACATGTGTTGCAACAATATCTAACATGTGTTCCATTTTTGTTGTTGCAGTAGTTCAAAGAAATGTCCAGAACTTGTGGATTTTCTTGTCAACAGAGGTTTCGACTTCTGTAGCGTAGACATCACAAATGACCGGCAGAAGATGATGCGCATGTTGGGTATTGAGGTACCTGAAGATCACTACATTGATTTTCAGGACTTGATCAATTTTGATGAGCTGTACGGGCACAAGACCGGGATGGCTCAGATGGCAACTATCTTCATCCACCACGACTACAGAACCATGAAGACTTTTTTCCCCTCGAGGAATCAGAAGTATTAGGGGAAGAACCCACTTGACCGGATCAATCTCGAGTATGCATCAATAGATGCATATGTTGCGTTCGAGTTGTTCCGCATCTACTCTTCGGAGCTTGTGTAGATGTTGTTTGTGTACCTCTATGTTGCGTTCGATATATGTAATGGATATATTATGTGATGAGGACATCCCTAGCTCTTCACCTATTGTTACACATGAGGATGCTCCAATAAAAGCTAATGAAGTAAGGATGGGTCCAATGACAAGGTCAAGAACCAAGCTATTACAACAACAGGTGAATTCACTCCTAGTTGAGTATAATGTTTATAATTATGAGATTTTTATACTACCTAAGTCCTTGCATTTGTGTGTTCTTAGGTTTATTGATAACACAAGCATGAATGAAGATCATGGAGAGGAGACACACAAGGATGAGCATGGACTAGAAGAGGAGATGGAGATCAATTGCTAGTGTGGTGAAAACAATCATAATGATGACAAGGGGATGAGTGCCTCCACAAGGTCAAATGCACTCATAGAGGGACAGGGCAAGAGGAGGCGCCCACAAGGAAGACCAATGCGCCCCCCCAAGTCCTAATTGTGCTAGAATTGGTGTGTATACCAATATGGCCGCACCCCTTTGTGTGTGGGGTCGGTTTGTATCCATATGTGTTAGGAAATAGGAGTCCTAGTCGAGTTGGAGAGGGTTTGCTTGCGCAAGGAGCTTGTGGCTGCACCCCTCCCCTCTCATATAGTCCCCTTCCTGCGAGTTGGGAGTTTAGACTACGTTAAAACATAAACCCTAGACCTCTAGATTGAAACTGCTTGTAAGCCTTTCATCTGGAAGTTCATCTGCAAACTTTACGTGTTACCTGCTGTTCCACTTGGAATAAGACGGTACATGACCACTTGTAGTCGGTGGATTACTTGTGCAAGAGTGCGGAGTTGAGAATATCCTTGGGGTTGCTATCTTTTGCATTGGCATCAGGGATCAGCCGGGAGAGTTCTTAGTGGCGCACTAGTTATCATTCAGAAGTTATCTCTGAGTTCACTGAGAAGATTGGGCCACCCCTTATCATCTTGGTATCATATTTGCAGGTTGCCTCGGTGAGCTATCAAATTTCCCTTTAGTTTGAGTGTTTTTATTACCTATCCAGAAAATTGCCCCACAAAAATAGTTTTAGTTCTTGTCATAGCCTAGATTTCACCTTAGTTTTCAATTACTAGTGCTGTTTTTGTGTTAGATTTTGTGTTGTTTTTTATCTTTTTAGTTTTTTTCTTTTCGGCTAGGGTTAGGGTTCTTTGTTCCCCTGGTCGAAACTTATCAAAAAACCACAAAAAATCCGCTTCTGATCCTCCATATTCCACCCAATCTGAGTCCTACTCAAAATCCCTACCGCGGCAGCGTTTTGGTTCAATTCCCTGTCGTACCGCTCCCACCCGCCACTTCCTACTCGAGCTCGGATTGCCCCTGTTGCGCGCTTACCAAACCCGCCCCACACCCCGCAGCGTGCTTACCAAATTACCACCGGCGCACTGCCGCGACACGCGTTTAGCGCAAATCGCTGCCGCCACTCCCACCGCTGCCGTGTTCTACTCGGGGTCGGATTCCACCAGCCGCGCGCTTATAGAATCGCTCCCGCGCCCGTTCCACCGCTTACCACCGCAACACTTGTGCGCTGCCGCGACAGAGCTTTTGCACGTTCTGCTGCCGCCGCTGCTGCATCCTGCCGTGGCCACGTAACAGCCGCACGCTAGTTTTTCTGCTGTAACGCGGTTACCAATCGCTGTAACACGAGCGTACGCACTGTCGTGGCAGAGAAAAGTGACTGTTTTGCTGCCGTGGACTATTTTTTGCTGCCGTGAGTGTTTTGGAGCTAATTTTTCACCTAGATTTTTTCTGTTTTTCTTTGTTCTTCCTGTTTTCATCACTAGGACCATTACTTCCATACCTTGTGAACCTTAGCCACAGCCTTTCTACAGCATTCAAATAAGAACTTGCCCACAAGTATAGCTATTTTGTGCTCTGACAGGTTGCTCATTTTTCATCACCACCATTGTGTTCACTTGTGTTTTGGTTAATTTTGCTCCTAGCTTAGTGTAAGGCCATTGGAAAAATACAAAAAAATATAGAAAAAGCAAAAGTATAAAAAAAAGAGAAAAGAGAAAAAGAGAAAAGTGCAAAGAGGCCATATCATTGATATTGTTTACTAGTTGAGCTTGCCATTGTGACACTTGGTTTTTCATTGAGCAATCTTGTGCCTGTCAATTCAGAGCCTAGCTAGTGACTTTCTAGTGCATTGCAAAAACTCATCCATACATTTGCATTGCCACATTTGTCTCCATTATTGTGTGAGTTTCCTTGGGTATTTTTATATCTTCACAAAGACAGCAACTAGGATTGTTACTTTGGTGATTGTTAGGTATCCATACCAAACCCCACTAAATAACCTTGTTTGCCATTGTGAGAGTTAAAAACCTGGGTATTCTCTTCTTCACATCAATGTACATTAATTGCCTCTACTTGTGGTAAGTATTTCTATTCACTTTGGAACGGTAAGATATCCTATTGTCTTGCTAGATTTTTTAGTGAGTTGTGAGAGAACACCACAACCTATACTTGCTTTTATTTCACTAACCTACTAATGGCTCCTTCTAGTGATTGAAGGACCATAAGGAGGGAGTAAATTGGAGGGAGTATGAGGCCCTCAGAGATGTTTTGACAAATCAAATGAGAGATAATCATAAAGAATTCAAGGAATATGTCAATGATGCATGTGATCCATTATACAAAACTTTCCAAGGATTGGAGACCAAGGTGGATGAAACCCATAGGTTGGCCGAAAGGAACAATGGGGAAGTGAGATCCATCAATGATTCTATTGCTCAACTAGCTACTACACTTGTTGGGCTTCAAACAATGATTCAGGCAAGACTTCCCATTGTTGATGATGATAATGATAGTGTCCATAGTGATGCTAATAATGGATTGGAAGCTAATATTGGAGTGGATCCAATTCGAAGCCGTGGAGCTAGAGGAGATAGAGGCCGAGAAGGAAATCAAGGCCGAGCCAATAATTTTAGGGCAGGGAGAGTGCCCCTTATTGTTGCTCCTGAAAATCCGAGAGAGGATGGTTTAAGTAAGCCAAAATTCTCTATTCCTTCTTTCAGCTTTGATACTATGGATGTGGAAGAATATTTGTTATGGGAGTTGAAAATTGAGAAGCTATGGAGAATGCATGAGTACAATGAGGATAGAAAAATCAAGTTGGCATCTTCTGAGTTTGATGGATATGCTCTTAGATGGTGGGATAATATTGTGAGAAAGAGGCAAGAAGATGGTGAATTACCCATTATCACTTGGAACACCATGAAGAGAGTCATGAGGGATAGATTTGTTCCACCAAATTACATAAGGCAACAATTTGATCAATTGCAACAATTGAGGCAATGTACTATGAGTGTTGATGCTCATTATCAATAGATGGAGCTAATCATGCAAAGGGCACGTGTGAGAGAGCAATTGGAGCAAACAATGCAAAGGTCCCTTTCGGGTTTGAACTACAAAATCAAGGGAATTATTAGGCATCACCAATACAATGATATACATGAGTTGCTACATCATGCAAGGGAAGCCGAAGCACATCTTATGGAGGAGGCAAAAATTACTACAAGGACAATGGCTAGATTTCCCATGAGATCATCATCTATGCCTAGTGCACCTCCTCCACCACCTCCATCATCTAGTTTTCGAGGTGCTACATCCTCTAAACCCGAGCCTAGTGCTTCTATTTCCAAGAAATCACCACAACCAACAACAAGTGCCTCGGGTTCTACTGCTCCTACTACAAGGAATAGAGATATTACATGTCACACATGTGGAGGAAAGGGGCACTTCAAGAGGTATTGTCCAAATAAAAAAGTGATGGTTATCAATGAGAACAATGAGTATGAGACAGGTGATGATGTTGATCCTAATGATATTGATAATGATGATGGTTATTTGAGTGATACTCCATTGGATGCATATGCTACTACTATGCCATCTATTATTTGCACACAGAATTCATTGAGTGTTGTGCCTAGTCCTGAAAATCAAAGGTGCAATTTGTTTCAAACCAAGGCTATTATTGGTCCTAATATGGCTTGCAAAGTCATTATTGATGGAGGGAGTTGCAGGAATTTGGCTAGCAAAGATCTATGTGCAAAACGCAATTTGAAATATTTGCCACATCCTTCTCCTTATCATATACAATGGTTGAGTAGCACGGGACAAATCTAGGTTTCTCATATGGTGAGAGTGGAGTTTCAAATTGGACCTTACAAAGATACTATTGAGTTTGATGTGGTTCCTAGGACAGTTTGCCACCTATTATTGGGGAGACATTGGCAATTTGATAGAAGTGTGAAGCATGAAGGAAGAGCTAATACTTATGAGCTACATCATCATGGGAAGACTATTATTTTGAGACCTATGACTCCACAACAAATTGTAAATGAGTCCCAATACAAAATTGATATGAGAGTGGAAAAAGAAAGAGAGAAGGATGAGGTAACACAATAAATACAAGCCATGGGGAGTGATAGTAAAACCAATTCGAGTGGTAAAAAGAGAGAGAACCTATTATGCATGTTAGCCACTAAACAGGATTTGAGGGAATTTAGGGATGATCCTACACTAGTCCCTATTGTACTTATTCACAAGGGAGAGATCTTGGTTTCTAATGACATGACCCCTATTCCTCTTGGTGTTTCTCATGTTTTGCAGGATTTTGAGGATGTTTTTCCACAAGATATACCTTCGGGATTGCCACCATTGAGAGGCATTGAGCATCAAATTGATTTAATTCCCGGAGCATCTCTACCAAACCTAGCTCCTTATAGAACCAATCCACAAGAGACAAAGGAGATACAAAGAAAAGTGCAAGAACTACTAGACAAAGGTTACATTCGGGTTAGTCTTTCTCCTTGTGTCGTTCCCGTTATTTTGGTTCCTAAGAAAGATGGTACTTGGCGCATGTGTGTAGATTGTAGAGCAATTAATAACATCACTATTCGTTATCGTCATCCTATACCACGTTTAGATGACATGTTAGATGAATTAAGTGGTGCTACTCTTTTCTCTAAAATTGATTTGCGTAGTGGATACCATCAAATAAGAATGAAATAGGGAGATGAATGGAAAACTGCTTTTAAGACAAAATTTGGTTTAAATGAATGGTTAGTGATGCCTTTTGGTTTAACTAATGCACCTAGTACTTTCATGAGATTAATGAACCATATTTTGAGAGAATTTATTGGTAGATTTGTGGTAGTTTATTTTGATGATATTCTCATATATAGCCACAATGAACATGAACACATTGATCATATTAGACAAGTTTTGCAAGTGCTAAGAGAAAATAAATTGTATGGTAATCTTGAGAAGTGTTCTTTTTGCAAAGATAAGGTCATATTTCTTGGTTATGTTGTTTCTAAGCATGGAATTGAAGTTGATACATAAAAAATTGAAGCTATTCGAAATTGGCCAATTCCAACTAATGTGAGTCAAGTTAGAAGTTTTAATGGGCTTGCTAGTTTCTATAGAAGATTTGTGCCTAATTTCAGTACAATTGCTGCTCCTTTAAATGATCTAACTAAAAAGGGTGTTAATTTCGAGTGGGGTGTTGCTCAAGATATTGCCTTTGATACTTTAAAAGAAAAGTTGATTTCGGCCCCACTATTGATGCTACCAAATTTTGATAAAAAATTTGAGATTGAGTGTGATGCTAGTGGCATAGGTATTGGAGGTGTGCTCATGCAAAATAAACAACCTATTGCCTATTTTTCTGAAAAATTGAATGGTGCACAATTGAATTATTCCGTTTATGATAAAGAATTATATGCACTTGTGAGAGTTTTAGAGGTGTGGAAACATTATGTGTGGCCTAAAGAATTTATTATACATAGTGATCATGAAGCATTGAAATTCTTAAAGTGCCAATATAATTTGAATAAGAGACATGCTAAATGGGTTGAGTTTATTGAATCTTTTCCATACATTATAAAACATAAAAAGGGATTGGATAATGTAGTTGCCGATGCTTTATCAAGAAAGAATATGTTACTCTCAAATTTGGAGATTAAGGTTTCGGGTTTGGAGGGTATTAGAGATTTATATGATGAATATAATGAGTTTTCTATGCCATTTAATAAATGTACTAATGTTAAGGCATGGGAAAAATTTCACATACATGATGGGTACTTGTTTAGAGCTAACAAATTATGTATTCCCGAGTGTTCTTTGCGTTTATTCTTAATACAGGAATCTCATAGTGGAGGATTGATGGGACATTTTGGAAGAGAGAAGACATTGCTTATGTTAGCGGAAATTGTTTATTGGGCACATATGAGGAGAGATGTGTATAGATTGGTGCAAAGATGCATTACTTGCAACAAGTCCAAATCAAAGCTAAAACCCCACGGGTTGTACACTCCATTGCCATCACCTAGTACACCATGGGAGGACATAAGTATGGATTTCGTTTTGGGCTTGCCAAGGACAAAAAGAGGACATGATTCTATCTTTGTGGTAGTGGACAGATTTTCAAAGATGGCTCACTTCATTGCTTGCCACAAGAGTGATGATGCTTCTCACATTGCAAACTTATTCTTTAGAGAAATTGTGAGAATACATGGAGTGCCAAGAACTATTGTTTCCGATAGAGATGTCAAGTTCATGAGTTACTTTTGGAAGACACTTTGGGGTAAACTTGGCACTAAGCTATTATTTTATACTACTTTCCACCCCCAAACCGATGGACAAACCGAGGTGGTTAATAGGACATTGTCTACATTGCTAAGAGGTATGATCAAGAAAAATTTGAAGGAGTGGGAGGAGTGTTTTCCCCATGTGGATTTTGCATATAATAGAGCCGTGCATTCAACTACTCAATTATGTCCTTTTGAGGTGGTTTATGGTTTCAAGCCTATTACTCCTCTTGATTTATTACCACTTCCTTTACATGAGAGAATTAATATGGAGGCATCAAAGAGAGCTGATTTTGTGAAGAGGATACATGAGAAAACAAAAGAGGCTATAGAAAAGAGAGGAAATCATGTGGCCAAGAGGATGAACAAGAAGAGGAAGGAATTGATTTTTCGGCCAGGAGACATGGTGTGGGTGCACTTTAGAAAAGATAGATTTCCCACATTGAGAAAATCAAAATTGATGCCTAGAGGAGCTGGTCCTTATAAAGTTATTTCAAGGATCAATGATAATGCATACAAGATTGACCTCCCAATTGATGAGTATGGTGTTAGCAATTCTTTTAATGTGGCCGATTTGACACCATACCATGGAGATGATTTAGCATCGAGGTTGATGCCTTTTCAAGAGGGGGAGGATGATGAGGACATCTCTAGCTCTTCACCTATTGTTACACATGAGGATGCTCCAATAAAAGCTAATGAAGTAAGGATTGGTCCAATGACAAGGTCAAGAACCAAGCTATTACAACAACAGGTGAATTCACTCCTACTTGAGTATCATGTTTATAATTATGAGAATTTTATACTACCTAAGTCCTTGCATTTGTGTGTTCTTAGGTGTTTTGATAACACAAGCATGAATGAAGATCATGGAGAGGAGACACACAAGGATGAGCATGGACTAGAAGAGGAGATGGAGATCAATTGCTAGTGTGGTGAAAACAATCATAATGATGACAAGGGGATGAGTGCCTCCACAAGGTAAAATGCACTCATAGAGGGACAAGGCAAGAGGAGGCGCCCACAAGGAATACCAATGCGCCCCCCAAGTCCTAATTGTGCTAGAATTGGTGTGTATACCAATATGGCCGCACCCCTTTGTGTGTGGGGTCGGTTTGTATCCATATGTGTTAGGAAATAGGAGTCCTAGTCGAGTTGGAGAGGGTTTGCTTGCGCAAGGAGCTTGTGGCCGCACCCCTCCCCTCTCATATAGTCCCCTTCCTGCGAGTTGGGAGTTTAGACTACGTTAAAACATAAACCCTAGACCTCTAGATTGAAACTGCTTGTAAGCCTTTCATCTGGAAGTTCATCTGCAAACTTTACGTGTTACCTGTTGTTCCACTGGGAATAAGACGGTACATGACCACTTGTAGTCGGTGGATTACTTGTGCAAGAGTGTGGAGTTGAGAATATCCTTGGGGTTGCTATCTTTTGCATTGGCATCAGGGATCAGCCGGGAGAGTTTTTAGTGGCGCACTAGTTATCATTCAGAAGTTATCTGTGAGTTCACTGAGAAGATTGGGCCACCCCTTATCATTATGTAATGGATATATGTCTTTGTATTAATTCCTATATTATTTCTATATTAATTCCTATATTATTTCTATATTATGTAATGGATATATCTACCGCTATGTTGCGTTCGATATATGTAATGGATATATATGCAGCAATAGACTAATGAAATGGCTCAAATAAAATCACGGGTTAAAAAGGACAAGATGCATTCATAAGGCTGGAAAATAGAAGAGATTTAGGAAAGGGGAAAATGAATTGGTTTTATTTTTCTGAATATTTTGATATATTATTTGTATTTGTTAGATTTTAAAATGAATTAGTTTTATTTTTCTGAATATTTTGATATATTATTTGTATTTTTAAGATTTTAAAATGAATTAGTTTTATTTTTCTAAATATTTTGATATATTATTTGTATTTTTAAGATCTTAAAATGAATTAGTTTTATTTTTCTGAATATTTTGATATATTATTTGTATTTTTAAGATTTTAAAATGAATTAGTTTATTTTTCTGAATATTTTTTAGAAATAATACAAATTAAAATGTTAATGTTTATTTATTTATTCAAAATTATTAATTACATCATTACTTTTGTTTATTAAAAGATTTATTTGAAATTCAACGATAAAGAACTGTGCCATCGACCAACATGTTAATATGATTGATATGATACTAGTATCACATACATGCGTGCGAAACACTTGGATGCGGGACGGGATGGAACTCGGAAGTTAAGCGTGCTAGTGCTAGAGTAGTGGGAGGATGGGTGACCGAGCGGGAAGTTTGACCACGAGTAAGTAATTTGACTAAAGATAATTGTAGTTAGACACTAAGCAAATAATAAAAATTCTGAAAAAAAAGAGTGAAAAAAGGAGTGAAAAATTAGAGTGAAAAATTGGAGTGAAAAATAATTAGAAACCCTAATGAATTAAAGAAATAACGAAATAGCCTGTAGTCCCGGTTCGTGTCACAAACCGGGACAAAAGGTCCTCCCACCTCCGGCGCACGCCAGCTGGCCACGTGACGGGCCTTTAGTTGCGGTTCGTAAGAGGCGCGACTAAAGGGGGGGGGCTTTAGTCGCCTATATTTAGTCCCGGTTGCACGGCCGGGATTAATGGCCTTTGCGAACCGGGACTCAAGGCCTATTTTCTACCGGTGTGGTTTTAAGCGAAATAAACAAGATATTTCCATCAGCGTGCCATAATTTGTGATAAATAGCCCATATTTAGCAAATGGGTGTATCTTGGTATGGGAAACCATGGTACCAAAATGGGATTTCAAATTACTTTTATAAATGTCAGTTTCCATTTTAAAAGAGTACGTTTGGTTTGGGCTTGGACCCGTCCTACCAAATTCCTGGCATGACCAAAATTTTGGTCAAGGATTCCTGCGCCCAGGATTTGCCAACCATTGGCGAAAAAATGAACTACAGCTTGTGGGATAGGCTGGGCTAGTCAATTTGTTGGGAGCAATTGAAACAGCAGCGGCAACAGATGGCCGTGCAAATATTTTGTAAGGACACCATTGGCTGCGAACCAAACTTTCCCTAAGGAAGCAAGTATTAAAAAATATTGTGCAAAATGTGACACAATCAATTTTGACACACATTAGTCCCTAATTGAGAGAATAACTAAATATTTTGAATTTTATGGCTTTCTGCCTACTTTCGCTCATTTACACTACTTTGTGTTGATTTTCCAAATATAATTCAAATTTGAGCTATAACTGTGTGATAGTTTGTTGTGAATTTTTTGCGAAACTCACTTTACATTACACAAGTAGTGGTATATCACAAGCCATTGGTAGTTTTCAAAAATTCAACCCGTTTCAATGAATTGCCATGCCGACTATTTTGAGCATTTAAAAAAAAATCCGAAGGAAGTAAAAAATATAAAGTCTAAAAAGAAAATACGATGGCATGGAGTCCTTTTATGTGGACTAGTTGATAGAATAAATGATAAATTTGAGTTTTGACAAAAAATTCAAAAACTTCCTCGGCAATAATGTCTATCATCTATAAACATGTAGATGTTGTAAGTCAAATGACCAAGATATAGTCATCCCTGTGGCTTAGTTTGTGATAAAGTGCTCATATTTGACACATTTGAGAAGTAGAAAAGTAAGGTTCCCGCGCAGTCGGAACCATCTGACCGGAGCGGATATGAATATGGGAGAGAGAACACAATGTGTACATGAGCTAGAATGAGATTGAACCGGCTACCAGCTACCTATATTGATAGATAGTCAAGTTCATGAATGAAAGACTGCACACTTGTTCATTGCCTAATAATCAAGGCATGTTCTTGGAATCAATTCAGATCACGAACATGATACCAAATGCTAGGCTGGTAGCTGCAGGTCTTATTTCACACGAATCCTTATCGAGGCAGAATACTGCTTTATGAACCATGAAGAAATAGGTCCTAAAACTAATGCAAGGGACATAAACATTATACCGACAAAAATATATGAAAATTATCAAAAAAATATGGCAGGGCTTTGGTGGAGTGCTCTAAGGCCTTCCGTAATGGTCCTACTTAACCAGCTCTTAGACGGGTCAAAGTGAAAATAAATTGAGTAGTAACATAGTAGATACAATTTATGCATAATATGCCAAGTATTTAATGAGGAGAGAGGGTTTTGCTAACATAACTAGTTACCATAACATCCCAACCTAATATGAATACACCTTTGCATGACACCATGATGTCTACAAACGTTTCTGAAATACAAGTAATATGGATGATTACGCGTGCTTCTGAAATACAAGTAATATGGATGATGTCTACGCACACACTTCTGAAATACAAGTATAGGTGCACTAGTTCGGTGAAGAGATAGTGAAATGCAAGTAATATGGATGACTATAAGAGGTAATTGCAATCTGAAATAAAAAAGGCAGCAAGCAAACATTTAGCAAAACTAGTTGAAAACAGTGTTGCAATGCTTAGAAACAAGGCCTAGGGATCATACTTTTACTAGTGGACACTCTCACTAATGATAATGTAATTGAATACATAAATATCTTGTCTTCACTATGCTATTATGAACTACTCTCCGGTTGGAAATCGAACACCAATTCACCGCGTAGGGCTGCAAAAGCACCCCTTAAAGTCGCATTCCACATCTAGGGACACCCCACTCCGTCACTTTGAGCATCCAAAGATAGTACTAACAAACACCACAATTCCATAGAGACATCCAACTCAAATAATAACTCATGGTAAGTATTCCTGTAATCTTTAGCATAAGAGCCACACATGGTGCGCACACTGTCACCTTCGCACCGTGGGACAAAGGTGTCTCCGGAGGTCACAATAATAAAACCACCTGAGTAGCACAATAGGTGAAGAGTAACATCTACTTATTCAACTAGATTACAAAGCTCATGATCACATAAAGATGACATCGTGGGAGAGAGAGATAAATCACATAGCTACCGGTAGAGCCCTCAGCCTCGGGGGAGAACTACTCCCTCCTCATCATGGGAGTTAGCAATGGTGATGAAGATGGCGGTGGAGTCGATGGAGATGGCTCCAGGGGAAATTCCCCGTCTCGGCAGGGTGCCGGAACAAAGATTTCTGTCCCCCGAAAATTTTCTTCCACGGCGGCGGAGCTACAGAACTTTTCGTGGATGGAGGCTGATTCTTCTAGGTTTTTCGCATCGGGGACAATATATTGGCGAAAGGGCGATGTCGGTGGGCGCCCGAGAGGCCCACACCACATGGTGGCGCGGCCGAGGGCGCCCGCGCCGCCACATGGTGTGGCTACCTACTCGGCCCACTTTGTGTCTCCTTCAGACTCCGTCTGCGTGACAGAAAAATAGGACCCTGGGCTTTCGTTTCGTCCAATTCCAAGAATATTTTCAGAAAAACTTTTTTGAAATACAAAAATAGTAGAAAACAGGAACTGCCACTGTGGCATCTTGTTAATAGGTTTGTCCCAGAAATGTATAAAAATGCTACAAAGTGTAAAGAAAACATGTAGCAATTGGTATAAAACAAGTATGGAGCATCAAAAATTATAGATACGTTTGAGACGTATCACACCACATATTTGTAACTATCTACTGTGAAGATAGTAACATACATCAGTAGAAAAACAATCTTCCGTCCGAGCATTATTCTCGGCCATGTTTGGAATCGGGACTAATCTGATCATTAGTCCCGGTTCCAACGGCTAGGAGCTGCACGGGCACGGCCAGATTTAGTCCCGGGTCAAACATGACCTTTTAGTCTCGTTTAGTACCGATCGTGTCTCCAACCGGACAAAATACTTTCCAAATTGCACAAGATGTTTGCGTTCATACGTAAACCACATATTTATATTCCTCCGCACGGTCGGTCATGCTTTGGAAGTTGTACTGCGATTGATCATCATAATTTCCGATTATTGATCATCATGAACGGCCGACTTGTTCAGCTCCCCCTGCCACTATATAATTCGCATTGTGCACAAATTGTTAAGCACGGTCTTCTCTCCTCTAATTCCATGTCAAACCCTCTCCCTTCCGTCCTAATGGAGATATACTACTTCACCGAAGAAGGGAAGCATTTTAATTTCACGGTCATCCGGTGTGCAGCAACCATGTGTCACATCCTCATTTGAGAACCATGTTGTAAGGCGGAAAAACTCAAATATGTGGACCAACAAAAACTTTTATGTGGATCCCTTTGTTTTCTGGATTTGTAACTCCATATGTAAACCCCTATGTGTTCAATGAGAATCATAAGTGGAATGTTGATATCCTTGTTTACTTGTCTTCAAAACCATCAAATCTATCTTTTCTTGAGATCACTCTAAACCTCGAAACAAAAATCCCTTGAAAATCCTAAGGAAAAACATGAGTTTTTTATTTCTGTTTCTGGTTATTTTCTTCCTTTTTGATCACCTCCAATAATTATGAATCTCATATCTAATCCTTGTTTTATTTGGATGTCATCCATCCTTGAGTTATGGTGTGACTCACCATGCTCAAAGAAACATTTTTTGGTTTAGTGAAACCCTGTTTTCTTGTGTGTTTTCCTGCCTAGTTGTTAAAATAGGAATACTGAAAAGAGAGAAAACACAAATGATCACCCTTTTCTACCTTGTTTTCAGGGCCCAAAACATTTTATAAAAATAAATAAAAATGGGTTTCTGAATATATATGTCACACTCTTCAATGTCATGTCTTCAATTTTTAAACTGGAATTCAATTGGTATATTTACCAAGTCCAAACTTCCCTCGGTTTTTAACACATTCCAGACTGAATTCCAAACTGAATTGGTATATTTTTCTCTAAGCCTTAGTATGAATTTTCTGTCAGTGTTTGGACTGAAACCAAACTCGATCAAATTCATGTTTTGGTTCAAAATATTGAGCTGAAAACTTGCCAAACCAATGCACCACATACCCCTCTTCACATTCGTGTGCTTCGTTGCATCTAGAAGAGCCCAGGAGAGGAGATCAGCTAGCTTCCAACGATGGTGGCTGTAGGCCCGAGATGTCATCCACTCGGGCGAGCTCTCTCTTTGCCCGTGCTCCTTCTTCCACGGCTTTGAGCCATTGGATGCTTGCTTGTGGTGCCTCCAAGCTCGCTTGTAGCCTCCATGTGCTGATCATCGTCTGAGGAATGCACACGAGCTCGGGGAGGAGATCACTCCATTATTGCCGAACCACCGAGAGGGCATACTTGTGAAAATCGGGTATAAGAGCATCCCTAGCCCATCTACCTCGCCACTCACTCCTCTTCACTCACTCTCCCACCCCAGCAATGCACAGCTCGAGCCCCTATCTGTGAGATCGAGGTGAGCCGCACTCTCGAACTCTGTCCGAGAGGGCAGAGAAGGCACCGATCGACCTCGTCTCTCTCTCACCTTGCTCTATTTCTTCAACCTCGTCCCTCATTTTCCCTGGCATGCATACCTGACATCATGTCAAAATGGTTTGCATGCAGGAACGAATCCGTTGAGCTCGACGTCACCGGATCCACCACGGTGCGTGTCTGGTGCGTTCAGTGTTTCTATTTTTGCTACTACTCCATCGACCCATCCTTGACACTCCTGATCTTCCTCGACCTCGCCTTTCATGCCAGAACACGCCCTAGGTGAGCCTCTGCTCGAGATCAGCATAGCTAGGGTAACGGCGCCGCTGGCCGGGTCGAGAGGAAGGAGATGAACCTCAGTCGTTCATCTCCGTATCAAAGGCCCCCTTTGAATCCATCCGTGCTTTGTTTTGCGTCGTTGGATTGTTTTGCGTCGTTGGATGCAGATCCAATGATGGCTTACCAGTTTGCTCACGCGCGAACGTGTACTGGGCCGGCCCAGCGCCACGCATTCCCGGTCACAGGCCAAATCGGCCCGTGGAGCATTTCCCCTGCAGTTTTATTCATTTCTAAAAATCCAGAAACCGCCTAATCACTTTCAACCAAAAGAAAATTCCAAAACTTTGGATCTGGCCACACCCATTTTTCTGAGGTACATGCATTTTTTGTAAACCACATGCAAGTGGTAGATCTAAGTTTGCACCTCTGGATCATCCTAGGAAATTCTCCAAGCTCAACCTATCTGAAAGTGAAGACATGTAATAAGTTTCGTTTTATGACTCCAATTGAAGTGATATTAATTTCTCTCGATTGATCTTGTTGATACCTAACTAGGAAGTTCGCCTCACATGCAATTGAGTTCCCTAATGAAAATGACATGCAAAATGGTAACTGACCTGAGAGCCCCTAAATCAATTTTAATAATTTTTCTAACATGATTTTTTATATGAACCCTTTTGTGTGCTTTTGTATGACTAGATCTATTGTATCCAAGATGGGTGTGATTATTTGAGTTGTAGATTGTTTTTGACATGCATTTCAAGATCTAGTAGTTTTCTGCCATTTTGGTCAAACATGTGCTTGTTGTTTGATTAATGTGTATATGCCTTGCTTGATCATAATAGCATGTGTAGGTTATTTTTTACTGTCATATGGATGTTATCTTGTAGATCTACCATGTTATAATAGATCTTGTTCATCAAAACAGTATGGATTTGCATTCATGTTGTTACTTATGCGTGTTTTCCTAGTTTTATGAGTAGTGGTAATGTTCTTCATGTTTATCTTCATGCCTTGAGTGTTTCCATGCCTTGTTTGATATGTATATGCCTCTGTTATGATGATGCTTAGCCACTGGTTTCATGTTACTTCCATGCATAGAAGTTTATGAGTTTCCACACGCTTGTAGTAATGCTTGTTTCTATATTCTTATGCATGTGTAGTTGTTTTTAAGTTGTTTTTATACTATTTTGTTCATCCAGATGATTTACCAGAGAGTCATTTCACACTTTATTTCCTTGTATAAGAGTGGTACACCCACTGGACTCATGCCATTTTATTTGTTGATGCTTACTATCAAACTATAACATTGCTTATGCATGTTTGAGTATTTTTGTGTAGCGTATTGCTAAGTATTTTTTAGTGTTTATGTTTGTGTAAATGCTTTCTATATGTGTACTCAAGTAGCTATTGCTTGCTTTTGTTGTGTACAGATTGGGTGTTTTCTTTTACTTTTTACGACGTTAGATAACGAAGAGGTTGCTAATCCTCATAAGTGGTTTTCTGTAACGCTTGTTTATTTCAAGAGTGTGATCAAGACCAGATCCAAGGCAAGCCACTCTAAATGCTTGCTTGTTGTTTACTTATCATTATCTATCATGCATGTTTTACTTCTAAAGTTTTACAAATGTTTTATTCAAAAATCTTAAGTGGACTGTACCACTATCCTTATTATGTATCTAATATGTTATAGCCAATATATAATGTTGGTGTTACCAAGCCTTTTAGTCGTATTAATGATATCACTTAATCTATCTAAGTCCCTTTGTGGAAATTTGAACTTGATGTTTTTGGAAAACAAAGATCTTCGGAAAAAAACCCGAGGAAAGGTAGGACTTTGTCTGAGGGAGGTATGTGAAGGAGAAAATGTTTTCAACTTGTTTTCCAAAAATGACACATAACCTAGTCTTCGTCGGACAACCAAGACGTAATTCCACATTACCTCAATATGGGAACGGGGCCTAACTAAAAACTTGCTAGTGTTAGTATGTTTCTACCTCAATGTTCTATAGGGGTTAGAGTCCCCAGAACCGAATTGTCGCTAGGAGGGAGAAACGGGACATGCAGAGTGTGGGATTAAGTTCACCACCGGTTGCAACATTTGGGTCTCTTTTCATGCGGTGTGTTGTCAGGGAAAACCGGATCGATACGGCTGACTCACTCGATGTCGGGGAGAAAAACCCAGTTGAAGAGGTAGTCATTTACTAGCACTTGCATAGTGGATAGTTAGGACTAGTTATCTGATGTTCGCACACTGTCGCAGACAGTCTGTGTTTGTTCACTGCGGATGTACTGGATCTCGTGGATTGTGTACACCTCTGCAGATTGGAACTATTCAGAATAGCTGAGTCCTCGGATATGGACAGTTGAATGGCCATGTAGCTAGCATTGTGTCAATGTTTTAAAAACTCAAAAACTTGGGGATGGTATCATACCTAGGAGGTACTCGGAAAGGGAATTAATCGTACCTTTGAGATACCGGAGACTGATGGTCTCGAAGTTGTGATATTTCAAGAAGTTTTGTAAAGAAAATCTTTCTTTTCTTTTAGTATGCTTTATCCAAACCTTGTGGATATGCTATATCTACAAGAGAAACTAAATATATTTTGAAGTATCTTCTTCAAAAAATAAAAACTTAAACTTGTGCAACCATGATAAGTCTTTAATTTATCATGGATAGTTAAGCCCTAAGTATAGCCTTCCTACCACTTATATTGCATACTTGCATTTGTTATGCTTTTATTTGGGGTGACTTGCGAGTACAATCCAATGTACTCATAATGGTTTCGTCCCTGGTTATTGTCTTGGTCAGACTGTGAGGATCTTCCTCGGGAAGATACCTATGAGGAGGAGTACTATGACGATCTCGCATACTAGGCACGTCTCCCGGTCAGCAGCCTGTGGTGTTAAGGCGTTGATGGGTTCTACTCGTTGTGTTGGCTTCCTCTGAGTAAGTTATATGTGGTTGTGTGTTTGTCGCTTGCCCTGCGTGGCAGCTGTCTCGGACTTGGTAGACATACCATTTGTGTAAAACTTTGTTATTCGTGTAATGAATGTGAACTCTGATGTACCTTCTCTAAATATGTTTCTCATGACTGTCGATCTGGGATCATGAGTGTATGTATATTGGCGGTTTCCGACATCTAGTCTGGGGTCCCCACACCATGGAGAGGTGAATCCGACTTGTCAAGAAGGAGTTCCTTGACTCAGCACCGCTCAAGTGTGTTGGCATGAACTACGAGTTCATGAACTCTGTCCCAAAAGTTTAACATAGGTATCTTCCGGACGAGAAGAGACAGCGTGTCGCCTTCCTTCAACTCTCGGTGGCATACGAGAATATGGTTTTCCAGGTATGCTGGGATGATGAAGTGCCACAGGTCCCCAGGGAATTCTTGAGGGATCGTACCATCTGCAGCGCGGGCATCCACAATGATGTGGTATGCTATAATACTATGGAATTGATATTCCATCTGCGTGTGGCCTTTAGAAGGAAATCCCGAACCCAACCAACAATATTGCTCCGAGTCTCTATGCTCTGTCCAATGTTTATATTGTGACAGATCTTCTGATCAAGAACGAGAAGGATAGGAAGGCCGACGCCATCAGAATATCTGGATGGGGCAACGTCCCATTGTGCTTCAACCAAGTAAAGTATGCCTCTCTAGGAGCTCGCCTAGGCTTCGATGTTGCTAGGAGGCACCGGAAGTTACATGGCTAAAATAGCCATGTAGATCGTCTGAATGTCGAGTAAACTGGAGGTGTGTGGTGTGGTGTGTGGTGGTTGTCGTGGCGTTTGAATGAACTGAATTTTATTTCATGGTTGGTTGGTTGAATATTATATCAGTTTATTAGCTTTCATCAAAAAATTATCAAGAATTTTTTGGATGCGAGAGTGGATCACTACCATGTAAGTATCTTGGCGTATCCTATACATTAAGTATAAGTGTATTCTGTAACATAAGTCCAAGCAAAACCTACTGAGCAATATCTTAGGAGTCAAAATTGAGTTTTTCTCTCGATAATGTTTTGTTGTCGGTAATGGCTTACACACTAGATTCTAGGAAGTTTTTTTGGATAGACAGCATTCCTCTGTCCGATTAATAACCCTCTTTATATAATATTTTGAGAAAAAAATACAAACATGATTATAGCAGAGATGTAATGGGAGGAGGGTCGTTGAATATTTAGTTTTACGTGCTCTTATGGGAAATAAGAGGGATGCATGGTTGAGTCTTGTGGAGAAAGTGTATAGATTAATCTTCTCGTGGGAGCTAAAAATTCCTTTTAAGATTAGGATAATCTTGCTAAATAGACGTTTGTTGCTAACTAAGAATAATTTTTTAAGAGGCGTTGGACAGGGTGTAAGAAATGTGTGTTCTACGATACAGATGAGTCTGTAGGGAATTTGTTTATATCATGTTCCTTTATTATAAATATTTGTAGGCTAATGCTCGAGAGAAACATGCCTCATTTTGGAAAGTTGTAAACATGGCTTCCTACTGGATTCAACAATGGTCTGTACTTCTCCATGTCGATCAAAGGGCGCTTCGGAGCGTCGGAATCTAACCAAATCTAGGTGCTGCCGTACCAAGTGTGTACAAATGTGTTATGGGTTTTCAATACCATTGTGCTCCACTGTGCCAAATCATGGACCATTCCAAAATGGTTTGATCATTTGGTGCCCAACTTTGGCATGTTTCCTCCGGAAACCCTAGTTTTGACAACTAATTTGCCTAGGGTGACCCTTTACTACATACCCAACTCCCTAAACCAAGGTATGTTTGTTTTCAATTCCATTGTGCCCCACCTTGCCAAACTTTTGACCATTAGGTGATCAAGTTTGGCATGTTTTCCTAGAAACCCTAATTTCGACATCTAATTTTCCGATGGGAGACCTATATGACACACTCAACACCCATCTAATAAAGTATATATATGATGGAAAAGATGATATGGATATTATATTTGGATTCCTCTCATTTTTCAAATCGATTGAGACATATTATTTGTCAAATTTTGATTTACAGATTTGTAGATATGAATTATTCAAAATTAAATGGAAAATAAAATTTTGTTATTTGAATTCAAGATAATTATTACTTATTTATGTTTATTTATTGAAATTATTGTTTGAATTCACAAAATAAAGGCATGTGACATCATTGTACAAGTGTTAATATGATTGATAGTATATTATAGTCAACAAAGCATATGTTGTTTCTAGGAAGCTCATAGGGAAGGGACTAAGAAGTTACGCGTGCTAGGCTGTAGCAGTCTGAGAATGGGTGACCGATCAGAAAGTGTTACTAGAATTTAGCTATTTAAACTGAAATTAAGAATGATTAGAGATGAAAATAAATATGACTAGTGCAATTAACCGGTTAAACAATTCAAATAAAAAATTGGAAAAATAAACCGTAAATTCTAAAACCCTAAACTCTAACACCAAAATGAAAAAAAAAACACCAAATTTTTAGTCCAGGGTGGGGGCACCAACCAGTCTAAAGATTTTCCATCCCAGCGCTCGACCGTCGCTATGTGGAGATCCTTTAGTTCCGGTTTGCGGCCAATCGGGACTAAAGAGGGAAGGCATTTATTCCCGATTTCATTGTCCCTGTTGGATAACCGAGAATAGAGCTCGTTACCGACCGGGACAGAAGACATGTTTTCACTAGTGATAGACTAAAAAATATATATGTTACTAGCTTATGTTACTTCCCAGTATGAATAGCCTGAGCATTGTCCAGGTGGGATTATGTCTAATATGGCTAGGTATTCAAGGAACAAAAAGATGACCGTCATATCTAACACACGTGGGTTTTGTCACCTTATTGAAGGAGTTGTCGCTGCTAATCACCCGTCTGCTGCACTGTGTTCCGAGGGAAGCCTAGATCTAGTATATCCAGATCGGGTTATGGCGGCACCTTAATTTGGTGTCGTTTACCCCCTTTGGGGCATCGTTTTTTGGAACACGGGCTGCCTGGAGGGGTCCATTTCTGGTGTGGTGTTTCATCTTCGTCGAATACGACGAGTCTTGGTAGCATGGAGCCGCGAGGTTTCGGTGATGGATGCGGAATGATGGACGCCCGCGGAAAGGTGGTGCTGTTTGGCGTCATGGCGGCGTCAATGGCATGCATGGCAAGTTTTTTTGCATTGATATCTCTAGAAGATGGTTTTGCGGATGTCGGCGGCAGCGGCTTCCGAGTGTGCACATCTGTGTACACTGCGGGCCTGCTGATTCGGTTTCGTGCTCCCAGTTCGTCATCGATCGGCTTGGTGGAACCAACCGGTTTAAATGATGCGTGTTGATGTGTTAGGCCAGGACAGGTGGCTTAGATAATAACCACCCGCTTCATCAAAAGTTTGTAGTTGTGACGATATTCGGCAGGCAGGTGGTTTTTGATTGATCATTTTAACTCTTTGTATGGCTTCGTTGTTGGTTTTTATCTATACATACTAATAAAAGCATTGAGACTTCTTGCAATTTTTTCATCCATTTTAGATGATTTGGCTGGTTAGTTACGGCTGGTAAGACATGACGTGTTACTGAAGGCCTAAACATTTCTCAGATCTTGCAAGTTGTAGGGAACTGAAATAGACTTTGTTTTGTGACACTTAATTTGAGACGGAGGGAGTACAAGTTCTCTAAACATTAGACGTTTCAGTTCTCAGAATCATTAGTAATCTCAGCGTTGAAAAAATAATTAAGATGCGTCACCATTATTCACCGATTTGGATCTTTGTGAGCATGAGTCGTGGGCTGCGGTCGGGACTCCAATGACGCGGCAGGCCAGTAGAAATATCTTGCACGCGTTCCGCGTGATTTCGCATCGAGAAACACGATGCATGTTGGACAGATCACACCAGATTGCCACCACGATTATTTCTAGTGATTCCATACCTATTTCATTTGGCTGGCGTTGCACCACGACCATCAGGAATAGAGACCAGATACACAAAACAAGCAGTTGGGGTTTCAGCCTTATGTTTGTTGATATGGAAATATCATCAGGATTTATTTTTATTTTTTTAAAGTCCTCAAGATATTGTTTTTAACCGGGCCAGTAAATTCAATGCTTTGCAAGTTCTCAATATGGTTGTTCAGCGGATCCAGCTATGGGAGTTTTCTCTCCCACGGACCACCGGCTTCTTATGCCTACTGGGTGCTCTCGACTCCTAGCGGTCGCTCAGGATATATTCAGCTGGGGTAGATAGAAGCACATTGGTCTGCTACCGGATGACTAGTGCACTATGGGAGGCCGTCGGCGTAGACCAGGTTTTTTTTGGCCTTGCTCTTTTTTTTTTGAGCTACGCCGCCGTCGGCGTCGCTTTCTCGTCGGCCTAGCTCTGTTTTTTTACCTACGCACCGTTTTGAGTATATTTTTTGCATTAGAAGTCGGATTTCAATATTCTTTAGCTCGTTCCGAAGAAGAGAAGCGGATTTACATCATCATACGCATTGTTCAAGCTATATTTTTCAAAAAAATCCGTGAGCAAAAACGGAAGGGTTAGGGTTTCGCCGAGAAGGGTTCTGGGGTGTCGGAATTCAACCCAAATCTAGGTGGTGCTATACCAAGTGGGTACAAGTGTATTTTGGGTTGCAGATGTCCAAAAATACACTCTGGGATATTAGCGCCTTCACCCTCACCAGTTTCTTTCTAGTGATCGAGTTTCTGGACTTAATCTGGAAACTCCCACTTCGGTCGAATAGGAGGGAATCTTGTGAAGGGTTGGGGTAAAAATTTGTTATGCGTGTTCTTAGGGGCTACCCTAACACAAACAATAAAAAATTGCACTTTGCTACCCCCTTTTGACCCCGCTACCGGGTGTAGAATATAAGCTGGGCTTTTCTCTACCGGGGCTAGGGTTTCGCCGCAAAGGGGCTCCGGACCGCCGGAATCCAACCAAAAGTTAGGTGTTGCCATACCAAGTGGGTATCCATGTGTTTTGGGTTCTAAATTTTCCACGATGTTAACGGCTTCACCGTCATCTTTTTTTCTCTGGTGAGTTTCTATAATTATAGGCGGAAACTCCCACTTCGGTCGAATTGAAGGAAAGCTTGTGAATAATTGGGGTATAACTTTGTTTTGGGTGTTCCTAGGGGCTACGATAACAGAAACCAAACAAAATGTTGCACTTTTCTACACCCTTTTAAAGCTGGTACCGGGTGTAGACGTATAAGCTATGCTTTTCTCCAGCGGGGTTAGGGTTTCTTCGGAGAGTGGCTCTAGAGCATCGGAATACAACCAAAAGATAGGTGGTGCCATACCAAGTGTGTTTTGGAGTTTAGATGTCCAATATTCCACTCCTGGCACCGGTAGAAAAAAGGCCTACAGTCCCGGTTCGCCAGGCCCATTAATCCCGTCCAGGCAACCGGGACTAGCTACGCGCGACTAAAGGCCCCCCCCTATAGTCCCGCTACTTACGGACCGGAACTAAAGGCCCGTCCACGTGGGCGGGTGGCGGAGCCTGGGGTCGGAGGACATTTAGTCCCGGTTGGCCACATGAACCGGGACTAGATTTATTTCGTAATTTTTTTAATTCATTTGGTTTCTAATTATTTTTCTCACCTTTTTTCACTCCCTTTTTTTTCACTCCCTCTCCCTTTTTTTTCACTCCCTTCTTTTTTTCACAATTTGTATTATTTGCTTTGCTTAGTGTCTAACTAAGATTATCCCTAGTCAAATTACTTACTCATGGTCATACTTCCCGCTCGGTCACCCATCCTCCCACTACTCTAGCACTAGCACGCTTAACTTCCGAGTTCCATCCCGTCCCGAATCCAAGTGTTTCTCACGCATGTATGTGATAGTAGTATCATATCAATCTTATTAACATGTTAGTCGAAGCCACATTTCTTAATTGTTTGAATTGCAAATAAATCTTTTAATAAACAAAAGTAATGATGTAATTAATAATTTTGAATAAATAAATAAACATTAACTTTTAATTTGTATTATTTCTAAAAATACAAATAATATATCCAAAAATTGAGAAAAATAGAACTAATTCATTTTAAAATCTTAAAATTACAAATAATATATCAAAAATGAAGAACAATAATACTAATTAATTTTAAAATCTTAAAATACAAATAGTATATCAAAAATTAAGAACAATAATACAAATTCATTTTAAAATCTTAAAAATACAAATAATATATCAAAAAATGAAGAAAAATAATACTAATTCATTTTAAAATCTTAAAATGAAAAAATATATAAAAAATAAAGAACAATAATACAAACAATATTAATTACATGCATAGAGTCGATCACACATAACACAAACATAGAGTCGATCACATTTCATAATTAACATATATATATAGAGTCGATCACAAAAGTTATCCATTACATATATATACTACTAATTATAGATAACCATTACATGCGCAATATCGAACGCATACATCATCTATGGCCCCGCCGAGTAGATGCGGAACAACTCGTACGCAACATATGCATCTACGGCCGCATACTTGAGATTCGTCATGCGCAATGGGGTCTCCTCCCAATAGTTGTGATTCTGCCGGGGGAAATCAGTCTTCATCCGGTGATAGCAGGGGTCGATTAAGTAGCTTGCCATGACAGCCATCCCGGTCTTTGGCCCGGTGAACTGGATAAGATTCTGAAGATCAATATAGTGATCTTCAGGTATCACAACACCGATGCGCGCCAACTTCACGCGGTCTTGCGTGATGTCAACGCTGCAAAAGTCGAACCCATTGTAGACAAGAAAATCAACAAGGTCCGGGCAATGCCTTGAGCTACTGTAACAACAAAAATAGGCTATGTGTTAGATTAGTTGCAGCACATATGATCTTCACATGCAACCAAAAAACCCGAAATGCATGCATGCAAGATTTGTACGTGGACGTGTGCTAGCTTCTACGTACCTTGACCATTGGAAGACCAACACCGTCTCCTTGAACGAAATCTGGATGACGGCAACATCCTGCTGATTCGCCGTGTACTCCAGATCGAGCCCAAAGAACCGGTGTTCTTCGGGAGCTGCCCAATACAGATCGGCCAAACGACCTAGAGCTTCAGGCAGCCGCGCGCAACTGTTGCTGAAGAGCACGTCCAAATCCTTGCCGCATGGTGTCTTCCCATCGTATTCCGTCCATTCAGCCATTTTGCGTGCGTGTGCTTGAAATGGCGAGAGAGGAAGAACAGAGGAAGAACGAGGAAGAACAGAGGAAGAAGAGAGCGAGCAGTGGAAATGGCGCCCTCTGCCTCTTCGCGAAATAAAAACCGCCGCGGGAAGGCGAGAAGCCGATGTTTAGTCCCGGTTGGCCACGGGCACGGGGAATAAAGAGCCAATGGTCCCGGTTGGCCACGGGAACGGGGAATAAAGGACCAATAGTCCCGGGCGGCGAGGTCAACCGGAATTAATTCCCTCCACGCGCGGCAACGCGTTTCCCAAACCGCGACGTCTGACCTTCTGTCGCGGGTCTCCTGGCGACCCGGGAATAAAGACTCATTAGTCACGGGGCGCGACGCTTGGGGACTGATGCTGGCATACCGAAGGCCATTTTTCTACCAGTGTGGTTGTTAGCGGTTTCACCGTCATTCGTTTCTCTCTAGTGGTGGACTTATAGGTAGAAACTCTCACTTCGGTTGAACCGGAGGGGATCATGTGAAGAGTTGGGGTATAACTTTGTTTTGGGTGTTCCTATGGGCTACCCTAAGACAACCAAACAAAAATTTGCACTTTCCTACTCTTTGTTGATGCTAGTACCAGGTGTAGACCTATAAGTTGGGCTTTTCTCCAGCGAGGATAAGGTTTCGCCAAAGAGGGGCTCCGGAGCGTCGGAATCCAACATAAAACTAGGTGGTGCCATACAATATTTGTACAAGTGTGTTTTGGATTTTATATGTCCAATATTCCACTCCAGGATGTTAGCGGTGTCACCGTCATTAGTTTCTCTCTAGTGAGTTTGTGAACTTATAGGTGGAAACTCTCACTTCGGTCGAACCGGAGGGAATCCTGTGAAGAGTTGGGGTAGAACTTTGTTTTGGGTGTTCCTAGGGGCTTCCCTAAGACAACCAAACAAACATTTGCACTTTCCTACCCTGTTTTGATGCTAGTACCAGCTGTAGACCTATAAGCTGGGCTTTTCTCTAGCGGGGCTAGGGTTTCACCAGAGAGGTGCTCCGGAACGTCGGAACTCAACCTAAAGCTAGGTGGTGACATACAATGTGTGTACAAGTATTTTTCTTGGTTGTATATACCCAATATTACACTCTAGGATGTTAGCGGTATCTCAGTCATCAGTTTCTCTCTAGTGAGTGTTTGGACTTATAGGTGGATACTCCCGCTTCGATCGAACCAGAGAGAATATTATGAAGAGTTGGGATATAACTTTGTTTTGGATGTTCCTAGGGGATACCCTAAGGCAACCAAACAAAATGTTGCACTTTTGTACCCCGTTTTAACGCTAGTACCGGGTGTAGACATATAAGTTGGGATGTTCTCGAGCGGGGCTAGGGTTTCTCTAGAGAGGGGCTCCAGGGCGTCGAAATCCAACCAAAAGCTAGGTAGCGCCCAACCAAGTGTGTACAAGTGTGTTTTTGGTTGCACATGTCCAAGATTCCACTCCGGGATGTTAGCGGTTTAACGGCTATCAGTTTGTCTCTAGTGAGCGTGTGTACAAGTGTGTTTTGGCTTTTCAATGCCATTTTTCTCTAGTGTGCCAAATATTGGCCCACTCGGACATGCATGGTTTGATCATTTGGTGCCAAGTTTGGCATGTTTTTTCAAGGAAACCTAGTTTCCGCACCTAATTAGCTTTGGGGTGACCCTATACTACGCACCCAACTCCACAAACCTAGGTCTATGTTTGTTTGCAATACCATTGTGCTCCACTTTTCTAAATCTTGGCCCATTCCAACATGGTTTGATCATTTGGTGCCCAAGTTTGGCTTGTTTTCTCCATAAATCCTAGTTTCGACACCTAATTTGGTTGGGTGACCATATACCATACATTCAAGACCCACTTAGTAAAGTCCTATACACGATGCAAAAGATTATATGGATATCATATTTGAATTTCTCTCATTTTTCTAATCGATTTAGACATATTATTTTTCAAATTTTGATTTACGGTTTTGTAGACAATAATTATTCAATATGAAATGGAAAAGGCAAAAAATGTTAATTATTATTTGAATTCAAGATTATTATTAATTATTATTTTTACTTAAATTATTACTTGGATTCAGGAAATAAAGGTCTGCAGCATTATGGTACAAGGGTTAATAGGAATGATTGGATATATTGTCAATAAAGCATATGTTATTTCTAGTGAGCTCATAGGGAAGGAACTAAGAAGTTAAGCATGTTGGGCTGGAGCCATCTGTGGATGGGTGACCGATGGGGAAGTGCCAGTAGAAGCGAGCGATTTAAATTAAAATTAAGAATAAATTTGAGATTTTTTTTGTCCTATTCATAAGCGTCGGCATGGCTCAATCTACGCCGACGGGATCCACACTCCGACAGGAATAGGGCATGCGTCGACGGGGATAGGGCCGTCAGCGTCTTTCCAAACTCCTGTAGCGGTGCCTTTTTGTTGTCTTTCTTTTATGGTTGATCCATGTTTCTACTTTATGTGATCCATGATTGATGTAAAATTGATACTTTTGTTAGGGTTGAGATCAACTAATTTGGTTGGATAAGTCTGTACTTAGCCGTGACCCGTCAGAGCAGGTTCGTGTCATTGATACATGTAATAACCCGTAGTTATAGGATATGAAAGGGTAAATTTAGGAATGTGCATACTTGCATTTGTGCATTGGTTGGAGAATAGAGAAAATTTGGCGCTTTTCTCATAAATCGAGATGATATCGATGCTTTGTCAACAAGCCATGGAAATTCGTCAATAATACTTGAGTTAACACTTGATGACTAACGTTCGTAGACCCCAAGTGCAAGGTGTGAAGAGTGCAGCAGCAAGTTTTCCCTCAGAAAAGAAACCAAGGTTGAATCGACCAGTAGGAGGACATGCAATCTCTGAAGGTTGATGCAGCTGAGGTGGCAGAGCGCACTACCGGTTCAACAGCAACGTGCAACATACACAACACGATCAAATTACTTTGCCCCAACGTAGCAGTGAGGTTGTCAATCTCAGCGGTTTTGATGAACATAAAAAGGTAAAACGTATGGTGTGAAAAACAGTAGGAATAGTATGAAATCAGTATGAAAGCAGTAGGTGTTTATCAGTATGAGAAAAAAGGACCGGGGTCCACAGTTCACTAGTGGTGTCTCTCCGTGAAAAATAAATAACATATGTGCAACTGAAAGAAATGAAAAATGCACTGTAGTGCATATGCAAGACATAAAGATTACTATGTGATTCCTGCGGGCATGACAACAAAATACATAGACCGTTATGCAACTGCATCTATGACTAATAATCCACCCTCCGAATATCATCCGAACAAACGTTGGGTATTAAGTTGCAAGCAAAAGATAATCGCAGTACGCAAAGTGTGTAATGTAAACAATAACATCATGCTTAGACAAAGCATTGTTGTTTTCTCCCTAATGGCAACATCACATCCTCCATCCATCACGTTTCTGTCACTCGAGCATAAATGCAAAGGAGGCGTGAACCCACTATCGAGCATAAATACTCCCTCTTGGAGTTACAAGCATCTACTAACAATGGAGATCATTCAAGATCATAAATAACATAAGTTGTAAGATAACATGATAGATTGATAATCAGAAGACATAGCATTCAACATTCATTAGATCCCAACGAACACAACATGTAGCATTACATAAAGATGATCTTGATCATGTTAGGCAGCTCACAAGATCTATACATGAGGTACAAAGTGGAGAGAACAACCATCTAGCTACTGCTATGGACTCGTAGTCTAGGGATGAAGTACTCACACATCAGTTCGGAGGAGGGCATGGTGGTATAGACCCCTCCGTTGATGAATTTCGCTCCTGCCAGGGTGCCGGGGAGAGCTCTAGAACCCTCCCGATCTCTAGATGACTATGACGGCGGCCTCCGGTGTTTTTCTTGGAGAAGTGGAATATATTTAGGGTTTACGCCTCGGGGGGAATGAATAGGCGAAAGGGCAGACGCGGTGGAGTCCTGGGGACCCCACACCACCCCATGGCGTGGCCGGGGGCGCGCCGCCCTATCTTGCGGGCCCCTTGAGGCCCCCCTCTGGGTCTCTTCGGGACTCCGTGGAACCTTCGGGAATTCTAACACTTCCGGGCTTCTAACTTTCCAATTCTGAGAATATTTCCAGAACAACTTTTCTGAAACTAAAAACAGCAGGAAACAAATAACTGGCTCTGTGGCATCTTGTCAATAGGTTAGTCTGGAAAATCGATAAAAATGACATAAAGTGTATAGCAAACATGTGGAAAATAACATGAAAACAACATGGAACAACAGAAATTAGGGATACGTTTATGACGTATCAACATCCCCAAGCTTAGTTCCTACTCGTGCGAGTAGGTAAACGATAAAAACACATAATTTCTGAGGTGACATGCTACCAACATAAGCTTAATCATCACAATGTAAAAGCATATGTAAGCTGAGATCATAGAACTTAACCACAAGCTTGATAAATAGAATTTTAATAATAAAGCATAGCAATCACTTTGCATCATGAGAAGTAACACAAATAAAACATCATGAATAACAATGCAAACAAAGATATGTGTTTGTTTAAAGTATAAAGAAAGCATGGCAAAGTGATATTTTGCAAGTCCTTAAGAGTGGGACATCTTCAAAGTTTCATGAGGAGGACTAGAACTAATAGTTAGAAAACAAGAAATAACACATCATGAATCAATTAATAATGTTTCTGGGACAAATTCACATAAAACTCGGAATGGCAAATATGCTCTCTCAATTGTGTATAAAGTTAGAAGATGAAGACTCAACATAAAAGTAAAAGAAAGGCCCTTCGCAGAGGGAAGCATGGATCACTCATGTTCTAGAGATTTTATTTTATTAAATAGAGGTATAAAATGTTTAACACTCCTCCCATCCATCTTACACAAACCATGGCTAACCGAATCCTCGGGTGCCTACAAACAATCACATGCCATGGAGGAGTGTCTATAGTTTGGGAGGTGTATGCCAATGTCAACGAATGGTAAACAGAAAATACATTACGTCACAAGCCAACTAGATTTCACAAGAGCGGCTCCCATGTGAAGGACGCAACTGGTCTAGAAGGTCATCCTTGTTTCTCTTTTGTTTACACAATTATGCTTTGACTGATAAATCGGGGGAAAATAGTGAAGAGATTTTGTGTGTATTAATTTGGGGTTGGGCACCACGCTGCCAGCTCTTCTATCAATTGGATAAGAGGATGAAGCCATTAGTCCAGGGTTTGAAATCCAATCAACAAGTGAGATAAAGATTCTCTATTTACGTCCTCATGAGCAAAAACAGGAACACAAATCAAGAATAATTTTGAAGGTTTTAAAGGTAACACATGAGGAATTTACTTGGAGTGGCGGTTAATTACCACCTATAGGTAGGTACGGTGGACACAATGGGAAAACTTTCTTTTAGGGAGTTGGATTGCATCAGTAGAATTTCATTCTCAGTACAGGTGGAGGCTAGCAAAAGACTGGGAGCGACAAATCAAGAGAGCATAAGAGCCATAATCATGCATAGCGACATAAACATCATTAATCAAAGAATAGGTGGTACCACAAATTCTAAAACTAAATGATTATAGAGGCTATTAGTGACTGGTTCATAGTCATAAAGATGGTGTGAGCATGCGCCAAGTCAACCAAACAAAACATTCAAAGGAGAATACCGCAAATTTATGCTTCAATATGACAAGAACAACTCATGATTCTTTCAATGGCACATTAAACACTCTCAGCTATTTGAGGCTAATCATACTACCCAATAACCACAAGACTTTAAACTAAAATAACATCCAGCATGACATGAAAAAGGTCTAGCCACACTCTATACAAGCTTCTACTTGCACCGTTAAAAATTCTACTTCAAGCAGCAGTTTCTTTTCCCAACAAGAACCATACAAAATATGTTTTAACAAAACTTCTCTTCATGATTCAGAAAGAAAACATGATAGTACTCACATAACACTACTAAAAATAAAAGGTCTGAATAAGAGATGCAATGAAAACAAGAGCTGAACAGGAATTTTCGCTCTAATTAGATGAAAGATTAAAGAATACTAGCATATCAAGTATTCAAATGAAAAAAGCGGAGCGTGTCTCTCTCCCAAAAAAAGATTCTAGGTCCAATGATATTATTGCAGCAAGGAAAACAAAAGAAAACAAAGGAAAACAAAACAAAAACAAACATGCTCTCCAAGTAAACTTCATATTATGTGACCGAATAAAAATATAGTTTCATGAGAAATGACCTGATATATAGTTGATGAAGAAGGGAATGCCTTGGGCATCCCCAAGCTTAGATGCTTGAGTATTCTAAAAAATATGCTTGGATGAACCACGGGGGCATCCCCAAGCTTTGACCTTGCACTCTTCTTGATCATATATATCACCTATTCTCTTGACACTTGAAAACTTCCTTCACACCATACTCAAATAGTAATTCACATTGGAGGGTTAGTGCAACAATAGAAAATCCACGGGTTATGTATGGAACAAGTGATACTGATACTTTTAACCATTAGCTACAACCGGTGATGTTTCGTGAAGCAGAGAAATCCACTTGACATAGCAAAAGAGCCAACGCAAGAAAAATGGCAGAATCTGTCAAAACTACAACAGCCTGTAAAGACGAATTTTTTCGAGGCACTTACGTTGCTCAAATTGAAAAACCTAAAGAACAAAAAAGTTGTGGAATCCGCCCAGGAATAAGCAAAAAAACATTTCAGGTCATTCTGATCTTCCTGGATTTTTCACCATTTTTTACTGTGCACAGCAGAATTCGGTTTTCTGCGTAGAAATCTGAAAACCAACTCCAACTCTCTCAGAAACTTTACTTGGCACTAATAGAACATGAAAATAAATATACAAAGGAGTTACTACAGAATTATACACCCCCTTGACTCAAAGAAAATAGAGAAAAACAAAGCAAAAATAAAACCATGGGTTATCTCCCAAGAAGTGTTTTTCTTTAACACCTTTTAGCTAGGACTAGAAAAGTGGATTCACATGTTTTCAAGTGAAGAAGATGCTCTCATAAGAAATATGACATAAGAAAAAAGAGTGCATACAGAAGCAAGTATAAAACAAATTTAAATCTAACCCACTTCCTATGCATATGAATCTTGTAAAGAAATAAATTTAAGAAGTTCAAACTAGAAATCATGGGAAGGTAGAACAAGAGCAACTTCAAGACTTTCAACAAAAAGAGAGGTGTTTTAGTAACATGAAAATTCCTACAACCATATTTTCCTCTCTCATAATAATTTTCAGTAGCATCATGAACAAACTCAACAACATAATTATCACATAAAGCATGTTTTTCATGGCCTAAAAGCACACAATTCATATCAAGCTCAAAAATAGTGGGATCAAAATTAAAATTAAAGACCTCTTCTTTCCCAAATTTAGCAATAGCAAAACAAAATGATCGGTCACTCTTAAAAGGTATAGGGCACATTATAGAAATCATATTGTCAGTAGCATTATAATTTATAACATCAAGTAAAATGGGACCATCATCTAGAGCATTATCATATAAATTTTCTAAACAAACTTCCTCATTACCATGCATATCAATAGTTGGAATAAATAGAGGATATCATAGGATTTATCAAAGTAGCATGGATGATCATAAAACAAGGTATGAGTTAAAGAGTTACTATCATTGGTAGGTAGACATGGGCATTCTTCCTCCCCTTGAACATCACTCTCTTCCTCCTTTTTGATCCAATGACCATCCAGATTCAGCAAGTTCTTCTTCCATATGATCCTGCAAGGCATTAATCTCTTCCTTAGGTTGAGAGCATTTATTAAGTTATTCCATTATGTAGTAATTACAATCCATGTAATTATCAAAGAAATATTCGAGCATAAATCTTGTATTTATAAGGTGCATCATCAATAGTTTCAAGCAAATAGGCAATTTCGAATGCACCCTTCCAAGCAATAAATTCTTCAATTTGTTCCACATCATAAAATTCATAATTTCCCTTAACATAAGAAGATATGGTGACATTATCATTATACTCACATTGAAACGGGAGGTGTTTATACCTCCTACATCAACGAGATTTATCAAAGCAATAAGTAACATTATAAGTAGAACACAATTTTTTTTAGCATATTCATGCAATTTATTAATTTGTTCCCATAAGTATTTCCATTTTTTTGACAAGCGGTGTTCATTATAATATGTTTGTTGTTCTTCCATGAACCCAAAGAAATCACCCATTGATAGCAAGCATGATAAAGCAAGTAAAAGAAAAACAATAACAAAGTAAAAATGATTGGAAGTGAGAGACTCCCCTTACAGAAATTATCTTCCTCCCCGGCAACGGCGCCAGAAAACTTTGTTGATGACTAACGTTGGTAGACCCCAAGTGCAAGGTGTGATAAGTGCAGCAACAAGTTTACCCTCAGAAAAGAAAACAAGGTTGAATCGATCAGTACGAGGGCAAGCAATCTCTGAAGGTTGATGCACCTGAGGTGGCAGGGCGGCACTACCAGTTCAGCAGCAACGTGGAACCTACACAACACAATCAAATTACTTTGCCTCTACGTAGCAGTGAGGTTGTCAATCTCACTGGTTTTGCTGAACACAAAGAGGTTAAACGTATGGTGTGGAAAATAGTAGGAAAACAGTAGGAACAGTATGAAAGCAGTAGGTCTTTATCAGTATGAGGAAAAAAGACCGGGGTCCACAGTTCACTAGTGGTGTGTCTCCATGAAAGATAAATAACATGTGTGGTGAACAAATTACAGCTGGGCAATTGACGGAAATAAAGGCTACACCGTAGTGCATATGCAAGACATAAAGATTACTATGTGAGTCATGCGAGCATTACAAAAAAAATACATAGAACGTTATCCAACTGCATCTATGACTAATAATCCAACCTCTGAATACCATCCGAACAAACGTTGGGTATTAAGTTGCAAGCAACAGATAATCGCAGTAAGCAAAGTGTGTAATGTAAACAATAACATCATCCTTAGACAAAGCATTGTTGTTTTCTCCCTAATGGAAACAGCACATCCTCCATCCGTCATGTTTCTGTCACTCGAGCACAGATGCAAAGGAGGCATGAACCCACTATCGAGCATAAACACTCCCTCTTGGAGTTACTAGCATCTACTTGGTCAGAGCATCTACTAACAACGGAGAGCATGCAAGATCATAAATAACATAAGCATGAATATGACATGATAGATTGATAATCAGAAGACATATCATTCAACAATCATCAGATCCCAGCAAACACAACACATAGCATTACATAAAGATGGTCTTAATCATGTTAGGAAGCTCACAAGATCTAAACATGAGGTACAAAGTGGAGAGAACAACCATCTAGATACTTCTATGGACCCGTAGTCCAGGGATGAACTAGTCACACATCACTTCGGAGGAGGGCATGGTGGTGTAAACCCCTCCGGTGATGAATTTCCCTCCTGGCAGGGTGCCCGGGAGAGCTCCAGAACCCTCCTATCTCGGTATGGCGATCACGGTGGCCTTCGGTGTTTTTCGGGGAGAAGTTGAATATATTTAGGATTTAGGCCTTGGGAGGAATAAATAGGCGAAAGGGCAAAGGCGGTGGAGGCCTGGGGGGGCCACACCACCCCACGGCGCGGCAAAGGGGAGACGCACCGCCCTATGGTGTGGGCCCCCTGAGGCCCCCCTCCGGGTCTTTCGGGACTCCGTGGAACCTTCGGGAATTCTAAGACTTCCGGGTTTCGAACATTCCAATTCCGAGAATATTTCCAGAACAACTTTTCTGAAACTAAAAACAACAAATTACAGGGAGCTGGCTCTGTGGCATCTTGTCAATAGATTAGTCCGGAAAATAGATAAAATGACATAAAGTGTATAGCAAACATGTGGGAAATAACATGAAAACAACATGGAACATCAGAAATTAGGGATACGTTTTTGATGTATCAACACTCAGATCAACTGTTTTGGGGTTTAGGGTTATTTTCTCAAACACAATTTGGAGGTCAAGTTCAAATCTTAAGTCTACTGAGAGATCCATCATTTATGAGTTGATCATATATTCTTATCTCGTTATTTAAACATTTGAATTCAAATATAAGATCGTATTTAAAAATTTATGCATAATCTTATTTGAAACTAAATATGCTCAAGCACAATTGGAATAATCGAACTTATATTTATATTCAATACACATGCATTGGAATTCATACAAGAATTTGACACAGAAGAATATAAAACAATTCATATTAATATTTGAATCCCCAAATGGATTGATTTGCGACAAACACAGCTACAAAAGTACTACAATGAAGAATTTATAAGTTGAAGAAAACCAAAAGAACCTGACTAGCCTAAACTAATACAATGCTAGCTAGTTTTCTTCAACTTGCTCAAATAGATACACAAGAGATATTCCAAGAAGATAAGAATAAAATATCACAATACGCTTAAATAAGCCCAAATGATCTTGGACTCAAGGTGTAATTTGCCCAACTAGATTATCTCACCTGCAAGCAAACTCACTAGATATTTTCACGAGACGAATGTCGGACAAAATAGACGTAGCATATAGAAAAAGTATGTACTACTAGGGTCAAAACTTGAAACCTGGAGCCCAATTACAAGCAGACTACTCGTAACATATAAGTTATACTTTTGTTCTAGCTATAGTAAACCCAACACAATATAAATATCTCATCACGGTCGCACCACAAGTTCACCATACCACACATCATTTTTTTCACTAAGAAACCTCTGACAAGAAAGAGGTTTCTCATCACCAAGATAACAAGGTGCACGACAAATGGAGGAGCGGGATGTTCCTAATATGGTTGTCAAAACTCGTAGTGGTCATTACGATTGCCCTGTTATGTTACCGAAACTCTCTAATCATCAACTATGTTGATGGGGCTTATGAAATCCATTTTCATGGAGTACCTTAACAAGTTTGTTGTAGTCTACCGCGATGACGTCCTAATTTATTCCAAGTCCGAAGAAGAACACATTGAACATCTTCAGCTAGATTTGTCAAAGTTTCGTGAGCATTGTCTTTATGCCAAATTTTCCAAGTGTGCGTTCTGATTGAAAGAGCTCCTACTTCTAGGTTGTGTTCTATGCTGAAGGAGTTCCAGTTTTCCATAATAAAGTTCGATCCAAACTGGACCAGGAATCACCGAAATCCATCAAGGAGGTTTGAAACTTTCTCAAAATTATCGGTTGTCATCACCGCTTCATTTAAGGTTTCTATAAAGCTTCCAAGACGATAAACAGTTTGTTTGGTCAGGAATGGCTGAAGATAGTTTCCGGTTATTGAAAACCAAAATGGTTGATGCTCTTATGCTTGTCCTTCCGGACAAGCCAAAGAACTTCATTATCTTCTGTGATGGGTCTTACCAAGGGATCGACTATATGGTCTGTTTCAAGAAGGTCGTGTGGTGGCATACGCGCTTGTCGAAAGCTAAAACCGCATGAGTTCAACCATCCAACTCCTGATCTTGAGCTAGCAACTGTTGTTTATGCCCTGAAACAATGGCGTCATTTTCTGCTCGGAAATCGTTGAGAGTTATACTTCCACCAGCAGAATTTGAAATATCTTCTTGACAAACCGCATCTAAGTCTCAAAGAGAACAGATGGTTGGAACTGATCAAAGATTCCAATGTGGGTATCAACTATCGACGCGTCAAATGTAATGTGGTGGTTGACACGACAAGCTGTAAGTTTTACTGTAACAACTTTATGATACATCATGATCAACCGTCTCTCCACAAGGAGTTTCTCAAGATAAACCTTGAGATTGTTACTTCTAGTTATCTGGCTAATCAAGAGGTGAAACCATCCTTCAAACATCGAATCAAAGATGCCCAAAACAGGATCTAAGCATTACCAATGTCAATAGGAAAATTTCTCGTTGAAGTGCTAAATGTTTCTTTGTTTATGATCAAGGTACTGTATATCTCGGGAAACGTCTTGTTGCACCGAAGAAGTGACATATGAAACAACTTATCCGTTGATAAGCTCATGAATCACTTCTCTCTATTCATCCTAATAGCACCGAAATGTATCGGAAGTTATGTCAGATTTTCTGTCGGACTAAAATGAGGCGAGATATCACTCAGTTTGTGGATGAATGTGATGTTTGTCGTCGTGTTAGAGTTGAACATCAAAAGCCAATTTTCACTCTCAAACTCCACATATTCATGTTTTGAAATGGGATGAAGTTGAGATGACTTTCTTTGTTGTTTTTCCAAGAACTGAGCAGGGACACACCGCCATATGGATGGTAATTGATCGGTTTTCAAAGGTTTCTCATTTCATTCCTTTCCACGAGAGCATCCATGCTAAATAACTGGTAAATCTCTATATATCCCAGATTTGATATTTCTCATGATTACTAAGAAGATCATTTTCGACCATGGAAGTCTGCTTACTCCGCAAGTCTGGTCAACTTTAAAACAAGCTACGGGGAATCGTCTAAGTTCCACCGTAACCTATCATCCAACGGATGGTGGTCACATCGGAATTCTAAATCAAATTCTTGAGGACATGCTTCGAGCTTGTGTTGTCTCTTTAGCTAAAGATTGGGAGAAGTGCCTTCCATCTCCCAACTTCTCTTATAACAACTACTTCCAAGTTCTTTTAGGCATGGTTCTGTTTGAAGCTCTTTATGGTCGAAGTTGTCCAATTCTGTTAAATTGGTTAGAACCTGGTTAAAGACAATTCTTCAAATCAGATATGGTCAATCTGACTGAAGAACAAGTTCGTATTATTTGCTAACATCTGTAAACTGCTTAGTCTCGCTAAAGGAGTTATTATGGACGTCAACAAGATATTCACCATAACGTGTTGTCCAGCAAGCCTATCTTCGAATTACACCTGTGAAGGATGTTCATCGATCTGTTATGAAAGGAAAATTAGCTCCCCGTTATGTTCGTCCATTCCCTGTTCTTGCCAAGTGTGGGAAGATTTCTTATCATCTATACCTACCTTTAACGTTCTCACATGTTCATGATATGTTCCATGTCTCCCAACTTCATCATTTCTTCAAAGATTCCATCCGCGGTGTTGATCATGAAACTATTGATCTTAAGGACGACCTGGCCTACCGAGAATCATGTCTGTATCCTTGATGCAGCTGAATGAATGACTCGTTGCCGAAGCATCAAGTGCCTCGAAGTTCACTGGTCTCTTCATACTGAAATTGAAGCAACCTGGGAATGAGAAGATCGCTTACGATCTGAGTACTGTCTTTCTTCTCGAAAACCTAGGAATCCTGGGATGAGATTCCTGTAAGGGGGTAGACTTGTAACATCCCACCTTTGTAATAATGTGCTATGTGTTGATCATGTCATGTCATTACATGCATGTTTAACCAACTTTGTAACATCCCAACTCAATTCTATTAGCTCTGGGTTATATCCAGACGTCAATGTTATAGCCCTCTGTTACGGTGGACTGTTGATGTCATCCAAAATATAACTGTCGATTTTGCGGTAACTAGATATTCTCATAGTATAGGAATTTTAGTCAATGAAAACTCTATATGTACTTTGCTAAATACTTTACGGTTGTCATTCTCTTAGCAAGATCATATACCTGGCTCGGTTGAGTACTATTTTTACCCTTGTTTTCTACATTTCTCATGAAAACGTGATAATCTCACAAAACATAACCTAATCTTAGAGACAAGATTAGGCACTCTCTTTTTTTCTTCACACCCGCACAATAGTTTTTTTTTTTTTTGAAAACTCACTTTTCAATTCTATACCGGTTGTAGCATGGTGGCATAAACTTAATTCTAATCTTGGAGATAGAATAATAACTTAATATTATTTTTCTAGGACATATGTCCAACAGTCAACCCGAGCGCCGCCGCCTGGCCATCGGAAGGGGTGCTTATTGTACCATTTGTCCCCAAAAATGTGCACCTTAGCCCTCGTCTTTGTATTCATCTCCCCTCGTCTCACCGGTCCTCGCCTTTCTCGTAACATTCTAGAGCGGTTTGTTGGATTTATTCTCTCTTTCTTAATTCAAGAGAAATGGCCAAGATGGTGCATGATGATATTTTTTCGTTAAACTTGGCATATGATTTCAGTAAATTACCTAAATACCATACTAGGATTTTGCAAATAAAAATACTCTTTATTTCTATACAAGAAACCATGTTGATTTTCAGCTAGAAAGGCTGCAGCCCTCACGGCACAAAATAAAAACTAGGAAAACACTTACTTCTTTTACCGAGTGCTTTCAACCATGTAGATGGCCAAGACAAACCATGTAGATCAACCTCTAGCGACTTGGACATATAATTATGAACATGATGTCATCTTTGCAAACTGGTTGGTTAGTAATAAGCCGCCACACACGAGGGAGCATGTGATGATGCCATTAACTTAGATCAGTTGGATCGAGATCCAGTCAATTAGCTACCCATTGCTCATAAGTTGGGTCCTTGAGCCAAGTGCAAATCACCCTTGGCCCAAAATGCCAGGAACACTGCGGCCGCGGGTGCTCGTCTTCTGCCGCCTCTCTCCGGCCACCCGCGCCGACCTCAACGCCCGCTTCTCCCTCCTCGACGGACCCGCCTCTCCTCTGCCCGTCGACGACTTCCTCGCCTCTGTGGCAGCCCTCGACGACCCACCACGCCTAGCCCTTGTCCCGGGATACGGGGACGTCCGCGTCGACGCCAGGTTACTCGACGCCGTCCCGTCGCTCCGCTGTGTCGTCACCGACAGCGCCAGCGTCAGCCACTTCGACCTCCCCGAGTGCGCGCGCCGCGGCATCGCCGTCGCCAACGCTGCCGGAGTCTACTCCCAGGACGTCGCTGACCATGCCGTCGGCCTGCTCATGGAGGTGCTCCGCCGCGCCAACACCCGGCTCCGCAGGAAGCGTGTCGGCATCCTTGGCCTCGGGAGCATCGGGGCAGCCGTCGCCAGGAGGCTCGCGGCGTTCGGCTGCCCAGTCTCCTACAGCTCCCGCTGCCGGAAAGATGGCGTGTCCTACGGCTACTTCCCCACCGCCCTCGGCCTCGCCGCGCACTCCGACGTGCTCGTCGTGGCGTGCGCGCTAACCAGCGAGACCCGGCACATCGTCGACGGCGCAGTTCTAGACGCCCTGGGCAAGGGAGGCGTGCTGGTCAACGTGGCGCGTGGCGCGAACGTGGACGAGGCAGAGCTAGTCAGGGCGCTCGTCGACGGCAGGCTCGCCGGCGCGGGGCTCGACGTGTTGGAGGACGAGCCCAAGGTGCCCGCGGAGCTTATGGGTATGGACAAGGTCGTGCTCACGCCACACCAGGCCGCCTTCACCCCGGAGTCCATCGTCGACCTGCAGAACATCCTCGTCAGCAACCTCGTCGCCTTCTTCGCCGGACAGCCGCTGCTTACCCCCGTCGTCGTCTCAGCAAAAACCTAGAACCCACCTCACCACCATCCACCATGGCCTAATAATTTGTTTCCATTTTTTCTATTCCCTACCTTTATATTATATTAAAAGTATGTTGCTTTCAGTAATTTTTCATTTCATGTACTACTACCTTTATTACAATTTTTGTTTATAATAACTACTTTGAATTTCGTATATACTCCAAATACTCCCTCCGATCCGAATTACTGGTCGGAGGGCTAGCCAAGGCTTAGGCAAAACTTTGGCTAGCCCCCCGACCATTAATTCGGATCGGATGTAGTACTTTTTTTTTGCTTCATTTTCAACTCTTTATTACATGCACAATTGGCCACATCAATAGTTTCTTTTGTTTTCCCCTTTTAATAGTGCTGCAATTACTACTCCAATTCTGAGTAAAACAATGGCATCACCAAATTGGAGTGTACCATTTGGCAACATATTAGTGTACTTACTTCACAAAAAACGTTGTTTTTTGCATTGATAAAATGTAAAATGACTTTTTTAAGAATAATATGCAAATAATATGGGCACGTTATCTTGAACTAATGGGCGAAATTAGCTAAAAAAATCAGAATTCATAATAGTTGAGAATTTTCCGTCAATATGGTAAACTTTGCGTGAAAATAAGAGTGTTGTCATAATATATGAGAATTTTCCATCAAACAAGTTTGTTTTAAAAAAAAATACGCCCGTTTCAATATTATTTGGCATGCCAAGATGCACTTTTGTGCCAAATATGGGTACATTATCAAGAGTTATGCCATGGATATGGCCATTACCTTGGCCATCTTGGTTGAAATCCAGGGAACTTCATTTATTATAGGTTTTTTATGGAGATATTTGAAAAATCATATTCCAATTTATAATTTTTCTATGAAACTAGAACAAATTAAATGAACCATTGAATATGATTTTTTTTTTTGAAAACTTCATGATTTCCAATGATATGTTTTGAAAGGGGTCAAAATTGTCGCCATCACAATTAATTGAAAAATGCTGAATCTCTAAAAAAAATGTAAAAGCTCTACGATATAATAACTAGTTGGCTAGCTTAAAATGATTTTAGCAATTTTTTATGAGTAAACTATCACACACTTGTGATTCAGATTTGATTTACTTTGGGGAGATCGAAATGCAGACATTAATATGGACAAAAGTAGTTAGGAAGTGAAACCAATCATAGTATTTGGGAATTAGCAATAAAATATCGTCCATTTTCTGAAAATTAGAATGGTTCCTTTTGAACCATATTGTTTATAGTTTCTGACGCAAAACTCCTCATTTTTTACACTTAGAAAATGGAAACGATGTTTTACAGTTCAACATTCTATTTAGCATTATTGTTTGCATGCCAGTACACGTACTTTTTAAATATTGGCATGTTATCATGAAATATTCCATGGATATATCCATTAATATGGTCATTTAGCTTGACACCAATAAATGTTCATACATGATAGGCTATTTTCTCAAAATTTCTTTTTTTTTAATTTGTCATATACCATGTTTTATATTATCTTGGTAATTTGTAACATACAAGGGCTCCATAAGAAATGATTCTATATTTATTTATTTTTCATTTTTTTGGATTTTTTTTAGAATGGTCAAAATGGTGAATCATTCCTATTCATGGAAAGGGTAACTACAAATGGGAAATTATGAACGGCAAACCACTTTTTAATATTTTAAATTTTTATAAAATAGAATATTTGAAAACTCTCAGTGGCAATTAGAAATGGAAACAACTTTTTTGTAGTTAAAAGGTACAAAACTTGTTTTGCATGTTGTTTAGTATGGTACATGGTGTCTTTGTGCAAAAAAAATCAAGTATGATGAAAACAAAATTAGTGTACATTGCACACAATTTTTTAACACTGCGTGATTTCCTCCTACATCGCACACCTTTTACCGAAAAACCATGTATGGTTGTGTCGCATGAACAAGCCATGTGTGATTGCCAAACATCACACACACTTTCTCCGAAGCCTGAGAACGGCCGGGGCAGTAGCCCAGCGGCTAAATGGGCAGTGGCCAGGCTAGCGACCCGAGTTCGAGTCCTGTTGGGGCCGAATTTTTGGGATTTTCACGAGGGAGCGTGCCTTTTATGAAAAAAATACCACCAAGGGCTAGTCCTGATAGGTCTTTTTTTAAGGGTATACGATGATTGATTTTTTACCCATTTGTCAAAATGGTTTGCGATTGGGTGTTTAAATGGCTTGTTTAAGTACCAGTGTTAGCTATTCAATACTTGCAAGACATACTATTGTTATTTAGTATGTGCCACCTAAAACAGTTTACCCAATTTCAGAGAGCATGGCATGTTCAGTGAAAGACAAGCTCTGCCTAGAATAGTAATCTGTGAGCATTAACATGCTGACAGTACACAGGATAGTTTGAGCACAGACATTTTGATGTTTCCAGATGATCAGTTGGCCGATGAACAGAGAGTACTTACAGTTGATGTCCTAGCCGCCACCTCCTTCCCGAGCCGCCCCCTCCAGGCGACTCCGGGGGGCGCCCCCACCTCACTCCCTCCCGAGCCCCTCCAACCCCCTCGACCCTGCCGTCGCTGCCGCCTGTCGCCGGCGGTGGTGGCGGCGCCCCCGTCCCCGACGGTGGGCAGGAGAGATGCTCCGCGGCGGCGCTCCATGGAGGCGGTGGAGAGCCGACGGTGGGCATGGGGCGGCGCGGCCTAGGGCCGGCGCTTGAGCCTCCCGGCGGGAAGGTGGTACGGCGGGGGTGCTGCGTCGTCGGCGGGCGCCTGGATCAGATCCGGGAATCGCTTGGGGACGCGGGGATTTGATGCCCGATGGTCTTGGGTATCGGATTCGGCCTTGGCCGGCCGTGGTAGTCTGGCTACGACCTTGGTCTCGCCGGCGACCTAGTGTTGGGCAATGGTCTACCCCTTCTATGATGCTTTCCTGCTGGGAGTGGCTTCGCGGTGTCGGGCCGCGAGGCTAAAGAATAATGGCGGTGGTCCTAGGGTTTCCTGTCGCGCGAAGATGAAGATCATGATGTAGGTCCTCTTTGATCAAGCCGGGGTGTCGACCGAAAGGCTCCGCGGCGACTCCCATAGGCAACGCCTGGATATTGCTGGATCGGTGGAATTTGGTCGCAATGCTCAGTCATCGAAGGCGAGATTGGAGGACTAGCAACGGTGTTCGAAGTCTTTGCATCGATGGGGAACTGGCTTGGAGTTACAAGATTCGTGGCATCTGTATGTCAGAGGGGGAGACAATATGCGTGGAGTCCAAAGTCCTACCTTTCAGGGTGAAAACCCAAGGTCTGGCCTTAATTGGTTGTGCCTGGCACTGGTCTTCTTGGAGTCGTTGTTTTGAGAGCGAGGATTATCTTCAGGGTGAAAACCCAAGGTCTGGTCTTAATTGGTTGTGCCTGGCACCGTTCTTCTTGGAGACGTTGCTTTCGAAGAGTTGGACGTCAGCTGTTGTTTAGGTGGTGGTTGTGCGGATACCGCGAGGATTGTAACCCTGTAGCGGGACTTTCTTCTTTTTTATTTCTTCTTTTTATTGTATTTCGGCTGTGTGCATCCATTGCGTTGTTGCAGAGGCCGGGTGTAATTTGAATCTTCGCGATATTAATATACTTCCCTTTATCAAAAAAAAAAACTTACAGTTGATGGTGCATTGAGCAGAGAGTACTTACTGTGGTTACATTTTGAGTAACCACACCACTTTCTAACGTGGCATATATAGTTCTTCTTCCGTGATCGATCAGTGTGATATCGATCACGAGTCCCCATTTGAGCTTGAGCATCCAGGACAAAGGGAGCTGTGAAATTTTGACTGGGAATCTGGAGATCTACAATTTTCGATTCGCGGACGACATGTCACCCGCTGAACATGGGCGTGCAAAATTTTATATTTCCAATTTCCTGGCAATTAGCTGCACCGATAACTGTGCTACCACAGACAGAATCTCTGTGTAATTTTGGCGTCATCGTCACTCCATCACATCGGATCGATCAAGTGTGTTGGTTCATTAACTTAAGTCCCAAGTGGTTAATTTGTGTCAGCGCCGATTCATCGGCCGCTCTAGAGATACGTGCGGACAACTTTACATAAACACACCTTCCCATCTGTTATATCTATTTACACAACACCCTCAGCTTTTCAATCCTTCACTACCTCTGTTCCAAAATGTAAAGCTTTTTTAACAAACTAAACTAGATTGTTTAAAACGCTTAAAATTTGGAACGAATGGAGTACATGTTTAGTCTCTGTTTTTCCTCCTCACAAATCCACAAAAAGTATTGCCGAACATTATTCATAGAATATTGCGTCATATAATATTTAAAAAATAAATATTTTTTTGCTTTCAACCATATCTATAAAAATCTGTACAATATTTCATAAAATATTCAACAATGGTTCATTCAAAATTTATACCATTTTCTTCCAACAATCATGAATAATATATATATATAATATTTTCGAGGATTATAAAAACTGCTATGTTTTCTTAAATATCGATATAAGCATCAATATTCCCAAAGGGCGCTCCGGGATCTATTTCGTACATCTAAGGATGCTCATAGTGAGGAGTAACTTGTGCTGAAATTCGCATGCGCTAGCAGGCCCATTAGGCAATTTCCATTTAATCCCTAAGGCCCATGCTGCCATAGCAAATGGTGGGAGTTTAGTCCCACATTGCTAGTTGGGAGAGTTTTGCACCAGTTTATAAGGTGAGCTCTCTCCCCACTAGTGTGAGTTGGTATGAAGAGAGAGGAGTAGTGGAGGTGTTCCACACGCGCGCTCCTCTGCCGCCCGCCTCGCCACGCCTCGTCACGACGCGCCGCGCCGCGCCGCGCCGCGGGTTGCGGGAATGAGCCGAGCCGATGCCTTTATTTTGGCAGTTGGAAACGGAGTCAACAGACACGCCAATAATATGAGACGTCCCGCATTGATCACGTGTTAACCGCGCGCAGTAAAACGGCGCATTGATTACGTGGTAACGGCTGTAGTAAACGCCAAATTGATTTGTGAGCTGACCGTTCTCCTACCGTGCCTATATATTGAGGTCGCAGGGGCGGACACATACACACAACTCATACGCTCTGTACCTACTGTCGTTCCTCTCTCTGTTGCTGCCTCCGGTGATCCCATCCCGTCTACCGCGTACACGGCCGACGGGAGAGCAGGCCTCCGAAACCCCGCCTCTCCAGATCCTGTACGGGAGAGGGGCGATTAGGTTTTTGGGGAGCGACTGCTCGCTGCCGTACGTCTACTTCGACTACTACCTCATCATCAACATGGCCTCCAAAGCCGAACGAGCCGCTGCTGCCACCGAGGCCGCTGCTGCTGCTGAGGCCGCCAACGCTGCTGCTGCCGCCGCGGCCGCCGCCTCTGCTACGACTACTGCCAATTGGCCAACTGCAGGGTATAACACGTTTATCACTGCCCTTGTTATTTCCATGTGTGCGATACTAGTAGTTTGCGTAGATGTGTCTACTGTCAACCTAGTATGCATGAATATGGTTAATTGTCAGTATGCTTACGTCATGATCGTGGTTTATACTTGGATTAATTTAATCTGTAAATTGCCTAAATTCCTAACAATCCAAAAACCTAATATGTGTAGGCAATTTTCGATTCATGGTTTTGCTACTGCACTGAAACCGGACCCGTTTACGGGGACGTACTTTAAGCGTTGGCAGACCAAAACATTCTTATGGCTCACGGCTATGAACGTGTTCTGGGTCGTCGGTGTCACTCCCACGGAAACGATTACTCCTGATCAGGAGAAGGCGTTTAGGGATGCCACCGTCGTCTTTGTTGGATGCGTTCTAAGCGTGATCGGAGAGAAGTTTGTTGACGCATATTTACATGTGCGGGTTGCCAAGGACTTGTGGGAGGCGCTCGAATCCAAATTCGGCGCAACCGATGCTGGCAGCGAGATGTACAGTATAGAGCAGTTCCATGAATACAGAATGGTCGAAAACCGTTCTGTTTTGGAGCAGGCTCATGAGATACAGTGCATCGCTAAGGAGCTTGAAATTCTCAAGTGCGTGTTACCGGGCAAGTATGTCGCGGGATGCATAATCGCCAAGCTGCCTAATTCCTGGAGGAGCTTTGCCACTACTCTGAAACATCAGAGGCGTGAATTCACTACAAGAAATATGTTGATACATGACCCTTTTATAATGACCGTGGATGAACTGGTCATAGATCCATGACCATTTTTAATTTCTTGGTCATGACATATTTGGGAGGTACTAAATCTCTATATTTATATGACTTTTTTTGCAAAAAAGTCATGATTTTCTATTAACAAGATAGTCATAACACATAATACCTGGTGTATGACTTTTTTTTGCTTAACTAAGACCAATTGAATTGGTCATGAGTTTGTTGGTAGTGATTTTCGCCTATGTGTCATGTCCACGTGCCAATTTTCGCCTATGTGTCATGTTCACGTGTCAATTTTTAATTGGTCGTGAGTTTGTTGACTGTGATTTTCCCCAAAATATCATATCCACGTGTCAATTTTTTCCTGCATGTCATGTTGACGTGTCAATTTTTTAACTATGTGTCACGCACAACACATTTGTTAATTTTAATCTCGTGTAACGTCCACTATCTCCGTTGACACGTCACACCCAGCCAAATTGACCATAGGATCCACACCTGTCAAAGAGCCACTGTCCGAAACGATGGAAAAAAGAGATAAAATGTGGGGCACAACCCAGGAATCGAACACTGGTCTCCCAGGAAGCACACGTACTCCGTAACCATAGAAGCCTAGATCGCTTTGTGATATGCAGTAAGCGCAAAGCTATTTATACACGTCTTTGGTCGGCCTGGGTTGGATTGCTGGGCCAAAGCCCACTTCCAGTAATGCGAATGGGCCAATTGGCCTGGGTTGGATAGGATAGGCTAGGCCCGGGCTGGTTCTGTTATTTTTTTTCCTTTATCTGTTTTCTTCTATAATTTTTTATTTTGAACTCCAATTTTATCTAAATAAATTTTGGTTTTCTCCCCTGTCATTATATGCTATTAGGGGATTTTGTAGTCAACATAAAATACAAACTACCAATAAGTTTCTGCATTGAATTATACAGGGTTTTGGATAATTCAAATTAAAAAAATTGTATTTGGCCCGGTTTCATCGAAATCGACAGAAATTTGTATTTTTCAAAAGAGCTGTATGAGAATATTTTTAGAGGATGAAATTTTGTTATTTGTAGATGAACTATGGTATATTATCTTTATAATTTTACTTTGTACAATTTTGTGTCATATTTTGTGTATGTGCTTCACAAAAAACTCCATTTTTGACACTCCGAAAATGAAAAATGATGTTTTTATTCAAAGAAAAATAAAACTTTCTTCGTCAACATTGTTAGTGGTTCCAATATGCATATTTGTGTGTAATATGGGCACATTTAGACAAACTATGTCACGAATGTGGCCATAACATCCGTCATTTGGACCGAAAAACCATGAATCTTCGTAGATGATAGCTCATTTCTGTGAACACTTTTTCGAGATAACTTCCATATTCCAAGTTTATTATTTTGCATGGATACTATATCACTTATTATAACACCACGCGAAGGTCTTGCATCATTTCGAGTTTTTTTGAATTTTCTAGAATTTTCTAAGCCGGTTTCGGGAAACGGTCAAAACGGGGGACATGACCGTTCGTACCTAGGGGTTGAATCTTGATGAACTCTTGGTGTTTCTATGTTGAAATAGGTACTTGGCTACCTAGAAATGATTTTTTCAAAAAATAAAGAGAAAACTACGAGGCACCTGTAGTTCAAATTTGGCCCGGTTTTAGCTGAATCGGCAGAAATTTGTCTTTTTCAAATGAGGTGTATTTTGAGATATTCAGAGGTAGTAAGTTTGTTATTTGTAGATCAAACATGACATAATATATTTAGAATTTTACTTTGTACATTTTTGCAACATATTTTGTGTATGTGCTTCACAAAACAAGCCGGTTTTGACACTCCAGGAAGGGAAAATGGTATTTTTATTCAACGAAAAATAAAACTTTCTTCGTGAACATTGTTAGTTGTTCCAATATGCACCTTTGTGTGGAATATGGGAACATTTAAACAAACTATGCCATGGATGTGGCCAAAACATCCGTCATTTCAACCGAAAGCCATGAATCTTCGTACGAGATAGCTCATTTCTGTGAACACATTTTCCACCAAATTGTCGTATTCCAAGTTTATTATTTTTGGTGGATACTAGGGCATATATAACAACACCACGCGAAGATCTTCCATCGTTTCGATTTGTTTTGAATTTTCTGGAATTTTCTAAGCCGGTTTCGGTGAACGGTCAAAACGGGGGACATGACCGTTCGTACCTAGAGGTTGAATCTTGATGAACTCTTGGTGTTTCTATGTTGAAATAGGTACTTGGCTACCTAGAAATGATTTTTTCAAAAAATAAAGAGAAAACTACGAGGCACCTGTAGTTCAAATTTGGCCCGGTTTCAGCTGAATCGGCAGAAATTTGTCTTTTTCAAATGAGGTGTATTTTGAGATATTCAGAGGTAGTAAGTTTGTTATTTGTAGATCAAACATGACATAATATATTTAGAATTTTACTTTGTACATTTTTGCAACATATTTTGTGTATGTGCTTCACAAAACAAGCCGGTTTTGACACTCCAGGAAGGGAAAATGGTATTTTTATTCAACGAAAAATAAAACTTTCTTCGTGAACATTGTTAGTTGTTCCAATATGCACCTTTGTGTGGAATATGGGCACATTTAAACAAACTATGCCATGGATGTGGCCAAAACATCCGTCATTTCAACCGAAAGCCATGAATCTTCGTACGAGATAGCTCATTTCTGTGAACACATTTTCCACCAAATTGTCGTATTCCAAGTTTATTATTTTTGGTGGATACTAGGGCATATATAACAACACCACGCGAAGATCTTGCATCGTTTCGATTTTTTTTTGAATTTTCTGGAATTTTCTAAGCCGGTTTCGGTGAACGGTCAAAACGGGGGACATGACCGTTCATACCTAGAGGTTGAATCTTGATGAACTCTTGGTGTTTCTATGTTGAAATAGGTACTTGGCTACCTAGAAATGATTTTTTCAAAAAATAAAGAGAAAACTACGAGGCACCTGTAGTTCAAATTTGGCCCGGTTTCAGCTGAATCGGCAGAAATTTGTCTTTTTCAAATGAGGTGTATTTTGAGATATTCAGAGGTAGTAAGTTTGTTATTTGTAGATCAAACATGACATAATATATTTAGAATTTTACTTTGTACATTTTTGCAACATATTTTGTGTATGTGCTTCACAAAACAAGCCGGTTTTGACACTCCAGGAAGGGAAAATGGTATTTTTATTCAACGAAAAATAAAACTTTCTTCGTGAACATTGTTAGTTGTTCCAATATGCACCTTTGTGTGGAATATGGGCACATTTAAACAAACTATGCCATGGATGTGGCCAAAACATCCGTCATTTCAACCGAAAGCCATGAATCTTCGTACGAGATAGCTCATTTCTGTGAACACATTTTCCACCAAATTGTCGTATTCCAAGTTTATTATTTTTGGTGGATACTAGGGCATATATAACAACACCACGCGAAGATCTTGCATCGTTTCGATTTTTTTTGAATTTTCTGGAATTTTCTAAGCCGGTTTTGGTGAACGGTCAAAACGGGGGACATGACCGTTCGTACCTAGGGGTTGAATCTTGATGAACTCTTGGTGTTTCTATGTAGATCAAATATTACATGATATCTTCATAATTTTAGTTTGTCTAATTTCGTTTCATATTTTGTGTATGTGTTTCACAAAAAACCCATTTTTGACACTCCGAAAATGGAACATGAAAAATGTTTCGCATATTTTTGGTATGTGCTTCACAGAAAAATTAAAATTTGTTCGTCAAAATACGTAGATGAAAACTTTTTGAGAGGAATGAATTTAATCATCTTTTACTTTAATTTACTTTCTTTTCTTCTATTTTCTACTATTTTCTGAGGATTATTTACTATTCTCTTATTTACTATTTATATTCAGCACATAATATACCACACCCACCTCAAAACAAAGGCTGACCTGCGGGACCATTAGTGTCGTGTCCCTACTGTCGGTGAGCCTAAAAGAGCAGAGGAATAGATGCAAGTGCCCGCGTCCTCCCCCAAACCATCGCATCTCCCCCACCCTCTAACCCTAAAAATCCATCCTCTCTCATTTCTTCCCCGCCGCCAGTATCCTTTTTTCGATCCGATCTCCGCCAGGCTCTCCTACCAGACGAACAAATCACCTCAGCCTCCCGATGCCGCCGCGCCCGGACGTCTCCTCCTCCCTCGTCGTCCCTCTCCCGCTCCCTCAGCCCTCCTCCTCCCTCGGCGGCGCCCCCCAGCCTCTCCCCGCGGAGCAGGTCGCGCCGCCCCCGCTGGCGGAGCTGGAGCGCGTGCGCCGCGTCGGCAGCGGCGCAGGCGGGACCGTCTGGATTGTGCGGCACCGCCCCACGGTCCGCCTCTACGCGCTCAAGGTCCTCTACGAGAACCACGACGACGCGGTGCGGCGCCAGATCGCGCGGGAGATCGCCATCCTGCGCACGACCGAGCACCCGGCGGTGGTCCGCTGCCACGGCATGTACGAGCGCGGCGGGGATCTCCAGATCCTGCTGGAGTACATGGACGGCGGCTCCCTCGACGGGCGCCGCATCGCCGCCGAGCCCTTCCTGGCCGACGTGGCGCGCCAGGTGCTCTCCGGGATCGCCTACCTCCACCGCCGCCACATCGTGCACCGCGACATCGAGCCCGCATCAAGCACCGCGCGCTCCGACGCCTCCTCCCTCACGTGCCACAGTGGAGCTTGCACAATGAGATGACCGCGAGATGCGTATCATCCCCTGGGATCCGCCCTGCCGCGTCCGAGCAGCCGGTGAGATCTCACGTCCTGCTCTACACAGCTAGGTTCACACGATGTTCTAGGTTTTTTATGCACTAACTTGTTATGTCTTTAGCATGTTAGCAATGAATCAACTTGAATTAGGATTATTAGCACAGGGAACCCCAATTATTTTTCCTATTTCTCTGTCACTGTATCTAGATTCTAAATATGCAACTGATTGTTGATTATGGGTGTACCATGCTATAAAAATTACAGCACAGACATGTTACACATCTAAATCCACGGAGGCATTATTTATTGTGATTAGTTTTTTCTTTGATGTGCCAACTGCAGTGCCTACCGATAATTGATATGCAAGGCTAATTGTGTTTAGTTTCTTTGTTACGCAACCTCTAATTCCTAAGAGAGACACTGATATGCTAGACCAATTCTGATTACTTATTTGCCGTGCCACCTGCAGGCCAACCGTGGATATTTCAGTGACACATACGTGGAGGACCTTCTATTTGTCTAGGAGAGTGCAAAACTGTTCCATAATGTTCTGTGTGTGCATTGATTTTCTAGGTCTTGTCTACTCCTGTAGAAAAGTAAACCATTGCAATGTTTCTTTCATGCAGTGTGTGCTGCCAACATGTGGTATAATGTTATTAGCTTGCATTAGGATATGTGACACAAAGTCAGCTAGCAACCATTCTTACTGAGATAGTGATATTTGTGTCTACTTCTAGGCAGTGCTTGGATGCTGTCATTTCTAACTTTTGCACTGTATCAACCATTCTTACTGAGATGGTCTATTCTCCTGTCAAACTTCATGTTATTTGTCTGTTGAGATTGATAGCACATATAAATACAACTATTGATGCATGCTGACTATGAACATGTTCTTATATCCAGCATTAGTTGGTCTTCCATTGTGTGGTACTAGCAGATTATATAGTTCGCTAATCCGTGTTCTTGAATAGCTCGTTTTTGATAATGGCTTATGCAAAATTTTGATTAATTTGTTCGTCATCGTGTTTGTTTGTGTGGATGTTCCAGCGGCTATTGATGGTGTGCCGGAAGCTTCTTAGAGCTGGAGGAGCAGCTATTGTTCGTGTCAACAGGTACCCGCAAGGAAAGTCCAATCTGTAGCATTTCTATGACATGTTTATTTATATCAATATAACATAATGCCATGAACTCAATTCAGTAGGCTGCCACTGTAAGGAAATTGTGTCCATATAGCAAAATGTCTTTGTTTAACTAATTCATCTGCATTGTATTATTATCCTTTTGTGTAACTATAATATAGTAATGTCAGTTGTATCTATGGTACCAAAATTGTCTACTCAGCCTGCAGATAGTGATCTATAATAAAAGTAATTTCATGAGTAGAATGTAAAGGCTCAGACCTCGAAGAAATCTTAATAAATACTTGTTTCTTCTCATGTACTGCTAGTGCTTTGTGCTATGACTCATGAACTGACCTTGCAAGGTTATAAAACTTGGTAACTGGTACTTGCTTGGTTAGCTCATACTATAGATAATCAATCTTGTGCTCTGCGTGAAATCAGCATTTCAACATCAGTTGCCTAAGATATAGCAGCAGGCCGAGGGTAGTTAGTAGATGGAGCAAATGCAGCTGCCTTTGGGGAATAAGTTGTAACAGAAAGCAGTAGCAGCCTGCAGCTCCATACATAGAGTTGCGACATCAGCAACTTTCCAATTTACATGTTAATGCAAAAAAATTAACTACAATTTAATGTTTAACTATTTTATCTCTGTTTCAGTCTGTCAAAGAAGCTTGAATGCTAGAATGGTGAAGCTGGTGACGGACACTAGGTCAGTGGACGATGAAACCAATCCCTCTTCATCTTTAATTTCCTGTGGTTTCTGTTTGGTGTTCATGTGATTCTGTGTCAGTTTTGATTCAGTTTGCGGATGGTTTCTGTTGTGTTGCAGGCTCTAGGTACTGAAGAGAGCTGAAAAGGACCCCCACAAGCCCAAGCAATGCTGGATGTGTGAATTCAGAATTTGCTGTTCTTATGATCGTTTTGGTGTTATGTAATGTGATGAAGTGACATGTACATCTACTGCTTATGATTGTGATTAACTGTAATGGAAGTGAAATGAAATTTGTCTGGTGATGTGTCCATATTTTGCTATTGTTAAGAAACAATTTCTACTCAACTGTAACTGTCTATGGCCGAGCAGTACATGGGCTACTAAAAGCCCTCGGGCTGGAATAACCTTAACATAAAAGCCTGCAAGAAAAACGTTAGCAAAATGCTCGAATTTAGAATCTGGGCCCTCGACCAAAAAGAATGAAATAAAAATTATACCGTGTAAAGGCCAAGGCCCATGAAAAATTCCCCAAAAATATTGGATTTGTCCCATTTAGCTGAAAAATCAGTCAGAAAAAAATAAAACTTCAATGGGTCGAAATGTTGGGCTGGCCCATTTGGTGGAGCAGTATGGACTGGGCTGAATCTCTTCAATGACCTAGTCATTTGGTCATAATATTTGCCACGTAGGATTGGCCACGTAGGATGTGACGTGGCTATGGCAGGATATCACATGACCAAATCAGTTGGTCATAAGGTTATGACCCCTCTGATTGGGTCATAGAGTCTATGACAATTCCATCCAATTAGTCATTGACGATGAAATAAGACGCTCGGTATGTGACTTTCCATTTTTGGTCAAAAAGGGGTCATGAATCAACCTACGTGACCTTCTAGTGACAAAAATTGAGGGTCACGTATCAACATATTTCTTGTAGTGATTCTCAGTAGAGGATGTCATCGGCCATCTGAGTGTTGAGCAGAATTCGAGGGCAAATGACTCGCATGGAAAAGGGAATGAAGGGACTTCTGCGGCCAATATGGTACAGAAGAACTACAACTCCCACAAGAACAAGGCAAGGACTGGTGTCCAGCAGAATACCGACTTCACGAAGAAGGCTAAGAAGACCTTCAAGAAGGATAAGAAGAAAGATGGCTGCTTCACTTGTGGTTCACTGGAACACTGGGCTGGGAAGTGCCCAAAGAAGTATGTGAAGCCAGGACAGGATTCCAAGGCTGTCAACATGATCGTGAGCAACAATGAGAATGGGGCATCTGGGTATGGTAATTTGTTTACTGTATTTTCAGTTTGTCAGTCTACTGATTGGTGGATTGACACAGGTGCAAACATTCATGTGTGTGCTGACATCTCATTGTTTTCTTCTTATCAGGTCACAAGGAACGGGTCCGTATTGATGGGGAACGGCGCAAGTGCTTCTGTACTTGGTGTTGGCACGGTCGATCTGAAGTTTACTTCGGGAAGGATCGTGCAGCTCAAGAACGTGCAGCATGTCCCCGCCATCAAGAAGAATCTCGTTAGTGGCTCCCTTCTATGTAGAGAAGGATTTAAGTTGGTTTTCGAGTCCAATAAAGTAGTTGTAACGAAATATGGACTGTTTGTTGGAAAAGGGTATGAGTGCGGAGGTCTGTTCCGCTTTTCCCTCGCTGATTTTTGTAATAAAGTCGTGAACAATATTCATTCGAGTGTTAATGAAACAGAAGTTTGGCATTCACGTCTTTGTCACGTTGGTTTCAGTTGCATGACGCGGTTAGCAAAACTAAATTTAATTCCAAGTTTCACTTTAGCCAAAGGTTCTAAGTGCCATTCGTGTGTACAAGCAAAGCAACCTCGCAAGCCCCACAAGGCTGCGGAGGAGAGACACTTGGCGCCATTAGAACTCATACATTCTGATCTCTGTGAGATGAATGGTGTGTTGACTAAAGGTGGAAAGAGATACTTCATGACGTTAATAGATGATTCCACTAGGTTTTGCTATGTATATCTGTTAAACACTAAAGACGAGGCTCTACACTACTTTAAAATCTATAAGGCAGAAGTTGAGAATCAACTTGAAAAGAAAATTAAACGAATCCGGTCAGATCGTGGTGGAGAGTATTTCTCTAATGAGTTTGACTCTTTCTGTGCGGAACATGGCATTATTCACGAGAGGACGCCTCCCTATTCACCTCAGTCAAATGGGGTTGCCGAAAGGAAAAAACCGTACTCTAACAGATTTGGTTAACGCCATGTTAGATACATCGGGTTTATCCAAGGCATGGTGGGGGGAGGCTATATTGACATCATGTCATGTCCTGAATAAAGTTCCGACGAAAGACAATGAGGTCACTCCCTATGAGCAATGGGAGAAGAGAAAAACAACACTCTCGTACTTACGTACTTGGGGCTGTTTGGCAAAAGTCAATGTGCCGATCCCCAAAAAGCGTAAACTTGGACCAAAGACCGTGGATTGCGTTAATTTAGGATACGCTAAGAATAGCGTTGGCTATAGATTTCTAGTAGTGAAATCTGAGGTACCTGACGTGAAGGTCGGTACGATTTTGGATTCTAAAGATGCTACATTCTTTGAGGATATTTTTCCTATGAGAGATATGCAAAGCACTTCTAGACAGGAATCAGAGGAGACTCCTGAACCTGCCATTCCTATGGAATATTATGAACAAACACATGATGAGAATCCTGAGAAGGATGACGAGGAAACCCTTGGTAGGGGCAAGAGACAGAGTACTGCAAAGTCCTTTGGTGATGATTTCCTTATGTACCTTGTGGATGATACTCCCACTTCTATTTCAGAAGCTTATGCATCTCCAGATGCTGACTACTGGAGAGAAGCGGTCCGTAGCGAGATGGATTCCATCATGGCTAATGGAACGTGGGAGATCACTGAACGTCCTTATGGCTGTAAACCATTAGGATGTAAGTGGGTGTTCAAAAAGAAGCTTAGGCCTGATGGTACGATTGAAAAGTACAAGGCTAGACTTGTGGCCAAGGGTTATTCCCAGAAAGAAGATGAAGATTTCTTTGACACTTATTCACCTGTGGCCAGACTGACCACCATTCGAGTATTACTCTCGTTGGCGTCCTCGCATGGTCTTCTCGTCCATCAGATGGATGTTAAGACGGCTTTCCTAAATGGAGAGTTAGACGAGGAAATCTATATGCAACAGCCAGATGGCTTTGTGTTAGATGGTCAAGAAGGAAATGTGTGTAAATTACTGAAATCTTTATATGGGCTGAAACAAGCACCTAAGCAATGGCATGAGAAGTTCAATACAACTTTAACATCTGTTGGCTTTGTTGTTAATGAAGCTGACAAATGTGTATACTATCGCCATGGTGGGGGCGAAGGAGTTATTTTGTGTTTGTATGTTGATGACATACTGATATTTGGGACCAACCTCAAAGTAATCAATGAGGTTAAGTCATTTCTATCCCAGAACTTTGAGATGAAAGATCTTGGTGTGGCTGATGTTATCTTGAACATCAAGCTATTGAGAAACAATGAGGGTGGGATTACACTTCTGCAATCCCATTATGTTGAGAAGGTTTTGAGTCGTTTTGGATATTCGGACTGCAAAACTTCTCCAACGCCATATGATCCTAGTGTGCGGATTCGAAAGTTCGAAGGCACAGCTGAGGTATTCTCAAGTAATTGGTTCACTCATGTATCTAGCGAGCGCTACGAGGCCTGACATCATGTTTGCTGTGTGCAAACTAAGCCGGATTGTTTCCAATCCGGGTGATGTGCATTGGCATGCTGTAGAAAGAATTATGCGCTATCTGAAAGGTACCGTGAACCATGGACTTCACTACAGTGGATATCCTTCGGTACTTGAAAGGTATTGTGATGCGAATTGGATCTCTGATGCTGATGAGATGAAAGCCACAACGGGGTATGTGTTTACCCTTGGAGGTGGTGCTGTTTCCTGGAAGTCTTGCAAGCAAACGATCTTAACGAGATCGACAATGGAAGCAGAATTGACAGCATTAGACACGTCTAGTGTCGAAGCAGGATGGCTTCGAGATCTTTTGATGGACTTGCCTGTGGTTGAAAAGCCAGTACCGGCTATCCTTATGAACTGTGACAATCAAACAGTGATTGTCAAGGTGAAGAGTTCAAAGGACAATGCACAGTCCACAAAGCACATAAAAATGAGATTAAAAGCTGTCAGACATTTAAGAAACTCCGGAGTGATAGCGGTGGATTATATCCAGTCGGCTAAAAATCTGGCAGATCCCTTTACTAAAGGGCTATCACGTGTTGTGATAGAAAGTGCGTCGAGGGAGATGGGTATGAGACCCACATGAGTTGCCATGGCAGTAACCCAACCTATGTGATCGGAGATCCCGTGAAGTGGGACCTGGGAAAACAAGCTAGTGGTTAACTGAGGAGAGTAATTTTTACTAACCCACTCCACTGGAGATGCAGTACTCTCAAAAACTGTATGGAAGGTTGACTTTTGTCTTAATGTGTTCCAAGACTTGTATAAGCAAGATGCTATCCTACAGAGCGATCTTTGGAGGAACACACCTATATGATCCTGACTGCTGGTCACAGTCTATGAGATTGGGTGATCTCTAATAAGTTCATGAATAGGCCAGGAGTATGACTAATATGCTCCACCCGAGGGGTCAGCCTTCGGCAGCCTAGTACTGGCAAGACATTTAGTGAAACTATTTTACGCCAAACTGACAATTCAAGGCATAGTCCTTTGTTCAGTTGTGATGTAGTGTAGCTACTTGTTCTAGGTGGATGTTCAACCTTAACGGGTCTCCACTGAAAATGCCGGTATATAAAAACAGTGAATGGAACAGAGGACAACACATGGGTCTTCGGGATCTGGTGGGGGATTGCTGAAATTCGCATGGGCTAGCAGGCCCATTAGGCAATTTCCATTTAATCCCTAAGGCCCATGCTGCCATAGCAAATGGTGGGAGTTTAGTCCCACATTGCTAGTTGGGAGAGTTTTGCACCAGTTTATAAGGTGAGCTCTCTCCCCACTAGTGTGAGTTGGTATGAAGAGAGAGGAGTAGTGGAGGTATTCCACACGCGCGCTCCTCCTCCTCCGCCGCCCGCCTCGCCACGCCTCGCCTCGTCACGACACGTCACGACGCGCCGCGCCGCGGGTTGCGGGAATGAGCCGAGCCGATGGCTTTATTTTGGCAGTTGGAAACGGAGTCAACAGACACGGCAATAATATGAGACGTCATATTGATTGCTGTCTATTGCGTCACATTTATTTTGGTAACAGCCGCGCGCAGTAAAACGCCGCATTGATCACGTGTTAACCGCGCGCAGTAAAACGGCGCATTGATTACGTGGTAACGGCTGTAGTAAACGCCAAATTGATTTGTGAGCTGACCGTTCTCCTACCGTGCCTATGTATTGAGGTCGCAGGGGCGGACACATACACACAACTCATACGCTCTGTACCCACTGTCGTTCCTCTCTCTGTTGCTGCCTCCGGTGATCCCATCCCGTCTACCGCGTACACGACCGACGGGAGAGCAGGCCTCTGAAACCCCGCCTCTCCAGATCCTGTACGGGAGAGGGGCGATTAGGTTTTTGGGGAGCGTCTCCTACGCGACTGCTCGCTGCCGTACGTCTACTTCGACTACTACCTCATCATCAACATGGCCTCCGAAGCCGAACGAGCTGCTGCTGCCGCCGCTGCTGCCACCGAGGCCGCTGCTGCTGCTGAGGCCACCAACGCTGCTGCTGCCGCCGCGGCCGCCGCCTCTGCTACGACTACTGCCAATTGGCCAACTGCAGGGTATAACACGTTTATCACTGCCCTTGTTATTTCCATGTGTGCGATACTAGTAGTTTGCGTAGATGTGTCTACTGTCAACCTAGTATGCATGAATATGGTTAATTATCAGTATGCTTACGTCATGATCGTGGTTTATACTTGGATTAATTTAATCAGTAAATTGCCTAAATTCCTAACAATCCAAAAACCTAATATGTGTAGGCAATTTTCGATTCATGGTTTTGCTACTGCACTGAAACCGGACCCGTTTACGGGGACGTACTTTAAGCGTTGGCAGACCAAAACATTCTTATGGCTCACGGCTATGAACGTGTTCTGGGTCGTCGGTGTCACTCCCACGGAAACGATTACTCCTGATCAGGAGAAGGCGTTTAGGGATGCCACCGTCGTCTTTGTTGGATGCGTTCTAAGCGTGATCGGAGAGAAGTTTGTTGACGCATATTTACATGTGCGGGTTGCCAAGGACTTGTGGGAGGCGCTCGAATCCAAATTCGGCGCAACCGATGCTGGCAGCGAGATGTACAGTATAGAGCAGTTCCATGAATACAGAATGGTCGAAAACCGTTCTGTTTTGGAGCAGGCTCATGAGATACAGTGCATCGCTAAGGAGCTTGAAATTCTCAAGTGCGTGTTACCGGGCAAGTATGTCGCGGGATGCATAATCGCCAAGCTGCCTAATTCCTGGAGGAGCTTTGCCACTACTCTGAAACATCAGAGGCGTGAATTCTCAGTAGAGGATGTCATCGGCCATCTGAGTGTTGAGCAGAATTCGAGGGCAAAGGACTCGCATGGAAAAGGGAATGAAGGGACTTCTGCGGCCAATATGGTACAGAAGAACTACAACTCCCACAAGAACAAGGCAAGGACTGGTGTCCAGCAGAATACCGACTTCAAGAAGAAGGCTAAGAAGACCTTCAAGAAGGATAAGAAGAAAGATGGCTGCTTCACTTGTGGTTCACTGGAACACTGGGCTGGGAAGTGCCCAAAGAAGTATGTGAAGCCAGGACAGGATTCCAAGGCTGTCAACATGATCGTGAGCAACAATGAGAATGGGGCATCTGGGTATGGTAATTTGTTTACTGTATTTTCAGTTTGTCAGTCTACTGATTGGTGGATTGACACAGGTGCAAACATTCATGTGTGTGCTGACATCTCATTGTTTTCTTCTTATCAGGTCACAAGGAACGGGTCCGTATTGATGGGGAACGGCGCAAGTGCTTCTGTACTTGGTGTTGGCACGGTCGATCTGAAGTTTACTTCGGGAAGGATCGTGCAGCTCAAGAACGTGCAGCATGTCCCCGCCATCAAGAAGAATCTCGTTAGTGGCTCCCTTCTATGTAGAGAAGGATTTAAGTTGGTTTTCGAGTCCAATAAAGTAGTTGTAACGAAATATGGACTGTTTGTTGGAAAAGGGTATGAGTGCGGAGGTCTGTTCCGCTTTTCCCTCGCTGATTTTTGTAATAAAGTCGTGAACAATATTCATTCGAGTGTTAATGAAACAGAAGTTTGGCATTCACGTCTTTGTCACGTTGGTTTCAGTTGCATGACGCGGTTAGCAAAACTAAATTTAATTCCAAGTTTCACTTTAGCCAAAGGTTCTAAGTGCCATTCGTGTGTACAAGCAAAGCAACCTCGCAAGCCCCACAAGGCTGCGGAGGAGAGACACTTGGCGCCATTAGAACTCATACATTCTGATCTCTGTGAGATGAATGGTGTGTTGACTAAAGGTGGAAAGAGATACTTCATGACGTTAATAGATGATTCCACTAGGTTTTGCTATGTATATCTGTTAAACACTAAAGACGAGGCTCTACACTACTTTAAAATCTATAAGGCAGAAGTTGAGAATCAACTTGAAAAGAAAATTAAACGAATCCGGTCAGATCGTGGTGGAGAGTATTTCTCTAATGAGTTTGACTCTTTCTGTGCGGAACATGGAATTATTCACGAGAGGACGCCTCCCTATTCACCTCAGTCAAATGGGGTTGCCGAAAGGAAAAAACCGTACTCTAACAGATTTGGTTAACGCCATGTTAGATACATCGGGTTTATCCAAGGCATGGTGGGGGGAGGCTATATTGACATCATGTCATGTCCTGAATAAAGTTCCGACGAAAGACAATGAGGTCACTCCCTATGAGCAATGGGAGAAGAGAAAAACAACACTCTCGTACTTACGTACTTGGGGCTGTTTGGCAAAAGTCAATGTGCCGATCCCCAAAAAGCGTAAACTTGGACCAAAGACCGTGGATTGCGTTAATTTAGGATACGCTAAGAATAGCGTTGGCTATAGATTTCTAGTAGTGAAATCTGAGGTACCTGACGTGAAGGTCGGTACGATTTTGGAGTCTAAAGATGCTACATTCTTTGAGGATATTTTTCCTATGAGAGATATGCAAAGCACTTCTAGACAGGAATCAGAGGAGACTCCTGAACCTGCCATTCCTATGGAATATTATGAACAAACACATGATGAGAATCCTGAGAAGGATGACGAGGAAACCCTTGGTAGGGGCAAGAGACAGAGGACTGCAAAGTCCTTTGGTGATGATTTCCTTATGTACCTTGTGGATGATACTCCCACTTCTATTTCAGAAGCTTATGCATCTCCAGATGCTGACTACTGGAGAGAAGCGGTCCGTAGCGAGATGGATTCCATCATGGCTAATGGAACGTGGGAGATCACTGAACGTCCTTATGGCTGTAAACCATTAGGATGTAAGTGGGTGTTCAAAAAGAAGCTTAGGCCTGATGGTACGATTGAAAAGTACAAGGCTAGACTTGTGGCCAAGGGTTATTCCCAGAAAGAAGATGAAGATTTCTTTGACACTTATTCACCTGTGGCCAGACTGACCACCATTCGAGTATTACTCTCGTTGGCGGCCTCGCATGGTCTTCTCGTCCATCAGATGGATGTTAAGATGGCTTTCCTAAATGGAGAGTTAGACGAGGAAATCTATATGCAACAGCCAGATGGCTTTGTGTTAGATGGTCAAGAAGGAAAGGTGTGTAAATTACTGAAATCTTTATATGGGCTGAAACAAGCACCTAAGCAATGGCATGAGAAGTTCAATACAACTTTAACATCTGTTGGCTTTGTTGTTAATGAAGCTGACAAATGTGTATACTATCGCCATGGTGGGGGCGAAGGAGTTATTTTGTGTTTGTATGTTGATGACATACTGATATTTGGGACCAACCTCAAAGTAATCAATGAGGTTAAGTCATTTCTATCCCAGAACTTTGAGATGAAAGATCTTGGTGTGGCTGATGTTATCTTGAACATCAAGCTATTGAGAAACAATGAGGGTGGGATTACACTTCTGCAATCCCATTATGTTGAGAAGGTTTTGAGTCGTTTTGGATATTCGGACTGACAACTTCTCCAACGCCATATGATCCTAGTGTGCGGATTCGAAAGTTCGAAGGCACAACTAAGGATCAGCTGAGGTATTCTCAAGTAATTGGTTCACTCATGTATCTAGCGAGCGCTACGAGGCCTGACATCATGTTTGCTGTGTGCAAACTAAGCCGGTTTGTTTCCAATCCGGGTGATGTGCATTGGCATGCTGTAGAAAGAATTATGCGCTATCTGAAAGGTACCGTGAACCATGGACTTCACTACAGTGGATATCCTTCGGTACTTGAAAGGTATTGTGATGCGAATTGGATCTCTGATGCTGATGAGATGAAAGCCACAACGGGGTATGTGTTTACCCTTGGAGGTGGTGCTGTTTCCTGGAAGTCTTGCAAGCAAACGATCTTAACGAGATCGACAATGGAAGCAGAATTGACAGCATTAGACACGTCTAGTGTCGAAGCAGGATGGCTTCGAGATCTTTTGATGGACTTGCCTGTGGTTGAAAAGCCAGTACCGGCTATCCTTATGAACTGTGACAATCAAACAGTGATTGTCAAGGTGAAGAGTTCAAAGGACAATGCACAGTCCACAAAGCACATAAAAATGAGATTAAAAGCTGTCAGACATTTAAGAAACTCCAGAGTGATAGCGGTGGATTATATCCAGTCGGCTAAAAATCTGGCAGATCCCTTTACTAAAGGGCTATCACGTGTTGTGATAGAAAGTGCATCGATGGAGATGGGTATGAGACCCACATGAGTTGCCATGGTAGTAACCCAACCTATGTGATCGGAGATCCCGTGAAGTGGGACCTGGGAAAACAAGCTAGTGGTTAACTGAGGAGAGTAATTTTTACTAACCCACTCCACTGGAGATGCAGTACTCTCAAAAACTGTATGGAAGGTTGACTTTTGTCTTAATGTGTTCCAAGGCTTGTATAAGCAAGATGCTATCCTACAGAGCGATCTTTGGAGGAACACACCTATATGATACTGACTGCTGGTCACAGTCTATGAGATTGGGTGATCTCTAATAAGTTCATGAATAGGCCAGGAGTATGACTAATATGCTCCACCCGAGGGGTCAGCCTTCGGCAGCCTAGTACTGGCAAGACATTTAGTGAAACTATTTTACGCCAAACTGACAATTCAAGGCATAGTCCATTGTTCAGTTGTGATGTAGTGTAGCTACTTGTTCTAGGTGGATGTTCAACCTTAACGGGTCTCCACTGAAAATGCCGGTATATAAAAACAGTGAATGGAACAGAGGACAACACATGGGTCTTCGGGATCTGGTGGGGGATTGCTGAAATTCGCATGGGCTAGCAGGCCCATTAGGCAATTTCCATTTAATCCCTAAGGCCCATGCTGCCATAGCAAATGGTGGTAGTTTAGTCCCACATTGCTAGTTGGGAGAGTTTTGCACCAGTTTATAAGGTGAGCTCTCTCCCCACTAGTGTGAGTTGGTATGAAGAGAGAGGAGTAGTGGAGGTGTTCCATACGCGCGCTCCTCCTCCTCCGCCGCCCGCCTCGCCACGCCTCGCCTCGTCACGACGCGCCGCGCCGCGGGTTGCGGGAATGAGCCGAGCCGATGCCTTTATTTTGGCAGTTGGAAACGGAGTCAACAGACACGCCAATAATATGAGACGTCATATTGATTGCTGTCTATTGCGTCACATTTATTTTGGTAACAGCCGCGCGCAGTAAAACGCCGCATTGATCACATGTTAACCGCGCGCAGTAAAACGGCGCATTGATTACGTGGTAACGGCTGTAGTAAACGCCAAATTGATTTGTGAGCTGACCGTTCTCCTACCGTGCCTATATATTGAAGTCGCAGGGGCGGACACATACACACAACTCATACGCTTTGTACCCATTGTCGTTCCTCTCTCTGTTGCTGCCTCCGGTGATCCCATCCCGTCTACCGCGTACACGGCCGACGGGAGAGCAGGCCTCCGAAACCCCGCCTCTCCAGATCCTGTACGGGAGAGGGGCGATTAGGTTTTTGGGGAGCGTCTCTACGCGACTGCTCGCTGCCGTACGTCTACTTCGACTACTACCTCATCATCAACATGGCCTCCGAAGCCGAACGAGCTGCTGCTGCCGCCGCTGCTGCCACCGAGGCCGCTGCTGCTGCTGAGGCCGCCAACACTGCTGCTGCCGCCGCGGCCGCCGCCTCTGCTACGACTACTGCCAATTGGCCAACTGCAGGGTATAACACGTTTATCCCTGCCCTTGTTATTTCCATGTGTGCGATACTAATAGTTTGCGTAGATGTGTCTACTGTCAACCTAGTATGCATGAATATGGTTAATTATCAGTATGCTTACGTCATGATCGTGGTTTATACTTGGATTAATTTAATCTTTAAATTGCCTAAATTCCTAACAACTTGTACTATTGACATACATATGTTACTAGTCTATGTTACTACCTATATGGTGTGTATTAACATATGTCTAGTCTCATGCAATACCATATTTATTTGGATGTGAGAAGGGGGCGCTAGCCCAGTGGTTGGGTGCGCGGTGGCGTGCCCAGCGACCCGGGTTCGACCCCCGTCGGGGGCGAATTTCTGGGAATTCTCATCAGGGTACCACCATGGGCTAGTCCTGGGCAGGTCTTGTTTTATTTATTTATTTGGATGCATACTCTTTTATTGTCTAATCTCTAAAGTTGCAAGTCCCTGGCAAACTCGGCGGGCTACTAACGAGTGAATACTCAAGCGGATAGGACAAAAATCCATTAGTGGCGGCCCATCCAGAAGACTCCCTCTAGAAGTTGGGCCTGACGTAACGCATGGTTGGCCGGCTAAGGGCATGTACAACGGTGTCCAATCAGCTGTCTATAAAGGATGCCAACTAGGATATTTTGTGTGTTGGAGAGGAGAGAAGAAGAAAAAAGAGAGAGGTCGTCTGTAGATTTGCACACGGTCGACTCGCAGAAATTTCGCGGGTTAGCGACTCCTCTTCTCCCATTGTATAGATGTGTGCGTCGGTAATGTGTGGCCCCAAAAATATCTGATTGGCTGGTTCCCACAAATCACGTTGGTGGAGGCTAACTGCTCGAGTCTTTTAGAGACGGGCTAAGAATCAATCGCTCGCGGAGGGTGTCTATATACGTGACATTGCAGACGACGGCCGTCGAGACCGATGCACATGCCCTAAGCAGGGACCCTGAGATCATTCACGACTAGGGTAGGAAGATAAGCGCTAGTACATCGAGTAGGTTGTGATCCTCCAACCAGCATGGCACGTTCCACTAGTAGAAAAAATGCCTACAGTCCCGGTTCGCCAGGCCCATTAATCCCGTCCGGGCAACCGGGACTAGCAATGCGCGACTAAAGGCCCCCTCCTATAGTCCCGCCATTTACGGACCGGGACTAAAGGCCCGTCCACGTGGGCGCCAGGGATCCGTCGCGGCGGAGGCCCTTTAGTCCCGGTTCTTGTGGCCAACCGGGACTGAAAACCTGCGCAGGTTTAGGGTTTTAGGCCCCCTAAACCTGGTTCCTTTTTAATTTGTTTTGTTTTATTTCTTTATATTTTATTTTGTGTTTTATTTTAATTTTGATGAAGTTTCAGTACACATATATATATATTTTTTACGATACTATATACATGCATATATATATATGAAATTTCAAACAAGGAGAATTCAATAGGAATATATAATATATATTCAATATCGGGTGACCATATATACAACCTCGAACAAGTTTCCATATTACACAATTAAGATGGATGACCATACACAAATTCGAACAATTAATTAGATAGCTTATGCGTATAATAGTCATCGTCGGTGGACGCATGGTACTCTCCTTCCCTATCGATGACATGCCTAAGGAAAAATCCTGCTATTTCCTCTTGAATTGGTCGGAAGCGAGCTTCTGGAGTAAGCGCCCTCCGCAAGTTATTGAGACCCCTCCGCGTGGCCTCGTCCTTCTTCCTCTCAGAGATTTCTTTCCGTATGTTCTCACAGACATAGTATCCACATAGACAGGTCCCCGGTGGCTGCTTATCCACTCCTTTGACCACATTTTTAAATTTTAGCTCATTTTTGAATCCACCGACATGTCCAAGTGAGAACTGTCTCCAAACTCTACATTGCAAATAAAATTAAATGAACAAGGGAGTTATTAGCTTAGGAAATGAACAAAAGAGACCGATCGATATAGAGCGCAAATGATTGAAAAATAATTACCTTTGCATCATTTTTCTCATGTTGATCCAAAGATCTGTATTTGAATTCATAGAGTCAAAGATCAAAACTATGGAGTCCTGAAGATCAATTTTTAGCAGAATCCAGTGGAACCTGCGGACACGTTAGATGCACAGTCATGCATAACTTATCGATTAGACATACCATGCATGGAGTAAACAAAAGAGAATGGGAACATGAGAGAAACATTCACCCAAAAAGGTAAGGAAATAGAATATATCTTTTGGATTCATGCTTTTTAAAAAAATTGTACAAGTCTTTCTCCACTTCTTTGGGGTGACGTTCTAACATAGTTCCATTAATGATTTGTGGGTCAATGAACCCAACATCATGGATGAGTCTTATTTTACATTCCCAAATCTTCAATCTGCATAATAGCGTACGCAACAATATAATTAGGACAATATATATATATATATATATATAGTGTAGGCAATGAAGAACGAGATGACGTAGAAATAAATCACTTACAGAACGTAGCAACTCAGGATAGATTTGTCGAGCTCACGCAGATTGAACAGCTGGAACAATTCACTCATCTCAACTGTTACAGAGTACTTTTTAGTGTGATGCTCCTCTGTATAATCCACATACACAAATTCTTTGTCGGTCCATGTTATGAAATGTTTGTACCAACGTAGCAGAGCTTGCATTAGTGGTGGTAGATCCTTTTCCTTCGCAGGCTCGACGAGAGGCCCTTTCTTCTCATATTGTAATCCTACCTCAGCCACTGGCGCATCGTCTAGGCCTAAAAAGAGACGAAGAGATATACCGGCCTCGGACGCAGTTTGCATGGCAGTAGGTAAAGTCAATCCCATTTCTGCCACAGCATTTATGACCTCGGGGTCCTGTTCCGGAGCGGCTTTCACTATGAGCGGGGGGATCGATTTTTTACTCTGCAGCCCGAGCTGGGCAACTTGTTTCCCGCTTCTTTTCATTTTTCCTTTTCCTTTCTCCTCCTCCACTTTTTTTGCTTTCTCTTTCTCCTCCTCCAATATTCCTGCTTGCGCACGAAGTTCATTATCATAGTCTTTAGGCAAATTCTTCTCGGCTTGGGACGGTGTCGACAAAAAACCCGTAGCCCAATAGTCTACAATCGGAGGGAATACTTCCTTGGGCTCAGGCTCCTTTTGCGCCTTCAGTCGGCCAATCAATTTGTCAACGTCAGCCTTCACGGCCAATTTTGTTTCAGCATCGCTAAGTTCCCAAGGCCTTGGGGGGAGAGGCTTCAGTGATGGCTTCGGTACCCGTGTGGTCTTAGCTACATAAGGCTCCGGGTTAATAGACCAAGAGCAGGTTCCCTTGCTGTCCGCCTGCCTCTGTTTCTTCGCTGGAGGAGGAATGGAGGGCGACGTCTGCTTAACCTCCGGAGGAGGAATGGGGGGCGACGTCTGCTTTTTCTCCGGAGGAGGAATGGGGGGCGACAGCTGCTTTTCCTCCGGAGGAGGAATGGGGGGAGACGGCTGCTTTTCCTCCGGAGGAGGAATGGGGGGAGACGACTGCTTTTCCTCCGGAGGAGGAATCGTGGGCGACGGTTGCTTAACCGCCGGAGGAGGAATCGTGGGCGACGGCATCTTACCCGCCGGAGACGGCGTCGAATGGCGTGAAGGAGGCGTAGGTGAACCAGCACCACCACCACCAGCACCTGCACCATCGGAGGGGGGTGGACTTGTTAGCCTTGGCGTCTCGCCTGGAAACACTATGTACTTCTTTTTCCATAGAATGAACTGACGCTTGACATCTCCAAGTCTTCTCTCCCCTTCGGGTGTAGCTATGTCAATCTCCAGGTCCTCAAACGCTTGGACTATGTCTTCCACCGTGACTCGAGCATAGCCATATGGAATGGGGTTGTTGTGATGGAGTGCTCCAGGTGTATAGGGTAAAGCACTGCCGGTAGCTACCTTCATGGAAATGTTCCCCACGGGATAATGCAGATCACATTCTTTCATATCCTTTACATCATCCACGGGGTAGTGAGGCTCCGGTGCACGACTCTCGATCATCGGTGCATTAGCACCTGCAGTCGGGGCCTCCGTGGAAGCCACGCTGCTTCTCCGCTGATGCTGGCTTCCGAGATCCGCTGCATGTTCTTCATGGGGCCCTGCAGCCGCCGCTTTTTCTTTCTCAAGTATTCCCGCCACGATCTTCTTCAACTCATTGAATTCCGCTGCAAGATTCGACAGTTGATCTGCAGCCCGGTCCGTACCTCTCTTACGGCTTCTGTAACAGTACGGGTCACCCTCCTGGGAAAACCCTACTTTCCACGGCAATCTGCCTTTGCCTCGTACATGTCCTCCGTGTTCAGGATTCCCGAGGGCATGGGTCAGTTGGTCTCTCTCTCTGTTGAACGTGATCACGCCCTGTTGAGCTGAGGTCATTGCGTCAACAAGGTCTTTTGTGGGAGCAAACTTTTTCTGCCGGTGAACACACTCCCCTGTCTCCGGGTCTAGCGATCCCCCATGCCCGTACCACCACATTTTGGCTCTTTCGTCCCATCCCTCTGTACCTAGACGGATTCCTCTTGCCCTTAGGCCGTCCTCCATTGCCTGCCACTTAGGCGCCGAAACGCGGTATCCTCCTGGCCCATAACATGATGGTACTGTTTCTTTTCCGCATTAGCCTTATTTTTTGCCGACATTTCCTTGAAATGCTCCGATTTATGTTGCGTCACAAATTCTGTCCAATCATCTCTCAGTTTCTCATGTTGTCCAGTGAAAATCGGAGTCTTGGCCTTGCTGACATATTCACGGAACAATTTTTTCTTGAAGTTCCGGAATGCTTCGGCCATCTTCTGAAGAGCGAACTCTTTGACTATCCTCCTCCTCTCACGTCCACCCGGAACGTCCTGACCGAATTCATCTTTTTTGTTGTATTCCGGAGGTAGAATGAAATGTGCAATAAGCTTTCTAAACATAATCTTTTTCGTTCTCTTGTCGACATAAGTGAAACCAACACGTGCTTTCTTTGGCTCCTTCCATTCCTGGACGGTGATCGGGACGGTATCTCTAACAATGACTCCGCATTGGTTGATAAACTTTGTGGTGTGCTGTAGGGGCTTGCCGATTACACTGACTGATTCGATGGTATATGTTTCTCCATCTTTCATCGACTTGGATTTGCCACGCTTTGACATACTAGATCCGGCCGAGGGCTAAAATAAGAAAGAGAGTCGCGCGCGTTAGTGCATATGTATTCACATTTCAGTAAGTTTGTATCACGAGAGTCCCAATGTATATATATATATACCTCGCCGGAGGTGGTTGTTTTTTGCAATTGGAGATCGTCGTTTGTCGACGGTTGACCTCCATCATCAATGTCCATTCCTTCAGCTCCTTGATCATCGACAATGTCTGTTCCTTCACCTGTTTCATCATCGACAATGTCCGTTCCTCCACGTTCTTGATCATCAAGGTTCAGATAAGAAGAGACTACATCGTCTTGTTGCTCATCTTCTGGGCCCGGCACATAATGGGTCTGGTTGGATATCATGCCGTATATAATACCTTCAGCCTCCTGCTCTGCATACGGCAAGGCTCCATTGTCCGCCATATGTCACTCCTGCAGACATGCATATAGTAAAAATTAATTAAGTATATAGGAGACTTAGCAAATATTACACCCTCTTTCTCAAATTGTCCGCCATATGTCACTCCGGTGGAAGAACGATGACCACCGGAGGGGGAAAACCATACTTTAGAGGTGTGTCCAAGATTAGTTTCTCAAATGACTTGGAGAACCCCATAGCTACGTTGCATTTGCTTTTCTGGTCATTTTGGTATATTACACTTAATATTCTGAATTTATTGAATTAAAACTTATTTTCATTATTTTAATGAATTTAACTCAAATTCAAATATGGTCTCATTTTGAACTTTGTCAAACATGGTTGAAAATGATATAAACAGATAGCTTACATTTTTACGAACATTTTGCATATTTTTCCATAATTTTTGGAATTATAAATTAAAAGTTGTTTAATTTTGAAGATTTAATTATTTTCTGTAATTCCATATACAGTGGGCCCCTGGCGTCATGATGACGTCACCCTGGCGTGACACTGTGGCCGGCGGTGTGGCAGTTTGTGCTCTCTGTCTCCGGCGATTCCGGCCACGGGGAAGGGTTTCCGGCCACGGGGAAGGGTTCAAGGGCGGCGCGAGGCCCGCGGCGAGGGCGGCGTTGGTTCGTGGTCCCCTCTCGAGAGCGGGAGGGCGGCGCTGGTTCGAGGGCGGCGCGAGGCCCGCGGGGAACCTACCGGAGACGGCGACGGGGCGGGGCCGGAGCAGGGCGGAGGCGGTGGAGAGAAGGGCGCGGGCGACGGCGACGGCGACGGCGCGGTACTCTCGCAGGCGACGACGACGGAATCGGGCGCGACGACGACGGAATCGGGCGACGACGATGGAATCGACGAGCAGGGCGACGGCGCGAGGAAGACGAGGGTTTGGACGAAGAAAATTTTGGGGCCGGGAATATATAGGGCCAGCCTTTAGTCCCGGTTGGTGTCACCAACCGGGACTAAAGGTCCCCTGGGGTACCCTCCGCGGGCCTTTAGTCCCGGTTGGTGTCACGAACCGGGACTAAAGGTGAAATTTTTCGCGGCGTTTTCGTTCCCGCGCAGAACGAGCCTTTAGTCCCGGTTCGTGACACGAACCGCGACTAAAGGTGGTTATTCAAATACTTTTCCTTTTCCCATACTTAAAAATACAAATAATATATCAGAAAATTTAGAAAAATAAAACTAATTCTTTTTAAAATCTTAAAAATAAAAATAATATATCAGAAAAATAAAACTAATCATAAAGATTCACACACATCTTGAATATATATATAGATAAAAAAGACAGTACATAATGGCTAGAGTGGATCTAAACCTAAACGGAGAGCATAGATGCATGATCTGATATCTGCTAGTCATACTCCTGCCTAGGCCTATAGTACATGTACTCGTAGTCGTCGTAGTCGCCGCCGCCGTCGTCGTCACTATCGTCTGACGGTGCTCTGCACTCCCTCGGAGGATCACGACTCCAGGACTGGGCCTGAGGGTAGCGCATGCGGGGGATATCGCCGGCCCTGATGTAGTCCATGACGCTCTGTAGAGTCCGGCCGGACCACCATAGCCGACGACCGGCCTCGTGAAAGTTCCCAGGAGGCAGGCGGTCCTCCTCATACCTGGCGAGCGCCCTCTCACGCCGATTGATGAAGAAGGCATCCCAAGTATGCTGGTTATCGGGATGCCAACTGGGATTCCTCCGCTGCTCCGGCGTGAGCTCGTGATAGTAGTGGTTCGTGATGGCCGCCCGACGCGCCACACCTTCAGGAAGAGGAGGGACCGGCACTCCTCCGGCGCTCAGCATCCAACCGGCGGGAACGTTGTAGCCGCACGGGCAGGGGTAGTTCGAGGCGGAAAGTGCCTCCGCCTGGATGAATGTTAGAGTGGGTACGGTAGAAGCCATGAGAGAGAGTGGTGAGTTTGTATGTGTTTATGCCAATGGTGTGGCAATGCATATATACAGATATATAGCGAGAAGAAAACATCCCTTTAGTCCCGGTTGGGGACACCAACCGGGACTTAATGGGTTAGGGTTTCGTTTGGACCAATCAGATAGAATCACACGGATCGTGTGTTTCTTTAAAGCGCGTGTGAGTCGTTGGATCCGGGGTGTGTTTCTTTCGAGCTGTTGTGAGCCGTTCGATCAGGGCTACGGTGTGTTTCTTTCTGTTGTGAGCCGTTGGATGAGGTGGTTTCTTAACCGTTGGATCAAAACCCTAGCACAACACTTTGTGAGCCAGAGGACCCTATATATAGCCCACCTTCATACACCGGTCAGTTCAACGAGCAAATACAAAACATCCGGATTCGCCATCATACGTCCTGCCGTGCATTTGGTATGCATATTGCACCCAGTAGCCACGGTGGGGCTGTATGATGGCGATACCGATTGTTTTGTTCTACATCCCCCTTTAAGGTTTGATACATCATATATTCAGTTTATCGAGCAAGTACAAAACATCCGGATTCGCCATCATACGTCCTACCGTGCATTTGGTATGCATATTGCACCGAGTAGCCACGGTAGGGCTGTATGATGGTGATACCGATTGTTTTGTTCTACACCCCCCCCTCCCCCTTTAACACATCCATCCATGCTATGGGTCAGTGTTCACTTTGAGCTCGGTTAGTAATGTGCAACTATTTGCTTGGTTCTGTTAGGGTGGCGCGTGGCACGGGAGTCGCGACGCGTGGCGCGGGAGTTGTGACGCGTGGCCAGGAGGGCGCGGTATAAACTGTCGCGCCTCGAGCGCGTCTTCTCCTGTCCACGCACCGTCGCGCTTCCACCATGCCTCCGAGGAGGAACAGCACCACCGGCTTTCGCGGCGTCCGAGCACGGCAGAACGGAATGTTCAGCGTAGATATCCGCTGGGGGGACGACCGCATCCCCCTCGGCTCCTTTGCGATGGCGGCGGAGGCCGCCCGCGCCTGGGACGCGGCGGTCTGGCGCCTCAACCGCCCGCGTTCGCTGATGAACTTTGAAGGGCGGAATTTCACCAAACATATTATAATCTTCTGACATGTCTGTCTTGTCCTCCACTCCCACGATGTTTCTTTTCCCTGAAAGAACAATGTGGCGCTTTGGATCATCACATGATGTACTGATCGTTTTATTATCTTTCCGTTTCCTCGGTTTGCTACTCATGTCCTTCAAATAGAAAACCTGAGCGACATCTTTGGCTAGGACGAATGGTTCGTCAAGGTAACCAAGATTGTCGAAATCCACCATTGTCATTCCGTATTGCTCGTCCACCTTTACCCCACCTCCTGTTAGCTTGAACCATTTGCACCGGATACAAATAATAGATGCATGCAATCTTAAAAATACAAATAATATATCAGAAAATTCAGAAAAATAAAACTAATTCTTTTTCCAATCTTAAAAATACAAATAATATATAAGAAAATTCAGAAAAATAAAACTAATTCTTTTTCCAATCTTAAAAATTCCCATAGATAAAAAAGGCAGTACATAATGGCAAGAGTGGATCTAAACCTAAACGGAGAGCATAGATGCATGCATGATCTGATATCTGCTGCTAGTCATACTCCTGCCTAGGCCTACATGAGAAAATTCAGAGCCCAGGACTGGGCCTGAGGGTAGCGCAGGCGGGGGATATCGCCGGCCCTGATGTAGTCCATGACGCTCTGTAGAGTCCGGCCGGACCACCATAGCCGACGACCGGCCTCGTGAAAGTTCCCAGGAGGCAGGCCGTCCTCCTCATACCTGGCGAGCGCCCTCTCACGCCGATTGATGAAGAAGGCATCCCAAGTATGTTGGTTATCGGGATGCCAACTGGGATCTCTCCGCTGCTCCGGCGTGAGCTCGTGGTAGTAATGGTTCGTGATGGCCGCCCGACGTGCCACACCTTGAGGAAGAGGAGGGACCGGCACTCCTCCGGCGCTCAGCATCCAACCGGCGGGAACACTGTAGCCGGGCGGGCAGGGGTAGTTCGAGGCGGAAAGTGCCTCCGCCTGGATGAATGTTAGAGTGGGTACGGTAGAAGCCATGAGAGAGTGGTGAGTTTGTATGTGTTTATGCCAATGGTGTGGCAATGCATACATATATATACTGAGAAGAAAACATCCTTTTAGTCCCGGTTGGTGTCCCCAACCGGGACTAAATGGTTAGGGTTTCATTGGGAAACGGATCATCCCTTTAGTCCCGGTTGGTGTCACCAACCGGGACTACATGGGAATTAGGGTTTCGTTTCGACCAATCAGATAGAATCACACGGATCGTGTGTTTCTTTCAACCGCTTGTGATTCGTTGGATCCGGGGTGTGTTTCTTTCCAGCTGTTGTGAGCCGTTGAATGAGATGTTTCTTCACCGATGGGTCAAAACCCTAGCTCAACACTCTGTGAGCCAGAGCGGAATGTTTCTTTCCAGGACCGATGGGTATAAACTGCCGCGCCTCGAGCGCTTCTTCTCCATCCCTCTGCACCGTCGCGCTTCCACCATGCCTCCGAGGAGGAACAGCACCACCGGCTTCCGCGGCGTCCGAGCACGGCAGAACGGAATGTTCAGCGCAGATATTCGCTTGGGGGACGACCGCATCCCCCTCGGCACCTTTGCGACGGCGGCGGAGGCAGCCCGCGCCTGGGACGCGGCGGCCTGGCGCCTCAACCGCCCGCGGTCGCTAATGAACTTCAACGACTGCCACACCGTCTGGGAAGCGGAGGCCAGGGCGCCGAAGCCGCAGATCATCACTGCCGCCGACCACCTCCACCTCCGCCACCGCGCGTTTCAGGGCCTAGTCGACGCCAGGGAAGACCGCGTCGTCCGCGAGTATTACCGGAACAACCCGGGGGAGGAGAGCGCCGACGAGGAGCTCTGGCAGACCCGCGCGGCTCAGCGGGCGGAGCGCCGCCTTGAACGCCACCTCGTGTTAGATGCCGCTCGGGAGGCGAGGACGAGGGCGCTGCAGGAGCTTCGTCGGGCCGACCGCGCCGGCGAAGTCTGGGCCTCCGACGATCCGAGGTGGGGGCCTATCTCGGACATACCATCATGCACCTCCGACGACGACGAGGAGGTCACGGACGAGTTCGGCGACGATTATGACCCGGAGGAGGTCACCAACGAGTTCCCCGACGACGACGGCGAGGAGTAGTGTTCGTCTGTTTTCTCTTTTTAATAAAAGAATTTGCATTCCGGCGACACTGCGGCGCGCTAGCGCGTCTGTTTTCTGTTTTTAGTAAAAGTTTGGTACAATAAATTAATTAGAGATAATATAATTCAAAATGATCCATTAAACATGATCCATTCAACAAAGTTTGGTACAATAAATTATTACACATCAATTCTTCCCTTGTGTCCCCGCTTTCTTACGATTTGGACGTATCCATGGAGCATCCTCATCATTTAACTTAATGCTTGGGTCAGAGTTCACTTTGAAGGGCGGAATTTCACCAAACATATTATAATCTTCTGACATGTCTGTCTTGTCCTCCACTCCCACGATGTTTCTTTTCCCTGAAAGAACAATGTGACGCTTTGGATCATCGCATGATGCACTGATCGTTTTCTTATCTTTCCGTTTCCTCGGTTTGCTACTCATGTCCTTCAAATAGAAAACCTGAGCGACATCTTTGGCTAGGACGAATGGTTCGTCAAGGTAACCAAGATTGTTGAAATCCACCATTGTCATTCCGTATTGCTCGTCCACCTTTACCCCACCTCCTGTTAGCTTGAACCATTTGCACCGGAACAAAGGGACCTTAAAATAGGGTCCATAGTCAAGTTCCCATATCTCCTCTATGTAACCATAATATGTGACCTTTTGCCCAATCTTGGTTGCTGCATCAAAGCGGACACCACTGTTTTGGTTGGTGCTCTTTTTATCTTGGGAGATCGTGTAAAATGTATTCCCATTAATCTCGTACCCTTGGAAAGTCGTTATAGTCGAAGATGGTGTCTTGGCCAACATGTACAGCTGATCTCCAACATCATTGTCATTCATTAAATGTTTTCGCAACCAACTGCCGAAAGTCTCCATGTGGGCCTTTCTAATCCATGATTCAGTCTTCCCCGGGTTGTTCGAGCGTAAAATATTCTTGTGTTGCTCGAAATACGGAGCCACCAAGCTCGAATTTTGCAGAACTGTGTAGTGTGCTTCAGTCATAGAATGACCGTCCATACATATCGTTGATTTCCTTCCGATCGTGCCTTTTCCACTTAGTCTCCCCTCGTGCCGCGATTGAGGAATACCAATCGGCTTAAGGTCAGGAACATAGTCAATACAGAACTCAATTACCTCCTCATTTCCATAGCCCTTTACGATGCTTCCTTCTGGCCTAGCACGGTTACGAACATATTTCTTTAATACTCCCATAAACCTCTCGAAGGGGAACATATTGTGTAGAAATACAGGACCGAGAATGGAAATCTCTTCGACTAGGTGGACCAGGAGGTGCGTCATAATATTGAAGAAGGATGGTGGAAACAGCAACTCAAAACTGACAAGACATTGGACCACATCGTTTTGTAACCGTGGTAGATCTTCTGGACTGATTACCTTCTGAGAGATTGCATTGAGGAATGCACATAGCTTCACAATGGCTACTCGAACATTTTCCTGTAGGAGGCCCCTCAAAGCAATCGGAAGCAATTGCGTCATAATCACGTGGCAGTCGTGAGACTTCAGGTTTTGGAACTTTTTGTCCGCAATGTTTATTATTCCCTTTATATTCGACGAGAAGCCAGACGGGACCTTTATACTGCTCAGGCATTAAAAAAAATGACCTTCTCTTCTTTCGTAAGAGCGTAGCTGGCACGACCTTGAAACCATTCCGGATGCCGGTCATCTGGGTCTTTCAAAAGTTGCTGATCCTGCCATGCTTCCTTTGTATCATTTGTCTTCCCATACACGCCCAAGAAGCTTAGCAGGTTCACGCAAACATTCTTCGTAACATGCATCACGTCGATTGCAGAGCGGACATCTAGGACTTTCCAATACTGTAGCTCCCAAAATATCGATTTCTTTTTCCACATGGGTACGTGCCCGTCAACTCCCTGCGGAACTGATTGTCCGCCAAGACCCTTTCCAAAGATGACTTTCAAATCCTTGACCATATCAAATATCTCAGCTCCAGTACGTTCCGCAGGCTTCGGCCGGTGATCTGCCTTGCCGTTGAAATGCTTGCCTTTCTTTCTTACGTTATGATTTCGGGGAAGAAATCGACGATGACCCAGGTACACGTTCTTCCTACAGTTATCCAAAAATACACTTTCAGTCTCATGTAAGCAGTGCGTGTATGCTTTGTATCCCTTATTTGACTGTCCAGAAAGGTTACTGAGAGCAGGCCAATCATTGATGGTTACAAAAAGCAACGCTCGTAGGTTAAATTCCTCTTCTTTGTGCTCATCCCACACAGGTACACCAGGTTTGCCCCACAATTGTAAAAGTTCATCAACTAATGGCCTTAGGTACACATCAATGTCGTTGCCGGGTTGCTTCGGACCTTGGATGAGCACTGGCATCATAATGAACTTCCGCTTCATGCACAACCAAGGAGGAAGGTTGTAGATGCATAGAGTCACGGGCCAGGTGCTATGGCTGGAGCTCTGCTCGCCAAAAGGATTCATGCCATCAGTACTTAGACCAAATCTTATGTTCCTTGCGTCAGCTGCAAAATCTTTGAACTCTCTGTCGATCTTTCTCCATTGCGTTCCATCAGCGGGGTGTCTCAACTCCCCGTCGGACTTACGGTCCTCTTTGTGCCATCGCAACAACTTGGCATGATCTTTGTTCCTGAACAGGCGTTTCAACCGAGGTATTATAGGAGCATACCACATCACCTTGGCGGGAACCCTCTTCCTGGGTTTCTCGCCCTCAACATCGTCACCAGGGTCATCGCCTCTGATCTTATAACGCAATGCAGTGCATACAGGGCATTCATTCAAATCCTCGTATGCACCGCGGTAGAGGACGCAGTCGTTAATGCATGCATGTATCTTCAGAATCTCTAAACCTAGAGGGCACACAACCTTCTTTGCTTCGTACGTACTGGTGGGCAACTCGTTATTCTTCGGAAACATATTCTTCAACATTTTCAGCAAATTTTCAAATGATGAGTCAGCTACACCTTCCCGTGCCTTCCATTTCAGCAAATCCAGTGTGCAGCCCAGCTTTTTCAGACTATTGTCGAATCCTGGGTACAGTGACTTCGTGTGATCCTCTAACATGCGATCCAAATTCTCCCTCTCCTTGTCAGTTTCGCAGCGTCTCCGTGCATCAGCAATGGTCCGACCAAGATCATCAGCGGGCTCATCATGTGCCTCTTCTTCACCTTCACCAAACCCTTCCCCACCTTCAGCATCATCCTCCATGAAAGTATCACCGAAAAGGTCATGATAGTTGAAATCGATATCATCCTCTTCTTCATCTTCTTCCATTCTAACCCCTCTTTCTCCATGCTTGGTCCAACAATTATAGCTTGGCATGAAACCGTGCCGAAGCAGGTGCATGTGAACGACTCTTGAGGAGGAGTGACCCTTCTCATTCTTACATTCAGCACATGGACAGATAATAAAACCTCGCTGCTTGTTCGCATTTGCCACTACGAGGAAATCTTTCAAACCCGTAGTGAACTCGCCGGAGAGTCGGTTACCGTACATCCATTGCCGATTCATCTGCATTATTATTATATAAAGTATATAATTAACCATCATGCATCTGTTAAACTAACTAGCTAGCTGGAAATAATACAAATCATGAAAGGTTCAAGTTGCTAACCGCGATCACGGAGGTAAAATAAATGAAAACGCTCAAGTGTGTTTCATGCTATCGGGCATTTCATCGAACACCTTGTGTGCATAATAGGAACCAAAAGCATACCCACCACCCCTTGTGAATATTGTGAGCAAATGTGGCTAAGTGCAGCGAGCTGAGTCCTATATATAGGGATGGGCCTTTAGTCCCGGTTCACCTGGACAACCGCGGCTAAAGGCCTTGGGGCCAGCCCGAGGACCTATTCGTCCCGGTTGGTCTGGCCAACCGGGACTAAAGCCCCTCCCCTCCGCCAGCTGTGGGCCGAGCGCGCTGGGCCCAGACTATTGGTCGCGGGTCTCGTCTCGAACCGTGACTAAAGACCCCTATGGTCGCGGGTCCATTATTTTGGGGACTAATGGGGGCGTACCGAAGGCCTATTTTCTACCAGTGTTCTGTAACCTCTAGCCGGTTGTGTACATAAGGCCGGCATGAATAACCCTAGAGGACACGCTCATGACGATCCCATCTATCATGCACCAACGCATAGTTCATTTACATTCTCGCTATCATTGCCATTGGTGTACCTTGTACCCATATACCGTCAATATAATTCAGGCATGAGTAGTTCTTTAACTCCCAAGTGAGGGGCCGCACCTTGGTACAATGTGTGTTCACCTCTCCGCACCGCGTGGAAGCCACAACATGGCATCTATCTCGCAAACCCGTCGGCAAGTACCCATAAAAGCACTCCATGCGGAAGGATTGCATTTCTTCACATTTTGGAAGCATTTAGGACCAAACTACAACATGCTTGAATTTCAAATTTAAATTAGTTTTTATAAATTCACATAAAGTCTTTTAAATGCGCCAAAGTAGCTACAAAGTTTGAAGATCCATAAAAGTTGGTGATTATACATCCCCAAGAATACCGGCCCTGGCAACAATAGCAGACGGGGTGAGGTACTCACGGTGTCCCAAGCCGCCAGGTATATGAGGCTGGCGGATAATAAATTCAAATTAACGCACAGTCCTTGATTTATTTTTACAACAAATTGCTGAGTAGAACGTACGTGGAAAATTTGCTGTGCAGACTATTGCGAGTATATTTCTAGAGTGAGAGACAAATGAATAGAATGAATCGAAGTGTTCCTTTCCATTGATGATTCTGAGTATATATCATCAAGGGAAAAAGAGTGCAATATGATGCTTTGAATTAACATGAATAGTATAGGAAGATACTGCCCCTGACTCTTGCATATCTCGAAGTCGTCAAATACCAATTTCAGAAATATCAAAGTTGGTAGAGACTTCATGAATAAACTAACAAGGTTTTGGCACGATTTGGATTTGCAAGATGTTTATTCCCCGGCTCTTCTAGAGTTCATAGGGATACAACAATTGAATGGCAATATTCATGGTGATATTGCTCTTGATGTATCATGTTTTCATACATGCAACATAAGTAAAATTATCTGCGTAGATAATGGTTTATGATTCAAGAGAACCAATGCCACATGACTAATGGGTGTGGTTTATCATTCCGTGAAGCCATATATGTTAATATGTAGCATCTATTCTCAGAATGATTGGTAGGTATAGCCACCAGAGTCTATTTGGAAGACGTCAATGGAGTGAATGTTCTACCATGTTGTCGTGGAGATGATTCCTGAACCTATCGGGTGAACCTACCCGGTCCAAGGCCCAAGACCTAGGCCCAAAGACAGGTGATATCCCGCGGTTCTAGAAGGCCCAACAGAAGCCCACCCGCAAGACTTGCGGGTCAAGACAAGAACTCATATACGTACTCTACTAGGACTCATGTAACCCCCTCCTGGCTGCATATATAAAGTCAGGGGGAGGAGAGAAAAAGGACATCCAATCTGACAACCAATCTAGGGATCCAATCTAGAGAGAGCAAGATACAAGCCACAACTAGACTAGGCAATACACGGGATCTTGCGATGTGCTTTAGCTCGCACCCTTTGAAACTTCCTTCGAGTAGATTGTACATGTCGCGATACGCGATCATGTTTTCGGCGATTGCGTCACACTCTTTCATCGTCTGTTGCACAATGAGATTGGAGTCTCCGTAGATCATTAATCGAGTAGCTCCACAGGCGATTGCCATCTTCATCCTGTGCAACAGAGCTTCGTATTCTGCGTCGTTGTTTGATGCTGGATCATCTGGTGGAAAGTCCAATCGTAGGACGTATTGCAGTTTGTCTCCCCGAGGGGATATGAGAACAATTCCAGCTCCTGCTCCTTCGTTTCTTTTGGACCCGTCAAAGTACATTATCTAATTGCTCGTGTACTCGGGTGGTCCTGGCGTTTGCAGTTCTGTCTATTCGCTTAGAAATTCCACGAGTACCTGGGATTTGATTGCGTTGCGTCTTGCATAGGTGATGTCCCAAGCGACCAACTCGATGTTCCATTTTGCTATTCTTCCGGATGCCATGGGGTTGTTCATGATCGTCCCGAGTGACGCATCATTAACCACTGTAATAGCGTGTTCCTGGAAATAATGTTTGAGCTTTCGGGTTGTAAGAACGACTCCATACGCGAGCTTCTGGTAATGAGGGTATCGTTGCTTGCATGGCGAGAGCACTTCGCTGATGTAATAGATTGGTCGTTGAACTCCGTACGCTTTGCCTTCCTCAGGTCGTTCGACTACGATTGCTGTGTTGATGACCTGGTTTGTAGCGGCTAGGTACAAGTAAAGTGGCTCCCCTTCTTGCGGTGTTGCGAGGACGCGCCTACTTTGCAATGACCGCTTCAAATCTGCGAACGCTTGCTTAGCTTCTGGTGTCCACTCGAATTTGTCTGTCTTCTTCAACAACTTGTAGAAGGGTAGTGCTTGCTCTCCCAATCGTGCGATGAACCTGCTTAGGGCGGCTAATCGCCCTGCGAGCTGTTGGACACCGCGCAGATTGGTTGGCTCCTTCATGGTTAGGATGGCTTGTATTTTCTCCGGGTTGGCTTCAATGCCTCTGGCGGATAGAAGGTACCCGAGAAGTTTTCCTGCCGGAACGCCAAAGACACATTTGGTCCGATTGAGCTTGATCCTGTATGCGTTGAGGGCGTCGAATGTTTCTTTAATATCCTCAAGGAGTGTGTCCTCAACTCGAGTCTTGATGACAATGTCGTCAACATACACCTGCACGTTCTTGCCAATGAGGTTGGCTAGGCATCTTTGCATGCAGCGCTGATATGTTGCGCCTGCGTTCTTCAGCCCGAAGGGCATTGTCGTGTTGCAGTAGACACCGTGAGGTGTGATGAATGATGTCTTTTCTTCGTCTTCCCTTTTCATCCGGATCTGATTGTATCCCGAATAGGCGTCCATGAAGGAGAGGCGTTCGCAGCCTGCCGTAGAGTCCACGATCTGGTCGATTCGCGGGAGAGGAAAATTGTCCTTGGGGCAATGCTTGTTTAACGACGTGTAGTCGATGCACACCCGAAGGATATCCGTGTTCTTTTTGGGGACTAACACCGGGTTTGCTAACCAGGTGGATATCTTGATCTCCCTGATGAACTTCGCAGCTAGCAATCTGTTTACTTCTTCTCCAAGCGCCTTCTGCTTGGGTTCTGAAAATCGTCGAGTCGTCTGTTTGATGGGTTTAGCATCAGGAAAGACTTCGAGTGAGTGCTCGGCAAACTCCCTGGGTATTCCTGGCATGTCTGAGGGCTGCCAGGCGAAAATTTCCCAGTACTCACGGAGGAGTTTGACGAGCGCGCCTTCCTATGCTTGCGAGAGGGTTGTTGAGACCATTGCTGTCTTCGCAGAGTCTGTCGGGTGCACTTGATGTTTTCGGATGTCGCTGTTTGCGCTAAACTCAAGTTCAGGCGCGTTTTTCTTCGTGAGGGGCATCACGGAGTGGTCCGTGGTCTTTGCCAGCTCTTGAAGTTCTTCTTGCGTCCCGAAAGACTTTGCGATCTCATTGAATTCAATGTCGCACTTGTTGGATTTCTGAAAGTCTCCGTCGATGGTAATTACGCCGTTTTCTCTAGGTAACTTGAGCTTCAGATAGGCGTAGTGTGGTACTGCCATGAATCTGGCGAACGCTGTTCGGCCCAGAATGGCGTGGTACTGTGATGGCCAGTCGAGGAACTCTCTTCTGTAGTTGGTCCGAGTGCCCAGCACGACTTCTAAGTTGATTGTTCCGAGTGGACGGACTGCCTTGCCCGGGACTATCCCGTGGAAGGATGTTTCCGATTCCGGGAGGCCGTCCAGGTTCTTGTTCATCCGACGGAGTGTATCCGCATAGATAATGTTGAGGCCACTGCCACCATCCATGAATACCCGGGCTAGGTCGTAGTTGCCAATTTGTGCTTGGATGACGAGGGCGGCGTGTCCTGGTCGATAGACTCGTGGCGGGTGATCTTTCATCGAGAACGTGATTGGCTGGTCTGCCATCTTCAAGTACTCGGTCTTCGTTGGCGGTGTCTGCACTGCCATGCACAACTGCCTTGTGTTAGTCTTTTGAGCTCTGCGAGAGGGGCATACCTTCTGGATCATCGCGAGTTGTCCTGCTGAGTTCGGGTAACCATTGGCTCCGGCGTTCTGCGGCGGTGGTGCGGGCAGTGCAGCTAGCGCCATGTTTGGATTTGCTGGTGGAGGTGGTGGTGGTGGCGGGTGGAATCCTGTGTGCCCTCCTCCCGGAAGCGACGGGTAATTTTGAGTGGAGGCAGATCTTTTCCTTGCGAGTGCGTCCGAGATGTCGATAAACTTTCGGCAATCCTTAAGAAGGTGTGTTGCCTTAGTTTTGCCCGTGCGCTTATCTGTGAATAGATGTAGCGAGCAGTATGCATCGAGGTCTTCCTCGGGGGATTTTTCTTCAGTCTTTGGTTTCCACTCGCGGTTTCCACGGCGACCAGAGTCGCGGCTTCGCGTGAATTCAGCTTCGACCAATTCCTCTCTATCCTCATGATCGTAATATTTTCTTCTTTTTCTTCGGCCATGACGGTCGTCTTCGTGTGCGGGTGATGATGCTCTCTTATTGCGCACCGCATCTTCTCCATTAGCCCATTTTTCGGCTATGATCATTAGCTCCCCAATAGTCTTGGGTGCAGCTCTGCCTAGTTCTTCTCTGAATGTTGTTCTTCGAGCGCCTTTTGCGAAGGCTTCAATCGCTACTTCTTCTGAGATAGTTCCCGCGGTGTTCCTGAGCGTAGTCCATCGCTGGATGTACTTGCGTGTGGATTCGCCACTTTTCTGCTTGCATGCTCGCAGTTCTTCGATTGTGGCTGGCCTCTTGTAAGTCGACTGGAAATTTTTGCAAAAATCGCGGTGCAAATCGTCCCACGATGCGTAGCAAGATTTTGGTCTTCTTTCTAGCCAACTGCGGGCCGCGCCGGTGAGATGCAAATTGAGGTATTGCATAGCCGTGTTCTTGTTCCCACGTTGGCATTTTACTGCCGTGAGGTAGTCGCTTAGCCATTGAGAGGGCTCGAGTGAGCCGTCGTACTTCGTCACTTCCGTGCTGAGCTTGAACCTTTTGGGTAGAGGTGCCTCGCGGATACTGCGAGCAAAACAGAGTGCTCCGCAGGTTTCGTCATCCGAGGAGCCGGACGAAGAACGCTCGCGATATCACGAAGCCCTTGCCTTATCCACCCTTTTTTGGGCGAGATCCGATCGCGCGTCGTATTCTGGCCGGTCGCGATCGGAGTCCTTCCTTGGTTCCTTGCTTCGTTTCCTCGAGCGGCTGCTATGATGCCGCGAGCTCTTGTCCCTCGGGCTATCTTCACTGCTGCTTCGACTGTCGCCGCGGCGTCTAGCTTCTTTTCCTCGACCGCGACGCGGTGACTTGTCCTTCCTTGGTGAAGAGCTTCTGTGCCTGCGGGGCGTCTCTTTATCTTTCTCCTTCTCCTGCTGCTCTTCAGCCTTCTTGCGGTCGTGAGAGGCGAGCCTTGCGGCTGCCAGTCCTAGTCCTTTGCGTATTTGCTTGTACTGCTCTGCTCGAGGATCGCTTTCTGTCGGTTGGTTCATCTGCATGTAAGTTGCCGCGGCTAGAACCGCAGCGGCGGGAGTTTGCTGGTAGACGTTGCCATCGTCGTCGACTCTCATGAAGGAGGGTGTTACCGACCGGCTAGTCCCGGCTAAGGACTCGTGGTTCCTGGATGATGACGCGTGTCCCTTCCTCACAGGTCGGGTACCGACTGAGGGTGCGAGGGACAGTTCGGCTCGTCGTAAGCTTGATTCGTCTGCCTCCCTTCTGCGACGAGCCAGATCTGCTCGGGCGTTTTTCATGGTTGTTGCCGCTCTCACTAGATGGTAGTGGTAGCCGGTTAGATCCTCGTGTGGCGCTCCTGCCGCGGGTGGCTGGCTTGTTCGCGTGGCCTCCTTGGCTCGGTTCCAGGCCTCCCGCGAGACGCCGATTATGTTGCGCTCCGTCGCGCTGAGCTCGGTTTCTTGAGGCTGTTCCGATCCTGCCATGCAGACTTGGGCCAGTCGTGGCCCGTGTGTCCTAGGCGTAGGTTGGAGAGCTCTTCGTACCCGAGATGGTTCCTCTGTCGAGAGGGTATGGTAATCGTTGGTGTTGAAGCGGATGGATTCGCCACTTTTCCCCGGAGGGAAGCGCGAGTCGACGGCTCCAGATTCAGATTGCGATTCATCCGAGAAGTGGAGGATTCCGTCCCTGTTTGTCACGAACTTGGGGCTCCCGAACGTCAGGGTGACGCTCTTCTCCAGATCTTTGAATACCGGGCGTGATTCCGGCGAGTGAGGCGTGACCACGACAGATCCGATCCGTATAGGATTGCTTGGAGCCGTAGTCGATGGTCTCCAACGGGAGTTGGTTGTCGATGAAGCCGAAGATGCCGGTGATCTAGCGCCCGCCGTTCCCACAGACGGCGCCAATTGTCGAATCCCTGACTCAACAAATCCCTTCGGTGAACCTATCGGGTTTCGATTAGGAGAACCCATGAGCGCTGGTGGAATCGTCGGCTAGACAGGGGGCGAGATTTACCCAGGTTCGGGGCCCTCATAGAGGTAAAACCCTTACTCCTGCCTCTTGTCGATCTGTATTGATGATTAGATCGGTTATAAAGGTGGTGCTCAAATCGAGAGTAGGTCTCGAGTTCAAAGCTTTTGGGTCGTGCGGTATTGCTTGGTCCTCTTCCGGGGGGGATCTCCTGGCCTTATATAGATGGCCAGGTCCCGAATCCTACCCGGAGAGGACTCGAACTCTAGCTAGGTCGGTTAGATGTTTCCTACCTTAACCCGCAAGTTAGTGCGGGTGGGCTTCACGTGGGCCTTCTGGAGTATTCCTAGGGCTCCTCTTCTTGGGCCTTCACCTTGGGCCTGAGAGGGGGTGTCCTTATTCGCAGGGTCCAGGATCCATATCTTCGTCAGCTGCTGCCCCCGCTGTTGTTGTTGCAATGCTTTTCCTAAGAAAGCATACACCCCTTGAAGTTTTTCACCATTGGAGTACATATCATTGTTGAGGATGGCGAAAGCTGCTTCCGCATTTTCTGCTGCGGTTTTGTATATAGGTTCGCCTCTGGCATCTTTGTCGTTTACTTGCTTTTGCCAAGATGGGTTGTGAAACCTTTCTTTTGGCGGCAGTACTTCCGGTCTTACAATTCCGGGTAACCTTGTAGGTTTAATTCCAGATCTATTCTTTCTCTCGTATTCCTCGATTTCTTCCTTCATGAGCTTGATGTCATCCTGGGTTTTTTGGAGGTGTTCACGAGTTCTGAATAGATGTTGCTGCTGCCTTTGGAGAGCTTGTCTCCTGGCTTCTAGCACTTCAGGGGGTTCGTGCAATCCCACTGGTGTTTGCAGTAACTCCTGTTCTTCTTGTTCTTTCATTGGCGGAACAAGGATTTCTTTTGTTTTCTTCTCCGAAGGTTTCACTCCGCTTGCGTCTCCTACTTCCGGGCTTTCATTGGCTGGATCAACCAATTTCTTCTTTCGGAGTTTATACTGGGGATTTTTAGCAGCTTTGTGTTTCTTCTTGGAAGAGGGAGGTTTCCTGCAGGGTTCTTCCTCTGTCAATTCTTTGACATCGGGGAATTTTGGAGAGGTTTCTCCTTCTTCTCTCTCTTCCTCTGGCGGAGGCGTTCTAGGGCTTTCCTGACTGTCGGCATCCGTGTTTTCAGCCGGTTTTGCCATCAGTACTTCATGGAATCCCTCTTGGAAGGATTTGACCTTTCTTTCGAAAGCGTCTTCGTCTTCGTCTTCGGTCTTGAAGTGATCCGATCCGGGTTCCGACTCTAATCTAGCCTCAATGGCGGCTAGTACAGAGTCAGCTTCCGAGTGCGTCGTGATGTTGACGGACGTCGGATCTTCCACCTCTGTTGTGGGATGTTGTTTTCTGCCTCCTGCACGGGATTACCTTCATCCGTGTTTTCGGCGATCTCGGATTGCACCATACCGACAAAGTGTGATTCACTTGTATGTCGGCGATCTGAGCAGAACCAGGTATCGTAGTCATCTTCGACTGGGTATAGGGCGGGTGGGATAAATTTGCTTCCACCGCAAAACCCCATGGCCTCTGCAGTTAATCCGATAAAGATATTTGTAGATCCAATCGGTAACACGCGGGCACTTACCAGATGATTTTGCGCCGGTATGTAAGATCCATTCTCGAGGAAGCGTCCAACGTCGTTGTCGAATTCCAAGCTTCCGACAGTTATGGAACTGCCGATTCCGCCGAGTATCCCAGATCGAAACTTAACGCCTGACGTCGCCGGCCCCACGGTGGGCGCCAACTGTCGAGACATCGTAGTAGAATTCATAGACGGGGGTGCCATGAGACTACTGATAGAGATGTGGGGGGACGTGATTGTGCGAAGAACAATGACACAGGGTTTTTACCCAGGTTCGGTACGGCGCAGTAATGCGACGTTCCTACTCCTGCAATCTCACTATTCAGGACTAAAGCCTGTAAATACAGAGTACAACGTGAGATTCTATTAGCTTCTCGTCAAGGATCAACCTCTCGGCGAGTTAGCCTTTAGCTTCTTGTCTATCTATCATATCTCCCGTCCGGCTTTATATAATAGCCGGATTAGGGCATACAGAATAGGAAACCTAGAAGATTACGGTAACCATTAACTTGGAAAGTAAGGAATCCGCCTTCTACTCCAAGCCAGATCACGTGGGCCGCGATCCGGGTTCTTCTAGAATCCGGCTTCTGTGCATCAGCTTACTAGGCCGCCCAATGGACCGTAATCCACTACCACTTGGACCACCCGGGTAATCCGGCACTTTAGACTGCCACCTGATATGCCCTTATTCGGCATATATCCGACACTTTCCCATAATGATGGACATATATGGCTCAATGAGGTTCTCATCAAGAATGCTGAGAATAGAAGCCCTCGGGTGTCGGTGTCCTCAAAATCTTCCTCCTCTGCAGTAGTAATATCTCTTTCAGCTTGCCTTTGGTGACGTCTAAGCACCTCATGGTCTGAAGAGAGTGCCTCTCACACGAAACCGCTTGAAATCCTTTTCTTTGAAGACAGAAGGCTTCAGTGAAGCCGAAAAGCCAACATTGAAAATTGCCTAAAATAAGGTTTACGGATTATTGGATATATAAACAATTTTCCAATTGAATTAATCCATAAATATAGTAGATAAAACATGGCTAGAAATAAATGAATTATACTAGACATATGATCTACAATAAGGTATGAAATAAACAAGTCTAAACAAATTGGAAATAGTAGAAAACGTAGCATCATGTCAAACGGAAGCGTAATGCGCACTTACGATCGATATAGAGGCAGAAACGCTGACGTTGGCTGGAGCAGGCATGTTGTCGAAGAGGTCATCGTCGTCGTCCTGTTGTCAAAGAAGCCAATAGTCGTGCGGTAGCTATCGCCAAAAATCTTATCGACATTCTCCCATATAGGATCCGAAGTGATGGGGTTCTATAGGTCTATTGTCCCGTCATGCGTTGCATGCCACGGCATGGGATGGAGAAGCCGTGCTCGTGAACCGCATATGAGATGTGCTTGTTGGTATGTGTCTAAATGAGATGAGGGGGCTCTCTTTTATAGGCACATTAGGAGGCGAGTGGGCACCGTAGAAGAGGAAACGAAGAGACGGGAGACGAGTTTAACAGCCAACGGCCGAAGCTTAACAACGCTCCATTCACTTGCATTCGTTTCCCACCAGTGCAAAAACATTTGGGCTTCGCATCTGTGCATATTCAACCATTCGTGTGTAACAAAAATAAGACAATGCGTACACGTGACATAGTTCCTAGATCGGCTCGTTCCCGCCGGGCGTGTCGTGATGAGGCGGGCGACAGAAGAGGACCGCCGTGTACTCTTTTATTCTCATGCTCATCGACCAAATAAAAGAGACTCCCTTATAAGGAGGTTAAAATTCCAATTGACTAGCAATATAGGATTAAATGTTTTTTTTTGAGCAAAACAGACCTAAGCTTTATTAAGGTGATAGTATGTTTACAGAAACTCCCATCTCAGTGGGGGCTGAGAACCAAATATGCCTTCCAATAGGAAGAGTAGTAGCTACTCTAGCTAGATTATGAGCTTCCATCAGAAATTCCCTTCTCTCATGCTTGAAGATCACCTCCGAAAATCTTCCTCTTCTATTCTTTATCTCCTTTATAATCATGCAATGTTGTCCCTTCTAGCGTGCTTCTATAATTTCAGTTATCACATTCTGACAATCGGAAGAAACATGGACACGCCTCACTTGAACATCCTCTGCCAATGCTAGTGCTTCCGAACATGCCAAAGCTTCCAGTACCTCGGGATTAGTAACGCCATCAAAAGTAACAACCGATGCACCTACAAACTGACCATCTGAACTTCGACAAATTGCAGCCACAGCGCCTTTCTGCAATTGTTTGGCAACAGCCCCATCCACCTGAATCTTGGCCATATCTTCGCGAGGTGGAGTCCATATTGCATGTAGAGTTCTTGGAACCATTACTCTCTCCGGTTTGCGATTCGCATAGCCGATCTCCTCAAGGTATCTAGTAATAAACATGTGGGTAGATAGCGGAGAACGATGTTCTCCTTCATGTATCAACTTTCGCCTCGCCCACCAGATAGCCCATAATGTGACCAGTACCTCAATGAACCGAGCCTGGCTGAGACTTTCACTTAAGGAAAACAACCACAGCCTAGCGTCGTCCGTCTCATCTCCGAACAGGGGTACAGCAAGATCATCTTCTTTCATCGCCCACACGCTCCTCGACATGTTGCAATCAAGAAGTGCGTGCCTCCACGTGTCCGTAGCCGATAAACAGATGGGGCATACCGCAGTAGCCGCCATGCCCCTACTTGCCCGTAGATCCCCCGTAGGTATCGACGATTTTGCAAGCCTCCACGCGAAGATTCTCACCTTCGAGGGGACCTTGACCTTCCACAGCTTTTTCCAACCCTTCTCCGCCTCCATTGCGTTTGAGTTGGATGATCTTCCATCCCAATAATCCTCCCTGCGCCGTTTCGTTTCCATTATTGCATGATATGCCGATTTTACCGTAAAAATACCTCTTCTATCATAGTGCCACGCCCAAAAATCCCGCTGTCTCACATAGCTTATGGGTATCTCCTTCACTGCCTCTACATCCATCGGTAGCATGCATGCCTCGAGCACTTCCAACTTCCATGTTCTGGTGGCCAAACAGATTAACTCCGAAACCCAAACAGGAGGTGTTTCGGCAGTGCACACCACAGGTCTTAGCTGGTGATCCCGGGGCACACAGTTATCATTCCAGATACGTGTACTCTCTCCATCTCCGATTCTCCTTATAAGTCCAATTTTCAGAACATCTCGTCCCTCACACAGAGATCTCCAAATTTGAGACGGATGCGAGCCAAGTGAAGCTGAGAGGATATCACAGTTTGGGAAGTAAACTGCCTTTAAAATTCTAGCACTCAACGTATCCGGCTCCTCAAGAATGCGCCACACCTGGCGAGCCAATAGTGCGAGGTTAAAAACCTCCACATCTCTAAACCCGAGGCCTCCTTGATATTTCGGCATTGTCATGGCATCCCAAGAAACCTACGCTGCCTTCCTTTCTCCTTTTTTGCAGCCCCACCAAAACTTCCTAGTCATTGAAGTGATATGTTCACACAATCCTTTCGGCAATTTGAATAACGCCATCGAATATGTTGGCAATGCCTGGATAACGGATTTAATAAGAATCTCCTTACCACCTACGGACAATGCCTTCTCCATCCACCCCTGGAGCCGTTTCCACAAGCGGTCTTTAAGATACGAAAAGGCACCGTTTTTGGACCTCCCAACGTCCGATGGTAGCCCCAAATATCTTTCTGTTAAAGAATCGTTCTGAACATTAAGGATCCCTTTGATTTCCTCCTTGATTTCTGCTGAGCAACCTTTACTAAAAAAGATGGATGATTTATCATTATTAATCCGTTGACCCGAGGCCGAACAGTAACTGTTTAGGATCTCCGTTACCCTCGAAGTCTCCGCTTCGGAAGCCTTGCAGAAGAGAATACAATCATCCGCAAATAAAAGGTGATTCACCTTCGGAGCCATCTCCGCAATCTTGACTCCCATCAACTCAGCATTATTCATCGCTCTTTTAAATAAGCATGACAACCCCTCAGCGGCCAACAGAAAAAAGTAGGGAGAGATGGGATCTCCCTGCCTAATACCTCTCGATGGTTTGAATTCCTCCGTCTTCGAACCGTTAAAAAGGACCGAGAAAGTAACAGAAGTGACACCTCTCATAATTGCTTGAACAAAACGAGATGCAAAACCTAGTTTCATCATTATTGCCTCCAAATAATTCCATTCTAGCCGATCATATGCCTTTTGCATATCAAGTTTCAAAGCAAAGCTCGCCCTACTCTTGCTCTTATCTTTCTTCATGAAATGCAAGCACTCGAAAGCCGTAATAACATTGTCGGTTATTAGGCGTCCAGGAACAAAAGCTGATTGCTCCTCCGAAATAATCTCAGGTAAAAATTTCTTCAAACGGTTAGCTACCACTTTCGAGGCAATTTTATATACCACATTGCACAAGCTTATAGGTCTGAACTGCGAAAGGAAATTGGGTTTTTGTACCTTAGGAATAAGTACGATGAACGTCCTGTTTATTTCCTCCGCCGTATCTTCACCATCAAGACTCCGAATTACAACCTTCGTGAGTTCCTCGCCGCATAAACTCCAATTTTTCTGGAAAAAATGTGCTGGGAAGCCATCTGGACCAGGTGATTTCGTTGGGAACATCTGAAAAAGAGCAACCTTTACCTCCTCCGAACTATACTGTGCGAGAAGAGATTCATTCATCTCTGGCGTCACCCTACATGGAACATGCGATAACATTTCCTCTATCCCAACCGTTCCTTCTGTTTCATATAAGTTTTTATAGAAACTCGCTGCCATAGTGTGCAACTCCCTCTCATCCGTGCATATCGAGCCATCATCCCTTTGTAAGCTCTCCACTCTATTCTTCCTTCTCCGATTACTCGCCTTGAGATGAAAGAATCTCGTATTCTTGTCTCCTTCTTGTAGCCACTGTACCCGGGCTCGTTGTCTCCACATAATCTCCTCCCTTGCCGATAATTCAACCATCCTCTCTTCTATCTTCTTCTCCTCATACGAAGGTCCGAGCCGGTGTGGGTCTCCTCGTAGGACTTTGAGGCGGGTCCTTAGCTCACGCAGCTCAGTCCGAACCGCCCGAAAGGATTCCCGCCCCCACGTTGCACACTGCTTCCCTAACCTCTTGAGTTTCGCATGCAACTCCTTAGCATTGTCCGCCTTGTCTTCTCCCCAAGCTGCAGCAACGAACGTTTTGAACTCCTCATGTCGTTCCCACATTACCTCATAGCGGAAAGGTTTTTTCAAAGCAATCCTCTGATTGCAAGCTTCTAACTCGTTCAGAAGCAGTATCGGACAGTGATCAGACTTAATAGCCATGAGGTGAGTCACGGATGCAAACGGAAATCTCGCACACCACTCCGGTGATGCCAAAGCACGGTCCAAGCGTACACGACAGTACTCATTATTCGGCAATCTCCTCTCAAAGGTCCAGTCACGCCCTCTTTAACCAATGTCGCAGAGCTCACACGCATCCACAGCCTCCCAAAAGTTATTAATCTGCCACATCTCACGCTCGTTCGGCCCCATTTGCTCCTCTTGTCTCAACACCTCATTGAAATCACCGATACAAACCCACGGTAAATCGCAATCCGCCTTGAGGAACCTCATCATGTTCCATGTTCTATAACGGAGACTTCGGTTTGCCTAACCGTACCACGCTGTAATTCGCCAAGTTTCCTTCCCTGCCTCTCTCACCTCCATATCAATGTGATACTTTGAATAGTTCCGCAAAATCAGATTTACCGGCTGCCTCCAAAATATGCCAAGACCTCCACTTTTTCCCGTGCTTCCAACTGCAAAACACGCATCAAAACCTAATGTGCTTGTCAAACCTTCCACTCTAGCTTTCGCAATCTGTGTTTCCATTACACACAAGATTGCAGGCGAATGTATACGCGCGAGGTCGCGCAGCTCGTGAACTGTCGCGGGATAGCCCAAACCGCGGCAGTTCCAGCCCATAGAACTCATTGGGTTCGGCGGTCCCCCTCCTCATCCGGGGCCGCCGCGGTTCCCATCACCTTCTCTGTCACATCCAACTTGCGTAGTTTTGATCGCTCCCTTGGCGACACATAAGAGGGGAGTAACGGTGGCGTAACCCCATCTAGTTTCTCTTCCGAATCTCCCACCTCATCAGTTTCACCAATCAGCTCTTCTCGTGGCATCTCCTCCATATTAAGCTTCCTCGATATAGTACTCTTCCCCTTGTTCTTCCCCTGTTCATCCACCGGTTTTAAAGGGCTTTGGGCCGTGTCCTCGTCGTCTGCATCAAGCTCAGCCTCTCCCGACGACCTTTTCCGAGAATTAGAGGAGGAGCTCCCCCCCTCGACCTCTGCCACGACCCCTTCGGCCTCTAACAGCTGTCACACATTTAATGCACAAGCGGCGGTAGAAGTAACCTTCTCATTTCCAAAAACAAATGATGGATGAACTTTTGTATCACATACGACCTCATACTGAGATCATCCAAAAGGAAAAGTTGTTTGACGTGACCAGGCCACTAATGTAGACCTAGGGCTTTTGCTCGGTGGTGAGCACCCCTTTCGCCCCGGCTCGGCTACCACCCTTTGTAAAAAGGTGCAGAGCTGAGGCTGGGACGAGCAGGACGCCTCGTGTGGGGGTCTTTTGTCTCAGTTGGAGCCACCAACCGAACATCAATCTTATTGTTTGAGGTGACCAGGCGCAACTCTGTCATGGGTAATAGTTTGCTATGTTAGGCCAAAACTGGTTTTAAACAATAAGATTGATGTCCGGACAGTGGAGCGGCACATGCAGCAAGATTTTGTAAACATTAGTAATAACTGAGGAAAATGAAGAAGAAAAAATTGAGATAACCACAACTGTTATGTTTTGCGGTGGTCCGAGATGTTGGGTCATGGCTAGGATTCTCATTTCCTTTGGGGCATTGAACAACAATGCAAAACATCACTTTATTCCATTAAGTGACGGAGTAACAAACAGATTTAGGAAATTACATGGGATCATAAAAAGAGACGTTCCTTCCTCTTTCAGCCGAATGGAGAAAAAAGAGAGTAATTTTAAGACTCAGCTCCGGACCATACTTGAAAGAATGCAGAAATTTTTGAAAAGAAACTATATAAATAAATTGGAAAGGATAAATTTCTCCGCGGAATAACGCTGTCACCCTCAGCTGACTGGATGGGTCAAGGGTTGGCAACTAACACACTGGCATGGTGCTAGGGCGCGGCCCCATTTGCTGGCCGGCCCCCGGGCCGTCTTTGACGATGAAGACGCTGCTCATCCCAAACACCGTATGGCGATCGAAGTGGCAATGCATGAACCACACACCTGACGACCAAGCAAAATACATATAATTAATTAGGTACATATACAACACATACATACATACATATACATACAAAGGATTTGTTGAATGAAAAAGGATAAGCAGGTTACCAGGATTTGTTGCGTGGAAGCGGATGGCGGCCCAGCCAGACCTGGGCACGGTGACGGTGTTCTGGTATGGTGGATCCCTGAGGTTGTAGGTTGCCGGGTCGGTGACATTGTTGTAGTTCCCCAACCCTCTCCCAACGACGTAGAAGGCGTAGCCGTGCAGGTGCATGGGGTGGTTCTCGGCGCCGAGGATGGCGGTGTCCTGGAACACCACCTCGACGACGGCGCCGTACTCCACCATGGTGACCTTGGTGCCTTTCTTGGAGGCGGTGTAGTTTCTTGACACGACGGGGTCGGTGAAGTTGAAGAAGAAGGTGGGCTTGTCGGGGAAGTCCTCCTGGTAGACGTCGGTGGGGGAGGTGTTGTTCTTGATGTGGTAGTAGTAGGCGTCGAGGATGTCGACGCGTTTAACGGGGTCCTCGAAGCTGACGTTGTTGAGGCTGGCCCCGAGGCGGTTGTTGAGTCGGCCGGCGCAGGTCCCGGGGCCCGTGGTGCAGGGGAAGGAGTTGACGGCTATGGTGATGAGCATGTGCTTGTCCACCGTCTTGGGCACGTTCGCCGGGTGCGCCGGGCTGTCGAGAGACCGGAGCTGGGCCGTGTACCCGATGGCGATGTTGTCGGAGGCGGTGGAGTTGGAGGGCGGAAGGGTGGGGCCGACGGTCGGACCGGCGGCGCCCCTGTAGTGCAGGATGGCCGTGGCGGTTTTGTTGGAGGCAAAGTTAGGGTTGGAGGCGTAGGGGCGCGAGCCCATGTAGTAGTTGCCCCGCGGCTGGTCGGTGGTGAGGAGCACGTCCATGGTCTGCCCGGGCGAGATCATCATGGTGTCGACGGTGAAATTCTTGAGGTAGCGTCCGTCGGTGCCGACGACGGTGAGCTTGTGGCCGGCGATGCTGAAGAACATGTCGTTGTCCATGCCAGCGTTGATGATCCGGAGCAGGTAGGTGTAGCCGGCGTCGACGGTGAGCTCGTATGTCTCGTTCTTGTGGCCCCTGTAGATATCTTTGGTGGAGCAGCGGACGAGGTCGCCGGGCATGCCGTTAATAGTGTGTGCGTCGGAGCTGTTGATCTCGCCGCCCCTCACGATGTGATCCTCGAAAACATGATGAAGATCGCCCTTCCACCACTCGCCTGCATATTTGGGTTTTTACATTTGTAAACAAATTAAGAGAATTAATATATAAGAGATGCACTTTGATGAGATGTAATGTACTACTTACTGAGGATGATGGTATGGTCCCCGTGCGGTGTCTTGGGTTCGAATGGGTAGTATTTGCCTTCCTCGGGGTGGACGATGAAGGCGCCATGGATGCCGGCACGGTCCAGCGCGCTGTGTGCGTGCCACCACAGGGTGCCCTCCTCCTCGGACAAGATGATGTGGTAGGTGAAGTTTTGGCCTGGCTTGATGGGGCACTGCGTGATGAGCTCGGGACCGTCGAACCACGGGTTCCGGGGCTGGTCCACGCCATGCCTGCGCATACATTTACAACATATATCAACTCATATCTCCTTCCTTCTCGACCATTTCCATTGTGATTACGATTCATTTGATAACCTTATTAGTTCGGGGAGTTGGGGGATTACATGACTCAGTTTTTTCCTTCTTCTCTATAACCAGCTAGCTAGCAGGTTAACTAAGTACGAGTGCATGCATGAATGATCATGTTTACCAGTGGATGGTGATGCCCCTGCTTCCCTGGTTGCTGACATGGACGGTAACGTTCTCGCCCCTGCGCGCCGTGATGGTCGGCCCGGGCCACTGCCCGTTCACGGTCAGCATGGTCTTGTTCTGGCACAGCCTGCTGTACTTACTGTCCTTGACCTGCAGTTGGTAAAAACGATCACACAAATCAGTCAGTAGCTGCAATACATATATCAAGGAAAATGCAAGGAACTCGATCGTATGCTTACGATGAACTCGTATGTGTTGTGCACATGGCCGGCGCCCTCGGCCAGGCCAGCTGCTGCAAGCAACGCAGCGAGAAACCAGAGCGTCTTCCATGCCACCATTGCCACTAGCGTCAGGGGGTTGTGGTAGGTGATGTAGCAAGCTTGCTTGTTGTGGTGTTGAAGCATATGCGTGAGCTACTTATAGCGGAGGTATGGAGCTGCACCGCGTGCTTCACATGATCTCTCAGTTAGCTGGCACCTGGCAGCGGATGGAGGCTTCCTCGTCAGCTGCCTCATTGTTAACTAACAGATTGATTATTAGTGTTAACGATTCAAAACATACACTTGGATAGCCCTAGCCGCCCCAAGTTAACATACGTACATACATTTGGAAGCTTGCTAGGGTTACAGAGCCGCCCGCCCCATATTCATACTTGGAGATTTTAGTTAATTACACCTCATTAATTTGTACGTACTACTAGCTAGCTGCTAGGTTAATTAGCAGTATAATCTGTTTTGCGGGAGACGTATAGTTTGTGCTTGCAGACATATATATATAATTCTTTGCTGCCCCAAAACAAATTTTGCTATATCACATGCATTTTGCTAGCTATAATTTGTGCTTTCAGACGCAGCGCAATCAAATGTCAAACGCCCTCTCGATCATGATTATGATTCGTTTGTCAACTAGATCTGACAGCTAAAATGCCCGGCATCCAGCATGCCAACGGCTACATGGTGCACAGCGAGATGAGATACTCTTGTTTCCGGGGGAGGGAAGCTGCTATCTGCGTGGTGGATGCAGCAGACACGCACGCAATGGCTTAAAATACCAGCTACTCTCTGATCACCTCACATGAGCTCCGTCAACTGGCAGATTTGAGTCTTCCACAGATCGCGGCTGCGCACCACGCCCATTTCAGACCCGATCTACTTGGAATATGCAATACACTCAGCCAATCAAATTCATGGCAACTGATCTTCCAACCACATGTCAAGTGGACCCATCCAATGCATTTTATTATAACATGAATGCAAGAAGCTCAACCCACGATGAATTACTGTTAACTCTTCCAATGCAAACTATATACTCCTTGAACCCATAATGAAACAAAGAAAATTTTGATTATTGTTCATCTACTTGGAACATAAGCCAATCAAATCCTCCCAACTATTCATCCAACGCTGTTATTTGGACTGCATTATAACATGAATGCATTAAGTCCAGGCGATGGCTAACTATCCTACCAACCAGTACTACCGGCGAAACCTACAGCGCCCAGGTTCATGCACCGGATCAACAGACACCATACAACTCACAATGGTGACTAAGCAGCATATACACATAGATTTTGTTTTGATAAAGGGAGATTTTATTACTTAATGTAATATTACACCCAGACTCTGCACATCGAAGATGCACACAGCTGAAAAACCGAACTCAAGTAGTGTGGCGAATTACAAAACCAAGTAGAAATGCCTAAAGGGCTGGGGTCCAATCCGTAAATTATACTGCCACCCATGTTGGAATAAAAAGTCCATCACCGTATCCTCCAGTCTGATACATACCTCCAAGAAAAGATCCCGGTGCTCCATATACTAGTGGAAACAACAGCTTCCGTTCAGGGCTAGAAAAGGCATTAGTCCTGGTTGCATCAAAATACGGGACAAATGCTATACATTGGTCCCGGTTTGTGCGCCCGAGGCAGCAGAAATCGCCTCAGGGCATTGATCCCGGTTTGTTAGCAAGCATTTGTCCCGGTTTGTGGCATGAACCGGGACCAATGCCTCGCCACATGCCACGTGGCACGCGCAAGGGCATTGGTCCCGGTTCTGCCCCCCTTCCCCCTACATATACTGCCTCCTAGCTGGCCCCCTTGACTCTTTTTTTTTTCTTGGAGGAGTGAGAGAGCTGGGTGCTATTGTGTGTTATTTTACTATGCACACAAGGTGTTCGACGAAATACCCGAGCCACACATTAACTCACAGAAAATGGTATCTTCGACCGACGTTAGCAAACTTATCTTTTTCATCCGTAATTGATACATAAAAAAGTTATATTTGTCGATGTACGGTGGTCATTTCTCTATTGAAGATGTTATTGTAATGTTTTTTATAAACTTAATTATACGATGCAGAGAGATGCACAGCAACGATGGATGTACGGTGACCGACGCACTTCCGAGTATATGGCAGGCCTAAATGCATTTCTTGCTGTAGCTCAGGCGAACAAAGATAGCGGCTTTATGTGTTGCCCATGTGTTGATTGTCGGAACGTCAGAGAGCACTCTTCCTCGAGAGTATTTCACGGCCACCTACTTCGGAGAGGTTTCATGTCCAACTATAATTGCTGGACCAAGCATGGAGAAAGAGGGGTTCTGATGGAAGACAATGAAGAAGAAGAAGAAGAAGATCATTTGTTCCATGAATACGGTGATACTGCAATGGAATACAATGCAGAAGAAGTAAGTGATCAAGAACGGGATTAGAAGAGCCCGATGATGATCTTGGCCGAGTTATTGCTGATGCAAGGGAAGACTGTGAAAGTGAATTGGAGAGGTTGACGCTGGACAACATGTTACAGGATCATAAAAATTTGTTGTACCCAAATTGCGAAGATGGCAGCACAAAGCTCGGTACCACACTGGAGTTGCTGAAATGGAAGGCACAGAACGGTGTGACTGACAAGTCATTTGAGAGTTTACTTCAATTAATGAAGCCGAAGCTTCCGAAGGATAACGAATTGCCTGAGAGTACGTACGAAGCAAAGAAAGCTCGCTGCCCTCTAGGATTAGATGTGCAGAAGATACATACATGCATTAATAACTGCATCCTCTACCGCAGTGAGAAGTACGAGAATTTGGATGAATATACGGTATGCACTGCACTGCGGTATAAGATCAGAGCTGACGAAGATATGGATCCTGGACCCTGCGAATAAGGACACCCCCTCTCAGGCCCAAGGTGAAGGCCCAAGAAGAGGAACCCTTGGAATACTCCAGAAGGCCCACGTGAAGCCCACCCGCACTAACTTGCGGGTTAAGCTAGGAAACATGTAACCGACCTAGCTAGAGTTTGAGTCCTCTCCGGGTAGGACTCGAGACCTGGCCATCTATATAAGGCCAGGAGAGCCCCCCTGGAGGAGGACCAAGCAATACCGCACGATCCAAAGCCTTGAACTCGAGACCTACCCTCGATTCGAGCACCACCATTATAACCGATCTAATCTTCAATACTGATCGACAAGAGGCAGGAGTAAGGGTTTTACCTCTACGAGGGCCCCGAACCTGGGTAAATCTCGCCCCCTGTCTAGCCGACGATTCCACCAGCGCTCATGGGTTCTCTTAACCGAAACCCGATAGGTTCACCGAAGGGATTTGTTGAGTCTAGGATTCGACAATTGGCGCCGTCTGTGGGAACGGCGGGCGCTGGATCACCGGCATCTTCGGCTTCGTCGACAACCAACTCCCGTTGGAAACCATCGACTACGGCTCCGAACAATCCTATACGGATCGGATCTGTCGTGGTCACACCTCACTCGCCGGAATCGCGCCCGGTATTCGAAGATCTGGAAAAGAGCGTCACCTTGACGTTCGGGAGCCTCAAGTTCGTGACGAACAGGGACGGGATCCTCCACTTCTCGGATGAATCGGAATCTGAATCTAGAGCCGTCAACTCACGCTTCCCTCTGGAGAAAAGTGGCGAATCCATCTGCTTCAACACAAACGACTACCATACCCTCTCGACAGAGGAACCATCTCGGGTACAAAGAGCTCTCCAATCTGCGCCTAGGACGCACGGGCCACGACTGGCCCAAGTCTGCATGGCAGGTTCGGAACAGACTCCGGAAACCGAACTCAGCGCAACGGAGCGCAACATAATCGGCGTCTCGCGGGAGGCCTGGAACCGGGCCAAGGAGGCCATGCGAACGAGTAAGCCGCCCGCAGCAGGAGCGCCACACGAGGATCTAACGGCCTACCACTATCATCTAGTGAGGGCAGCGTCAACCATCAAAGACGCCCGAGCAGACCTGGCCCGTCGCAGAAGAGCGGCGGACGAATCAAGCCTACGACGAGCCGAACTGTCCCTCGCACCTTCGGTCGGCACCCGACCATCGAGGAAGGGACACGCGTCGTCATCCAGAGACTACGAGTCCATAGCCGGGACCAGCAGGTCAGCCGCACCTTCTTTCATGAGGGTCGACGACGACGGCAACGTGTACCCGCAAACCCCCGCTGCTGCGGTTCTAGCCGCGGCAACATATATGCAGATGAACCAACCGACGGAAAGCGACCCTCGGGCAGAGCAATACAAGCAAATACGTAAAGGACTAGGATTGGCAGCCGCGAGGCTCGCCTCTCACGATCGCAAGAAGGCTGAAGAGCAGCAGGAGAAGGAGCAACGGGAGAAGGAGAAAGATAAAGAGACGCCCCGCAGGCACAGAAGCTCTTCACCAAGGAAAGACAAGTCACCGCGCCGCGGTCGAGGAAAAGAAGCTAGACGCCGCGGCGACAGTCGAAGTCAGCAGTGAAGATAGCCCGAGAGACAAAAGCTCGCGGCACCATAGCAGCCGCTCGAGGAAACGAAGCAAGGAACCAAGGAAAGATGTCGACCGCGACCGGCCAGAATACGACGCGCGATCAGATCTCGCTCAAAAAAGAGTGGATAAGGCAAGGGCTTCGCGATATCGCGAGCGCTCTTCGTCCGGCTCCTCGGATGACGAAACCTGCGGAGCACTCTGTTTCGCTCGCAGTATCCGCGAAGCACCTCTACCCAAAAGGTTCAAGCTCAGCACGGAAGTGACGAAGTACGACGGCTCACTCGAGCCCTCTCAATGGCTAAGCGACTACCTCACGGCAGTAAAATGCCAACGTGGGAACAAGAACACGGCTATGCAATACCTCAATTTGCATCTCACCGGCGCGGCCCGCAGTTGGCTGGAAAGGAGACCAAGATCTTGCTATGCATCGTGGGATGACCTGCATCGCGATTTTTGCAAGAACTTCCAATCGACCTACAAAAGGCCGGCCACAATCGAAGAACTGCGGGCCTGCAAGCAAAAAAGCGGCGAGTCTACCCGCGAATACATCCAGCGGTGGACCACGCTTAGGAACACCGCAGGAACAATCTCAGAAGAAGTAGCAGTCGAAGCCTTCGCAAAGGGCGCCAGAAGAACTGCTTTTCGGGAGGAGCTAGGCAGAGCTGCACCCAAGACTATTGGAGAGCTAATGGTCATAGCCGAAAAATGGGCCAACGGAGAAGATGCAGTGCGCAATGAGAGAGCATCATCACCCGCACATGATGACGACCGTCATGGCCGAAGAAAAAGAAGAAAATACTACGATCATGAGGATAGAGAGGAATTGGTCGCCGCGGAGTTCACGCGAAATCGCGACTCTGGTCGCCGTGGAAATCGCGAGTGGAGGCCAAAGGCTGAAGAGAAATCCCCCGAGGAAGACCTCGATGCATACTGCTCGCTACATCTATTCACAGATAAGCGCACGGGCAAAACTAAGGCAACACACCTTCTTAAGGATTGCCGAAAGTTTCTTGACATCTCAGATGCACTCGCGAGGAAAAGATCCGCCTCCACCCAAAATTACCCGCCGCTTCCAGGAGGAGGACACCCAGGATTCCAGCCGCCACCACTCCCACCTCCACCTGCAAATCCAAACACGGCGCTAGCCGCACTGCCTGCACCACCGCCGCAGAACGCCGGAGCCAACGCGTACCCGAACCCGGCAGGACAACTCGCAATGATCCAGAAGGTATGCCCCTCTCGCAGAGCTCAAAAGACTAACACAAGACAATTATGCATGGCAGTGCAGACACCGCCAACGAAGACCGAGTACCTGAAAATGGCAGACCAGCCAATCACGTTCTCGATGAAAGATCACCCACCACGAGTCTATCGACCAGGACACGCCGCCCTCGTCATCCAAGCACAAATTGGCAACTACGACTTAGCCCGCGTATTCATGGATGGGGGCAGTGGCCTCAACATTATCTACGCGGATACACTCCGTCGGATGAACAAGAACTTGGACGGCCTCCCAGAATCAGAAACATCCTTCTACGGGATAGTTCCAGGCAAGGCAGTCCGTCCACTCGGAACAATCAACCTAGAAGTCGTGCTAGGCACTCAGAGCAACTACAGGAGAGAGTTCCTCGACTTCGAAGTCGTCGACTGGCCTTCACAGTACCACGCCATTCTGGGCCGAACAGCGTTCGCCAGATTCATGGCAGTACCGCACTACGCCTACCTGAAGCTCAAATTGCCTGGCGAATATGGCGTGATCACCATTGACGGAGACTTTCAGAAATCAAACAAGTGCGACATTGAATTCAACGAGATCGCAAAATCTTTCGGGATGCAAGAAGAACTTCAAGAGCTGGCAAAGACCACGGATCACTCCGTGATGCCCCTCACGAAGAAAAACGCGCCTGAACTAGAGTTTAGCGCCAACAGCGACACCCGAAAGCATCAAGTGCACCCGACAGACTCCGCGAAGACAGCGATGGTTTCAACAACCCTCTCGCAAGCATAGGAAGGCGCGCTCGTCAAACTCCTCCGTGAGTACTGGGAAATTTTCGCCTGGCAGCCCTCAGACATGCCAGGAATACCCAGGGAGTTTGCCGAGCACTCACTCGAAGTCTTTCCTGATGCTAAACCCATCAAACAGACGACCCGGCGATTTTCAGAACCTAAGCAGAAGGCGCTTGGAGAAGAAGTAAACAGATTGCTGGCTGCGAAATTCATCAGGGAGATCAAGATATCCACTTGGTTAGCAAACCCGGTGTTGGTCCCCAAAAAGAACACGGATATCCTTCGGGTGTGCATCGACTACACGTCGTTAAATAAGCATTGCCCCAAGGACAATTTTCCTCTACCGCGAATCGACCAGATCGTGGACTCTACGGCAGGCTGCCAACGCCTCTCCTTCCTGGACGCCTATTCGGGATATAATCAGATCCGGATGAAAAAGGAAGACGAAGAAAAGACAGCATTCATCATACCTCACGGTGTCTACTGCTACACGACAATGCCCTTCGGGCTGAAGAACGCAGGCGCAACATATCAGCGCTGCATGCAAAGATGCCTCGCCAATCTCATTGGCAAGAACGTGCAAGTGTACGTTGACGACATTGTCATCAAGACTCGAGTTGAGGACACACTCCTCGAGGACATTAGAGAAACATTCAACGCCCTTAATGCATATCGGATCAAGCTCAATCCGACCAAATGCGTCTTTGGCGTTCCCGCAGGAAAACTTCTCGGGTACCTGGTATCCGCCAGAGGCATTGAAGCCAACCCGGAGAAAATACAAGCCATATTGACCATGAAGGAGCCAACCAATCTACGCGGAGTCCAGCAGCTCGCAGGGCGACTAGCCGCCCTAAGCAGGTTCATCGCACGATTGGGAGAGCAAGCGTTACCCTTCTACAAATTATTGAAGAAGACGGATAAATTCGAGTGGACACCAGAAGCTAAACAAGCGTTCGCAGAATTGAAGCGATCGTTGCAAAGCAGGCGCGTCCTTGCAACACCGCAAGAAAGGGAGCCACTTTACTTATACCTAGCCGCTACAAACCAGGTCATCAGCACAGCAATCGTAGTCGAACGACCTGAAGAAGGCAAAGCATATGGAGTCCAACGACCTATCTATTACATCAGTGAAGTACTCTCGCCATGCAAGCAACGATACCCTCACTACCAGAAGCTCGCATATGGAGTTGTTCTTACAGCCCGAAAGCTCAAGCACTATTTCCAGGAACACGCCATCACAGTGGTTAATGATGCGTCACTCGGGACAATCATAAACAACCCTATGGCATCCGGAAGAATAGCAAAATGGAGCATCGAGTTGTGCGCTTGGGACATCACCTATGCAGGACGCAACGCAGTCAAATCCCAGGTACTCGTGGAATTTCTAAGCGAATGGACAGAACTACAAACGCCTGGGCCGCCTGAGTACACGAGCAATTGGATAATGTACTTTGATGGATCCAAGAGAAACGAAGGGGCAGGAGCTGGAATTGTTCTTATATCGCCTCGAGGAGACAAGCTGCAATACGTCCTGCGATTGGACTTTCCACCAGACGATCCAGCATCGAACAACGACGCAGAATATGAAGCCCTGTTGCATGGGATGAAGATGGCAATCGCCTGTGGAGCTACCCGATTAATGATATACGGCGACTCCAACCTCATCGTGCAGCAGACAATGAAAGAATGTGACGCAATTGCTGAAAACATGGTCGCGTATCGTGACATGTACAATCTACTCGAAGGAAATTTTAAAGGATGCGAACTAAAGCACATTGCAAGATCCAGTAACGAAGAAGCAGATAGACTGGCAAACATGGGTTCCACGAATACACCCATACCGCCAGGAATATACTTCGAACGGATGATGAAGCGATCAGTAAAAGTCAAGAAAGCTGCAGAAACACCCGCAGTGCTAGAAACAGAGGTCAACCCGCAAATCGCCCTTATCGGGCTTATTCATAACATATCACGACAGGTTTTTCTGTTCGAGCCAACCTGGACGCAGAAATATCTCGACTACCTGATCAATAGACAGCTCCCGGCCGAACCACGCGAGGCTCGACAAATAATCAGACGCAGCAAATCCTTTCGGGTAGTCAACGGGGAATTATACAAGCAAAGCATCTCGGGGATACTTCAGCGCTGCATCGCACCCGAAGATGGCAAAGAATTGCTCCAGGACATCCACCAAGGAGACTGCGGACATCATGCTAGCTGGAAAACAATAATGGGAAAAGCCTTTCGAGCAGGATTCTACTGGCTAACAGCAGCCACCGATGCAAAAAACTTGGTCGAACGATGCGACGCTTGCCAGCGATTCGCACCAAGACCACATGCACCTGCTACGGAATTGCACATGATACCCATTGCCTGGCCCTTCGCACAATGGGGGCTAGACATGGTTGGGCCACTACGCAAGTCCACGCCTGGAGGATATACACACTTGCTGGTCGCAGTCGACAAGTTCACCAAGTGGATCGACGCCACACCAGTAACTTCGGCTAGTGCCCAATGCGCCGTCAAGTTCCTCGACTCCATTGTATGCAGATTTGGTGTGCCACACGACATCATTACAGACAATGGTACAAACTTCACAGCAAAGGAAACGCAACAGTTCTGCGAGGGAAAGGGCATCAACTTCAAGTTTGCTTCAGTTGCCCACCCGCAAACGAACGGACAAGTCGAAATATCCAACGGCTTAGTTTCGGCTGGTATCAAGAAACGCCTACTCGATCGTCTACACCCCGCCGCAGGACATTGGGCAGAAGAACTACCCGCCGTACTATGGAGCCTCCGCACAACTCCAAACCGATCTACAAAATACACGCCATTTTTCATGGTATACGGGGCAGAAGCAGTCCTTCCCGAGGATGTTCGGTTCAGCGCCCCACGAGTTGTCGCCTACAGCGAAGAAACCTCCAACAAGGCACTCGCAGAAGATATGGATGCACTCGACGAGATGCGTGACATCGCGCAAGATCCGCAGTATATCAGCAATCACTGCGGAACTATCATAGTCGCCGCATACGCCACAGAGCATTCGCGGTTGGAGATCTAGTGCTGCGGCTCAAGCAGAAGGAAGGGCACAAGCTAGAGCCACCCTGGGAAGGACCCTTCATCATACACGAAGTCATCCCAGGTGGAGCCTACAGGCTGAAGAATCCATCGACTGGAGGAATCTATTCCAATCCTTGGAATATCGCGCACCTCCGCAAATTTTATCCCTAGGTTTACTTGTTATCACAACAAATAAGGCTATACTAGCCAATCTTGTAGCTCGAGTACATGGCTTCTCAGTCATTGCAATAAAAAACATGGTTTCTCCATCATATTCCATCGAAGCTTTCTATTCTTTACATGCTCAAAAGTTACAGGAACACACCCCATAAACACACGGGGGCTACACCTACAACTAAGCATTGCGGGAAAAAATCATACACACAAGGTTACACACCTTACAAACAGTTTTTACAAACTATACAAGGTTACAGGATATGCACATCCGACAATCAATCAAAGCGCTGAGCATTCTCAGCCGCTAAAACTCTATCTACCTCCTCAGAGGTCAATCGAATGATTTTCTCCGCTGCGGGACGAACAGCATCATAGTAGGGTGAAATATCATCGATTGAATCATCTGGGAGCCTGGCTAAGGAGTTTACATTTATTTCAGGATGCCATATCCGGACAAAGGACAGAGCTACAACCGCGCCGCATGTCATTTGATTGCGCACACACGCGCGAACCTCTCCCTCACGACCGAACAACCTGAGAAGATAGCTCCAGTCCTCAGGACCCCTTTCGAGTGGGTAGAAAGCAGCGCTCATCGCGATCAGGAACTCGTGAAAAGAACTCACGAGAATTCTCGCCTGGAGAATACGGAACTTCAAGGTGGCCATCACAAATCCTCGACTGCGATCAGACCAGAAGTTGCTCGCATGAGGTTTTGAGCTTCCGGCCTCCTGAAGAATGTGGTTTTCCACCCACTCTTTTTCTTCCCTGTCATCCGGTCTAACAACTGAAGAGCAAACATGCTTAATCAGCTAAGGAAACAAGACATAAGAAGACACGGGGGCTGTATTACTTACACAGCAAATCCCTCGCAACCAAAGCTAACTCATCCATCAAAAACTGTTCGCGTTCAGCCGCCAGTTTCTGCTTGGACTTCGCCACATCGGCTACACCGCGCAGAGCTTTAAGCTGGCGCTCACCCTCCCGGACCTTATCACGAAGACCAGCATAGGTGCCAACAGCGGCAACAAGGGGATTTACTGGAGTAGCATGTCCACCTGAAGATTCTGCGACTAACCCAGTAGCCTGGAAGAATACAAGGAAAGAAGTAAGACGCCCTATTCGAAGTATCTCTAGTCGCATGTTTGACGAGTGCTCGGGGGCTACTCCCATCGGGAGGAAACACACAAACTACAAGAAGTAATTTCCAGACGAAACATTTCGATTAAAGACAATGATAATACGGGAATACATCCCAAGGTTCATTACAATCAGGAAGCAAAAGAAGAACAAAACTATGAAGCTACAGTGGTGCTCCCGCTAGCAGCAGTCGCCCCTCCCTTATGTCGAGCAAATAACTCAGACAACTTCCGAGCAAGGATGGTGGCCTGCTCGCCAAAACGAGAGAGCCGTACCTTTTTGCCCGTGGAGGGGTCGACTGGAAGTTGCGAGTACGCTTCCTCCAAACCGTTGACTCCGTGCGCCAGCGCAAACTGGATCGCCGTCTTTGCACCAGACTCCGACTGGGCGACCGCGTAGGCATCCAGGAGATTGCTCTCCGAAAAGACCTTCAGCAGATCGTCTAGCCCGGATGGAGGTGTAACGTTGACGAGGAAGCGACTGTGCAGCTGCGTCAACACTTGAGTAGCATCGCCAATCAAGGAGCAAACTCCCTCGGCGTGCCTCTTGAGTTGAGCAAGAGTGTCGGTTAGCACGTCTATCCGCTGGAGCCCAGGGATTTCTAGAGGAACATCCAGAAGACCTGCAAAAGAAACGAATATTGAGACTTGGCGAATTCAGCAGGACAGAGGATGAAATCGCGAGAGCCCAAAATTTTTACCCGCGAGACGTTCGGCGAGGGGACGGAGGAACGTGACAAGGTCAGCATCGGCCTTATTGCCAGCGTCCTCTTGGTCCTTCAGAGCTTTCCGCGCATCCGCAAGTTGTCTTTCAAGATCTTCCGATCGCATGCGGGAGGCCTCCAGCTCTTGTCGAACGGCCGCCAAGTCGGCCTCCTGAGTAGTTACCCGCTCAGAGAGACCAACTTTCTCCGACTCCGAATATTCGAGTCGAGCTGCAATGACACTTGTCAAAGATCAAGAATTGATGAAAGAAAGGAACTAGAGAAGGCAATGAGACTTACTCTTAAGGAGCTCGTTCTCGGTATGGAATCGGCTGCGGTCTGATTGAAGCCTCTCGCACTCCGATTCCGCGAGAACCAGACGGCGACCAATCGCCGCAAGGGAGTCAACAAGCGACTACAAAAGTACAGAGATAGAAGAATTAGAAGACATAAACTAGAGCCTGTACCCGATTGAATTCAATCGACTACAGCCTCGGGGGCTACTCCCATCGGGAGCACTGTCGTGCACCCGATAAAAATCAAGACGAAGGAAAAAAACAAGACTTTGAGCCTGTAGCCGATCGCAAGCAATCGACTACAGCCTCGGGGGCTACTCCCATCGGGAGCACTGTCGTGCACCCGATAAGAATTCGAAGACAAATGACAAAGTTTACCTGGCCCGTGGCGCGGGAGAGAGGATCTGCGGAGCTGTCCGTCACTTCTTTCGAAGCTGAAGTCCTGGCGGCAAAGCTAGGAGCTTCACGTTCCGCAGTCGCCGCATTGGGGGCTGCGCTGGGAGAATTCTGGACGGTGCCAGCAGTGGGAGTCTCACCCGCAGTTCCTGCTCTGTTCCTCTTTTCGGGAGGAACAGAAGAAGCGTACCTGCGAGGGCTGATGGCCTGCAGACTGCAGCAAAGAAGAACAAAGAATCAAACATAAGTGCAGAGGAAAAAAATGTTCGACGAAGAACAAAGAAAAGAACTTACTCGTCGCCTTCATCTTCATCCAGCATATCCGCGTTCCAAGCGGTTGCGATTACCGGGAATGAAGGAGAAGGGGCGAGGGAGCGAAGTGGAGTCGTGGAAATAGGGGCCTTCCCGGGCGATTCCTCCAAGGAATTATCCTTGGAGGTAGCCTCGTTATCATCGTCCACCCGACGACGCTTGCGGTGAGGAAGGCCGCCATCCGAGCCCTCCGCGCCATCCGAAGAATCGCGCTCGGAGCCCGAAGAAGCATCGGCGACGCTGGTATCGGCTAGGCCGTCCTCGTGACTCGCCAATAGCTCCGAGGTGTCTTCTCCCGCAACTAGCGGGTAGCAGTTTGCCATTGCTAGACTCTGCAAAAAACGCAGAAGAAGACAAGAAAAGATTCAGCCGACTAAAAGTTCAGAGCAAGAAGAAGAAAGAGATAATAGAAGACAAGAAGGGTAAACTAACCGCGGCTGGTGGAGGTCTCGAGGCGTCGAAGGCTTTGACTGTGCAGTCAGGGAACTTCTCTCCCACCTTCAAGCTAGTGATAGTCACGATTTTCTTCTTGAACTCAACGTTCGAAAGCTCTTCGCGGCTCACCCGGCTGGGGTCCTCAGAGCCTTGATATTCCCACATGGTGGAAGGCCTTTGCTGCAAAGGTTGGATCCTGCGCTTTAGGAAGATGCTCGCCAGATGCAGTCCGTTGAGCACAACTCCAGCCGCCTGATCCCGGAGAGCAGCCACCCTTGCGAGTAGAGGCGCGACAGTCTGAGTTTCTTCGGCTGACAGTTTGTGTGCCCAGGACTTCCGCCTCTTCAAAACTGCGAATGGGTGGAATTCTACAAGGCCACCCGAACTATTGTCGATGACGTAGAACCACTTCTTCCGCCAGCCCTGGGCGGAATCGACGAAATGCATGCTGAAGTAGCCGGATTCCAGTCGAGCTTGGATCCCGAAGCCACCCGTGCGTAGCGGTTCGCCGGGCTCAGAGTCTACCTGCGATTTCTCGCGGAAGATCCGAACCTTGAAGAGGGCCTTCCAGAGCGCCCAATGAGGGCGAATGCCAAGGAAGCATTCGCAGAATACGATGAAGCACGATATGTGCTGCACCGTATTCGGAGGAAGATCGTGGAGCTGTATGCCATAGACATACAGCAACCCGACTAGGAAAGGATGGAGAGGGAAGGAGAGACCCCGAGACATGTGGTCCGCAAAGACCACGCGCTCGTTCGACTGCGGGTTTGGTACCTCTTCTTTCTTCCCGAGGCGCACCCGCTTCTCAGCTTCCGCCGGCAGCAGCCCCTCCCGCTGCATCTCTTTGATGCTCTTCGCGGTGGTGTTGGGTGAGCGCCAGTCGCCGGCACGGGGCGCGGGTTGCGCGGAGGCTTCTCCGGATGCGGAAACGGTGGCGCCACGTCTTTTGCCTCCGGCCATGACTAACAGCGCGAGCTCGAGCACGAGGAGGAAGATGAGCGTGAGGAGGAAGATGAATGAAGGCAAAGGCTGGGAAAGATTTACCGCAGCGCTAAGTCCCGTATTTATACACGGAGCGGATCAATCTCAGCCATTCGATGCGCTACGTGGCATCTATCGCAGCCACCACGTGTGAAGGAGAAACGAAGGGACGGTGAACGTTGTTCCGTGCCACGATCTTAACAGAAGATCGTGCGCATTTATTGCGCAGTTCGCGTAAAAACCGGGAGAGGCGTCTCGTTTCCCGGTCAAAAAGCTGACTAGGTGGGCCAGCCCATCTGCTACCACTCCGTCACGTCCCATCGGGAGGAGAAAAGTGCGCCATGACGTCATGGCACGCGTCATCAAACTCAAGAATTGTCGAATGGAAAATTCAAACACGAAAACAACTTCGTATGGAACTCCTTCGAATAAAGGCAGTTCTTTTGAGAAACAAATTATGGAACAGGACCTCTTTAAGACAAGAGAAAAAAGCCCTATACACGAAAAATCTTTCGTATGGGCACGGCACTCCAAACATGAAAACTCTTTCATATAGATATAATTTTCCTCAGCACGGAAATTCTTTCGATTAAGATTCAAACAGTCACTCGGGTAGAAAGAACCTACCTCTTTTTTACACATGATAATTCTACATCATAAAAACCTGGATTGTTCAGCCGACTAGGCACATCCGGATGCCGTATTCTTCGAATACGAAGGTAAGACCCAAAAAGATCTCTCTTTAGGGCGAAAGCTGCGTCCTCCGGTATAATTCCGTGTCAACAACACGAAGAAAAATCCTAGCGGACGCGCTGGGTACCCCCATAGGTTAAGTTCGACTCGATAAGTCCACAACGGCCCAGTCGCAACAATCACCTTATCGGGTTCGGGTCGGACGTCTCGAATCTGTGTAGGCCAGGAATGTTTTTGCCGTAGTCGCAATTAATTGGCCCTGATCTCTCGGGAAAGCCAAGCTACTGTGCCACATCCTTCTGCAATAAAAGCCGCAAAAACAGACACTTATGTCGCTCGATACTCGAGCATAAAGACTCGTTGCACAGGGAACTCACCCTTTAAACAGAAAACAGCTAAGCTGGTTATCCAAAGAAAGGCCAAGAAAAGTTTGACCGTCTACTCGACTGGAAAAATCCCACTCGAGCAAACGCTCGGGGGCTACTGACGAAGATATGGATCCTGGACCCTGCGAATAAGGACACCCCCTCTCAGGCCCAAGGTGAAGGCCCAAGAAGAGGAACCCTTGGAATACTCCAGAAGGCCCACGTGAAGCCCACCCGCACTAACTTGCGGGTTAAGCTAGGAAACATGTAACTGACCTAGCTAGAGTTCGAGTCCTCTCCGGGTAGGACTCGAGACATGGCCATCTATATAAGGCCAGGAGAGCCCCCCTGGAGGAGGACCAAACAATACCGCACGACCCAAAGCCTTGAACTCGAGACCTACCCTCGATTCGAGCACCACCATTGTAACCGATCTAATCTTCAATACAGATCGACAAGAGGCAGGAGTAAGGGTTTTACCTCTACGAGGGCCCCGAACCTGGGTAAATCTCGCCCCCTGTCTAGCCGACGATTCCACCAGCGCTCATGGGTTCTCTTAACCGAAACCCGATAGGTTCACCGAAGGGATTTGTTGAGTCTGGGATTCGACAAGAGCAGATGACCCTGGTGATGTTGACGGCGAGCCCCCCCTTAAGAGGGTTCCTGCAAAGGTGATGTGGTATGCTCCTATAATACCACGGTTGAAACGTCTGTTTAGAAACAAAGAGCATGCTATGTTGTTGCGATGGCAAAAAGAAGACCGTAAGAAAGACGGAAAGTTGAGACACCCCGTTGATGGATCATAGTGGAGAAAGATCGAGAGAGACTTCCCGAACTTTACAGGAGAGGCGAGAAACTTATGTTTTGGTCTAAGTACAGATGGCTTTAATCCTTTTGGGGAGCAGAGCTCGAGTCATAGCACCTGGCCCATGACTCTATGTATGTACAACCTTCCTCCTTGGTTGTGCATGAAGCGTAAGTTCATTATGATGTCAGTTCTCATCCAAGGCCCGAGGCAACCTCACAACGACATTGATGTGTATCTAAGACCATTAGTGGAAGAACTCTTACAATTGTGGGGCAAACCAGGTGTACGTGTGTGGGATGAGAACGAACAAAAGCCATTTGACCTACGGGCGTTGCTTTTCGTAACCATCAATGATTGGCCTGCTCTTAATAACATTTTCGGACATAGAAATAAGGGATACAATGCTTGCACACACTGTATAGATAAGACTGACAGTGTTTATTTGGATAAATGTAAAAAGATTGTATACCTGGGGCATCGTAGATTTCTTCCGATCAAGCATCCCGTAAGAAAGAAAGGAGGGAAGCATTTCAGAGGTGAGGCAGATAACCGGAAGAAGCCTGACCTCCATAGTGGTAATGATTTATTCGATATGGTCAAGGACCTAAAAGTAATCTTTGGGAAGGGTGATGACAGCCAACCTGTTCCGAACGGCCCTGATAAGCGCGCATCCATGTAGAAGAAGAAATCTATATTTTGGGAGCTACCCTATTGGAAAGTTCTAGAGGTCCGCTCTTCAATCGACGTGATGCACGTGACAAAGAATCTCTTCGTCAACCTGCTATACTTCCTGGGCGTGTATGGGAAGTCAAAAGATACACAAGAAGCACAGGAGGACCAGCAACATATGAAAGACCCAAGCAACAAGCACGTGGATACAGGGCCCCATTACTTAAGCAGCTACGCTCTTACTAAAGCAGAGAAGGAAATATTTTTTGAAGTCCTTTACAGTATCAAGGTTATGTCTGGCTTCTCGTCGAATATAAAGGGGATAATAAACATGGCAGAGAAAACAATTCCAAAACCTGAAGTCTCATGACTGCCACGTGATTATGACACAGTTGCTTCCGATTGCATTGAGGGGGCTTCTACCGGAAAATGTTCGAGTACCCATTGTGAAGTTATGTGAATTCCTCAACGCAATATCTCAGAAGGTAATCGATCAAGAAATTCTGGCAAGATTACAGAGGGATGTGGTCCAGTGTCTTGTTAGTTTTGAGTTGGTGTTCCCACCATCCTTCTTCAACATTATGACTCATCTCCTGGTTCACCTATGTGAAGAGATTCATATTCTCGGTCCGGTATTTCTACACAATATGTTCCCCTTTGAGAGGTTCATGGGAGTGTTGAAAAATATGTTCATAACCGTGCTAGGCCAGAAGGAAGCATCTCGAATGGCTATGGAATAGAGGAGGTCATTGGGTTCTGTGTTGACTTTATTCCTGACCTTAAGACGATTGGTGTTCCTGAATTACGGCATGAGGGGAGACTGAGGGGAAAATGAACGCTCGGAAAGAAAACAATGATACCCAGGGACGGGCATTCTTTCACTAAAGCACACTACACAATTCTATAAAATTCCATCTTCGTGGCTCCGTATCTCGAGGAACACAAGAATATTGTACGCTCCACAAACCCGGGGAAGGATGAGTCATGGATTAAACGCAAACACATGGAGACTTTCGGAAGTTGGTTGCGAACACATCTTATAAATGACACCACTGTTGAAGATCAGTTGTACATGTTGGCTGGGTCACCATGTTCGACTATTGGGAATTTTCAAGAGTACGAGATAAATGGGAATACTGTTTACACGATCGCCCAAGATAAGAAGAGCACCAACCAAAGCAGTGGTGTCCGCTTTGATACAACAAACAAGAATGGAAAAAATGACACATACTATGGTTACATAGAGGGGATATGGGAACTTGACTATGGACCTTCTTTTAAGATCCCTTTGTTCAAGTGCAAATGGGACAACCTGAATGGAGAAGGGATAAACGTATACCCGCTTTACAGAATGACAACAGTGGATCTCAACAATATTGGTTACAATGACGAACCATTCGTCCTAGCCAATGATGTGGCTTAGGTCTTCTATGTGAAGGACATGTCCTCCAGACCGAAAAAAAAAAGAAAAAAAAGCAAACAAATACATCATACGATGAGCCGAAGCGTCACATAATTCTTTCAGGGAAAAGAATCATCGTGGGAATCGAGGACAAGACAGACACGTAAGAAGATTATAATAAGTTTGTTGAAATTCCACCCTTCACAGTGAAAGCTGACCCAACCATCCCGTTAAATAATAAAGATGCTCCATGGTTACGGCCGAAGCGATCATAAGCAAGGGACTAGGGTTCATGGACCATCTCTACACGAAGAAAATTCAGAAGACTAGATAGGGATGTTGTTGGTGATGTGTAATAATAAACGTGGAATACATGATCATAGTTCTATTGAAAAAGTGTTCACAAAAACTTGCTATCTCCTTCTAACGTTCTAGGGTTTCGGTTTGAAACGACGGTGCACAGCATCTTGGAAGCACGGACAATGTTGACGAAAGAGGTGTGCCGCGTGGCGTGGGAGTTGTGACGCGTGGCGCCGAAGCTGTGACGCGTGGCCAGGAGGGCGCGGTATAAACTGCCGCGCCTCGAGCATCTTCTCCTCTCCACGCGCCCACTCCTCTCCACGCACCGTCGCGCCGCCACCATGCCTCCGAGGCGGAACAGCACCACCGGCTTCTGCGGCGAGGCGCGGGCGGCCTGGCGCCTCAACCGCCCGCGGTCGCTGATGAACTTCAATGACTGCCACACCCTCTGGGAAGCGGAGGCCAGGGCGCCGAAGCCGCAGATCGTCACTGCCGCCGACCACCTCCACCTCCACCACCGCCCGTTTCAGGGCCTAATCGACGCCAGGGACGACTTCGTTGTCCGTGAGTATTACTGGAACAATCCGGCGGAGGAGAGCGCCGACGAGGATCTCTGGCAGACCCGCGTGGCTGAGCGGGCGGAGCGCCGCCTCGAACACCACCTCGCGTTAGATGCCGCTCGGGAGGCGAGGACGAAGTCACTGCAAGAGCTTCGTCGGGCCGACCACGCCGGCGAAGTCTGGGCCTATCTCGGACATACCATCATGCACCTCCGACGACGACGAGGAGGTCACCGACGAGTTCGGCAACGACGATGACCCGGAGGAGGTCACCGACGAGTTCCCCGACGACGACGAGGAGTAGTGTTCGTCTGTTTTCTGTTTTTAATAAAAGAATTTGTATTCCGGCGAACTGCGGCGCGCTAGCGCGTCTGTTTTCTGTTTTTAATAAAAGAATTTGTCGCACCGGCGCTCGTGTCCATATTGCACACAAACATGCATCTTGGATAGATAAAATGGCAGTACATATTAGCAAGAGTGGATCTAAACCTAAACCGAGAGCATAGATCTACATAATGGCAAGACTGGATCTGATCTGCTAGTCATACTCCTGCCTAGGCCTATAGTACTCTGACTCGTAGTCGTCGTAGTCGCCGCCGTCATCGTCACTATCGTCGGACGGTGCTCTGAACTCCCTCGGAGGATCACGACGCTAGGACTGGGCGTGAGGGTAGCGCAGGCGGGGGTTATCGCCGGCCATGATGTAGTTCATGATGCTCTAAAGAGTCTGTCCGCGGCCCCACCACAGCTGACGACCGGTGTCGAATCCCTGACGAAACAAATCCCCTCGGTGAACCTATCGGGTTTCGATTAGGAGAACCCATGAGCGCTGGTGGAATCGTCGGCTAGACAGGGGGCGAGATTTACCCAGGTTCGGGGCCCTCGTAGAGGTAAAACCCTTACTCCTGCCTCTTGTCGATCAGTATTGATGATTAGATCGGTTACAAAGATGGTGCTCGAATCGAGGGTAGGTCTCGAGTTCAAGGCTTTTGGTCGTGCGGTATTGCTTGGTCCTCTCTCGGGGGCTCTCCTGGCCTTATATAGGCGGCCAGGTCTCGAGATCTACCCGGAGAGGACTCCAACCCTAGCTAGGTCGGTTACATGTTTCCTAACTTAACCCGCAAGTTTAGTGCGGGTGGGCTTCACATGGGCCTTCTGGAGTATTCCAAGGGCTCCTCTTCTTGGGCCTTCACCTTGGGCCTGAGAGGGGGTGTCCTTATCCGCAGGATCCAGAATCTATATCTTCGTCAGTAGCCCCCGAGCGTTTGCTCGAGTGGGAATTTTCCAGTCGAGTAGACGGTCAAACCTTTTTTGGCCCTGCTTTTTCTTTTGAATAAACAACTTGGCTGCTTAATGTTTTAAAGGGTGTGTTCCCTGTGCAATGAGTCCTTATGCTCGAGTGTCGAGCGACTTAGGTGCCTGTTATTGCGGCTTTATTTGCAGAAGGATGTGGCACAGTAGCTTGGCTCTCCCGAGAGATCAGGGCCAATTAATTGCGACTAGGGCAAAAACATTCCTGGCCTACACAGATTCGAGACCTCCGACTCGAACCCGATAAGGTGATTGTTGCGAATGGGCCGTTGTGGACTTATCGAGTCGAACTTAACCTATGAGGGTACCCGGCGCGTCCGCTAGGATTTTTCTTCGTGTTGTTGACACGGAATTATACCGGAGGACGCAGCTTTCGAGTGCGATTCCAGGCCCTTAAGAAAGATCTTTTTGGGTCTTACCTTCATATTCGAAGAATATGGCATCCGGATGTGCCTAGTCGGCTAAACAATCCAGGTTTTTATGATGTAGAAATATCATGCGTGAATGGAGGTAGGTTGTTTCTACCCGAATGATTGTTTAAGACTTAGTCGAAAGAATTTTCGTACTGTAGAGAGCCGTGCCCATATGAAAGAGTTTTCATGTTTGGACTGTTGCGCCTATACGAAAGAGTTTTCATGTATAGGATAGGTCTCTTGTTTTAAAGAGGTCTTGCTCCATGATTTATTCGTAAAAGAATTGCCTTTAATCGAAGGAATTTCATACGAAGCTAGTTTCGTGTTTGAATTGTCCATTCGAAAGTTCTTGAATTTGATGATGCGTGCCATGACGTCATGGCGCACTTTTCTCCTCCCGATGGGACGTGACGGAGTGGTAGCAGATGGGCTGGCCCACTTAGTCATCTTTTTGACCGGGAAACGAGACGCCGCTTCCGTTTTTTACGCGAACCGCGCAGTAAATGCGCACGATCTTCTGTTAAGATCGTGGCACGGAACAGCGTTCACCGCCCCTTCGTTTCATCCTCACACGCGGTGGCTGCGATACGTGCCACGTAGCGCATCGAGTGGCTGAGATTGACCCGCTCCGTGTATAAATACGGGACTTAGCGCTGCGGTAAAATTTTCCCAGCCTTCGCCTTCAACCATCTTCTTCCTCGTGCTCATCTTCCTCCTTGCGCTCGAGCTCACACTGTTAGCCATGGCCGGAGGCAAAAGACGTGGTGCTGCCGCTTCCACATCCGGAGAAGTTTCCGCGCAACCTGCGCCTCGGGCCGGCGACTGGCGCTCGCCCAATACCACCGTGAAGAGCATCAAGGAGATTCAGCGGGAGGGGCTGCTGCCGGCTGAATCTGAGAAGCGGGTGCGCCTCGGGAAGAAAGAAGAGGTACCAAACCCGCATTCGAACGAGCGCGTGGTCTTCGCGGACCACGTGTCTCGGGGTCTTTCTTTCCCTCTCCATACTTTTCTCCTCGGGTTGCTGTATGTCTATGGCATACAGCTTCACGATCTTCCTCCGAACGCGGTGCAGCACATTTCGTGCTTCATCGTGTTCTGCGAATGCTTCCTTGGCATTCGCCCTCATTGGGCGCTTTGGAAGGCCCTCTTCAAAGTTCGCATCTTCCGCGAGAAATCGCGGGTGGACTCCGAGCCTGGTGAGCCGCTGCGCACAGGCGGCTTCGGGATCCAGGCGCGACTGGAGAGCAGCTACTTCAACATGCACTTCGTCGACTCCGCCCAAGGCTGGCGGAAAAAGTGGTTTTACGTCATCGACAACAGCCCGGGTGGGATCGTGGAATTCCACCCGTTCGCTGTTTTGAAGAGGCGGAAGTCCTGGGCGCACAAGCTGTCAGCCAAAGAAACCCAGGTCGTCACGCCCCTACACGCAAGAGTGTACGCTCTCCGGGATCAAACCGCCGGAGTGGTACTCAATGGGCTACACCTGGCGAGTATTTTTCTGAAGCGCAGGATCCAAGCTGCAGCAAAGGCCTTCCACCATGTGGGAATACCAAGGTGCTGAAGACCCGAGCCGAGTGAGCCGCGAGGAACTTTCGAACGTTGAGTTCGAGAAGAAAATCGCGGCTGTCACCAGCTTGAAGGTGGGGGAGAAGTTCCCCGACTGCACAGTCGAAGCCTTCGACGCTTCGAAATCTCCACCAGCCGCGGTTAGCTTTATTCTTCCTGTCTGTCATTATTCTCTTCTTTGCTTTGAGTCTTTGGTCGACTGAAATTTTTCTTGCCTCTCTCTGCCTTCTTTCACTAGTGGAAACAGGGCCTTTTGTCTCGGGTCGTAAGGGCCAGTTGTCCCGGTTGTGCAACCGGGATGGGCTGGCCGGGACAAATGGCCCGTCCCATTGGTCCCGGTTGTGCCAGGAACCGGGATGGTAAGGATAGGGCACGTGGCGAACCTGGGCCAGGGAGTTCGTCCCGGTTCGTTCAAGGGACCGGGATGGATACTTTTTTGACAAAAAAATATATATAATCCCGAGCCCGATCTTTTGGGCTCCTGTCTCCCAATCCCGAGCCGGCCTCCACTTCCCCAACCGCGTCCAGGCCCACGTCTTTTATTAAGCCCACTGGTCACATTTTTTTGTCAAAAGGGCCCACTGGCCCGCGTCTTTTATTATGGTCAGTCAACGGTTCGAAGGGCCCACTGGCCAGCGTGGTCAGTCAAATGGTTCGTAGGGGCCACTGGCCAGCGGCGTTGGCTGGCTCGCCTGGTCCCTTAAATTAAGACTACAGGACGGTCAAAGGGCCAGTCGCCTCGTCTTCCCGCCCCGCCTCGGCTTCCCGCGCCCCCACTTCCCCACGCGCATTCATGGCCGCCTGCAACCGCCGCCACGTCCAGGCCGCCGGTTGGCATGCCAGCCCACCCCGGGTCCTTTTTAAAGGCCCCCCGCCGCCCGTACAACCCATTCACCCCGGCCGCACCCAAGGCAGACCAACCATAGCCACCATGTCCCGCTGGTTCGGCAGCGGCTCCGGCAAGCGCCCCAGGAATGAAGGCGGCTCCTCGAGCGGCGCCGGCCGCGTCCAACCACCGCCGGCGGAGGCCTTCGGCTACGGCCCTGGAGGTGTCCGCCTCGGCGGGGTGCCGCGCGTCCCCGCGCCACCACCGGCTGCACGCCCGCCGCCCAGCGCCGCGCCCAAGGGCAAGAGGTTCCGCCGGTACGTCCGGGTGGACGAGGCCGAGTGGCACTGGAACAATGCCACTCCGGTGTTCTATGCCGACGTCCACCTCCCGGACGGCTGGCACCTGAACCCCCAGCGGATCCCTGTGCCGCCGGTCCCGACCGGCCAGGCGCTGCTTGAGGAGGTCGACCGCCGGCGCGAGCTCTTGCCGGCCCCCGTCCGCAGGGAGCGCGCGTACGCGCGCAGCTCCCCCTACTGGGCCGCCTGGCTCGAGCAGGAGCACGAGCTGCGCCGCCGCTCCTTCATCCCCGCCCCCCACGAGGCCAACGTGGACGACTACCCCCCGCCAGCGCCCTGCCGGGAGAGGGAGCTATGGCTCCTCGTGGACGAGCCGGAGGACTTCTCCGGGGAGGAGGACCCCGAGCTCCGGGCCGCAATGGAGGAGGCATGCGAGCGCTCCCGCCGCTCCCTCATCGACGACGAAATCAAGCGGTGGGAGCGGGTCGTGGCCGCCGCCGCCGCCGACGCCGCCGCCATGCCGCCGCCGCCGCCACCCCCTAACGAGCCTGCTGCCCCTGGTGGCAGGTGATGAACGCCGAGCTGGAGGCGTCCGAGGACCAGCCGGAGCCGCAGCCGCTCCCACCAGGCCTGGAGTACGGCATGACCTGGGCCTGGACCGGCGGCGTTTGGGCGCCGGGGTCGCCGGAGGAGGAGCTGCCCCCGTCGCCGCCGCCGCAGGAGGTGCTGCCCCCGCCGCTGCCGTACGCGCCCCCGATGCCCCCGATGCCTCCGCCCCCGGCGAGCCCGACGCGGCCGCCTGCCCACCTGTGGCAGCCGCCCGCCTACCACTGCCTCTCCGACGACGAGGACGACTAGATCGGCGCCGGTCGCCTGTGGCCGCGCCGCCCCCCCTATTCTATATAGACAACGCCCCTAGCTACCCCCCCCCCAAGAAACGGCCGGTCGCCTGTGGCCGCGCCGCCCCTATGTAAGCAAGGCCCCTGGCCTTATTTTAATATAAGTTGTGTTCCCCCTAATCTACTGTGTCCCTACCCCATCCCCGCCGGCGGTGGTGGAACGCCGGCGGATCTGTCCACTCGTTCCCGCCGCCGGCAGGGCTTCGCCCAGCCATATCCACTCGTACCCGCCCCTGGAGTGTCCGCTCGGCCTGGAGAGAGGGCCGCGCTTTTTATACACCTGGGCCTTTAGTCCCGGCCCGTGCCACCAACCGGGACTAGAGCCCCTTTGGTCCCGGTTGGTACCACGGCCCGGGACCAAAAACAAATTTCGAATTTCGGTGGCACCCCTGCGCGCCCACAAAATTTTAGCGCCAAAATTTGAAAAGTGTTAAGTTTGCACATTAACAACTTCTATATACTTCCAAATTTGACAAAAATTCCAACATGAAAAATGCTAGAATTTGCAAAACTAATTTAAATCCATTTTTCGTTTAACTAAATAATTATTCTAACTATTGAAACTATTAATTATTTTTTCATTTGTATATAATTTGAATATAAAAATATTACAATTTTTTATTTCTCTCGTGATCTTCCTAATTCAAAGCGAATTGTACCTTATTGACACGGTGAATTTGAGATTTTCGTCTACAACAGAAAAACCATAGTTTTCCTTCGAAGGTTTACTCTGCGCATCCCCACGTATTTTCCCTTTATCCCGACCCCCGCTTGAAAACATAGTAACTTCCGTGTACGCAGCGGGAGCATCAGACTTGTTGTAGATGACTTAACGGCTTTCAAGATTCTAGAATAGTGGTAGAATAAAGCAGGTTGCTCGCCCTCCAGACCCCCAATCACAAAGTCAAAGCGACCATATCTAGCAATAAATGATGCAATTATATCATTAGTGAGAGACTTCACGTCGGCAATCTCAATTAAAGTGCCAGTTTGTGTCTGATCCCACCAACCCCTCAGAATCCTCCTGTTAACTTCACCTATCTCAACTGAAATCATTGTCTTCATGTGGATGCCAAGCCTATGCAAAGCTATCTCTCCTCCTCCAATACCGGAGAATAAGGACACCACATTAACACCATTGGGAAACATGTTCTTTAACACCGACAAGTGGCAACCCACAGTATCAATTTGGAATGAATTGCCAAGAGATTTGTACATCTCTCTCTTGGCGACTCCCCTTGTGTGGTTTCTTGGGAGACCGAGTAAAAATTCCATCTCATCTGGCTCTAGAGGGGCAACCTTGTTCTTTCCAACCCAAACAAGGTTCCATCTTCTGCACTCGTCCATAACATACCTCTGAACAGTTAGAGGTGGTGGATTACTTGAGCCTGCAATGAAGGGGAACGTAGCATAGAAAACAAAAATTTTCCTACGCGAGAGATACCCGAAAGGCCAAGATCTAATCTATGAGACGAAGTGCAACGGGCAACAAGAGGGTTAAGGAGAACACATACCCTCGAAGACTCAAAGTGGTACGAGATCAAATCTCGTTGTTGGCGTAGTCGTACTCACACTGATCCCGATAGCGAGAAGATGGCACCGCAATCCGGCGGTGCATCCGTGATCGGTCACACGTACGGTTGATGACGACCTCCGTTCCCTCGTTCCAGCGGGGCGCGGAAGTAGAGGATCCCTCGGAACTCCAGCAGCACGACGACGTGGTGGTGGTGAAGAATCCCACGGTCAGGGCTTCGCCAAGCCGGAGACCATGAAATGGAGCAGCGGGTGGAGGGAAAGGGAAGTGGCCAAGTGTGTGGAGGAGGGAGAGCTCTCACCCTCCTTTTATAGGAGAGGGGGGAGGCAGCCCAAGGGGGGTGCGGCCAGCCCTATGGTGTGCCCCCACCTCTTCCCTCATGATGTGAGTGGACACTCCACTCACACCCACTCATTTTCCTTTAAACCCCACTTAGAAAATCCAAGAGTTTTTCTTTAATAAATCAATAAAACATTTTTATTTCTTTATTTCAGCATTTGTTAATTCTATTAACTAACATTTGCATAAAGCACCTCGAATCATTTGTTAATTCTATTAACAACCATTCGACGAAAAACCCCTTGAACTATTTCAATTTTCCCCGAAACAATTTCGGTGCTGCCCAAAATATTCTTCGATATTCCGTATCCTCTCAAACGCGTCATCGAACCTTAAGTGTGTCACCCTACGGTTCGCGAATAAGATATACATGATCGAGACTCCTCTCCGATCAATAATCAACAGCGGGATCTGGAGATCCGTGATGACTCCTATATATTCAACGATGACTCTCGTGATCGTGTGAACCAACAACGCCGTGAACTATTCCCTTTGTCTCGCGATATTTTACTTGTCCGAGATTCGATCATTGGTATCAACCATACCTTGTTCAATCTCGTTACCGACAAGTACTCTTTTCTCGTTCCCGTGATATAACATCCTTTGTGATCATATCACGTGCTTGCAAGCGGTTTCGATGTGATATCACCGAGAGGGCCCAGAGTATATCTCTCCGTCATTTGGATGGACAAATCCCACTCTTGATCCATGATCCTCAACTAATACTTTCCGAATACTTAACGACACCTTTATAGTCACCCTGTTACGGTGTGACGTTTGATGCCATCAAAGCAATCTTCCGGTATCAGCGATTGACATGATCTCATGGTCTAAGGAATAAGTTACTTTGTATGTTTGATATAACAATGTAAACTAAATGACTTGATCGCATTGCTATATTCTCTTTGGGTATATGTTCATCACATCATTCTTCTAATGACATGACCCTGTTATTAATAACATCCAATGTTCATGATCAGGAAACCTTAATCATCTATTAATCAACGAGCTAGTTAAAAGAGAGGCTTTACTAGGAACCATTGTTTGTTTATTAAGCACACATGTATCAACGTTTCCGGTTAATACAATTCTAGCATGAGAAATAAACATTCATCATAAACAAGGAATAAGATAATAACCATTATTATTGCCTCTCGGGTATATTCCCTTCAGTCTCCCACTTGCACTAGAGTCAATAATCTAGTCTGTAAGCATTTTAACACATATGGCGTACCAGTGTTATTACCATGCTTCGCATGCGGTAAACATCATCAAAAAGATCTGAACTGTTCAGGTCCTATTGTATTTGCATGTTCTTTGCGTCTACACGCATCACTCATTCTCTAATGAGATGGCTTTGTATATATATGGTCAATTGGTGAAAACTTAATTCCTTAGCTTAAACTGATGTCACTAACATTGTGAAAATGTAGCTTCATAGTGTTAGCATTCTTGGAAATTCACCAAGTTCCGGTGATACCTTAATTCCTCAGCTTAAACTGATGTTACTAACATTGTGAAAATGTAGCTCCATAGTTTCAGCATTCTTGGAAATTCACCAAGTTCAATAAAGAACTCCTTGACACAAAATACGCTTATCATCAGTTGTCAACACAACGATATACTTTAGCCTTTGTTGTAATATCTGTCACAATATTTTCATTTTTGAAACTCTTTCAAATCCAGCATGGAACTTTCTTCCATCCTATTGTGCTACCGTTCATCACATATTTTAATTGAGATAAAATTACTTGATTAAATGACAAGATTATTAGTGTAACATATTACAACTAATATTTTGTCATTACTATATAGGAAAACATATCCTTAGCATTTCTAAAATGACACGAGGATCTCTCCCACTGTTGTCTAATCATCATATGAATTATCCTGCTATAACATTTTATAGCATAGGACTCATCTGGTCGTGTACATAGCATGGAAACATGACTTAGAAATCTCAATGTCAATGATGCTCATCATGTGTCAAAACACATGAATCTTGCTCAATTATTTTCCATGTGACAAGAACTCCTTCTTGTCATTTTCATATTGACTTACTTCAATATTTCATCTATGTAATTTGGCTTCAATCATATCAGGTGCGTCAATCCATCTTTTATAGATATCGATGCCCAATATCTTCTAAGCCTTTCATCAATATGAAAATCTTAACCGTGTTAATTTAAAATACATATTTTCCAATCAACCATATGTCATCTACATAAAGTATTGGAAATGTGTCATAGCGCTCCCACTTAATTTCTTGTAACTTTACAAGCATCTTTATCGTTCATGATGGAATCAAACTCTTTTGATAATTTCATTAAGGTAAAGATTTCAACTTCGTTATGCTCACTTCAACCATTGAAGTGTGCATACCTTTCTAGCAACCTTTTTGAATTTTACAAAACTCTCAGACTGTGTCAAGTACACATCCTTGATAAAACTTCCTTGAGAGGAGAGTTGGTTTTGTTATTCAACTGCCATATCATAATATGTAACCTTTTGCTAGAACTATCCGCAAAGACTAAAGCATCACTACGGAAGATCAAAATCTTGTAGTAGTTAACTCTTTGAACTTCGTCGAAAACAACTTTTCGATAAGTACAATTTTAATAAGATGTAAAATCCATGTCTTTGTCGCTATATAGACCCTTTTGCTATCGTTAGGCATCATGCCTATCTAAAGGACTACCAAGTCACATACTTGATATTCATACAAGGATACTATGGCGGATATAATGACTCATAGTCAATTTTACGAAGCCATGGCCCATCATTTGCTTCCTTTATAAGGTTCAGGTCCTTTTGTTGTCAAAACAACACTTTACACTTAAACCACAAGTTGTTCTAAGTACAAAGTTTTTGGACTTTACTGGTACAGTTCTCAAACTCATTTGAAGTATCTACAACATTTGTAGTGTCTTCTACTTAATCAAAATAGTAAACCCCGGAACAACTTCCAGTGCTGCGCTACTCTTGACATGATAACGAAGATTCTCTAATCTTGTTGAGTTTGTACTGTGCTCCCACTCACTTGTTTCGTAAGAACTACTTTCTCGAGAAATCAACCCTTTCTGACAAACAACATTTGTCTTTTGGTTCGGTGATAGGAGAAATACCCAATGTTTTATTTGGGATAACCTTATAAACATATATTTATCCTATTTTGGTTGTAAACATTTTACACATGCTATGCATACCAAAACTTAAGAAAAATGACAATTCGGGTCATTACCCAAACCATATCTTATATGTTGTCAATTTCAACGGATCATGATGGTGCTCTTTTCAGTGTAAAAGCGGTTGTCCTTAATGTATAAACTACAAAATTATAATGGCAATTTTATTAATCTTACCATGTCAAACAGGGTTTGATTTTGTCTTTTGAATACTCCAATCTAATGTGGGGTATTCGAGAAGTATAAGTTGTAGAACAATTCTGCAACTTCTCAGATGTTTTGCTAAACTTGTAACTCAAACTTTATCCTTTATGATCCAATCATAAATACTTGATTATCTTGTTACATTGATTTTAACTTCATACTAACAACCTTTTGAACCAATTCAAAATGTCAAACTCTGTTCCCTTTAAATAGATATACTCACATATCTACTTAAATCATCGACAGAATTTTATGAAGGAAAAATTAATCCACCATACATGACTACACATAATGGACTATATACATCAATATGTATAATCTCCACTAAATTAGTCGTCCATTCTACTTTGGCCTAAGAACGGAATTCTAGTCATCTTTTGGAAGAGGTCTCACAAGCGTCAATAAAATGACTCCAGAAGTCCATCAATATGGAGTTCCTTCATGTTTTCCTTTCCGATATGAACTAAAATGGTGGTTTCACAATTTAAGTGAAAATCTTTTACGTCTTGCAACGTTTAGCATTCAGTCTTATAGATGTTTACTTTACCAACATGATTTATATTAACATATCCATCAATTATGGAATATGGTCATCGTTTGAACAATCTCATTTGTTCTCACAAAAGACTAGAACAAAATAACAACTTATTAAGTTCTTAAAATAAATCTTGAATGTTTGGTTCGATACTACAATGAACACAATAACACTTTATGATGGGGGGATAGTAACCCGGTAGGCCAACTCCAAGGTGTGACCCGGCCCAAAGGATGTTGCACAGGATCCGGCTAAGAATAAAGAGACTTCTGGAAGGCCCAAAGTTTGTAGGCCTCGTAACCCGGATTGTGGGTTGCGGTAAGGAAAGCTAGGGTTTGTAAGCAAAGTTCGAATAGGACTCAAGATGTGCCTTGAAGGGCAAGTTAGGGGTGTACGGGTGCTTTATAAACCGGCCCCTAGGTTTAGTTTGCCAGAGATTCAGGTCATAGTTGTAACACCTGTTATCGAGTATCCAACACAATTCATATTGAGATCCGGCGAGTTATTTTCCGGTTCTTAGATTGCTTTCCGCCATGTCTTCCTTCGAGCTAAACCCTCTCCCGAATACCTGTGTCGACTTGCCCCAAGATCAGTTACCCCCGGTAACATCTGCCGTGATTATCCCACGACAGTTGGCGCCCACCGTGGGGCCTGCGTCCAAAGGTGTTTGCATCACGGGAGAAGCTCGGAAAAGCATGGAGAACCTCGTCGTCGGTGAGATCTACGACGACCACGAAGGAAAGAAGATGGTGGACGATTCCGGCTGGGGGCCAGAGTCGGATCGCCTCGAATCCGGATCGGTCGTGACGATCGGCCGAATCAACGTCTTCATCGGCATGGTATGTACCTCTGGTTCAATTCCTGATAATTTTTCTGATCCTGTATCAGGGGAGGCTGCGTACGCCCAACCCGATAGAGAAGAGTCAGTCGGAACAACATACCAGGCAGAGGGGTCTATTACACGTTGGGAACAGCCGGAGGAGCCGGCATGGACTCCGCGCGACCCAAGCAATGGAAAGGATGACACTGCATCCATTAAGGACTTGCTGGAGGATCGGTATAGGGAGGAAAACGGCGAGGAAGAACAGCACGAGTCTACCCCGGGTATCATGCGCCGGGTTGCAGTTTATGCGGCTCCCGCGACCAATCTCAATCAAGAAAATGCAGCCGCGGCGCCAGTCGGGGCGGCCCAGGCAGTGGCCCAGCAGCAAGGAACGGTTAACCCGGTCCTGGTCCAGGTCGATGGAGAGTCGGCGTCAGTCACCAGTCGCCCAGCAGACGAGGAGCAACACGCAAATATGTTCGGATTCCAAGCAAACCGGACACTGGGGGCGGGCCCCTCGAATCCGCGCCACCCGGCTCTGTTCGATAATAATTTGATCTTGGACCCCCACAGTCCTGGCCACAGTTATTACCCCAGAAAACGCGGCAGAGCGCGCAAGAGACCTGGACGTGGCTCGTCGTGCATTGGAGCAGCAAAGAAGGCAAGTAGAAGCAGAAAGGCAGGGGATGGCCGCGCGGCAGCGCGAATTGGATGATCGAGAGACCCGGCTCCGGGAGGAAACGACAAGGATGCACCAAAGGCACCGAACTATGCTGCCGGCAACAGGAGGGGTTATTAACCCGACTGCCCTGGTGTTCACGCCTCAAGATCAGCCGATTCCACCGATGAACCAAGGGACCATACCGCGACCGTCAACAGGAGCACAGCCGGTAAACGCGCCAGCCGGGTTACCTTTGCCACAGACGGGGGTGACAGCCGGCAATACCATGCCACCACCACCATCACGATTCCACACACCAGCAGGCCATTACAACAATCCCATGGACAACGTGTACGCAGCAACGCTCGCACTAAACCAGATTCCTGTAGGAGATTCGCCTCATGCAGAAGGAACCCGACGAGCGATCGATCTGCTACACACCGCGGTAGCACAGCAAGCCAATTATCCGGATCATAGAAGCGGAATGCATGGGACGCCGTACGTCAGTCAGCAGCAGGACAATGTCCAAGCAAGTGCGGCACGACGAAGGGAAGAGCAACAGCAAATGCCGCCTCCACCGCGTATCCAGACAGTACCAGTAGTATCAGCAGCGCAGGCGGTGGTGGACAGTTCCAGGGCCATAAGAGCCGGGGCCGGGTCTGCAGGGCACGAGTTGCCGGTGGCGCCGCGCCTCGTGGCACCCCCAGCCGGGTCACGTGTTTCCCGAGTAAGACCAGCCCCAACCACCCTAGCGGGACCCAAGTGCCTCTCGGACGATATCAGAGCAGAACCTTACCCGGAGAAGTTCAAAGAACCGGGGAAAGTAGTAAATTATGAGCCAACAATGGATCCAGAAACGTGGCTGAGCAGCTACGAGATGGCAATGTCAATTCGCAACGCATCCGAGAATCTCCAAGCCAAATTCATGTACTTAATGATGTCAGAGGGAGCAGCAAAGTTATGGTTCACCAATTTACCGGAAAAGTCGATCAAATCATGGGAGGAGCTAAAGACCGCATTTATCAAGCACTTTCATGGGACATGCAGAAAGTTATTTACTATTGATGATTTAGAAAGATGCGTTCAGAAGAAAGGAGAGTCAGCACGCAGCTGGGTACGCCGGGTTATGGAGATACTCCACTCGTCTACAGATATCCAGCCTAAGGACGCGCTACAAGCTATGGCAAAAACATGTAAGTATGTTCCTTTAGTGCAAAAGCTAACTCGCATGAAATCTAGTAGGAATGCAGCGGAGGTTACGATGGGAGAGTTAATGGATGCGTGCAACAAACACGCTGCAACGGATACCACAGAGGAGGAAGTTGATGACAAGAAAGCAAAAGCAAACACAAGTAGCAGTGGGAAAATCGGCAATGTATCGGCGCCAAACAATAATGGAAATAGCCAAAACAAACGCCCGTTTGAAGGGAATTCCGAGTTTGTAGCCAACACGGAGGCCGGGTCTTCAAGACCTAGATCCGAAGGAAATTTTAATACTGGAAATCACAATGGGGGACACTACCAAGGACCTCCAAGACCAAGCAACAGTTGGGACATATTTAGGATGGCATGCCCGAAGCATAGCAGGAACGGCAAGCCGGCCAATCATTCATTGGAGCAATGTGCCGACTTACAAAGGTGGAAGAACGAGGAAGTGAACAGAGCCCTGCGAGGTGCAGGCCGAGGAGGAGGCCCGGGCCTAGGTGGAAATTTGGGCAACGGACCGCCCCCAGCCGGTAACCCCCCAGCTGGAAATCAAGGTAACAATCAAGGGGGAGCGGGAGGTTTTCAAGCTAACCCCAAACAGCTGGGTCAATATCATGTGCACACTACGGGAGGCTCTAACAAGGATAAGAAGATACTGAAACAAGCAGTTAATTCGGTCTCTTCCGCTGTTCCAAGATATTTGAGGTGGTCAGAACAAGAGGTAACATGGAGCAGGAAGGATCACCCGGACAGAGTTGACCACCCGGGAGTCTTAGCTTTGGTAGTGGCACCACAGGTCAACGGCTACGAACTGAAAAAAGTCTTGATGGATGGAGGAAGTAGTATCAATATCCTGTACTGGGAAACTTTTCTGCGTATGGGCTTAAAGGAATCGCAGCTGCAAAAGAGTACAACAGTTTTTCACGGGATAGTGCCGGGTCATTCGGCATGCCCCGAAGGAAAGGTGGCACTGGAAGTAGCTTTTGGAGAGTCAAAGGACAATTACCGAGTCGAGTGGCTTACCTTTGAGGTAGTAAAGTTGCGCAGTCCTTATCATGCATTGTTTGGAAGGCCGGCTTATGCCAAGTTCATGGCAAGACCGTGTTATGTGTACCTACAGCTGAAAATCCCGGGTCCTAAGAAGACCATTACAATACACGGAAATCGAGATATAGCAGCTGAATGTGATGAGGGAGATGCGGCAATGGCCGAGCAAGCCTGCAGGAAGGAAGAGCTCAAACATTACCGTTCTCAGGTGGACCTAGAAGAGAGGACAACGTCAAAAAAGCCAACTCCTGAGGGGGACAAAGCAAAAGTTAGGGCAGAACAAAACCCTAAGATGGTAGGCTTCATCAGGAGCGATCCTTTCAAAACTCCTAGCAGGGAAGAAGAAGACGTACCGCCATCCGCAGCTGATCACGCTTCAAGGACGATATACCCGGATTGGCTAGCAAATCCGGTACTCATTATGAAAGGGCCTAGCAAATGGAGAATGTGCATCGGCCGTACCAACGCGAGGCCGATTCTCGAGAATAACTAAAGCAGTGTAATGGACGGCAGGTTTCATACGCACTCTTTTCCTACCCAGGGTACCTAAGGGGACTGGAAGGTTTTTAATGAGGCGGCCTGCTGATTCAAAAAAGAAATTTTTATCAATAAAAGAAGATGGTCTCGAGTCTTATCATGGTCTTTGCTTCAGTTACAAGTAAGTAATGCTTGTTATTATCAATACGTCAATATCATCGAAATACGTCACGTGCATATAGGTCTTCGGGGATTGGTGTGCTTAAATAAGTAATCACAAACCCGGAGACCCGGCCTTGATGCCTATGAGTTATGAGGGCTGATTACTCGAAAAAACGGGTACGGCTGCAATCTTATAACCGGACAAAGGAGCCAAATTTCTTGATTATTCTTACTTAAGCTCGATGTGACTCGCGCTAAAGTGGCATGATCTGTTCACTTATGATTACAATCAAACTATGCAGCCCAATGGGACTTGCTTGACCCTGTTTTTCGTATAGATGTAACAGCATGGTATCCACGCGAAAGCCGGCTTACAGTACAAGATAATCAAAAGGGTCATCTAAACCACAAGTCCATGCAGAGTATAAGGCTCAAATAGCCGGAAACTCAACAAGTATTAAGCATGACTTCAGTATTTATGTGAATAGCTATTGGTCTTCAGCTTGGTAAAGAGCAGTTTGTCATCTGAGAAAGGCCACGCCCCCTTAGCTCGTACTTTGGGTCATGGGGACTGGGGACTTCGAGACAGAAACAAACTGCTTAACTACTAAAGCTCGTAAACCTTAGTTTCCGAGTCTTGGGGACTTAAAGAAAAGTCCGTCTATCAAAACCTGCGATACTCGGTTAGCCGAGTCTCAAAAGGGGATCAAAAGCAAGAGTTCAAAGTATCGAGAATAAGCTTACATGTAACACAAGGATCGAGATTATCAAAAGCCGGGAGAGGCAAAGAGTTATCATAAATTAACAAGCGCAAAGTCATAATATCAGTATCAATGTTGCACAGGCGCACCGCTAAAAATCATATCAGTCTCGAGAAACGCAAAGCACTAGGTATCATCCTACTCGGCATCCTGGGAGTGGTCCTCCGGGTCTTCATCTTGGACTTGCTCCTTGGCTTTGCCAGCAGTTTTACCCGGACTCTTCACGTCAGGACGGACAGGAGGAGGAACGGCTGGTGTTGAGGTAGACGGCTTTACGCCTAGTTCGGTTTCTCTCTTCGCAGCTTCTTCTTTCCTCTGGCCAGGTCAGTCGACCATTTGTCCAGCATATCAAAAGGAGGGGGTGCCTCCACCAGAATAACCTTGCCCTCAGAGTCATAGGAGCTCATAATTGTGTTTAGATCCATTTTATCTGCCAAAGTTGTGGCCGAGTGACGTACCGAAGATTGTATAGCTTTGAAGTCCTGGGGTTTAAACTTAGACCCGTCAGCCTTGAATTCTGGGAACCCGGATACTACCTTGGCCGGGTCAAGCTTAGGAAAATAAGCCTTCGCCAGCGTCAAAGCCCGGGTCATCCCAATCCGGCAAGACGAACGCTTCAATATTTCAATCCATCCAGGCGCTGTGGACAAGGCCTGCATGAGATTTTCTTCGCCCGGGTATACCTCCGAAGGCCACTTTATAGCATCCAGCAAAAGTTTCGTGCCGGCAAAAAATGTCCGGAGCACAGTCTTCAGAGTTTGGGCCTGAGTAACGGTGTTCTCCTCCGGAGCAGCAAGGTTAGCACCTGCAATCGAAACACACAAAAGCATATCAGTAATCTTGATTATTACAACGGCAAGATAGAGATACGCAAGTTAATTGCAAATAACAAACTTACTTAGCAAGATACGGTAAGTGTCCGTAATTTGAGTCGACAGGTTCTTCAGCGAGGATTGGGCAGCATTGTATTTATTCTTGTATTTGGAGACGTCCTTTTTCAAAGCCTTTACCTCCGCTTCAAGGGCTTCTCTACGTTTTACTTCAGCAAGCAGGAGCTGCTCAGTCCTAAGTAATGTTTCATCTGACTGAGTAATCTCCGCCTGTAAGGAACGAGTGAAACTGTAAGCCGGATATCACGACAGGCCAAGTATTATGCGAAGTACCGAGAGTAATTACAGAAAATTACGCTCGGAACTTGGGGACTGGATGTATAGTAAGAAGTATCAAGTAAAGTTACCTGATGTGCTGCGGCCATGCGCTCTAGGATTTTTCCTTCTGAAGCTTTCATGGCGAGAAGAGCGCTCATCAGCTGGTTAAAATCAGCGTTATCCGAGTTAGATGACTCGGGTACCTGGAAAGTGGGAAAAGGAGCTTTTCTTGTAACAGGAGGTGGCACCCGGGTCATCCGAATGTCGGAGTCTGGTCCCCCTCCCGCGTTCGAAGCTGCTCCCTTCTCCTTCTCGCCTGCGTGCGAAGCGATCGGATACCCGGTGTCATGCCTAGCTAGCTCCGGTGGCGACGCTTGCTCGTCGCCAGTTGTGGTGAAGGCACCATCAGCCGGCTCGTTCTCGACCCGGACCTTAGCCTCAGTGTCCTCCTGGTCGCTAATAACAACCGTGGCTCTGTAGAAGGTGCGAAGGCACAATTAATCTTTGGTTATGAAAAAGGCGATAAAAGCTCGGTATAATGTCAGGAAAAGGCGTTTACCCGGTGTTCACCGGGAAGTCCGAAGGAAAGCCGTTGCTAGATCCGGAAGATACTGAAAAATGCCAAGCAAGGTTTGAGATTATGTTGCAAAGGAATGTCCGGAAAGAGTTTTTATTTACGATATAAATACCAGAGAGTCGAGCCGGGGGCGATGAAGTGCCCGGGTTAAGGGCCTCGTTGTCCGGATGGTTCCGAGTTACTCGGCGCCTAGTCGTGGGTGGCTCCTTCATTTATGATCAAAAGGGGTGAAGGTGGGGTTAGCCCCGAAATGACGTTATGGGAACAAAAAATTAGAGTGCAAGGGAACGAAATAAAAACCTGGAGGGCGATCCTCTGGGATTTCCTTTTGGATCCAGCTTTGGTGGCCGGCTCCGGCTCGTCCTCCTCGCTGGCGGACTCTTCCCTGCCATCTGTCTCTTCTTCCTTGTCTTGGTCCTCTCGTTCTGAAAGGTATTAAAGTTATAGCATAAGGAAAAAGAGGAGACAGGATATAATGTGTGCAAGGGGGTTAAGTATGCACCTTCGTCCGAATTAACGGCGTCATCTTCCTCCTCCGCGTCTCCAGAATTGGGAGGAGTGTCGATTGTCCAAAAGTCATTATCGGCCTGAGGTGAAAATGCCAGGGTAAGGGCCAATATTGAGTCAAGAGAAGCGGATAAAAGATGGCTTGTTAGAATCCAAAATCAAAGGGTAGAAAACTTACTGCAGGGGCCGGGTTCTCGAGGGTAAAAGGCTCTAATCCGACTATGTTCCGGATTACCTCGAGCTTCTCTGTTAAGAAACCTTTAATCGTCTTGTTTGTATCGTTAGGAGCGAAGGTGCTGGTGGAGTATCGGATCGGGTCCGTGGTTTGACCCGAATATTCACACATCAGTTTTTCACGAATAGAGTTGGGCTGGATGCGGAAGCTAACCCAGGTCTTCACCAAGTTTAGCCCGATGAGGCCTCGGGCTGATAAGATGGAGATCTTAGCCAACGAAGGCAAGATCGCCTCCCTGTCCGAGTCAGGGGCGAAGGCATTGAAAGTCTCGGAAATGTCAAGCTGACCCTCCGAGTAACCCGGCAACTTCTTCTCGCCGGGTGGGGAGGTATCCTGGCAGTAGAAGTATGAGAGCTGCCAGTGCTTTACATGAGAGTTGAGAGTGAGGGGAGGCATCAAGGAATTCTTGCGGCGCTGGATAGAAACCCCGCCGCAAGTAAGAAGTGCGCCGTCACCGCTTTCGCGGCACGGCTTGCACTGAAAGAGTTCAACAAAGAGAGCCAGACTTGGCGGAGTGCACAAGTAAGACTCGGAAAGAACGATAAAGTGGGTGATGTTCAGAACGGAGTTTGGGCCTATATCGAAAATACGGAGGTTGTAGTGATCTAGGACGTCACGAAAGAAAGGGTGACCCGGAGGCCTGAAGCCCCGGGTCACGTGTTCGACGAAACATATTACCTCATCCGTTGCTGGAGAAGGCCGGGTTTCGTTGCTTGGTACTCTCCAGCGGATAGATTCCTGGGGAGGAAGGATTCCAAGCTCGACCAACTCCTCCAGTTTGGCCTTGGTAACGGAGGATCTCCCCCAATTGGCTGAAATGGAGTTAGTGGATTTAGCTTTAGCCGGCTGTTTCCCCTGCCTCTTGGGTGCCATGGGGTTGACCTGGTAAAACATCAAAGGAAAGGAGGTGAGAAGCGAAAACTCGGAAATTAATGAATAATCAGTTACCGGTAACTTAAGCATGATCCGGGTATTGCCTTGCTGGATCAAGTACGATCTGTCCGGGTATCGCATGTCGTTACGGAAGCTGTGAAGTTTTTCCGTAAAGCAAGTGTCTGGGGAAGGTAGAAGGATACCCTTATGTCTATTATCAGCAAGTGAGCCGGAGAAGCGAGATTTTCCGGATGATAAGAACAAGGGCGGAAATTTTTGGTGGTCCGAGCCCAGATGGGAAATCCAATTTCTGTATTTAAGGCCAAGCTAATGATACTTAGTGGTAGGGGAGTAAGATAAGCTGCGCATCCTATCTATGGGAGTGGTTATGGTAAACACTAGTGAGTCAATTCGGCAGGGCCCGAGAAATTGCAGGCGACTCGATTCAGATCTGATCTAAGGAAAAGCTAAGAGATTGCAAGGTTAGGCTGGAGGATATCAAGAACTTACCGGAGGAGGTTGAAGTAGGGATTTGCGGAGACAGATGGCGCAAGATTGATGCCCTTTCGCGATTTCTGGCCGGCGAATCGGGGGCTTAGTGGCGGATTTGGGAGCTGGAGTGGGTTGCACGGTGGCGGAGCGCAAACGACGGCGGATGGGCTCCGGCGACGTGCGCAGGGCTTCCGTGGTGGCACTCTGTGAACTCGAGCTTGAGAAGAAGAGGGATGGGGAAATGAGTCGTTGGAGTTGAGGTTGCTCCCTGGGGTCTATTTATAATAGCCCGGGTGGAAAAGCCTAACCTAACGGGCGAAACCCGGGAGGTGCGGAGTAATAGTTGGCTATTTTGAAATTTGAAAGACGCGCCTTATGCATAGATCGATATAATCCAGAGAAAAAGGAAGGGGAAATCTCTTTCCTGGTATCAGCGATAGTTATCGAGGAAGATGTGAAATCATCGAGTTTCCTATTAAGACTCAAGTCTGGAAGAGTGAGGGAGAGCCTTTGAGGGAGAGCCGGGTTGCTACCTGATCCCCTTGGTGCTAATCCCAGCCATTCGTCAACATATTGTATCTTGATCTTCATGTGTTTTTGTATCCGATATTTCTGCAGGGAATAGCCAGCACTTCGAAGAGTAAATCTTGGAAGCCCAGGCTATTCTGGGGACTACTGATGGGGGGATAGTAACCCGGTAGGCCAACTCCAAGGTGTGACCCGGCCCAAAGGATGTTGCACAGGATCCGGCTAAGAATAAAGAGACTTCTGGAAGGCCCAAAGTTTGTAGGCCTCGTAACCCGGATTGTGGGTTGCGGTAAGGAAAGCTAGGGTTTGTAAGCAAAGTTCGAATAGGACTCAAGATGTGCCTTGAAGGGCAAGTTAGGGGTGTACGGGTGCTTTATAAACCGGCCCCTAGGTTTAGTTTGCCAGAGATTCAGGTCATAGTTGTAACACCTGTTATCGAGTATCCAACACAATTCATATTGAGATCCGGCGAGTTATTTTCCGGTTCTTAGATTGCTTTCCGCCATGTCTTCCTTCGAGCTAAACCCTCTCCCGAATACCTGTGTCGACTTGCCCCAAGATCAGTTACCCCCGGTAACATCTGCCGTGATTATCCCACGACACTTTATTTATGTTCTTGTCATAATCGATTCCTCATCTATTACTAGTTCCTTTTAGGCCCTTGTATTTCTTGCATTGCGTTGCTTTGTATGACAACTCATACCAACCAATGTGGTATCAAAATACTCAAAAATACTTTGTTAACTAGTAATACATCTATAACTTGTATATCAAGCATATACTCCTGAGCTGGACTTTTCCAGTTATCTTCTTTTCTGCCATATATCTATTTGCAATTGTATTTTCAATATTCCCTTTCCTTTACAGAAGAATCATTCAACATCAAACAATGCTAGCCGTACTAGCTCATTTTCTTTGGCGTGTTAGTCATATACTATCACCCATTGAGTCATACTTTGAGTTTGATTGTTCTACTAATATCACCATATTAATAGAATTCTTCTAGATTCCACTCTTAGCAATCTCCAAGTAAGGTAAACGACTTTACACATACTTTTAATCCATCCCATCATAACAATTTTATGATTAAGCTACTATAGCTGGAAGGAAGGAATTTAGAGGATAATTTTTAGCGCCCAACTTCTTGGAATATTCAAACGCCTAGCGTCTTCAATCATTGCATATATTCAGATAATATAAGCAAACATTGTCACGCTAAATTTGCATATATTCAGATAATATAAGCAAACATTGTCACGCTAAATTATATTCAGTCATGTTGCTACAACTAAGTTTCTAGATATCAATATATCTTTCACTTGATTGTTTCTGAAAACAACTCTTTTCAGTTCCTAAATCACCTTGATCAACAAAACATTCTTTTGAAGATAAAGTAATACGGAAGCAACCATGACTCTGGATTCTAAGTAGGAATTATTTGCTCTCTAGATTAATCAATCATTAACCACATGGAGCTAGGTAGGAAATACCAAAAATCTACAATAGGACTCAATTTTAAATTTCACTAATACGGTACCAATCTTAAATGGTATTTACCAGATCATAACAGTTATATCTCAATTAACAATCTAAGTGTAAGGTAATTATAGATGCCAATGAATACTACAATTTGTGCAAATTCACTTTGATTAGTTGTTCATGATAAATAAGTTCAAGTTAATTCAAAAATTAAACCATGAACTCCCACTCAAAAACAACATCCCTCTTAGTCGTCTTTAGTGATTACACGAACCAAATTCACTACACCAAAACCGATCATCACGTGAGATGATGTAGTTTCAAAGGCGAACATCGACATGTTCATCATATCATCCATATGACTCATGCTTTACCTTTCGGTTACGTGTTCCGAGGCCATGTCTGTACATGCTAGGCTCGCCAAGTAGAACCGTAGTATTGCGTGTGTTTCAAGGCCATGTCTGTACATGCTAGGCTTGAAAACACCCGTTGTATGCGAACGTTGAGTCTGTCACACCCGATCATCACGTGGTGTCTCGAAACGACGAACTTTCTTAACGGTGCATACTTAAGGAAGAACACATTATTATCTTGATATTAAGTGAGAGGGATCATCTTATAATGCTACCATCGTTATCTAAGCAAAACAAGATGCATAAAAAGGATTAACATCACAGACATCACATGAAAGGATAACGTGATATGATATGGTCCTTCTTGCACTTGATCTCCATCATGTGCATTATGGTATGATCTCAATCATTCCACCGGCGTGGTACCAAGTACCACGGTACCCTAAACTTGATTGTCCATCAATAAGAAGACAACCATATGGATACCTTCCGGTATATCAATAATTTACAAAATAGATCATCTCATAATCAAATTTGTAATATTGACCATATCACATCACATGCCCAGCAAAAAACTAGTTAGACTCCTCTAATTTATTTTTGCATATTTTACGTGGCTTAGGGCTTTCGATGATAGAACCGTTCATACCTACGAACATCAACCACAACATTGATAAACATATTTTTAGCAACCCTTTGTAGATTAGATCTTAACTATAGTAAGAGAAACAGACACCCGCAAGCCACTTATGCAATACAAGTTGCATGTCAGTTGTGGAACAAGTCTCATGTACGTGGACATGTAAGGTTAGTCCGGGCCGCTTCATCTCACTATGCCACTAAGATCATAAAATAGTCAAGGAGGTAATAACATGATCATCAACGCCCACATACACCTATGTGTTCTACCCGTACAAAACATCAACGCATAGATCCGGCTCTGATACCACTGAAGGGGAACGTAGCATAGAAAACAAAAAATTTCCTACGCGAGAGATACCCGAAAGGCCAAGATCTAATCTATGAGACGAAGTGCAACGGGCAACAAGAGGGTTAAGGAGAACACATACCCTCGAAGACTCAAAGTGGTACGAGATCAAATCTCGTTGTTGGCGTAGTCGTACTCACACTGATCCCGATAGCGAGAAGATGGCACCGCAATCCGGCGGTGCATCCGTGATCGGTCACACGTACGGTTGATGACGACCTCCGTTCCCTCGTTCCAGCGGGGCGCGGAAGTAGAGGATCCCTCGGAACTCCAGCAGCACGACGACGTGGTGGTGGTGAAGAATCCCATGGTCAGGGCTTCGCCAAGCCGGAGACCATGAAATGGAGCAGCGGGTGGAGGGAAAGGGAAGTGGCCAAGTGTGTGGAGGAGGGAGAGCTCTCACCCTCCTTTTATAGGAGAGGGGGGAGGCAGCCCAAGGGGGGTGCGGCCAGCCCTATGGTGTGCCCCCACCTCTTCCCTCATGATGTGAGTGGACACTCCACTCACACCCACTCATTTTCCTTTAAACCCCACTTAGAAAATCCAAGAGTTTTTCTTTAATAAATCAATAAAACATTTTTATTTCTTTATTTCAGCATTTGTTAATTCTATTAACAAACATTTGCATAAAGCACATCGAATCATTTGTTAATTCTATTAACAACCATTCGACGAAAAACCCCTTGAACTATTTCAATTTTCCCCGAAACAATTTCGGTGCTGCCCAAAATATTCTTCGATATTCCGTATCCTCTCAAACGCGTCATCGAACCTTAAGTGTGTCACCCTACGGTTCGCGAATAAGATAGACATGATCGAGACTCCTCTCCGATCAATAATCAACAGCGGGATCTGGAGATCCGTGATGACTCCTATATATTCAACGATGACTCTCGTGATCGTGTGAACCAACAACGCCGTGAACTATTCCCTTTGTCTCGCGATATTTTACTTGTCCGAGATTCGATCATTGGTATCAACCATACCTTGTTCAATCTCGTTACCGACAAGTACTCTTTTCTCGTTCCCGTGATATAACATCCTTTGTGATCATATCACGTGCTTGCAAGCGGTTTCGATGTGATATCACCGAGAGGGCCCAGAGTATATCTCTCCGTCATTTGGATGGACAAATCCCACTCTTGATCCATGATCCTCAACTAATACTTTCCGAATACTTAACGACACCTTTATAGTCACCCTGTTACGGTGTGACGTTTGATGCCATCAAAGCAATCTTCCGGTATCAGCGATTGACATGATCTCATGGTCTAAGGAATAAGTTACTTTGTATGTTTGATATAACAATGTAAACTAAATGACTTGATCGCATTGCTATATTCTCTTTGGGTATATGTTCATCACATCATTCTTCTAATGACATGACCCCGTTATTAATAACATCCAATGTTCATGATCAGGAAACCTTAATCATCTATTAATCAACGAGCTAGTTAAAAGAGAGGCTTTACTAGGAACCATTGTTTGTTTATTAAGCACACATGTATCAACGTTTCCGGTTAATACAATTCTAGCATGAGAAATAAACATTCATCATAAACAAGGAATAAGATAATAACCATTATTATTGCCTCTCGGGTATATTCCCTTCATGCAAGAGTACGTTCGATCTGTTTTATCAGAATTGGACTTGCCAGACGGGTTTGCAAGCAATCGAGCTGCTTTCTAGGATCCCAGGAAGGCCACCAGTTCTCATAATGAGGGAATGCCTCAAATATGGTCTTTGGAGCGAGAGGAAGGAGACGTGACCTATTCTCAATTGGCAAATTATGGATGTAGCCTCTTTCTTGAGCAGCTGCACAGAAGTGCTTACAATCCACAAACTCCGGCTCTATGTCATACAAATTTCTGGAAATTTCCACCCATACACTTTTTGGAGCTAGGGCCTCATTTTCATAGTAGAAGTAGGGTGGCTTGTTCATCCTCTAGAGTCGATGTCAGTCCTGGCTGCTTGTCCATCCTCTAGAGTCTGCTCTGCTCTGCTCTACTGCTCCTTGCGGCTCAGGTTGGTAACGGTCCATGTTTGCGTATGCTTTGTGAACTTATGGTTTGATTTGAGAATTTCAAAACTTTTATTTGATAATCTTTTGGCCGGAAGCACCTAGCAATATCTTTTAAACCTTGTTTCTCTCCATATGCTATTTGTACTTCTCATCGGCTCTAATGTTTCTCTACCTGATTCTACTTCTCCTCTGCCTAGTTTACAGATGTTTGCTCTTTTCTGTAGATGTTTCTACACTGTAAAATGGGCATGTCCTGCGAAACATGCAGACAAGGCGCTGAGCACCACTACTGGGACATCTTGGACGATCAAGGCAAAGGTTTTTTCAAGATTATGCAATTCTATCATTAGTGAGAGACTTCACGTCGGCAATCTCAATTAAAGTGCCAGTTTGTGTCTGATCCCACCAACCCCTCAGAATCCTCCTATTAACTTCACCTATCTCAACTGAAATCACTGTCTTCATGTGGATGCCAAGCCTGTGCAAAGCTATCTCTCGTCCTCCAATGCCTCAAATTAATATGGTGTGCCTGCAATATGTGCGCGGAATATATGACACCCATAAGGCCTATCGATGTAAAGCAGTCAGTCAAAACTTTTTTGTGTTGTTTATGGTGGTTAACTCCAATGAATAACAATCGCTTGTTCTATACCGTGTGTCAACAGATACTACATCTTAAAAGTAGTTATAATCCTGCAATATCTGTCAGGATGTTATCCGTACTATCACTTCGAAATGTATTCGGATATGGGTCATAGTTGTCAGCTATTTACCGGTCAATACAAAATACTAATCAAACAGAACTATATGATCATGTATTCCACGCTTATTATTACACATCACCAACATACGGAGGAGAGAGAAACAGAAAAGTGGGATGGTGGAACAATAATGCTTGCCAGCTTTTCTTCGTGTCCCTTGCTTATGATCGCTTCGGCCGTAACCATGGAGCATCTTCATTATTTAACGGGATGGTGGGGTCAGATTTCACTGTGAAGGGTGGAATTTCAACAAACTTATTATAATCTTCTGACATGTCTGTCGTGTCCTCGATTCCCACGATGTTTCTTTTCCCTGAGAGAACTATGTGACGCTTCGGCTCATCGTATGATGAAATTGTTCCCTTATTTTTTCTTTTCTTCGGTCTGGAAGACATGTCCTTCACATAGAAGACCTGAGCCACATCATTGGCTAGAACGAATGCTTCGTCATTGTAACCAATATTGTTGAGATCCACCGTTGTCATTCCATAAAGCGGGTCTACCTTTACCCCTTCTCCATTCAGGTTGACCCATTTGCACTTGAACAAAGGGATCTTAAAAGAAGGTCCATAGTCAAGTTCCCATATCTCCTCTATGTAACCATAGTATGTGTCAGTTTTTCCATTCTCGTTTGTTGTATCAAAGCGGACACCACTGTTTTGGTTGGTGCTCTTCTTATCTTGGGAGCTCGTGTAAAATGTATTCCCATTTATCTCGTACCCTTGAAAACTCCCAATAGTCGAAGATGGTGACCCTGCCAACATGTACAGCTGATCTTCAACAGTGGTGTCATTTATAAGATGTGTTTGCAACCAACTTCCGAAAGTCTCCATGTGTTCGCGTTTAATCCATGAGTCATCCTTCCCCGGGTTTGCAGACCGTACAATATTCTTGTGTTCCTCGACATACGTAGCCATGAACATAGAATTTTGTAGAACTGTGTAGTGTGCTTTGGTCAAAGAATGTCCGTCCCTAGGTATCATTGTTTTCTTTCCCAGCGTTCCTTTTCCCCTCAGTCTCCCCTCATGCCGCGATTCAGGAACACCAATTGTCTTAAGGTCAGGAATAAAGTCAACACAGAACCCAATGACCTCCTCTGTTCCATAGCCCTTCGAGATGCTTCCTTCTGGCCTAGCACGGTTATGAACATATTTCTTCAAGACTCCCATGAACCTCTCAAAGGGGAACATATTGTGTAGAAATACCGGACCGAGAATATGAATCTCTTCACATAGGTGAACAAGAAGATGAGTCATAATGTTGAAGAAGGATGGTGGGAACAACAACTCAAAACTAACAAGACACTGGACCACATCCCTCTGTAATCTTGTCAGAATTTCTGGATCGATTACCTTCTGAGATATTGCGTTCATGAATGCACATAGCTTCACAATGGGTACTCGAACATTTTCCGGTAGAAGCCCCCTCAATGCAATCGGAAGCAACTGCGTCATAATCACGTGGCAGTCATGAGACTTCAGGTTTTGGAATTTTTTCTCTGCCATGTTTATTATCCCCTTTATATTCGACGAGAAGCCAGACGGAACCTTGACACTGTAAAGGACTTCAAAGAATATTTCCTTCTCTGCTTTAGTAAGAGCGTAGCTGCTTAAGGAATGACGCCCTGTATCTGTGTGTTTGTTGCTTGGGTCTTTCATACGTTGCTGGTCCTCCCGTGCTTCAGGCGTATCTTTTGACTTCCCATACACGCCCATGAAGCATAGCAGATTGACACAGAGATTCTTTGTCACGTGCATCACGTCGATCGAAGACCGGACCTCTAAAACTTTCCAATAGGGTAGCTCCCAAAATATATATTTCTTCTTCCACATGGGTGCCCGCTTATCAGGGCCGTACGGAACTGGTTGGCTGCCAGCAGCCTTACCAAAGATTACTTCTAGGTCCTTGACCATATCGAATATATCATTACCACTACGGAGCTCAGGCTTCTTTCGGTTATCTGCCTCACCTCTGAAATGCTTCCCTCCTTTTTTCCTTAAGGGATGCTTGATCGGAAGAAATCTACGATGCCCCAGGTATACAACCTTTTTACATTTATCCAAAAAAACACTGTCAGTCTTATCTAAACAGTGTGTGCATGCATTGTATCCCTTGTTTGTATGACCGGAAATGTTACTAAGAGCAGGCCAATCATTGATGGTCACGAAAAGCAACGCCCGTAGGTCAAATGGATTTTGTTCGTTCTCATCCCACACACGTACACCTGGTTTGCCCCACAGTTCTAAGAGTTCTTCCACTAATGGCCTTAGATACACATCAATGTCGTTGCCAGGTTGCCTCGGGCCTTGGATGAGAACTGGCATCATAATGAACTTGCGCTTCATGCACAACCAAGGAGGAAGGTTGTACATACATAGAGTTACAGGCCAAGTGCTATGACTGGAGCTCTGCTCCCCAAAAGGATTAAAGCCATCTGTACTTAGACCAAACCATAAGTTTCTCGCCTCTCCTGCAAAGTCTGGAAAGTCTCTCTCGATCTTTCTCCACTGCGATCCATCGGCGGGGTGCCTCAACTTTCCATCTTTCTTACGGTCTTCTTTGTGCCATCGCAACAACCTAGCATGCTCTTTGTTTCTAAACAGACGTTTCAGCCGTGGTATTATAGAAGCATACCACATCACCTTAGCAGGAACCCTCTTACGGGGGGCTCGCCGTCAACATCACCAGGATCATCTGCTCTGATCTTATACCGCAGTGCATTGCATATCGGACATTCATCCAAATTCTCGTACTTCTCACCGCGGAAGAGAATGCAGTCATTAATGCATGCATGTATCTTCTGCACATCTAATCCTAGAGGGCAGAGAGCTTTCTTTGCTTCGTACGTACTCTCAGGCAATTCGTTATCCTTTGGAAGTTTTGGCTTCATTAGTTGAAGTAAACTCTCAAATGCCTTGTCAGTCACACCGTTTTGTGCCTTCCATTTCAGCAACTCCAGTGTGGTACCGAGCTTTGTGCTACCATCTTTGCAATTTGGGTACAACAATTTTTTGTGATCCTGTAACATGTTGTCCAGCTTCAACCTCTCCAATTTATTTTCACAGTCTTCCCTTGCATCAGCAATAACTCGGCCAAGATCATCATCGGCCTCTTCTGATGGCTGTTCTTGATCACCTCCTTCTTCTGCATTCTCTTCCATTGCAGTATCGTCGTATTTAGGGAACGAAGGATCTTCTTCTTCTTCTTCATCGTCTTCCATCACAACCCCTCTTTCTCCATGCTTGGTCCAGCAATTATAGTTGGGCATGAAACCTCTCCGAAGTAGATGGCCGTGAAGGATTCTTTCGGAAGAATGTTCTCTGGCGTTCCGACAATCAACACATGGGCAACACATGAAGCCATTATCTTTGTTCGCCTGAGCTACAGCAAGAAATGCATTCAGGCCTGCCATATACTCGGAAGTGCGTCGGTCACCGTACATCCATCGCTGCCGTGCATCCATCTGCATCATATAATTAAGTTTATCAAAATACATATTAATTAAGAGATGACCACAGTACATCGACAAATAATACTTTTTTATGTATCAGTTACAGATGAAAAAGATAATTTGTTAACCTCGGTCGAAGATACCATTTTCAGTGAGCTTGTGCGCGTCTCGGGAATTTCGTCGAACACCTCGTGTTCATAGTAAAAAAAAACACACTAACACCACACTCTCTCACACCTCCAAGCAAAAAAAAAAGATGGAAGGAGGGAGGAGCTGGGGCAGTATATATAGGGGAAGGGGGCATTGGTCCCGGTTCGTGGACTGAACCGGGACAACAGGTCATGCGCGTGCCACGTGGCCTGTGGCTAGGCATTGGTCCCGGTCCGTGGCAAGAGCTGGGACCGATATACCCCCCACGAACCGGGACCAATGCGCCCAGGCGATTCCTGTTGCCCAGGGCGCACGAACCGGGACCAATGCAGGGCATTTGTCCCGGATTTGGTTGCAACCGGGACAGCTGCCCCCCGGCCCCCTGGACGAGAGGGGTTGTTTCCACTAGTGTTTGTAGAGCTTAGCGGTGGCGAACTGCTACCCGCCAGTTGCGGGAGAGGACGCCTCGGAGTTATTGGCGAGTCACCTGGACGGCTCAGCCGATACCAGTGTAGCCGATGCTTCCTCGAGCTCCGAGGACGATTCTTCGGATGATGCGGAGGGATCGAATGGCGGCCTTCGTCATTGCAAGCGTCGTCGGGTAGAGGACGATAACGAGGCTACTTCCAAGGACAACTCCTTAGAGGAATCGCCCGGGAAGGCCCCTATCTCCGCGACTCCACTTCGCTCCCTCGCCCCTTCACCTTCATTCCCAGTAATCGGAACCGCTTGGAACGCGGATTTGCTGGATGAAGATGAAGACGATGATTAAGTTATTTTCCTCGTTCTTAGTCGAACGTTCTTTCTTCTGCGCTTATGTTTGATTCCTTGTTCTTTTCTTGCTGCAGTGTGCAGGCCATCAGCCCTCGCAGGTACGCTTCTTCTGTTCCTCCCGAAAAGAGGAACAAAGCAGGAACTGCGGGTGAAACTCCCAATGCTGGCACCGTCCAGAATTCTCCCAGCGCAGCCCCCAATGCGGCGACTGTGGAACGTGAGGCTCCTAGCTTTTCCGCCAGGACTTCAGCTTCGAAAGAAGCGACGGACAGCTCCGCAGATCCTCTCTCCCGCGCCACGGGCCAGGTAAACTTTGTAGTTTGTCTTCGAATTTTTATCGGGTGCACGACAGTGCTCCCGATGGGAGTAGCCCCCGAGGCTGTAGTCGATTGCTTGCGATCGGTTACAGGCTCAAAATCTTGTTTTATTTTCTTCGTCTTGATTTTTATCGGGTGCACGACAGTGCTCCCGATGGGAGTAGCCCCCGAGGCTGTAGTCGATTGAATTCAATCGGGTACAGGCTCTAATTTATATCTTCTAATTCTTCTACTTCTGTACTTTTGCAGTCGCTTGTTGACTCGCTTGCGGCGATTGGTCGCCGCGTTGTTCTTGCCGAATCGGAATGCGAGAGGCTTCAGTCACACTGCAGTCGATTCCACACCGAGAATGAGCTCCTTAAGAGTAAGTCTCATTGTCTTCTTTTGTTTCTGTTCTCGTGTCCATTCTTGATGTCTAACAAATGTTATTGCGCAGCTCAACTCGAACATTCGGAGTCCGAGAGAGTCAAGCTCTCTGAGCGGGCAACCACTCAGGAAGCTGATTTGGCGGCTGTTCGACAAGAGCTGGAGGCCTCCCGCATGCGGTCGGAAGATCTTTATAGGCAACTCGCGGATGCGAGAAAAGCTTTGAAGGATCAAGAGGAAGCTGGCAATAAGGCCGACTCTGACCTTGTCACGTTCCTCCGTCCTCTTGCTGAGCGTTTCGCGGGTAAGTGGCCTAGGCTCTCGCAATTGTATCTTTTATCTTGGTGAACTTGCGAAATTTTGACATTCTTTTCCTTTGCAGGTCTTCTGGATGTTCCTTTGGAGATCCCTGGGATCCAGCGAGTAGATGTGCTAACCGACACACTTGCTCAACTCAAGAGGCACGCCGAAGGAGTGTGCTCCTTGATTGGCGATGCCAGCCATGTGTTGTCGCAACTGCACAGTCGCTTCCTCGCCAACGCTGTACCTCCATCCGCGCTAGACGGCCTGCTGAAGATCTTCTCGGAGGGCAATCTCCTGGATGCTTACGCAGTCGCCCAGTCGGAGTCTGGCGTGAAGACTGTGATCCAGTTCGCGCTGGCACACGGAGTCAACGGTTTGGAGGAGGCCTACTCGGCTCTTCCAGTCGACCCCTCGACGGGCAAAAAGGTACGGCTTTCTCGTTTTGGCGAGCAGGCCACCATTCTCGCTCGGAAGCTGTCTGAGCTATTTGCTCGACTGAAAGGAGGGACGACTGCCGCTAGTGGGAGCACGACTGTAGTTTCTTAGTTTTGTTCTTCTTTTTCCTTTCCTTCGTGAATGTAATGAACCTTGGGATGTATTCCCGTAATTTCATCGTCTTTGATCAAAGTGTTCGTCCTGGAAATTGCTTCCCGTAGTTTGTGTATTTTCTCCCGATGGGAGTAGCCCCCGAGCACTTTTGTCGGATGTGCGACTAGAAATACTTCGAATAGGACTTCTTACTTCTTTCCTTGTATTCTTCCAGGCTACCGGGGTAGTTGCAGAATCTTCGAGTGGACATGCTACTCTAGTAAATCCCCTTGTTGCCGCTGTTGGCACCTATGCTGGTCTTCGTGATAAGGTCCGGGAGGGTGAGCGTCAGCTTAAAGCTCTCCGCGGTATAGCCGATGTGGCGAATTCCAAGCAGAAACTGGCGGCTGAACGTGAGCAGTTTCTGATGGATTAATTATCGTTGGTTGCGAGGGATTTGCTGTGTAAGTAATACAGCCCCCGTGTCTTCTTTTTGCTTTGTTTCCTTAGCTGATCAAGCATGCTTGCTCTTCAGTTGTCAGACCTGATGACAGGGAAGAAAAGCAGTGGGTGGAAAACCACATAGTTCAGGAGGCTGGTAGCTCAAATCCTCATGCGAGTAACTTCTGGTCTGATCGCAGTCGAGGGTTTGTGATGGCCACCCTAAAGTTCCGTGTTCTGCAAGCGAGAATTCTCGTGAGTTCTTTTCACGAGGTCCTGATCGCGATGAACGCTGCTTTCTACCCACTCGAAAGGGGTCCCGAAGACTAGAGCTATCTTCTCAGGTTGTTTGGACGTGAGGGAGAGGTTCGCGCGTCTGTGCACAATCAAATGACATGCGGCGCGGTTGTAGCTCTATCCTTTGTCCGAATATGGTATCCTCAAGTAGATTTTAACTCCGTAGCCATGCTCCCAGATGATCGAATCGATGATATTTCCCCCTTCTATGATACTGTTCGTCCCGCAGCGGAGAAAATCATCCGATTGTCCTCTGAGGAGGTAGATAGAGTTTTGGCGACTGAGAATGCTCAGCGCTTTGATTGATTGTCAGATGTGCATATCCTGTAACCTTGTATAGTTTGTAAAAACTGTTGTAAGGTGTATAACCTTGTATGTATGTTTTTTTCCTGTAATGCTTAGTTGTAGGCGTAGCCCCCGTGTGTTTATGGGGTGTGTTCCTGTAACTTTTGAGCGTGTAAAAATAGGAAGTTGCGAATGAATATGATGGAGAAACCATGTTTTTATTGCGATGACTGAGAATCCATGTATTCGAGCTACAAGAGTGGCTAGCATAGCCTTATTTGTTGTGCGAACAAGTAAACCTAGGGATAAAATTTGCGGAGGTGTGCACTATTCCAAGGATTGGAATAGATTCCTCCAGTCGATGGATTCTTCAACCTGTACGCTCCGCCTGGGATGACTTCGTGTATGATGAAGGGTCCTTCCCAGGGTGGTTCGAGCTTGTGTCCTTCCTTCTGCTTGAGTCGCAGCACTAGATCTCCAACCGCGAATGCTCTGTGGCGTATGCGGCGACTATGATAGTTTCGCAGGGATTGCTGATATACTGCGGATCTGGCGAGTGCGATGTCCCGCATTTCGTCGAGTGCATCCATATCTTCCGCGAGTGCCCTGTTAGAGGTTTCTTCGTTGTAGGCCACAACTCGTGGGGCGCTGAATCGAACGTCCTCGGGGATGACTGCTTCTGCCCCGTATACCATGAAAAATGGCGTGTATTTTGTAGATCGGTTAGGAGTTGTGCGGAGGCTCCATAGTACGGAGGGTAGTTCATCTGCCCAATGTCCTGCGGCGGGGTGTAGACGATCGAGTAGGCGTTTCTTGATGCCAGCCGAAACTAAGCCGTTGGATCTCTTGACTTGTCCGTTCGTTTACGGGTGGGCAACTGAAGCAAACTTGAAGTTAATGCCCTTTTCCTCGCAGAACTGTTGCGTTTCATCTGCTGTGAAGTTTGTACCTTGTCTATAATGATGTCGTGTGGCACACCAAATCTGCATACAATGGAGTCGAGGAACTTGATGGCGCATTGAGCACTAGCCGAAGTTACTGGCGTGGCCTCGATCCATTTGGTGAATTTGTCGACTGCGACCAGCAAGTGTGTATATCCTCCAGGGGTGGACTTGCGTAGTGGTCCAACCATGTCTAGCCCCTATTGTGCGAAGGGCCAGGAAATGGGTATCATGTGCAATTCTGTAGCAGGTGCATGTGGTCTTGGTGCGAATCGCTGACAGGCATCGCATCGTTCGACCAGGTTCTTTGCATCGGTAGCTGCTGTCAGCCAGTAGAATCCTGCTCGGAAGGTCTTCCCCATTATTGTTTTCCAGCTAGCATGATGTCCGCAGTCTCCTTGGTGGATGTCATGGAGCAATTCTTTGCCATCTTCGGGTGCGATGCAGCGCTGAAGTATTCCCGAGATGCTTTGCTTGTATAATTCCCCATTGACTACCCGAAAGGATTTGCTGCGTCTGATTATTTGTCGAGCCTCGCGTGGGTCAGCCGGGAGTTGTCTGTTGGTCAGGTAGTCGAGATATTTCTGCGTCCAGACTGGCTCGACCAGGAAAACCTGTCGTGATATGTTATGAATGAGCTCGATAAGGGCGACTTGCGGGCTGACCTCTGTTTCTGGCACTGCTATTGCTTCTGCAGCTTTCTTGATTTTGACCGATCGCTTGATCATCCGTTCGAAATATATTCCTGGTGGTATGGGTGCATTCGTGGAACCCATGTTTGCCAGTCGATCTACTTCTTCGTTGCTGGATCTTGCGATGTGATTTAGCTCGCATCCTTTAAAACTTCCTTCGAGTAGATTGTACATGTCGCGGTACGCGATCATGTTTTCGGCGATTGCGTCACACTCTTTCATCGTTTGTTGCACAATGAGATTGGAGTCGCCGTAGATCATTAAGCGAGTAGCTCCACAGGCGATTGCCATCTTCATTCCATGCAACAAGGCTTCGTATTCTGCGTCGTTGTTTGATGCCGGATCATCTGGTGGAAAATCCAATCATAGGACGTATTGCAGCTTGTCTCCCTGAGGGGATATGAGAACAATTCCAGCTCCTGCTCCTTCGTTTCTCTTGGACCCGTCAAAGTACATTATCCAATTGCTCGTGTACTCGGGTGGTCCTGGCGTTTGCAGTTCTGTCCATTCGCTTAGGAATTCAACGAGTACCTGGGATTTGATTGCGCTGCGTCCTGCGTAAGTGATGTCCCAAGCGCCCAACTCGATGTTCCATTTTGCTATTCTTCCGGATGCCATAGGGTTGTTCATGATCGTCCCGAGTGACGCATCATTAACCACTGTAATGGCGTGTTCCTGGAAATAATGTTTGAGCTTGCGGGCTGTAAGAACGACTCCATATGCGAGCTTCTGGTAGTGAGGGTAGCGTTGCTTGCATGGTGAGAGCACTTCGCTGATGTAATAGATTGGACGTTGAACTCCGTACGCTTTGCCTTCCTCAGGTCGTTCGACCACAATTGCTGTGCTGATGACCTGGTTTGTGGCGGCTAGGTACAAGAAAATTGGCTCCCCTTCTCGCGGTGTTGCGAGGACGCGGCTACTTTGCAATGACCGCTTCAAATCTGTGAATGCTTGCTTAGCTTCTGATGTCCACTCGAATTTGTCTGTCTTCTTCAACAACTTGTAGAAGGGTAATGCTTGCTCTCCCAATCGTGCAATGAATCTGCTTAGGGCGGCTAATCGCCCTGCGAGCTGTTGGACTCCGCGCAGGTTGGTTGGCTCCTTCATGGTCAAGATGGCTTGTATTTTCTCCGGGTTGGCTTCAATGCCTCTGGCGGATACTAGGTACCCGAGAAGTTTTCCTGCCGGAACGCCAAAGACACATTTGGTCGGATTGAGCTTGATCCTGTACGCGTTGAGGGCATCGAATGTTTCTCTAATATCTTCAAGGAGTGTGTCCTCAACTCGAGTCTTGATGACAATATCGTCAACATACACTTGCACGTTCTTTCCAATGAGGTTGGCGAGGCACCTTTGCATGCAGCGCTGATATGTTGCGCCTGCATTCTTCAGCCCGAAGGGCATTGTTGTGTAGCAGTAGACACCGTGAGGTGTGATGAATGCTGTCTTTTCTTCATCCTCCCTTTTCATTCGGATCTGATTGTATCCCGAATAGGCGTCCAGGAAGGAGAGGCGTTGGCAGCCTGCTGTAGAATCCACGATCTGGTCGATTCGCGGGAGGGGAAAATTATCCTTGGGGCAATGTTTATTTAGTGACGTGTAGTCGATGCACACCTGAAGGATATCTGTGTTCTTTTTGGGGACCAACACCGGGTTTGCTAACCAAGTGGATATCTTGATCTCCCTGATGAATTTCGCAGCTAGCAATCTGTTTACTTCTTCTCCAAGCGCCTTCTGCTTGGGTTCTGAAAATCTTCGCGTGGTCTGTTTGATGGGTTTAGCGTCTGGAAAGACTTCGAGTGAGTGCTCGGCAAACTCCCTGGGTATTCCTGGCATATCTGAGGGCTGCCAGGCGAAAATTTCCCAGTACTCACGGAGGAGTTTGACGAGCGCGCTTTCCTATGCTTGCGAGAGGGTTGTTGAAACCATCGCTGTCTTCGCAGAGTCTGTCGGGTGCACTTGATGCTTTCGGGTGTCGCTGTTGGCGCTAAATTCTAGTTCAGGCGCATTTTTCTTCGTGAGGGGCATCACGGAGTGATCCGTGGTTTTTGCCAGCTCTTGAAGTTCTTCGTGCATCCCGAAAGATTTTGCGATCTCGTTGAACTCAATGTCGCATTTGTTGGATTTCTGAAAGTCTCCGTCAATGGTGATTACGCCATGTTCGCTAGGTAATTTGAGCTTCAGGTAGGCGTAGTGAGGTACTGCCATGAATCTGGCGAACGCTGCTCGGCCCAAGATGGCGTGGTACTGTGAAGGCCAGTCGACAACTTCGAAGTCGAGGAACTCTCTCATGTAGTTGCTCTGCGTGCCTAGCACAACTTCTAGGTTGATTGTTCCGAGTGGACGGACTGCTTTGCCTGGAACTATCCCGTGGAAGGATGTTTCTGATTCCGGGAGGCCGTCCAAGTTCTTGTTCATCCGACGGAGTGTATCCGCGTAGATAATGTTGAGGCTGCTGCCCCCATCCATGAATACGCGGGCCAAGTCGTAGTTGCCGATTTGCGCCTGGATGACGAGGGCGGCGTGTCCTGGTCGATAGACTCGTGGTGGGTGATCTTTCATCGAGAACGTGATTGGCTGGTCCGCCATTTTCAGGTACTCGGTCTTTGTTGGCGGTGTCTGCACTGCCATGCATAGTTGCCTTGTGTTAGTCTTTTGAGCTCTGCGAGAGGGGCATACCTTCTGGATCATCGCGAGTTGTCCTGCCGAGTTTGGGTAACCATTGGCTCCGGCGTTCTGCGGTGGTGCAGGTACTGCGGCTAGCGCCATGTTTGGATTTGCGGGTGGAGGTGGTGGTGGTGGCGGTTGGAATCCTTGGTGCCCTCCTCCTGGAGGCGGCGGGTAATTTTGAGTGGAGGCAGATCTTTTCCTCGCGAGTGCGTCCGAGATGTCATGGAACTTTCGGCAATCCTTAAGCAGGTGTGTTGCCTTAGTTTTGCCCGTGCGCTTATCTGTGAATAGATGTAGCGAGCAGTATGCATCAAGGTCTTCCTCGGGGGATTTTTCTTCAGCCTTTGGTCTCCACTCGCGATTTCCACGGCGACCGGAATCGCGAGTTCGCGTGAATTCCGCGGCGACCAACTCCTCTCTATCCTCATGATCGTAATATTTTCTTCTTTTTCTTCGACCATGACGATCGTCATCGTGTGCGGGTGACGATGCTCTTTTGTTGCGCACCGCATCTTCTCCGTTAGCCCATTTTTCGGCTATGATCATTAGCTCTCCGATAGTTTTGGGTGCAGCCCTGCCTAGCTCCTCTCGAAAAGCAGTTCTTCTGGCGCCTTTTGCGAAGGCTTCGATCGCTACTTCTTCTGAGATAGTTCCCGCAGTATTTCTGAGCGTGGTCCATCGCTGGATGTACTCGCGTGTGGACTCGCCACTCTTCTGCTTGCATGCTCGTAGTTCTTCGATTGTAGCTGGCCTCTTGTAAGTCGACTGGAAATTTTTGCAGAAATCGCGGTGCAAATCATCCCACGATGCGTAGCAAGATTTTGGTCTTCTTTCCAGCCAACTGCGGGCCGCGCCGGTAAGATGCAACTTGAGGTATTGCATAGCCGTGTTCTTGTTACCACGTTGGCATTTTACTGCCGTGAGGTAGTCGCTTAGCCACTGAGAGGGCTCGAGTGAGCCGTCGTATTTTGTCACCTCTGTGCTGAGCTTGAACCTTTTGGGTAGAGGTGCTTCGCGGATGCTGCGAGCGAAACAGAGTGCTCCGCAGGTTTCGTCATCCGAGGAGCCGGACGAAGAGCGCTCGCGATATCGCGAAGCCCTTGCTTTATCCACCCTTTTTTGAGCGAGATCTGATCGCGCGTCGTATTCTGGGCGATCGCGGTCGTCATCTTTCCTCGGTTCCTTGCTTCGTTTTCTCGAGCGGCTGTTATGATGCTGCGAGCTTCTGTCTCTCGGGCTATCTTCACTGCTGCTTCGACTGTCGTCGCGGCGTCTAGCTTCTTTTCCTCGACCGCGGCGTGGTGACTTATCCCTCCTTGGTGAAGAGCTTCTGTGCCTGCGGGGCGTTTCTTTATCTTTCTCTTTCTCCCGTCGCTCCTTCTCCTGCTGCTCCTCGGCCTTCTTGCGATCGTGAGAGGCGAGCCTTGCGGCTGCCAATCCGAGTTCTTTTCGTATTTGCTTGTATTGCTCTGCCCGAGGGTCGCTCTCCGTCGGTTGGTTCATCTGCATGTAGGTTGTCGCGGCTAGAACCGCAACAGCGGGAGTTTGCGGGTACACGTTGCCGTCGTCGTCGACTCGCATGAGAGAAGGAGTGATTGATCTGTTTGTTTCGGGTATGGATTCATCGTTCCTAGATGTGGATGCGTGTCCTTTCCTCGCGGGCCGGGTTCCGACCGAGGGTGTTATGGACAGCCCAGCTCGTCTCTGGCTTGATTCGTCCGCCGCTCTTCTTCGGCGGGGCAGATCTACCCGAGCATCTTTGATAATCGTGGCTGCTCTCACTAGGTGATAGTGGTAGGCAACCATGTCTTCGTGTGAGGATCCGGCTGCGGGTGGCTTGCTTGTTCGCATGGCTTCCTTTGCTCGTTTCCAGGATTCCGCGAGACACCGATTATGTTGCGCTCTGTCGCCTGTGTTCTGTTTCCGAGCCTTGTTCCGATCCTGCCATGCAGACTTGAGCTAGTCGAAGCTCGTGCGTCCTAGGCGTAGGTCGAAGGTTTCCTTGAATTCTTTATGGTTCCTCTGTCGAGAGGGTGTGATAGTCGTTAGCGTTGAAGCGGATGGACTCTCCGCTTTTCTCCAGGTGACGGCGTGAGTCGACAACTCCAGATTCAGTTTCCGATTCATCCGAGAAGTGGAGGATCCCGTCCCTGTTCGTCACGAATTTGAGGCTCCCGAACGTCAGGGTGACGCTCTCCTCCAGATCTTCGAATACCGGGCGCGATTCCGGCGAGTGCGGTGTGACCACGACAGATCCGATCCGTACAGGATTGTTCGGAGCCGTAGTTCACTAGTGGAAACAGGGCCTTTTGTCCCGGGTCGTAAGGGCCATTTGTCCCGGTTGCGCAACCGGGATGGGCTAGCCGGGACAAATGGCCCTCCCCATTGGTCCCGGTTGTGCCAGGACCCGGGATGGTAAGGCTGGCCCACGTGGCGACTCTGGGCCAGGGACCGCGAGGGAGTTCGTCACGGTTCGTTTTAGGGACCGGGATGGATGCCTTCTTAAAAAAAGAATAAAGTCCGCCCATTTTCCCTGCCGCGGCAGGTTTTTTTTGTTCGTTTTTTTTTCTCCTGCCTCGCAATCGCCAACCGGCCTCCCCTTCCCCAACCGCTCCAGTCCCACGTCTTTAATTAAGCCCACTGACACATTTTTTAGTCAAAAAGGCCCACTGGCCCGCGTCTTTTATTTATGGACAGTCAACGGTTCGAAGGGCCCACTGGCCCGCGTCTGTTATTATGGCCAGTCAACAGGGGCCACTGGCCAGCGGCCTGGTGGCTGGTTCGCCTGGTCCATTAAACTAAGACCGAAGGACGGTCAAAGGGCCGCTGTCCGCCTCGTCTTCCCGCCCCGCCTCGGCTTCCCGCGCCCCACTCCCCACGCGCCACGCCTCGGCTCCCCGCATTCATGGCCGCCTGCAACCGCCGCCACGTTCAGGCCGCCGGTTGGCATGCCAGCCCACCCCGGGTCCTTTTTAAAGGCCCCCCGCCGCCCGTACAACCCACCCACCCCGGACGCGTCCCTGGCAAAGCAACCCTAGCCGCCACCATGTCCCGCTGGTTCTCGAACTCCGGCAAGCGCCCAAGGAACGACGACGGAGGCTCGTCGAGCGGCGCCGGCCGCATCCCGCCCCCGCCGGCGGAGGCCTTCGGCTACGGCCCTGGAGGTGTCCGCCTCGGCGGGGTGCCGCGCGTCCCCGCGCCACCACCGGCTGCACGCCCGCCGCCCCGCGCCGCGCCCCCGGGCAAGCGGTTCCGCCGGTACGTCCGGGTGGACGAGGCGGAGTGGCACTGGAACAATGCCACTCCGGTGTTCTACAACGACGTGCACCTCCCGGACGGCTGGCACCTGAATCCCCAGCGGATCCCAGTGCCGCCGGCCCCGACCGGCGCGGCGCTGCTCGAGGAGATCGAGCGCCGGCGCGAGCTCCTGCCGGCCCCCGTCCGCAGGGAGCGGATGTACGCGCGCGGCTCCCCCTACTGGGCCGCCTGGCTCGAGCAGGAGCACGAGCAGCGCCGCCGCTCCTTCATCCCCGCCCCCCTCGAGGCCAACGTGGACGACTACCCCCCGCCAGCGCCCGGCCGGGAGAGGGAGCTATGGCTCCTCGTGGACGAGCCGGAGGACTTCTCCGGGGAGGAGGACCCCGAGCTCCGGGCCGCCATGGAGAAGGCCTGCGAGGCCTCCCGCCGCTCCCTCGTCGACGACGAGATCAAGAGGTGGGAGCGTGTCGTGGCCGCCGCCACCGCCGACGCCGCCGCCATGCCGCCGCCGCCACCACCCCCTAACGAGCCTGCCATCCCCTGGTGGCAGGCGATGAACGCCGAGCTGGAGGCGTCCGAGGACATGCCGGAGCCGCAGCCGCTCCCACCAGGCCTGGAGTATGGCATGAGCTGGGCCTGGACCGGCGGCGTTTGGGCGCCGGGGTCGCCGGAGCAGGAGGAGGAGCTGCCCCCGCCGCCGCCGCTGCCGCAGGAGGTGCTGCCCCGCCGCCGCCGTACGCTCCCCCGATGCCCCCGATGTCTCCAGCCCCGGCGAGCCCGGCCCAGCCGCCTGCTCACCTGTGGCAGCCACCCGCCTACGTAAGCCTCTCCGACGACGAGGACGACTAGATTGGCGCCGGCCGCCTGTGGCCGCGCCCCCGCCCCTAGCTACCCCCCAAGAAACAGCCGGCCGCCTGTGGCCGCGCCGCCGCCCCTTATGCAAGTACGGCCGGCCGCCTGTGGCCGCGCCGCCCCTATGTAAGCAAGGCCCCTGGCCTTATTTTAATAGAAGTTGTGTTTCCCTAATCTACTGTGTCCCTAGTCCATTCGTTCCCGCCGCCGCCGGCAAGGCTTCGCCCAGCCATATCCACTCGCTCCCGCCGCCGGCAGGGCTTCGCCCAGCCATATCCACTCGTACCCGCCCCTGGGGTATCCGCTCGGCCTGGAGAGAGGGCCGCGCTTTTTATACACTTGGGCCTTTAGTCCCGGCCCGTGCCACCAACCGGGACTAGAGCCCCTTTGGTCCCGGTTGGTACCACGGCCCGGGACCAAAAACAAATTTCGAATTTCGGTGGCACCCCTGCGCGCCCAAAATTTTTTAGCGCCAAAATTTGAAAAGTGTTAAGTTTGCACATTAACAACTTTTATATACTTCCAAATTTGACAAAAATTCCAACATGAAAAATGCTAGAATTTGCAAAACTAATTTAAATCCATTTTTCGTTTAACTAAATAATTATTCTAACTATTGAAACTATTAATTATTTTTTCATTTGTATATAAGTTGAATATAAATTATGGAAGTTATGGATGTAGCCTCTTTCTTGAGCAGCTGCACAGAAGTGCTTAGAATCCACAAACTCCGGCTCTGTGTCATACAAATTTCTGGAAATTTCCACCCATACACTTTTTGGAGCTAGGGCCTCATTTTCATAGTAGAAGTAGGGTGGCTTGTTCATCCTCTAGAGTCGATGTCAGTCCTGGCTGCTTGTCCATCCTCTAGAGTCTGCTCTGCTCTGCTCTACTGCTCCTTGCGGCTCAGGTTGGTAACGGTCAATGTTTGCGTATGCTTTGTGAACTTATGGTTTGATTTGAGAATTTCAAAACTTTGATTTGATAATCTTTTGGCCGGAAGCACCTAGCAATATCTTTTAAACCTTGTTTCTCTCCATATGCTATTTGTACTTCTCATCGGCTCTAATGTTTCTCTACCTGATTCTACTTCTCCTCTGCCTAGTTTACAGATGTTTGCTCTTTTCTGTAGATGTTTCTACACTGTAAAATGGGCATGTCCTGCGAAACATGCAGACAAGGCGCTGAGCACCACTACTGGGACATCTTGGACGATCAAGGCAAAGGTTTTTTCAAGATTATGCAATTCTATCATTAGTGAGAGACTTCACGTCGGCAATCTCAATTAAAGTGCCAGTTTGTGTCTGATCCCACCAACCCCTCAGAATCCTCCTATTAACTTCACCTATCTCAACTGAAATCACTGTCTTCATGTGGATGCCAAGCCTGTGCAAAGCTATCTCTCCTCCTCCAATACCGGAGAATAAGGACACCACATTAACACCATTGGGAAACATGTTCTTCAACACCGACAAGTGACAACCCACAGTATCAATTTGGAATGAATTGCCTTCCGTGTACGCTATCATTAGTGAGAGACTTCACGTCGGCAATCTCAATTAAAGTGCCAGTTTGTGTCTGATCCCACCAACCCCTCAGAATCCTCCTATTAACTTCACCTATCTCAACTGAAATCACTGTCTTCATGTGGATGCCAAGCCTGTGCAAAGCTATCTCTCCTCCTCCAATACCGGAGAATAAGGACACCACATTAACACCATTAGGAAACATGTTCTTCAACACCGACAAGTGACAACCCACAGTATCAATTTGGAATGAATTGCCTTCCGTGTACGCTATCATTAGTGAGAGACTTCACGTCGGCAATCTCAATTAAAGTGCCAGTTTGTGTCTGATCCCACCAACCCCTCAAAATCCTCCTATTAACTTCACCTATCTCAACTCAAATCACTGTCTTCATGTGGATGCCAAGCCTGTGCAAAGCTATCTCTCCTCCTCCAATACCGGAGAATAAGGACACCACATTAACACCATTGGGAAACATGTTCTTCAACACCGACAAGTGGCAACCCACAGTATCAATTTGGAATGAATTGCCTTCCGTGTACGCTATCAAATGGCTTTTGTTCGTTCTCATCCCACACACGTACACCTGGTTTGCCCCACAGTTCTAAGAGTTCTTCCACTAATGGCCTTAGATACACATCAATGTCGTTGCCAGGTTGCCTCGGGCCTTGGATGAGAACTGGCATCATAATGAACTTGCGCTTCATGCACAACCAAGGAGGAAGGTTGTACATACATAGAGTTACAGGCCAAGTGCTATGACTGGAGCTCTGCTCCCCAAAAGGATTAAAGCCATCTGTACTTAGACCAAACCATAAGTTTCTCGCCTCTCCTGCAAAGTCTGGAAAGTCTCTCTCGATCTTTCTCCACTGCGATCCATCGGCGGGGTGCCTCAACTTTCCATCTTTCTTACGGTCTTCTTTGTGCCATCGCAACAACCTAGCATGCTCTTTGTTTCTAAACAGACGTTTCAGCCGTGGTATTATAGGAGCATACCACATCACCTTAGCAGGAACCCTCTTACGGGGGGGCTCGCCGTCAACATCACCAGGATCATCTGCTCTGATCTTATACCGCAGTGCAGTGCATATCGGACATTCATCCAAATTCTCGTACTTCTCACCGCGGAAGAGAATGCAGTCATTAATGCATGCATGTATCTTCTGCACATCTAATCCTAGAGGGCAGAGAGATTTCTTTGCTTCGTACGTACTCTCAGGCAATTCGTTATCCTTTGGAAGTTTTGGCTTCATTAGTTGAAGTATAGTCTCAAATGCCTTGTCAGTCACACCGTTTTGTGCCTTCCATTTCAGCAACTCCAGTGTGGTACCGAGCTTTGTGCTACCATCTTCGCAATTTGGGTATAACAATTTTTTGTGATCCTGTAACATGTTGTCCAGTTTCAACCTCTCCAATCTATTTTCACAGTCTTCCCTTGCATCAGCAATAACTCGGCCAAGATCATCATCGGGCTCTTCTGATGCCTGTTCTTGATCACCTCCTTCTTCTGCATTCTCTTCCATTGCAGTATCGTCGTATTCAGAGAACAAAGGATCTTCTTCTTCTTCTTCATCGTCTTCCATCACAACCCCTCTTTCTCCATGCTTGGTCCAGCAATTATAGCTGGGCATGAAACCTCTCCGAAGTAGATGGCCGTGAAGGATTCTTTCGGAAGAATGTTCTCTGACGTTCCGACAATCAACACATGGGCAACACATGAAGCCATTATCTTTGTTCGCCTGAGCTACAGCAAGAAATGCATTCAGGCCTGCCATATACTCGGAGGTGCGTCGGTCACCGTACATCCATCGCTGCCGTGCATCCATCTGCATCATATAATTAAGTTTATCAAAATACATATTAATACAGAGATAACCACAGTACATCGACAAATAATACTTTTTTATGTATCAGTTACAGATGAAAAAGATAATTTGTTAACCTCGGTCGAAGAAACCATTTTCAGTGAGCTTGTGTGCGTCTCGGGAATTTCGTCGAACACCTCGTGTGCATAGTAAAAAAAAAACAGCAACACCACACTCTCTCACACCTCCAAGCAAAAAAAAAAGATGGAAGGAGGGGGGGCTGGGGCAGTATATATAGAGGAAGGGGGCATTGGTCCCGGTTCGTGGACTGAACCGGGACAACAGGTCATGCGCGTGCCACGTGGCCTGTGGCTAGGCATTGGTCCCGGTCCGTGGCACGAGCCGGGACCGATATGCCCCCCACGAACCGGGACCAATGCGCCCAGGCGATTCCTGTTGCCCCGGGCGCACGAACCGGGACCAATGCAGGGCATTTGTCCCGGATTTGGTTGCAACCGGGACAGCTGCCCCCAGGCCCCCTGGACGAGAGGGGTTGTTTCCACTAGTGGTTGTCGGTTTCCAACGAGAGCTTGATGTCGATGAAGCCGAAGATGTCAGTGATCCAGCGCCCGCCGTTCCCACAGACGGCGCCAATTGTCGAATCCCTGACTCAACAAATCCCTTCGGTGAACCTATCGGGTTTCGATTAGGAGAACCCATGAGCGCTGGTGGAATCGTCGGCTAGACAGGGGGCGAGATTTACCCAGGTTCAGGGCCCTCGTAGAGGTAAAACCCTTACTCATGCCTCTTGTCGATCTGTACTGATGATTAGATCGGTTACAAAGATGGTGCTCGAATCGAGGGTAGGTCTCGAGTTCAAGGCTTTTGGTCGTGCGGTATTGCTTGGTCCTCTCTCGGGGGCTCTCCTGGCCTTATATAGGCGGCCAGGTCTCGAGATCTACCCGGAGAGGACTCCAACCCTAGCTAAGTCGGTTACATGTTTCCTAACTTAACCCGCAAGTTTAGTGCGGGTGGGCTTCACATGGGCCTTCTGGAGTATTCCAAGGGCTTCTCTTCTTGGGCCTTCACCTTGGGCCTGAGAGGGGGTGTCCTTATCCGCAGGATCCAGAATCCATATCTTCGTCAACCGGCCTCGTTGAAGTTCGAAGGAGGCGGGCCGTTCTCCTCGTACCTGGCGAGCGCACTCTCATGCCGATTAATGCAGAAGGCGTCCCAAGTAGGACGGTAGTCAGGATTCCAACTGGGATTCCTCCGCTGCTCCGGCGTGAGCTCGTGGTAGTAGTGGTTCGTGATGGCCGCCCGACGCGCCACACCTTGAGGAAGAGGAGGGACCGGCACTCCTCCGGCGCTCACCATCCAACCGTCGGTAACGCTGTAGCCGGGCGGGCAGGGGTAGTTCAAGGTGGAAAGTGCCTCCGCCTGGAGGAAGGTTAGAGTGGGTACAGTACAAGCCATGAGAGAGTGGTGAGTTTATATGTGTTTATGTCAATGGTGGCAATGCATACATATATATAGTGAGAAGAAACAGACCCTTTAGTCCCGGCCTGTTTTACCAACCGGGACGAAATGGTTCGGGTTTCGTTGGGGAACGGATCGTCCCTTTAGTCCCGACCTGTTTTACCAACCGGGACTAAATGGTCAGAGTTTCGTTGGGACCCATCAAAAAGAATCACACGGATCGTGTGTTTCTTTCAAGCGCTTGTGAGTCGTTGGATCAGGGGTATGTTTCTTTCGAGCTGTTGTGAGCCGTTCGATCAGGGGTACGGTGTGTTTCTTTCGAGCGTTTGTGAGCCGTTGGATCAGGGGTGTTTCTTAACCGCTGGATCGAAACCTTAGCAGAACACTTTGTGAGACAGAGGACCCCATAGCCCACCTTCATACATCAGTCAGTTCATCGAGCAAATACAAATCATCTGGATTCGCCAGCATAGGTCCTACCGTGCATTTGGTATGCATATATGCACTCAGTAGCCACGGTTGGGCTATATGCTGGCGATACCGATTGTTTTGTTCTACATCCCCCTTTAAGGTTTGATACATCATTTAGTTCATCGACCGAATACAAATCATCCGGATTCGCCATCATACATCCGACCATTCTTTTGATATGCATATATGAACTCAATAGCCACGGTCGGGCTGTATGATGGCGATACCGATTGTTTTGTTCTACATCCCCCCTTGAAGCTTTGACAAAAGGTTTGATACATCATTAAGTTCATCGACCGAATACAAATCATCCGGATTTGAAATCATACGTCCGACCGTTCTTTTGGTATGCATATATGCACTCAATAAGTGTCTTAAAACTTTTATCTACACCGATAACCCAACTCCCAAAAATATTGGCAATTTTTGACGGTGAATATAAGGTCAAACCTATCTGGATGATTGACCATTGTAGAGTCGAAAAACAAGTGTTTAATAGTCTCGTCTTTGTGACAGAACACACACTGTCTACTACCATGCCAATTACGTTTTGCAAGGTTATCTTTATTAAAATTACCCCGCGGCGAAGATACCATGCAAAAACCTTATTTTTGAGTGGTATTTTCATCTTCCAAATTTCTTATTATTATCCATTGGCCTATCCGGTTGTATTACCGCTTCATATATCGAGCTCACCGTAAATTTACCACTTGAGTGTAAATTCCATCTAAACTGGTCCACACCCTGTGTCAGCTCCACTAGCAACAATCGATGAACTAATTCATTTCATGCTAAAGGACGGGGCCCAACCAGGTCTCTCCTGAACGTCACATTTGGTGGGAAATTTACCATCACCTTAGCGTAGTATCGCTTTTATGTCGTCCACGAACTATGTTGTATAAAGTTGGATATTGTTCTCGGAGCGTGTTATTACCTAACACCTATCCTTCGAGAACCTTATATGTGGATCATCTTTAATGGAGAAAGATCCTAACGGAAATAAGAACTTCTTTGTTGCCATTAGGCCAGGCCAAAAGTGTGAATCCACTGATTTCCATGAAATCTGGGAAAGCCCTCTCGAGCCTATATACTTTCTATTTAGAATATTTTACCAAATCTCATCTTCAGTAAGGAGCTTAAACAACCACTTACCAAGAAGAGCACCATTCTTGACCCGAAGGTCATGAATCCCCAAACCACCATGGTCTTTAGGGTGTCACACTATATTCCATTTGGCCAACCGGTACTTTTTCTTCTCACCATCCCCTTGCCAAAAAAATCTTGATCGAAAATAATCTAATCGATACAAGACCCCTTTTGGTAGTTGGAAGAAGGAAATCCTATACAGTACCATATTACTTAGTACCGAATTAATGAGAACCAACCTCCCACCCAAGGATAGTAGTTTTCCTTTCCAACTACCCAACCACGTCTTAAGTCTTTCCTCAACATGTTTCCATTGACCAATGGTTAGTCTCCTGTAATGAATCGGGATGCCTAGAGAGCTAATATATAGTAAATTGATCCTGACCACATTGAGTTCATGAAAGGTCAAAGGGGCTGACCTCGCGGAAACACCCCATTTGTCCATTTGCGAGGCTTAGTGGAGCGAAGTGGGACAATATTGAGGAGAACTAAGAAAGTGGGGCAGAAGTTAGGAGCTAATAAAGGTAGGGCCTCAAAGTAGAAAACCCTTTAGAAAAAGTTAAACAAAAAGTTCACAAGAATAAACTAAACAAAATGTTCGGAGGAACATAAACATTTATACCTTCCACTGGGCTGGAGTACGTACTCCTCTGGTAGTTTTCGCCATCTTTCAGTACACCTATGCCAGACACACATCTACCACACGCATCTGCAACACGCTGCCATGTTCCATCGTTGTTGTCATCATCCAGTACACTAGGTTCGGAGATAGCACCATCCGCAGATAGACATGGCATACGTCGGTCTCTGTCAAGAGATGCTGCTATCTGGGAACAGACCTGGCCGGTTAGGAGGCAGAAAACGACCAACGCCGGACGGATCAGCTCAACGCCAGCCAAACCACGCTGGGCGGGCTTTTTCGAACCCGTGACCAGATCTGGCCGTAGATGATAGGTGGAGGAGTAGCACCCTAGGAAGAATACGACAAATGCGCTCTCTCGCGCCGGAATAGGACGCGAGGGGCATCAAGGTCACCACGAGCGCCACCCTAGCACAAGTCCAGATGTGGTGAGAGACTGAGAGAGTGGCGGCAGAGTGAGGGGTAGGGGTTTCTCTGAGCATTTGCGGACTATACATACGTCAATCTTTTCCGGATGCTTTGCCGCTATCCTGGAACAGATCTAGCCGGAGAGAGGCATAAAACGACCAACGCCGTGGAATCGACCCAACGCCGGCCGAATCTGTGTAACGATGGCGGTCTTCTGCGAACCGGCGACAAGATCTGGCCGAAGACGATAGAAGGAGGAGGAGCACCCTGCAAAGGATACCATGGATGCGCTCTCTCTCTCGCGCCGGCTTAGGACGCGATATACAACAAGGTCACCTCGAGTTCCGCCCGGAAAAAGTCCAGATGTGGTGGGAGAGTGGCGACGGTGTTGGAAATAATCACTCCGACTCCGGCCGGGCATCGTATTTCATACGGTTTGTACTATGGCTGTGAACGTGTTGTACTAGGAGTTGGATACCTAGTCGGTTTAGTACTAGTAGGTCTAGTCGGTGGTAAAATCTTACTAGTATATAAACACATGTAACCTATCTTGTACCACACCGTGTGAGTTGAGAAGCAATAGAAAGAAACTGTATCAGGTGCGATACGCACCCGTGGCTATCCAATCTACTATCGCGTACGTGTGTTGCTAGTAGCCTCGGATCAACTCAATTTGCTTGTGTGCCTGAGTAAGCGTACTAGTGCGAGTAGTACTAGTTGATCAAAAGAACTGATCAGCTAGCTAGCTTGTACGCGGAGCGTGACAGAAGATTGTTTTAGGCACGTACGCGTCTTGCCAAATATCGTCGTCTACGTCAGAAAGCACTCGACGGCCTAGGAAAATTCCAACAATTGGTATCAGAGTCTTAGGTTCAAGATCTTCTAGTAACGGGAGGTCATGAGCGACACGAAGGCGTTAGCGGAGATGTCAGGCGCGGCTTTACAAGCTGCGGCGTCGGCGTCGTCATCAACGCAATTCCCGTGGTTTTATCGCGAGAACTATGGATTTTGGGCAGCAACGATGCAATGCGCCATGCATGGAGTCGCACGGGCTCTGGGATATCGTCGACCCCGGTGGCGATGAGTTCAAGAAGGGTGGGGCGCAACGCCGGCGAGATCGCCAGGCGGCTACGGCCATCTACTCGGCTATGCCGATGGACTTGATGCAGCATCTAATCTCCAAGGAAACTGCGAAGGACGTGTGGGACACCATCAAGACGTTGCAACTAGGGCACGAGAGGGTGCGCGAAGCGACGCTGCAAACCATGATGAGGAACTACGAGAATTTGCAGATGGGAGACGATGAATCCGTGGAGCAGTTCGCGGCCAGGGTGGTGCCCCTGGTTAATGGAATTCGCACGCTCGGCGAGAGGCTCGATGAGATCTTGGTCATACGTCGTTTCCTCCGAGCAACGACTGCACGGTACATACCCATACTATCAGCCATCGAGCAGTGCATCGATCTGAAAACCCTCACGTTAGATGATCTAATCGGGAGGTACAAGGGTCATGATGAAAGGATGAATCTAACATCAAGCGACGAGAAGCAAGATGAGGTGCTTATGCTCACGCGCAGCCAGCTGCAAGCAATGGTCGCGGCGGAGTACAAGAACCATGGTGCGTCCAGCAGTGGTGACGAGCAGAAGGAGCAGTCGAAAAGGAAATTCGACAAGCGCTTGGTGCGTTGCCACAACTGTAACTTGCTCGGGCACTTCAAATCTGAGTCTCAAAAACCTGTCAAGGAAACAACCCTTATAGCTGCAAAGGATGCAAAGGGAGGTGATGATGATGCCCGTCTTTTCATGATGGAGGTCTGTGAGCTGATGGAAGAGAAGCCAGAAAATTCTCAGGAAGAAGCCGTAGAGCATGTGGCGTTAGTCGAGGAGAAGGTGTTCCTCCACGACAAGTTACGACCCAAAACCCCGAACGAATGCCTAAAGGAAAGGGCACTAGTGGACGAGGATGATCCAGTTCTTCAAGCGAAGTCTAAAGAAACTTACACACGTGTGGAAGAAAAAGTCAGCCATCGTCAACTAGTATCGGAAACTCGTGTCAATGCTAAGTACGTGGGGGGTGTTCCGAAGAATCATACCGAAGCTATTGGTATGAAGGCGTACGTGGCTCCAGAAGTCCACGAAGTGCGGCTCACTGAAGCGTCGCAGGGTAAAGAACAGGCGTAGATGGCGCCAGAAGTCCATGGAGTGCGACACACCATTGTGTTGAAGGGAGTAGTTACCAAAAGAAAAGGCGACACTCCAGGAGCAAGAAGCGCAATGTCGGGCACAGGAGACTACGTCGCACCGCCTCCGACTGGACTGGAGCCGAGACGACTAGGACCGACGCCAGCACGCTAGCGAAGCATGTTGGACTACTATCTGAAGAAGAATGAACTTCCGACGATAGACAATCCGGTGAAGATGAAGCACGAAAAGTAACGTTTGCTCGCCGAGGAACCGGCGGGATTTGAAGATGCGAATACGATGGAGTGTTGGCGTGATGCTATGGATGAGGAGTTGGGATGGATCCACGACAACAACACATGGGAGCTTGTCGATCTTCCCAAAAATCATGAAACCATAGAGCTCAAGTGGATGTACGGAATCAAAAAGGATGCCGAAGGGAAAGTGTTGATACACAAAGCAAGGTTAGTGGCCAAAGAGCAATGTGTGGATTTCGAAGATGTGTTGGCTCCCGTTGCAACGATGGTATCAGTGAGATTACTTATCGCTCTCGTGGCTCAAGAATCGTGGAAGGTGCATCACATGGATGTGAACTCTGCATATTTGAACGGGGAGTTGGAAGATAAAGTATATGCGAAGAAACCACAAGGATACATCAAAGAGGGAGAAGAACACAAGGTACTGAAATTACACAAGGCGTTGTACGGGCTACGGCAGGACCCTCGGGTGTGGAACATCAAACTTGATCGTACTTTGATCTCTCTCGGATTCGAGAAGAGCCCACTAGAGCATGCAATGTATAAGTTCATATTAATAAAACACTTGAGTAGCACAATATGAAGAGTAACATCTACTTATTCAACTAGATTACAAAGCTCACGATCACATATAGATCACACCATGATAGAGAGAGATGAACCACATAACTATCGTAGATCCCTCAGCCCCGGGGGAGAACTATTCCCTCCTCATCATAGGAGACATCAACGGTGATGGAGATGGAGATGGTTCCGGGGGCACTTCCCCGTCCCGGCAGGGTGCCAGAACAGAGATCTGTCCCCCGAAACTTGTCGGCGGTGGCGACGGAGCTACGGATGTATTTTGTGGAAAAGGTCGATTCTTTTAGGGTTTTCCCTCGGGGGCGAGGAGAAGGAAGGGATCGTCTACTAGTTGGCATCTATGTCGATGATCTATTGCTAACGCGAGCGGATGAGATGGAGATTGCAAAGTTCAAGCTACAAATGAAGGAGTTGTCCAAGATGAGTGATCTAGGGCTACTGAGTTACTACCTCGGGATTGAGGTACAGCAAAAGCCGGAAGGAATCACACTGTGCCAGGAGGCATATGCAAAGAAACTACTCGAAAGTTGTGGCATGAAAGACTGCAATCCAGCTCATGTTCCGATGGAACCTCGTCTTAGATTGAGCAAAAGGAGTGAAGCGCCAATCGGGAGTATAGAAGTGTGGCCGGAAGTTTGAGGTATCTCATTAACACAAGACCGGACTTGGCCTATTCTGTTGGTATTGTGAGTCGCTTCATGGAAGCACCCACAAAGGAACATTGGACAACTGTGGAATATATACTCGTATATCAAAGGGACAATGAACTTCGGTCTTGTCTATTCGAAAGGGAAGGATGAGGTGAAACTACTAGGCTATTGCGATAGCGACATGGCTGAAGATATTGATGACTGTAAGAGTACCTCGGGCGTGGCATATTTCTTTGGAAAAAACATAGTAAGTTGGCAATCACAAAAGCAAAAGGTAGTTGCATTGGATTCCTGCGAAGCAAAGTATATCGCAGCTGCAACCGTGGTGCATGAAGGTGTGTGGCTAGGAAAGCTACTCGGTGACCTTATAAACAAGGAACCGGAACAAGTGGTGCTCAATGTTGACAACAAGTCTACGGTCTCTCTATGTAAGAATCGAGTCCATCGCGATAGGTGGAAGCATATTGATACGAGGTATCACTACATAAGAGAGTGTGTGGAAGAAAGCAATATTGGAGTCCACTATATATGTTCGCACCGATGATCAGCTGGCGGACATCTTAACGAAGGTTTTGGATTGAGAGAAATTCTTAAAGAAGCGAAGGAGGATTGACATCCAAGCTGTGAAGTGAGAACGTCGTGATTAGGGGGTGATTGTTGGATACCTAGTCGGTTTAGTACTAGTAGGTCTAGTCGGTGGTAAAATCTTACTAGTATATAAACACATGTAACCTAGCTTGTACCACACCGGGTGAGTTGAGAAGCAATAGAAAGAAACTATCAGGTGCGTATCGCACCTGTGGCTATCCAATCTACTATCGCGTACGTGTGTTGCTAGTAGCCACGGATCAACTCGATTTGCTTGTGTGCCTGAGTAAGCGTACTCGTGCGAGTAGTACTAGTTGATCGAAAGAACTGATCAGCTAGCTAGGTTGTACGCGGAGCGTGACAGCAGATTGTTTTAGGCACGTACGCGTCTTGCCAAATATCGTCGTCTACGTCGGAAAGCACTCGACGGCCTAGGCAAATTCCAACAGACGGAGTGAGGGGTAGGGTTTTCCCTCAGCGTTCAGCGACAGTATATATAAGTCCATGAACTATTAGAAACGGGCCGACGAAATCTCTGTTTGCACAGTGGTGCTTAGGCTGGTGCCAGTGCATCACGGGGTATAACCCCGCCACGTCAGCTTTTGCCCTCATTATCACCCCACTCTCACCCTACTCTCACGGCACGGTGCCAGTGCACGGGCTATAGTCCCCACTCTCACTTCTCTCTCCTCCAAATCACCATTTTACTCGATTTTTTTAGACATTCCAAATAAATGCCAGTGCACGTGGACCAATCAGCGGGCGCCACGTCCTCTCGCCCTGTGCCACCACCGCGCCGCCCCACTCTCGCCCGCCCTCTCGCCCCGCTAGTGCGGGCGGTAGCGGGCGCTACCGTCGGGCGACGCGGCCACCGCCCGCGGCTACCGTCCCGCCTCGCTCTCGCCCGAGCCGAGGCGATTCCGCCCGGCTTCTATCCCCCACTGGCACCAGCCTTAAGTCGGACACAGAGACTGGAGAATCTCCGCTTTGGAGTATTTAGCATAAAACCACCACATTACAGCAAAATGTTCGGAAAACCACCACTTTAGAGCCAGATCGCAAAAAACCACCACTTTAGTGCTAACCCATTCCAAATCGGACTAATCTCAAATTGATTGCGAATTGATAGCAAATTGACGCTGGATCTCAGAGTGGGACCCACCTGTCAGGGTCATGTGGGCTTTTCAGCCCCATTAAAAAAAAGCAACCGCAGCCTGCCCACGGCCGCCGGCGCACCGCCTCGCCTCGGGATTGGGGGAGGGGTGGCAGGCTCGCCTGCTTAACGGAGAGCAGGACCTCGCTCGGCCAGGCGCGGCGGCGGGGATGTGGCTGGGGAGGAGGGGCCGGCTCGGCCAGGCACGGTGGCAGGGACGGCGGCCGGGACGAGGTACGGCAGGCGCGTTGGCGGGGACGGCGGCGGGGACGAGGTACGGCAGGCGCGGTGGCGGGGTCGGAGGTTGGTCCGGGCGCCGCGGGCAGGGCCAGGCGCGGTGGCGGGGACGATGCTCGAGGGCCGCCGGCGGGCTCCCCAAAGAGCGCCGCTCGGGCGCCGCCGGGCTCCCCCAAGGTGCGCGCCCCTGTCTGCTCGGCAGCGAGCGGAGGTACCAGGCCACGGGCAGGGCCGCCGCCGGAGGTACCAGGCCGCGGGCAGGCCGCCGGTGGGGTGTGGCCGGCCGGGCCGGCCGGAGATGCCGGCGTGGAAGATCGGAACAAACCCATCCTAACTTTTTTTTTGTTTTTTTTGGTGTGCTCATAAGCCACGTCATCCCTACAGGTGGGGCCCATCTGTCTGAATCGGTGTCAATTCAGATTCAATCGATATTTGGTCCGATTTGGAATGGGTTAGCACTGGAGTGGTGGTTTTTTGCGATCTGGCACTAAAGTGGTGGTTTTCCCGTAATGTGGTAGTTTTATGCTAAATACTCTCCGCTTTGCGATATAAATGACAAATGTCCATGAATGCGTGGTCGCGGGTTTTGCCCTGATTTCGCACGCGCATAACTAGTAGTATTAGGATGAGCTTTTCGTTGCCGTTTCCATTACGTACCAGTGTGACCGTCGACCAGTTGTAGGCTGATGGGTCCAGAATGTTGAATTGGTGTATGTGATGTTTCTTACGCAGGCGAGTCATGGATTTAGGTAGGTGGAGCGTCGTGGTCATGGAGAGAGAGACGTTTTAACTTATTCTTTCAACTATTATTAGGAGGGATGCTCTGGTGATTATGGTCAACTAGATCTGACAGCTGAAAATGGAACCTCTGATCGTGGATCGAGGACTAATCCTCGACAAGATGCACAGCGGCTATGCAGAGATCACATCGATCCTACTCTTTCTACTCTCGATCGTTGAGTGGATCCACCCCACATGCACGGTTTAAATTACTTCGACTAGCATCAAACTACTTACTATTCCGATTCGGTTCATAACTTCAAATCATCTCACCAATTAGCTTAGCTGGGACTGGGAGATTGGGTCTTCCACGCTTTGATCGAGTACTGGAGTCGGTGCTGGAAAACTTACTACTCCCTCCGTCTCATATTAATTGTCTCAAATTTGGACAAAAATAGATGTATCTAACACTAAAATATGTCTAGAACTTTAAGACAATTAATATGAGACGGGAGTACAAAATTGTTCCCAATATTTACCTTCTGCTTGGCGACGTTAACATTTGGTTCTCAAACTAAAAACCTATCTCTATGTAGCTAGCTGGAAGCCAATCAAATCAAATCAAATTATTGTCAGCTCATGCAAAACCGATGGATACAGAATGTCAAGTGGGGCACGAATCCATGTACTACAACCGATGATCGGTTAACTATTCTTCCAACTACAGGAACTAGATAATACCCCGCGCGTTGCAGCGGGACCTTTTAGAAACAAATTATTGGGCTACAGGAACATTGACAGATCATATAAATAATATGTCATACCGTGATAGGATATATAAATAGTGTAATCAATATCATGGTTTAGCAAGTTATATAAAAATGAGACATGTGCATAAATGAATGCAGCCGGCATTGATTTAGAGCAATATATCTGATTGTACTCTAACAGAATTAGTTGGACAACATTTTGAAATCAGTTTGAAGCAACATCAGGACATGTATCGAGCGTACCAAACTAAATGAATTATCATATTTGAGCACAAAATACACAAAGCCCAAGATCCAAAGAAACATTACTACAAAGATAAAAATTTCTAGATTCATGAAAACATGGAGAATGAGGAATTGCGGTGACAAACCAAGACTAAATTTGCTTGTGATTTGATTATGTGTTGACCACTTGAAAAATAATTGTGCGTCGTTAAAAAAGATGCAGAGATGATATATTGCCATCTTGAATCTATGTGTTGTCGAAAGCTTACAAACTTCTTTAAATACTATGCAATATGCAAAAAGAAAAGTCTGGTTGTCACTAAAAACCCACACATGTAAATGCCAATTACCTGTACGTGACTTCAAAGGGCATAGGAGCATGCATAGAAAGGATTATTTTGGGACTGAGCCATCAGCTACAGAAGACAACGATAGCAAGCATCAAACCCACAACATTCATCCATTATAAATAATATCTTTCCTGCTATGAGGACGGTGGCCTGCACCATAAATAAGACAACTTAGAAACCATTTTGCAAACAATCAAACAGTACAGATCAAGACAACCCGGCTTCTGACTCCGAAGATCTCAATAACTTAAATAGGTTAGAACAAAAACATACGCCTTCATTCAGTACCATAGCATGTAGTATAAACTGATTTTAAATTTATTTTCCCTGGTACAGAAATACGGTTGTAACATGGGATCATGTGAGAGTTGCTTCGGCACCATCTTCTCCGCAGTTCTTTGAAATGCTCAAGGAAACTCAGTGGCTAAAATTAAAAAACAATATGACCATGAACTTCCTTTTGGGGATTAAAACATAAAATCCAAGAAGCATTAGTTATACGGTCATATATATCAGGAAATTAGTGGTAGAAGTATTAATATTTCGAACTCTACTAAACTGCTTACCAACAGTCTGTTCAGCAAAATTCACATTCAGTGTAAAGGTTCTGGATGACATATGGAGTATATATTTACCTCAGTAGAGAGAACATGGTGCATATCTTATTGCTTGCCGCACCACTTCATTTATCTGCACATGGATCCAAGTAAAGTGAAAAGAAAAGAGCAACATTGGCTTGCAATGGCATGGTCAAAGATGATGAAATAAAGATAAAATTTATGATTAGTAATAGAGCTAAGACAGCATGGTAGAGTAAAACAAAACTAAAGGCATGATCGATCTGAATCAGTGCTAAGAGAGAGGATGCATGCGAAGTGGTTAGGGAGAATCTGGGAACGGGATCTGGGAGATGAATAGAGTGATGTAGGGAAAAGCAGAGACCAATCCAGTAAAGGAGGCTAAGAGCTGGGTAGGCGCACGATCGAGCAAGAAGATGAACGGGGTAGTTTCTGGAAGGTGAAAAATTGACTGGGAGGGGAAGCAGCGGGCTACGATATACTATGTGGCCCGGTATATCTGACGAATTGAGAAAAGAAAATAATTGTTTACATGCAGGCGTGGTAATCAGTTTGCGCTGACGTGGACTAATAAAATGGTAGCTGATGTGTATACGTTGCATGTTGAGAGAAATGAACTTAGTGGGTTGCTCCCATTTAGATATTATAGATGCACGCGCTCTCGAGATTCGTCAACTCTCTCTCACACATAAAATACTGCACAATATGTATGCTGAACTGATCGAGGACAATAAACGCGCCAATCCTGAGGCCAACTTGCCAACGGCTAATAATACATGTGATTCCAGCTAGCTAGACCAATTACATATTGCTGCGGCCGGCCGGTAGCCAGACATCAGATCCTATTGTTACTCTGCAGACGTAACACTTTGCCCAATAATTTGCCTCATCATACATACTCCCTCCGTCCGGCAATAAGTGTACATCTAGTTTCTACACTAATCAAACTTTTTAAAATTTGACCAACTTTATTGAAAATAGTAGCAACATATATGAAATTAAAATGATATGTTTTGAAAATTCATGTCAAGACAAATCTAGTGATGCTATTTTGGAACCATAAATGCTAGTGTTTTTTCCAATAAAATTAGTCAAAGTTCAATAAATTTGACCACCAAAAAAGGTAAACGTGCACTTATTCCCGGACGGAGGGAGTATACGTACATGTGCATAAGTAGAAAGAATTCGAGTTTTTTCTCAAAGCTGGGACTTGGGTTTTCCACCGGCACGGGCTCTTGTGCCATGTATGAACATTTTTTTTTTGAAAATGCCATGTATGAACATCTGCTTTATCGATCTCTCCACTTAATTGTTAGGCAAACCGATTGATGACACACTTTTTTTTTAGCGATGATTGATGACATGGATACGAAAGAATAGGCTCGCTATCGAATGCAGCCCAGTATCATACATACAAAGGCTAAAATTTGGAGGCCGGATCCTTAGGCAAAATGGTCTTTGGGTTTTCCTCACAAGACAAATCAGCCCGTGAGTGGTCTACAACTTTTCAAAAGCTAACCCGAACATCCATAAATTTTAAAAAAAAACCAAGTGAAAGGAAAACTTTAGTGAAGTCCATTAAGTTCTCCAAAATTATAATAGGCCCCAGATGGCATTATTTTGCATACAAGTCACAAACTTACCATGGATGAGTCACGGACGGATATTCCTCAAGTCTCTAACGAGGAGAATACCTTTCTTACTGCTCCCTTCACTGAAAAGGAGATTAGAAAGGCAGTCTTCATGATGGAGCATAATAAGGCACCAGGTCTAGATGTATGTCCTGCGAAGTTCTATCCGTATTTCTGAGGTCATTAAACATGACCTACTAGATATGTTTGGGTGCTTGCGTGCTGGACAGCTGGATCTGTTTCGTCTTGACTTTGGTGCAATCGTTTTGCTACCTAAGATTTTGGAAGCAGAAAGGATACAACAGTACAGATCGATCTGCCTCTTTATGTTAGCTAGCTTCAAAATCTTTACGAATGATGCAATCATTAGGCTAAATTCAGTAGCGGACCATATGGTAAAACCTACACAAACTGCTTTTATGCAGGGTAGGAATATCCTTGACGGTGTCGTGGTTTTACATGAGACCGTGCATGAAATGCATACTAAGAAGTTTAGTGGTGTAATCCTCCAACAGACTCTGAGAATGAAAAGTTTCTCAGAGGAGTGGTGTGTTTTGATCCATAATTTTGTGACTGGAGGTAGTATTGTTGTCAAAGTAATGATGATGTTGGCCGATACTTCCAAACACAAAAAAGATTAAGGAAAGGTGGTCCATTATCGCCTATATTATTTAATACTTTGCTGATATTTTAGCGATCATGATTGAACTGGTTAAAGAAAATGGCCAAATTGAAGGGGTGGTTCCACATATTTTGGATGGGGGACCATCGATCCCTCAATACGCGGACGATACGATTTTTTTATGAATCATGATCTAGAAAAAGCTACAAATATGGAATTAATTTTATCAGCATTCGAACAACTATGTGGGTTGAAGATTAATTTTCAATAAGTGAATTGTTTTGCTATGGAGAGGCCCAGGATGCAGCTGCTAAGTATGAAGAATTTTTCGGATGTGAGCAAGGTCAAATTCCTATTAAATATTTGGGTATACCGATGGCTCTATTTTTGGTGTTATTTTCTCTAGCCATTGCCCCTTGTTTTATTGGATTTTTATATGGTTTTCACTCCTACACAAACCCAAACATTGCTATGTTTGGAGATGGTTCATTTCCTCATGTAGATTTTAGGAATATTACTAACATGTAAGGAAATGATGCATATTAATGATAATTGGAAAAAACAAGCAATTCTAGAAAAAACACAATCAAAATTAATTCACATAAGTCTTTAACGTCCTCAGTACGGTCACTCCCGACCGTACCTCATGCCACCGAGGAGGAAATTTTCTTTGATGATACTTTGTCTCCAATATATGATAATTATAATGATTGTGGTATTCTAGTTCCACCTATTATTGAGGATAAATTTTATTGTGATTATGATATTCCTCCTATATATGATTATTACAATGATGAACATGCTATTTTCAGTCCATCTACTATTGAGGATAAAATTCATTATGATTATAATATTCCTCCAATTTATGATGATTGCAATTGTGGATGTGATAGTTTTACTCCCACTATTACTAATGAGAAGAACTTTACTTATGTGGAGAGTAATGATAATAATTTTATGCTTAATCATGATAAAAAATGCTTTATGTGGTGGCTATATTGTTGAGTCTATTCATGATACTGCTGAGAATTATTTTGAGAGAGGAAAATATGGTTTTGGAAATCTTCATGTTATTAAATTTCCTCTCTTTATGATGAAAGTTTTGAGCTTTCTCTTGTGTTTCTTCTACATGATGGTTTCCTTAAGATCCACTAGTTATTATGAGAGAGGGAAACATAGTCTTATGCATCTCAAAAATATCAAGTTTCCCCTCTTTATGTTGAAAATTTTGAAGTTGCACTTATTTTGTCTTTCTATGCTAGCCACTTTGTGCTTTATTGACTTGTTCTTCTACAAGATTCTTTTTCGTAGGAAGTGGGTTAGACTTAAATTTGTTTTACATTTGCTTCTTGATGCTCTCTTTTGCTTCAATTAATATTTCTTATGTGAGCATCTTCTCAAATTATCATGCCTAACTAAAATGCGTTAAAGAAAAACACTTCTTGGGAGATAACCCATGGTTTTATTTTTGCTTTGTTTTTCCCTGTTTTCTTTGAGTCAAGGTGTTTTTTACTTTTGTAGAAACTCTATCTTTATTTTCTCGCATTTGTTGTGCCAAGTAAAGTTTCTAGCGAAATTTGGTGTTGGTTTTGGATTTCTGCGCAAGAAACAGATTTCTGTTGTCCACAGTAAAAAGTCCCATAATTCACATAAAGATCAAAATGATCTGAAATTTTTTATGCTTATTCTTCAGCTAATTCTAAAATCGCACAATTCACATAAAGATCAAGATTGTTCTGGTTTTAACAGATTCTGCCTTTTTACTTGCATTCTCTCTTTTACTATGTCGAGTGGATTTCCTTGCTCCACAAAACATCAGTGGTTGTATCTAATGTTTAAAAATTATTAATAGTTCTTGTGTCCATGCAGAACATGTGGATTTTTGATTGTGCACTACCCTAGGTTTTTCTACCATCTAGCAATATAACATTGTAACATCCCAAGTATGAAAACCACCCCTAGAATGTTTGTTTCTTGTTTAATTATTGTTTTGCATCATGGCATCTTAATCATTGCATTTGTTTTCCTTTTGTTTGCATCTGTTTTTCTTTGTTTTCACAATTGAAATTCAAACCATTATTCAAATGCTTTGTTTCATACTTGTTATGTTACATCTTTCCAAATAAAAGGTTCAAATAAAACTCCCATTTGCTTCCATGAAAATAAAAAGCTCAACTATTAAGTGGTTCTTTAATAATCCACTTAATTCCAACTTGCATTCAAAATTCAAATCAAATCACAAACAGCACCCAATTTCAAATTATGAAAATTACCAAGACAATTCTAATAATTTGTTCTAATTAAACAATAAGGTTCACCCTATTAAAAATCTTGTTTTCAATAATCACTTAATAATCAAATTCATTCAAATTTGAACCAATTTGCAAACAGCAAGTTATTTTGAACTTTTTGAAAATCAAAGCTTGGCAAGTGTTGCTGTTACATGTTTTGAACCATACCAGATTTTCTCAAAAATTTTCCTAACTCAAAACTCTAGTTTTCTTCCTAATTCTATTTCTGCAAAAAAAAACAGAGGAGAAAATCAAAAAAAAAACGCAGGAGAGGGGGAGAAGCAGGCCCAGCCCACCAGGCTGCCGCCCGATACCTATCTCCCCCAACCTCCGTACGCTCGCTGACGTCGTCCATGGTGACAGCGACGTGCTGCTCCACCCCACCCCTCCCTCCTTTATCTACACCCCCATCCTGTGGCGAAAACCCTAACCCTAGCCGCACCCTCTCCCTCCTCTCTCCCATCTCCGCCGCCATCAAGAGGAGGGCGCCACCACCGTTTTCTTCTGCCACCGGCCACCGCTCGCCGGCACGCCGCCGCCGCCTCCGTCTCCCTCCGGCCGCGCAGAGGGCACCCCTGCGAAGAGGGTAATCCCCTCATCCCATTCCCCTACTCACCCTCTTGATTCCCTTCTGTTTGCCCCGCGAATTTCTTCCAGCCATGGTTGCGTTTGCTGCTCTGTTTCGTGGACAGGGAAGAACACCTGCAGATGATCGTTTGCAGTTTCAGTTAACACCGATTAGTTGTGTTCAAAAACCAATAGATCCTGTATGCATCAAACAGACGCAGCAGACCAGCTGGTAGCGCACGCTGCGCGCGCACCCAGCGATCCCAGGGTCGAATCCCCAGCCCCCCACCTTTTCTGTTTATTTTTCCAAATTGATTTACAGTGCAGTTGCTGAACCTTAAGCCCCCTCGCCCCCCTTATCTGTCAACAAAGCCGCACTAGCCCAGTTGGTTGCTGTTCCTTGGCGCAGCAAGCAGAGGGCAGGGGTTCGAATCCCACCCCTGCCACTTAAAATCAATCTTTTTTCTTTCTTATATTCCTAGATCCAGATCCACTCTATTTTACTCACAGGTCCCTGCTAGTTTATCTAAGTCCCTGTTAAATTTCTTTCCAAGTCCGTGTATTCTTTTCTAGGTCCATAGTTATTTCTATAAACCATAAAAATGCTTAAACTTGGTAATTCAATAACTTTTGTTTGGAAACTCCAATTGCAAAACTTTAAACATGTAAACCACTCCATTTTAAATTCTCTACCCAAATATAATTTTTTTTTACTGTTTTGAATATTTTAAATTGGTGAAATATTTGAATTCTTGTTTAATTCACTTAATTTTGCAAAATTCATAACTTGAACATAAAAATTCCAAATTCAACAAATAAAATATGTTTTCCATCCCATTTTTCATGTAATTTGTAAATATAAACTTTGTTTCATTTTTTGAATAATTATAATTGGTTAAATAATTTAAACCTTGTTTAAATCATTTAAAATTGCTAAATTCATAACTTGCTCAGAATTAAATTATTTTTGAACATGTAAATATGTTTTCAAACTAGAAAAGTATAACCTTTTAAAATATGAATTTGAATTTATGTTTTGAACAAATAAAATTCAAATAATATTCATACTTGAATTTAATTCATTTAAATCTTGTTTGACTTGTTTAATTCATAAATAAATTCATCCTAATTCCTTTTTCAATAATTGAAACATGTAACCCACCTAAAATTGTGTGTTCTTTTCAAATATGAACTTTGTTATCTATTTTGAACAATTAAAATTGGTGAAAACAACAAATGTTTGTGTAACACCTTTAAGGAACCAAAATTCCTTAACTTAATAAATAAAATTCCAAAATTGGTAAACCTTATTTCCAATTGATTATATTGTTGTTATTTTGCTGTTTTCCTCATCCATGCATCATGCTAATTCACTTACACCTGTTGGTTAGTTGTAAAACAATTGTTTCAACCATAATTCATGGGCTTTCCATATGCAATCCCAAATTGCATATGGGTCCATTTAAATTGTGTTACCATGTCAACTAGTTTATTTCTATGCATCAATTAAATGGTCATGCATCATCCATGATTGTGCACTATGCCATGTTATTGATTGTTTATCTCTCTGTGTTGTTTGTTTGCTTCTTCTCGGATAGACGACGTTGAGACAGACGATACTTACAGCACCCCTTCTGAGGATCTAGCTCAGTACCAGGCTGCTGAGTTTGCAGGCAAGTTATCACTCACATGAACCACTGTGTTCCTTTCAACATTGGATACCGATACTTTCCATTGCCTATTTCTGCTAGCCATATGTATCGTTGCTTGTTCTCCGAACCTATTACATGAATCCTTTAACCCTGATATTGCCTCACCTCCACTCCTATAACCCCGTTGTTTGAGCCCGTGTCTTACTAGCATGCTTAGGGTTGTTTTTGCTCGAGTCTGCTGCCAGTTACTTTCAGTTACTTTATATCTGTTATATTCTGGGGCTCGATGTTTAAACAATAATCATGCTACTGTTATGGGTAATAATAAATTGCTGATAAGGCACCGGCAGGAGGCCCGGCGTGGTTTTGAGGCCTGCTAGTGTCAACCCTAATAGGAAAAGGGTCTTGTCTACTGATCCATGATGAGCGCACTATCCGCATGTGGGAAGCGTGTATGGGCGGCCCCCTCAATTTGATTCGATTCGCATCTCGTCCAAATCGCCTCATTTAGTTCAGGTTTTCCATTTGCCGCATGCATATGCAGGTGCGAACCCTTGGTACCAGGGTGGAACTTTTGTAGTCGGCATTTAGGGAGACACGTTCTTAGAGTGCTATGAAGGTCCCCTATTCTTCGTGGGGCTTGATTAGCCGTGCGCTCACTGCACGGGGTTCTTTGGGCTTGATGCGAAGAAGAGTTGAGTTGTGTTGAGTGCCCCGCTTGGTGGAAGGCATTCCATCTGGCGGGTTATTCTTACGTGTACGGCCAAGTTGGTGCATCCCTGCAGGGTTAAATCTTCTCGAGAAGCCGTGTTTTCCGCGGTTATGGTTAACTTGGTGAAAGTACTGGCTAACAAGTACTCGGAACAACTTACACCTAACTAATGATAACTTGACTAGTAATAGTCTTATTGACACAATAACTTGATCCATCATTAATCCAACTGTGTGAGCTATCCTCGGATTGCTTCTTTGGATAAGGGGCGAGATCCAGGATGGGTTTGTTTGGTGGTTAGTTATAGTTGGTTACAATACGCTATCTTATCTTCTTTATGTTAGCTGGAAGTGGTAGTAACTCTGTAGTTGGTTAGAGCAGCCAGTTGCAGCATCTTGTATAACCCCTTCTTTCCGTTGAACCCAAAGCATATGTGCTTGGTGTTGACGGGTTACACTTTGGTGAACTGTGAGTCTTGCTTGCCAGTACGTTTATGTACTGACCCCTTTGGGGTTGTGGTTTCCGCAGACTACGCTTACGAGGATCCCCGTGATGGCTACTACGTGGAGTTTGACGAGGCTGCTGACGAGTAGATAGCGGACCCGGGCAGGATCCGAGACTACGTGGATGGGCTCCGTTTTCCTTTCATTCCCGGCTTCTTAAGCCTATTTGGATTTGTCTATACTCAGACCTTTTGAATGCTTCCGTTGAGATGTAATGATGTTATGTTGGGACATGTGTCCTCTGGATGATTGTATTTGCTATCTCTGCTCTAGTGAGAGCCATTTGCAACTTATTTCAATCTTTTGTGTCTTAGAGATATGTTGTGTTATCATTCTGCTACAAGCCGTTGACGTACCATGTGTGTATGGTATGAAGTACGTCAATGGTAGTATTTTGATTTCTATGGGATAGTTTACATCGACGGTGGATAGTAGAGTTTGGTTGTCACACATAAGTGTTGGCCTACTCGTAAGAGGACGCGGGTGCCGGTAAGCCCCGTAATCCAATCATCTACTATCCAGTTCGGCTCGGTGAGTATCCTCTAGAAGTCAGGGTACGACAAACATCTACAAGGGTAAATGATGTGGTAGAAATACGTATCGGGGATGGTACAGGTCATGTGGATGGCACCGAAGTCGAGGAAGACAAACCGGGGATGCAAATAACCGTTAGTGGGGGAGCGGGCAAGGAATCCATGAGTCCATTCTGACCAGCCGCTGCCGTCGCATGGGTTGCCGGAGCGGTCCATCGGCCCATGATGGACCGGCCACGGATGCGGCCGCCGATGGCGCCGCTGTTGCTCGGTGGCGGTTGGAGACGAGGGAAGGAGAACGGAACATGCGTTGGAGCTCCTTGGTGGAGATGTCGTCCACCCATCGGGAGTACGCGGGGTCACCGGTGCTAGAGAAACAGGCCGGGAGGCGCGCAGGTGGAGGAGCTCCGACCATTGGTCTCAGAGAAGACGAGGCAGGGGGTGAGGCGAGGGGAGTGGGTAGTGCGGGGAGATAATTCGAAACGTCTTGTCTTCCACGCTTCCCAATACGTGTGAGTCAGAAGCACGAGGGGCTCTCCTCATCCTAGTGTGGAAAAACAATCGATTCAGCCGTTCCCATTCGTGCGTGCAGAAACGTGGGCTAGCCTAGGCAACCAAATTCAACAAATTTGTACCAGGGGCGTGTTTAGTGGGCAACCTAACACGCCCACGTGTATGTACAAGGCAGATACAGTGCACTCCTGTTGTACTCTGTACTCTCTCCCCAGCGAAACATAAGATGATTTAGGCTCCGCTTGGATTCCAGTTTATATACACGGCCGTAAAATACGGATGTATCCCACAGGTCACACGGCACGAAAAATTAACGGACCTGTGATGGTCCGTAATTTCCTACCCTATTCGGCTAATTTCCGGCGAGCCAAGCAAGCCCTTAACGTTTACTAGACTACATGTACACTAGTAGGAGAAAGCCTACCAGTGACGAACAAAATTGGGCTACCGCTGGCGAAGCGCTATTCGCCAGTGCTAACTCGCCTTGTTTGCCAGCGCCATGTTCGCTAGCGCTAGCTCAGTTCGCCAGCACTAGATTCGCCAGCGCTACATCCCCCCTTATTTTTTTTGGTATTTTCGTATATAGTGTTGTATTTTCTTGTATTTTTGTATACAGGTGCAAATTCATGTTGTTTTTCTATAATTCACACATACAAATCACTCCAACTTTTATATTCACACATATATATATGTTCACATATGCGTATATATGTATATGCAATACACAAACCGAGATCCATCGTACGAAAATAAGTTTCATAAATATTAATATATATACATGCATTCATGAATACACATCGATCTCGATAACATGTTTAGATCGGAAGATTTCGAACCAAAAATAGCCATCTAATTAGTTTAACGATCGCATGCATACAACGCGCGATATAGAATCACACACAACACATCAACGATTACAAAAGAAAAGTGAGATGGGCACTTTAGCTTCCGCCTCCGCTTGCGATCTTTCACTAGGCCAGTGCGTCGTCCACTTCTTCATCTCTCTGTAGACCAAGATAAAAGCATTAAATCGGCAAAGAAAAACACAAGTTCTTATTAGGAGCACAATTCGTACCGAATAGAATACACACCGTCGATCATTTCTTGGTCGTTGTGATCTTGTTCTTCTTCATCGGCGGGAACGGAAGAGCACCTTCTAACGAGTTGAATGGTCTCCCGTCACCCTGCTCTAGTACACATTGTAGCAACTCATCGTTAGGTGGTGGGCACCGCGAGTAGAAGGCCCCGTCTGAACTTACTACATCCCTATAGATGATTATGTAGAGGTTGCGCTGGATGCGACCGAAGTTCCGTTTGGATTCAGCATCAGACCAATAAACGATGCCGCGACACCATTTGTCCACAGCAGACATAAATTGTAGAGTCTCTTGCTCCTTCACGACCCCCAGCATGTGTTGGACGAGGTACCACGCCTCCATCTGGTCGGCTGGCGCCTGCTTGGGGAAGGGGAACTCTGTTTTGTGTGTGAATACATATTTGCCTTTAATCTGTTTTAATCTGCCACAGTAGCCTTCCGCCCTGATGTCGCCGTCCATAGCTTCATTGAGAACAGACTTGATGCAGGAGTAGTTCTTCTCCTTCAGTTTACTTCCGGAGTCGAGATATAGGGCGTGCGAGTCTCTCGGGTAGAGCATGATGAGGGTGTCGTATTTGTTCCTGCGCAAAATAGTTTAAAGAGTCCATATATAATCCTCAAAAATTGTAACCACTATTAATTGTATATGCGCAAACTTAACTAAAGATGGGAAATAGACGAATTCATGTTATGGCGGCTAGTAAGGCAGGAGGGTGATCCTCTTGTGCATATGATTCTTGTACAACACCTCTTGGATGTACTTTGCCGATTTTGCCCTACCCTTGGGGTTGTTCAAGTACATGGCTTGCATGTAGTAGGGGTCTACTAGCGCGATGATTTTGCTATTCTCTACGGATAGTTGATGCGCCAAACTGAGCGTAAGCAGGCGGACGATTGATGAGTAGAGGGATTGCATGTGTAACATCCGAAATATGTCATCAAATCTAACGATGATCTTGTCTCCGTTGCCTTTAGTGACAAATACCACCATAGATGGCACCTTTGCGACCAAAACCGGCAGTGTTGGATTTTTCTCCTTTAGAAGCGTCTCCTCAATATATTGAACACCATCATGGATGCTAAGCATATCACGAGTCAACAAGGAGGCCAACCTCGGCGGAAGCATCGGTTTTCCCAACTCACAGATTTGATGCCATTCGTGTATGGGTATCTTGTCCAATACCCGTTCTGCCGGCGGCTTAGACTTAGTCCCCTCCACCGGTTGGCTCATGGAGGCAACGGCAGAACTCTTCTTAGTTCTTTTCTGTGTCCTCTTCTTAGGCTCCTTCTGAAATACATTTGCTACCGCCTCTTTGAGGGCGTTCTGGCTGAGGCCAACTTTCTCGGGGGCTGCCGGTTCTTGAGAAGAGAAAAGACGCTTCGTACATCGATATTTATCCACTTCCTCCGCTTGCAAGAGAAGTTCATCAAGATCATCCAGGACGGCCACATTGTAAGGATCATCGACGAGGTAGTCATTGGGGTTCTCATCTTCAGCATCGTCGTCGTCGTGTCGCATGGACTTTGCAGGTGAGAAATCCTTGTGTTGGCTTGGGTGCCCCGACCCCTCGACCGGTGTTGGAGTGTTGACAGGAATAGTTTCCAAACGAATTAGTGATTTTGGCCATGTCAATGGACAAACCAAGCACTGCTCCAGATTTAACTCGATGTCGACCGCGGGGGGTTGCTTCGGAGAATCGAGAGCACCACAACCGGGGAGCACCCGACTTAATGTCACCCTGAACACGTCGTCGGGCCTACGCACGCCGTGGGACACGCGGTTGAGAGGTGTGAAGATCTTTCCTTTAGCCACGTCCTTTAACTCGCCATTCACACGGAGGAGCAATATGCATCCCGTCTCGTCAACCTGTGAAACGTCGCGCGATCGTCGTTAGAGATTGAGACCGTCACGAATGAAGTCATAAAAAATAATTAAGTTCTGGACGCTGAATTACCTCGAGGGCATTGAGCTCGGCCAAGGGCGATGGAACGCTTAGGGGCGTTGGCAGCGTTGCAGAGACGTGGCGGGGCGGCGACGGATCTTCGCGACCATGCGGCTCAGGGTTGGCGGCCGCCTCGTTCTGCGCAATAGGCACCACAATGGGGGCCTCGTTTTGCGCAGCAGGCGCCATGATGGGGGCTATATTGATCACGTGGGGAGGCCCTTGACCGCCACCTTCCATCCAAGGCGCTAAGGACTGAGCGACAGATGCACAGATGCTAGGGAGGAGCGCGTTGACCCTCTCGTTCACAAGTTGGTCTATTGTTTTCTTTGGCACCTTGTTCCGATCCTTTCTCTTATCCTTAGTGTCCGGGTAGTAGTGCGCATGCCGATGACCCTTTCCGAGGCCATGCACATGGCCAAGATGCGGCTTCCTGTCTATGGCCACTCGCTACGTCGCGTTAAGCGCCCTAATAAAAGGGGTGTCATACGAGTCATTGTTCGTCGTCGCCGAGGACCCCGCGTCAGACTGAGAAAGACGTTATTTTTCTTCTTCCTCGAGAAATTTCTTCTCGAGCTCTTTGACCTTCTTGTTCAACGTAAGATCGCCGGGTTTTTGGGGATCTTCCCTATAATGGGCCCTGACAAAATTTTCTCACCTGCAAGTCGGGGATCTTGTCATACGGGTTCGGTCATTTCCTCTCTTCATCCTTCTTAGCCCAAATTTTCTGCTTCCCAAGGTAACCCCGGCTTCCGAGATTGTGTGGACCAATGTTCTTCTCTCGGAATTCTTTTCCCCATTTCCTCAGCTTCTGCCTTTCCGGATTGAGTTCGTCGACCTTGAATGTGGCCAAGTCTTCCTCCAAAATAGAGGGCCACATTTTATGGATCTCATCGAAACCCTTACCCGCATCAGCCATCTCCCGCAAACTGGATCTCCAAGTCGTAAACGCCTTAGTGAACTTTCCGAGTGCTAAGGAGTTGACCAGATTGCTCTTCAGGTCCTGGTTGTCGTAAGGATCCGGGAACTTGTACCGTGTGTGCAGCTTCTCAATGAGCAGGGCGGCCATAGCCTTGTTTTCTTTATCTCTAAGATGGCATGTATTAATGTTGCCAAAGTCTCTAGCAATGCAGCCTATCTGGTTTCCAAACCCCTTAGCGTACTCCTCTGGCTCGACAGGAGCACCGCTTTTGGGATCCACTACTGTGAACGCTAGTCGGATGGTAGCGAGCAGGTTTGGTCGTCTATCTTTGCGCTTACGCGACGCCTCGCTACCGGAGGTGACAGCCCCGGTGCCACTACCGGGTTGACCTTCTCCAGCCGATGTATCGATGGCCGCCTCCCGATGAATGGTTTCGTCCATCTCGTCGTCTGCATCCCCCTGCGTCTCCAGCTCCGGTCCTAGAACTAGGGTTCCTCCTTCGACGCCAAGCATAGAGAGCCACACATCGTCGTCCCCGCGTCCTATCCCAGAACCACCCGCTTCATTGTTGTGAGCCATATCTAACGAGAGAAAATCTGAAATTAGTTTAACATATCCTGCAATTTAACCTATATATACCCCATATGAGTCCAAATTTCTTGGGCACTCTAATATATGATATCTTTCGAAAATGTAATGTCAAAATTCATGAAAAAATTCGGCATGACCTTTGCTAAAAATATCACAAATGGAGTACCCAAATTTGCCAGAACGGAAATTAATCAACATTCCGGCAATCAAGGGCCTCACATGGGGTACCTGCACATAAAATCCCACCCCACGTACCCCCATTTCATCCCATCAACATCCACATGAAGGTGGGCCCACACATATGCATACACACACGGCCATCACATCCACACCGGCATCGACATCCACACACCGCCATCGACACACATCCACACCACCACCATATTGACACACCATCATCGATAACCGCCATCACATCCACCATCGATCACCGCCATCACATCCACCATCACACCAAAATAGTGCAAAAACATCACAAAAACCACAATTTATATCCACCAAAACAGTGCAAAAACAACACATTTTTTTACCTCTTTGAGGTATTTGGTCGAACACCTTGCAGGCAGGGCTCAGGGGAGGGGCAGTGAGCAGCCGTACAGGCTCAGGGGAGGAGCAGTGAGGGGAAGGGAGGTCAAGGGGGGCAAGGGGAGGAGCAGTGAGAGCATGGGCGGCCGGAGCAGGGGTGGTGGTCGCGGTGGTCGCCGCTGTCGTGCAGCAAGGCCGGGGCGCGCGCGAGCAACAGGGAGAAAGAGGGGCGCGACACGGGCCAGGGGGCGGTGGAGGGCGCGGTGGGCGGCGCCGGTGATCGTCGGCAAGTGGACGGCGCGGTGGTGGTCGTCGGTGATCGTCGGAGAGGGCGGGAGGGCGCTCTGGTTCGACAAAATCGCAAAAACGACTAAGTCCAGCGCGCAGCGTTTCAGTCTGTGTAGGGAGAGGGAGGGAAGGGGCCCGTGTGTAAGTGACAGAGCAGTATCACTTACCGCGGGCGAACAAACCTGCTGGTTCGCTAGCGCTATGTTACCGCTGGCGAACAGGGTCTGTCGCCCAGCGGTAACATAGCGCTGGCGAACCAGCCGGTTTGTTCGCCAGCGCTATAGTTTTTTTTAATGTTTTATTTGAAAATACATGCATATGTGTGCATTTAAAATAATACACATTTTGAAATGTTTTATTTGAAAATACATGCATATGTGTGCATTTAAAATAATACAAATTTTCAAATTTTTTCTATAGTTACATTTTGTTTTCCATTATTTTCTTCATGTTTTCTTTTTTTATTTTGTTTTACATTATTTTCTTCATGTTTTCTCTTGTTTATTTTGTTTTCCATTATATCATTTTTGTTTTCTATTGTTTTCCATTGTTTCCTTTATGTTTTCTATTGTTTTCTCCTGTTTTCTTTATGTTTTATTTTGTTTTCCATTATATTCTTTATATTTTCTATTGTTTTCTCTTATTTCCTTTTTGTTTTCTATTGCTTTCCATTATTTCCTTTATGTTTCTATTGGTTTCTCTTGTTTACTTTATTTTTCTATTGTTTTATTTTGTTTTCCATTATATTCTTTATGTTTTCTATTGGTTTATTTTTTTTCCTTTATGTTTTCTATTGTTTTATTTGGTTTTCCATTATATCCTTTATGTTTTCATTGTTTTATTTTGTTTTCCTTTATGTTTCTATTGTTTTATTTGGTTTTCCATTTTTTTCCTTTATGTTTTCTATTGTTTTCCATTGTTTTCTTTATGTTTTACTTTGTTTTTCATTATATATATCCTTTATGTTTCAAATAATAACTGTACACATTTCCAATACAGAACAAGGTACATTAAATTTATAATAAGTGAACATCACACCGGTTGATCCATGCATATACATAGTTTCGTCGCATACAAGGCAGGCAGATATATACATAGTTTCTCAGTGTTTGATGTTTTTGACTTTTTTTTGTCCAAGTTGCATAATTTAGCCCCACATCATGACTTCTTCTTTTGAATGGAAGACCATGCCTAGGTAGCGTAGTTCTGCTTCTTTTTGTGGTGTATGTTGCATGACTATCATCATCATGTTCTTGATAATCATCAATATTTGGGTCGCCGAACATGTCGAACTCATCCTCGTCAACGACTCCATCCATTCTGATGATAGTTCTTTTCCCTCTTCTCACGAGAACACGGCTAGGCCTTGAGGGGTCTGTTATGAAGAATCATTGGAACACATGCTTAACCAATACCCATGGCTCATTTTGCGCTGTGACGTTCGTGTTTGATGAAGTTCCGGCTTCGGGAATAACCATAGTTCTAAAGTATTGGTCTTCTTTTTTGACGGTCGACATCCTAGCCCATCTGACGCGGAACATAGACACCTTCTCTGCAGAGTAGTTAAGCTCCCATATCTCCTTGATCCTTCTGTAGTATCTTAACTTTTTGTCACCAGTGTATGATTCCATCGTTACCCCTGAGTTTTGATAATCAGAAGTTTTGTCTTTCTCCTCCGTGTAGAAAGTGAACCCATTGATATCATATGCTTGAAACGTCACGAGGTTGGGAGCGGGGCCATGTGCCAAGGCATACACGAGTTTAATTTTCGCACAATCCCTTGGCGGTGGGTTAGCGACCATCTCATCTTTAAAGCAACGCAAGAAAGTGGAGTTATGCTCTCTGATTATTTCTCCTTCGGTCCTCCGCTTGCCTTGGTCAGTCTACTTTTTCTTAGTCGAGCTCTTTTGTTTTTTCACCCAAGTATCGACCATGTCAATGTGTTGGAGAGATACTAAGTTTGCCCTATTAAAGTCGGTGCGTCAACAAGCCCGATCCACATGCACTTCTCTACGTCCATTTTTGACCTGCTCCATCGAGCTTGCCAATGGGCTTGTTTCTGGGCAGCCAAACATGGTCCTCCACGTCAATATTATTCGTGCAGAAAGAGATGCACTCTTCGGTGAGAAAGCCCTGAGCGATGCTTCCATCCAGACGGGCCCTGTTGCGAAGAAATCCTTTGATGACCCCATTCATCCTTTCAAACGGCATCATGTTGTGCAAGAACAACGACCCGAGATGGATGATATCGTCCACAATATGGACCAACATATGAACACATATGTCAAAGAATGATGGTGGAAAGTACATCTCAAGCTCGCATAGTATCACGACAATCTCTTCCTGCAGCCTTGAGATCTGCTTCCCCGTGATCGACTTTCAAGATATCACGTCGAAGAAGTTACATAGGCCAAACAGAGTTTTCCCGGACGTGCTTGTCCATTATCCCGCGGATCGCAACCGGAAGTATCCGCGTCATCATCACGTAACAGTCATGAGACTTCATCCCGCGAACTTTTGTTTTTGCGCGTCTATGAATCTGCTTATTATCCCTGAGTAACCGCTAGGGACTTTGCTCTGAGAAGGCACATCATCAATTTTGTGATCTTGTCCGGACTAAGATTGAAGCATGAGGGGCAGTAATAGTCATTTCTCTTAACCCTTTTGGCCTTGCGACCCTTCGTCTCCTCATCACACGATTGGTCGTCGTCGTCATCATCCAGGCGTCCCCCCTGAAGATCTTCCCTAATACCAAAATATTTCATGTTGTTTCTTGATTTCACCCCGTCTTCGGTCCTATCCGGCATGTTGAGCAGCGTGCCAAACAAACTTTCAAACGCATTCTTCGTGATATGCATCAGATCAAGGCAGTGATGTGTATCGAGAATGGGCCAGTATGGCAAGTCCCAAAACACATACCTCGTCTTCCATACATCTAAGAGCGGTTTTGGCGCTTTTTGCTTCTTTCAATCATTCAACAACTTGTAGATTTCTTTGCCGCACCTCTTACGTGGAGGTCCGCGGAGCTCAGATTCATCGTTAAAAAGGTCTCCTCGCCTTCTCCAGGGGTCTTTGTTGGGTAGCCACCTTCGAGGGCCAACGAAGACTGTTTTTGAAGACCTAGGATCTTTCGGAAGTTGTATAAACGTGGAGTCATCCATACACCTCACGCAACCGTTATGTCCGTGGCACACCTGGCCCGCCACATATCCGTAGCCGAGTAGGTCGTGAACCGTACAGAGCAAGACAACTCTCATTGGGAAATATTGTTCACCGAAGGCGTCCCATGTGCTGACTCCTTCCTCGACCCATAGCATGTCCAGCTCATCTTTAAGCAGCTTCAGGTATAGATTGATGTCGTTGCCTGGTTGTTTCGGCCCTTGAATTAGCATACTCACGTGAATATACTTCCTCTCCATGCACAACCAGGGGGATGTTGATGGAGGGATGATAACCCGGTAGGCCAACGCCAAGGAGTAACTCGGCCCAAAGGACGATGCGCAAAGACCCGACTTAGGATAAAGGAGCTTCTAGAAGGCCCAAGATTGTAGGCCTTGTAACCCGGATTGTGGGTTCCGATAAGGAAGTTTAGGGTTTTGTAAGTAGTGTCCGGGTAGGATTACGAGTGCGCCTTGGAAAGTAAGCCAGGGGGTCCGGATATTATATAAGCCGGACCCTAGGGTTGGACGAGAGAGATCCAAGAGTGTCGAGACATCGTAGTAGTTTTCATAGACTGGGGTGCCATGAGACTACGGTAGAGACGTGGGGTAACGGGATAGCGTAGTAACACAGAACACGGGATTTTACCCAGGTTCGGTACGTCGCGACAGTACGGCGTACCTACTCCTGCACTTCTCACTAATTGGGACTAAAGCCCGTATAACAGGGTTACAATGTGAGGGAATAGATCTAGCTACTCGACGAGGATGAACTTCCCGGCGAGTTGCGTAGAGCTTTACCTTGTGTCTAACTTAACTTGTTTAATCTATCTCCCGTCCGGCTTTATATAATAGCCGGATTAGGGCTTACAGAACAGGAAACCTAGAAGACTACGTTTAACTTGTAACTTGGAAAGTAAGGAATCCGTCTTCTCCTCCAAGCCAGATCACGCGGGCCGTGATCCGGGTTCTTCTAGAATCCGGCTTCTGCGCGTCGGACTACTGGGCCGCCCAATGGACCTAAGCCCATTACCATGTAGGCCACCCTGGTAGTCCGGCTCTTTTGTCTACCATCTTCTATACCCCTATTCAGTATATATCCGACAGTAGCCCCCAGGAAGGATCAAAACTCTGAAACTCCGCCTTTCGTCAAATACATTTTGTCCGGGAAAACTTGATTCAGCAGTCTTGATTCTTTCTTCTTTCCTTTTGAAGGAGATGGTAACACAAAACTCGGAACTACGAAAATCCGGCTTTTCTTCTCGCGATCCTTCGCGGAAAAGGAACTTATGACATCAGCGCCTTAATCATGCTGACGCAAGCGCCGCTTGGTTTCACGCAGGAAACCCTGCAACGTATCTCTGACAGATTCTCGCGGGAAACGAGGAGATAGCCATCATTCCTCTGTCGTTCCGTTTCCCGGATTTTCCGGCGAGCGACACGCGTCGAACATCCAACGGTCAAAAGAGCCGTTGGCACGTATCTAGAGGTTTTCAGGCTATAAATAGCCGTCCTCTTCGTCATCGGAAATCTTTCCTCACTCCATCACTGCCCACGCCATTGACGCAACCGTGATCTCGAGAGCAAGACCTTGCCCCGACGAACTCTTCGCACGCCGGAGCGCTCATTCGCCACCGAAGAAGATGGCCTCTCCGTCGTCCTCACCGGCTCGCGCCTCCATCGACGAACTTTTGGGCGACCTAGATCCACAGCTAGGGTCACCCAAGCATGCCGGCGGCGAGCCGGAAAAGGCCACGGCATCCGCGGCGGGCGGAGGAAACGCTTCCGCCGCCGCGGACGTCGCGGGCCCAAGCGCCACAACAACTCCGCCGTTCGCACCTGAAACGGCGGAGGAGAAAATCGAGCTCCTTGGCGAGAAACTCGCCGCCGCGAAGGCCGCCGCCGCCGCCGGAGCGGATGAGGAAGAGGAAACTGCAGGCAACTGGAGTGCCTGCAGTATTCCCCCGGCTCTCCTTCCAAACTTGGAGAAGGAGGGCTTGGTTCTTAAAAAGAAGTGGCGGCTCCCGGAAGAGGAGACCGAACCCGTGCCACAAGAGGGCGAAAGGGTACTTCTTGCCTCCCACCTTCTACGAGGTATGGGGCTCCCACCTTCCTCTTTCTTCCTCCAGGTTCTGTCACATTACAGCATCCAACCTCACAACCTTCCTCCCAATTCCATTCTGTACATGGCCGGCTTCCAGGCCTTGTTCGAAGGTTACCTAGGAATAGAGCCTAGGTTAGATTTTTGGCTGTATTGCTTTGGGGTCAAGCGTAACTCTTCGGAGGGCGCACTCCCAAATTGCGGGACCATTTCCTTTACTCTTCGGAGATTCCGAGAGGATTGGTTCCCCAAAATCAAAACTTCAGAATCCGTCAAATTTTGGACGGGTTCTTTTTTCTATCATCCCGACGTGCCTTTTCCTAAAAAGGCCGTCGGGGTTCCACCTTTTGTGAACTCCGCCGCCGTTCCCCAGGATAACTGGGTAACAGAGGCCGTCCAAGTTCTGCCGCCAGATCTGCTAAAGATCAAGCGGCGCATCGCCAAGCTCACCTCCATGGATCCGCCTCTAACCGGCATGGACACGGTTCTATGCTGGCTGATTAGGCGGATCCAGCCATTAGCCAACCACAGCGGACGTTTCCTGTGTGAATACACGGGAATCAACGATCCGATGCGGACATCCACCAAGGATTGGCCCGCAAAGGAACTTAGGCGGCGCATCAACCAGTTGGTCGCATCGCGCGACCAATACACAGAAAGTCGGCCAATGTACACGGCCGAAAATCCGGTTCCCAAGGTAATTTTTCAGTCATTTGGGTACAGTTCTATTTTATCTCGGATTTCCTAGCTTCTGACTTTGGTTTTTGCTTGTTTGACAGTTCGAGGATCTTTCAGACTCGGACTTGGTGTCTGAGGCTGAGCTGGACGCGCTGCGCACCGCCGCTACAGGTGGACGCAAGCGCAAGAAGATAATTTCCTCGGATGAAATTATCGACCTTGACGGGATCCCCGTCGCCACTTCCAGGTTCCTTCTTCTGGGTTCTTTTTCTTTCATGGGATCTTTTTCGTCCGTCTTCGGTGTTTTAACCTTTTCCGGGTTTTTGGTTTTTAGCCTACCCCCCTCCAACCTGAAGCCGAAGAAGCTGAAGAAACTCAGGGTTTCTTCCAGCCGAGGCAGCCAACCATCTCCCGCCGTCGCCCCGGACACGCCGCAGACGATGGCGGAAGAGCCTACTGCAGCCCCCACCACCAAGCCCCCAGAGCCCAGCCAGCCCGTTGTATCCGAGTCGGATACGAGGGAAAGGGCGGCCCCAGAGGTGGGGAAATCTTCTCGGACTTTCGACGAGGAAATCCCCACCTTTGACAAGGATTTTAAAGCTATCAATGACGGCTTGGACGCAGCCGGAAATCACTTCGCGGAATACGCGAAAGAATTCCAAGAAAACTTAGCAGGTTTGCAGCGCATGAGCCAGGTATATAACTCTAGCCCCCAAGCATTAATTAAAATGCGTGCTTTTTGCTTTGATGCTTTTTGTACTCATTCTTTTCCTTGCTACATTTCAGCAAACCTCCGAGGCCATAAACCTGGAAGTTTTCAGGAAGCTCACCATCAAGAATAAAGAAGTTCGAAGCCTTCTTTCTATTCTTGAGGAGAAGGAGGCGGAGCTGGAATCCTCTCAGCTCGCATTGACAGAAACGAAAGGTAGGCATTTTCGTTTTGAAATTTCTTATTTGAGTCTTTGTCTGAGTTTTTTCCCGAGGAAATTGACCAACTCGGATTTTCCCTTGCTTTTCAGCTGCCTTAGCTCAAGCTAAGCAGGCAGCGGAAGATTCTGGCAACGCCGAAATTCTCCGCAATGAGAACATTGAGCTTCACAAGGATCTTGTGAAAGCTCAACAAGACCTGGAAGCCAGCAACCTGGCTCTTGGAATGGCTAATTCCAAGGCTTCCGAACAGGCGGAGAAAGACAAATCCACTATTCAGGATTTGACCGAAGCTATGAACCTTCGCCTGGAGGAAGTTTCCGAGATCGACAAGCTCATCGGTAAATTTCTTACCCTTTTCACATCTTTCCATGTTTTGCTTTCTCTGTTTGTCTGCCTAATCCTTTTGTACATTTTATTGAATCGAACAGGAGACACCCCAGATGGAACTCGGATTGCAGGCATCCGAGCTTTCGGGGAAACATGGAATTTGATTAAGGCTGCCGGGACGCAGCTCATAGAGAAGTTCCTTCCCGATAAATCTGGGGAATGCTCGGAGGTTGAAAAACTTCCAGGTATCATCATGGAGGTGGCGGAGTCCAAGGAGTCTCTTCTCCGCTCCGCTGCACGGGGTGGTGCGCGTATGGCTCTAGGCCTTATGCGCATGCACTACCCTAGTGCCAAATCCTGGCGTGTGGCCACCGGTGTCCCTCAGGGATACACGGATGCGCAACGAACCACCATCTTTGGTGAAGTTAAGGGCCACGCGACCCAGATTGCCGCCATGGTAAATGTCGCCGTCAACTATCCAGAAGAGGAAGCTCCTCCAATCCCCGACGAAGAAAGCAGCGAGGAGGAGTCGGATTCTTGAAAGGTTACTTGGAACCTGGATAGAAAAAATAGACAATAGGAGCATTACTGTCCTTTTAATGTAATCTGAAATGTAATGCTTCTTTTATATTAATGAGAATTCCGCCTTTTGCAGTTTAAACTATGAAATTACTTTGCAAGTTGTTTGGATTTTACCATTCCTTTATCTTCTAAGTTCTCTGGTGTATATGCTTTAACTGTCATTAGTGTTTGAAATGGCTCAAATAGCATTATGAATCGTTATGCCGAGTAACTGGGGACGAACCAATCAGTTTTGAAACTCGAAAACATGAATCATGCTAAAGGCATTTTTACTAACTAGTTCCAGTAACCCAGCATACACACAATCAGATAAGACTTAGAGAACACGGAAAGTTTTAAGTGAAACTTGGGCACGCAGGCAATTCAAGTTTCCTTTAGCCGTTAAAAGGCTGAAAAAATCATTCAGTTATGTAACGCCGAGTACGCAAGCACAATTCGGGTTAACGTTGAGAAATTTGTAAGATCATTGGGAAATAGATGAGGCGGAAACACTTTGCACTTATAAAGAATATGGATGATAGTATTCCGACAACTTTATTTCATGATCTCAAAAGATGTTTACATAGAATTGAACTAAGTACAGAAGGGGACATAACTTGCTAGACGTTCCCAGGCTTCCGCGATCCACTTGACCTTGTCGAACTTCTCCAGCAGTTTGTGAAATGGTAAGGTTTTAGCCCCCAGCCAACTAAGAAATCTTTTTATGGCTGTGGCGGAACCCGGCAATTCTGGGACATCTTTTTCACACGTAAGTTCTGAGATGTTCGAGATTGCCTTAATCTTTTCCCGGTTAACTTCTATTCCTCTATGAGAAACGATGAAACCCAGAAGTTCACTTGAGGGAACCCCGAATACGCACTTAGATGGATTCAACTTCATCTGGTATGTGCGTAAGTTTTCGAAAGTTTCTCGCAAATCCTCAAGGAGTGTATCTTTTTCCTTGGTTACGACGGCAATATCGTCCACGTAAACATGGACATTTTTTCCAATCTGACTATGCAAACAGCGTTGCATGCAACGCTGGTAGGTTGCACCTGCGTTCTTCAGGCCAAAAGGCATGGTTACGTAGTAATACGTCCCGTACGGGGTTATAAAAGAAGTCTTGATTTGATCTTCCTTTTTCATGCGTATTTGGTGGTACCCGGAGTATGCATCCAAAAAGCATAAAAGCTCGGAGCCTGCAGTGGCATCTATTATTTGATCGATTCGCGGCAGTGCGAAACTATCTTTCGGACATAACTTGTTCAATCTTGTGTAATCTATACACATTCTGAGGGCAGTTGTGTCTTTCTTCGGTACTAATACCGGATTTGCGGACCAGTCAGTATGGATTACCTCCTTGATGAAATCCGCTGCTAAAAGCCGGATAATTTCCTTGCCAATAGCCTTCCGTCTTCTTCCGTCAAATCGACGGAGACCTTGTTTGACGGGTTTTGATCCAGGAATAACCTTGAGTTGGTGCTCAGCAAGTTCCCTGGGTACGCCTGGCATGTCAGCTGGACACCAGGCGAAAATATCCCAGTTCTCACGGAGGAACTTGATGAGCTCGCCTTCCTATTTGTCGGTCATCCCAGTCCCTACTACGACAAATTTTGTCGGATCTTTGGGATCTACGATTACCTGTCTTGTATTCTCGGACGCCTTGAAGCTATCTGTTGGCTTCCGAGTTTCTTTTCCTGCCGGCATTTCTTTCGGCGATACCTCCTTGGCTAACTCCTTCAGTTCTTCCTGAGCTATAACTCTTTGAGCGCAAAGGGCGTTTTGCTTCTCCAACTCGTTTGCCAGCTTGAAATCACCGGCAATGGTGATTACTCCTCCTTTGGGTCCTGGCATCTTCAGCTTGTTGTAGATATAGCAAGATCTTGCCATAAATTTGGCGAAAGCCGGACGTCCGAGTATTGCGTGATACACGCTTTCGAACGGCACTACTTCGAAGGATACTTTTTCCTGCCGGAAGTGATCTTTATCTCCGAAGGTGACATCTAGGGAAATTTCTCCTAGGGATCGTGCTTGCCTGCCAGGAACAATGCCATGGAAGCGTATATTGCTGTAGTTGAGCTGGGACTCGGAGATCTTCAAGTGCTTCAGTGTATCCAGGTACATTATGTTGATGCTGGATCCTCCGTCCATCAGCACTCTTCTTAGCCTAGTGTTTTGAACAATAGGGCTTACAACAAGAGCTTGTGTGCCGGGTTCAGGGATATTTCCGGGATGATCTGACTGATCCCAGATTATCGGTGTGTTGGAGTACTTCAAGAATTTTGGGGTTGCAGGAACAACCGCGTTTATTTCTCGAAGTGTCCTTTTGGCCACCTTTGCTGACGGGGTTGCTAGGAAAGTTAACATTGCTTCTCCGTCAACTCTCGGAAATTTAGGTTCGCCTTTTCGCTGCTGTTCCTGGATTTTGTCATCAGTGTCCGATTCACTGTCTTCTTTTTCAGCTTCTGGCTTTTGTTTGGCAGGTTTCCTCTTGGAACCCTTCCCTTTATTTCCGGATCCTGCATTGCCTTTCATATGCTTGTTTAGCCGGCATTGCGCGTTTGTGTGGGTTGGTTTCCCAAACTGAGAGTGGTGGACGCAGGGTTCCGACTTAATTCTCTCCCATTCTTCGGGAGTGTAATTGATTGGATCCGGACTGCGGCCTTTCCACTTGTTCACCTTTTCTCCTCCAAAGGCTATGTTAACCTCCTTGGGCTTTGTTGTTGACTCTGGAGTTCCTTTTTTGTCAGAACGAGGGGTTTTATTGGCAAGTATCAGTGACTCAATATTGCCTCCTCTTGCTCTGATATCATCTTCGGCTGCAGCGTGCTCATTAGCGGTTGTAAGCATAGATCCGAGATCTTTGTGCTTTTTCGAACCAACCATGAAGGGTACAAGTCCGGGTTTTAGGCCATTGACGAAAGCATGCATTGCTTGTACGTCAGTTACTCCAGAGCAGCTATTCTTCATTGTAGTCCATCTGGAGATGAAATCCACGTATGGTTCGTCTTCAAATTGGGTGCAACGGTTCAGCTGGTTGATGCTATTTGGGCGTTTGTATGTTCCCCGAAAATGCTGAGTAAGTACTCTCGCCATATCATCCCAACTGTCGACAGTTCTTGATGGTAAACCATTGATCCAATCTCTGGCTCCGTCTAGCAACATTAGGGGAAGAAACTTTACAGCTTCCAGGTCTGTCCCGTTGTTGATTTGGACGGCTGTGTAATAATCTGAAAGCCAGGTATCCGGGTTTGTACTGTCGGTATATTTTTGGTAGGTTGGACCAACTTTGGCGAAGCCAGAATGCAGGGTTATCCTTCGGATCCTGTCAGTAAAACACTTAGGACCAAAGTATAGATCATCCTTTTCTGCTCTATCAATATGTGCAGAATATCTCCCGGCTGAATGGACAGAAGGGGATCTGCTCCTTTCTTTTCCATTGTTGCGCGGACGCGCTTTTCCGGGGTTATCTCTATCCCTTCCGTTGTCACGCCCCCTGGGATTAGGTGGAGTCCTGCTCCTTTACCTTTCCTTATCTTTAGGCGGTGTCCGAGATCTTTCACGTCTGTGAGGTGTATCGTATCTTCCAGCTTTTTCAGCTGGGTTTCTCGGAGGTGGCATTATTTTGCCGTCATTCCGGTGTTTGTCTTCCCGATCGTGTGGTTTATATCCATCTTTCGGGAGATGAGGTCCGGTTCTAGACGCTGCGTCCCGGTTGTCGGGGTTTTTCTTGTCTTTTCTCGGATCCTCTTTTTTATCCGAATCTCCGGGTTCTTCCGGTCCAGGTGCTCCAGCAGCGCAAGTAACAGTTTTGCAGAGGGCGGAATTATCATGCAGCCTCCCTGATCGCTCTTGTCCTCGCTGCTGCTGCTGTAATGCTTTTCCTAGGAAAGCATACACCCCTTGGAGTTTTTCCCCGTTGGAGTACAGATCGTTGTTTAGGATGGCGAACGCTGCTTCCGCGTTTTCTGCTGCGGTTTTGTATATTGGCTCGCCCTTGGCATCTTTGCCGTTTAACTGCTTTTGCCAAGATGGGTTGTAAAACCTTTCTTTTGGCGGCAGTTCTTCCGGTTTTGCGATTCCGGGTAACCTAGTAGGTTTTAAGGCAGATCTATGCTTTCTCTCGTACTCCTCTATTTCTTCCTTCATGACTTTGATGTCATTATGGGTTTGTTGGAGATGTTGCCGAGATCTAAGCAGATGTTGCTGTTGCCGTTGGAAAGCTTGTCTCCTGGCTTCCAGCATCTCAGGGGGTTCATTGGGTCCCACTGGAGTTTGTAATAGCTCTTGCTCTTCCAGTTCTGTCATTGGCGGAGCAGTGATTTCCTTAGATTTCTTTTCTGCGGGCTTTGTGCCACTAATATCTCCAACTTACAGGTTTTCGTCAGCGAGATCGGCTGACTTTTTCTTCCGGAGTTTGTACTGGAGTTTTTTAGAAGCACGGTGCTTTTTCTTGGAAGAAGGAGGTTTTTTGACAGGTTCATCCTCTGTCATCTCCTTGACATTAGGGAATATCGGAGAAGTTTCTCCGTCTTCTCTCTCTTCCGCTGGCGGAGGGGTTTTAGGGCTTTCCTGGCTGTCGGCACCCGTTGTATCGGCTGGTTTTGCCATTAGCACTTCATGGAATCCCTCTTGAAAGGATTTAACTTTTCTTACGAAGGCATCATCGCCTTCGTCTTCGGAGTCGAAGTTATCCGATCCGGTTTCCGACTCCAATCTCGCCTCTATGGCGGCAAGCACGGACTCTGTTTCCGAGTTCATCGTCTGGTTGACGGATGTCGGATCTTCCGTCTCTGTAACGGGTATTGGTTCTTCCGTCTCTGTGACGGGTGTATTGTTATCTGCCTCTTGCACGGGATTTCCGTCATCCGTGTTTTCAGCGATCTCGGATTGCACCATGCCGATAAAGTGCGTATCACTGTTTTGTCGGCGATCTGAGCAAAATCCGGCATCATAGTCGTCTTCGACTGGGTATAGGGCGGGTGGGATAAATTTGCTTCCACCACAAAACCCCATTGCCTCTGCAGTTAGTCCGATAAAGATGTTAGCAGATCCAATCGGTAACACGCAGGCACTTACCAGGTGGTTTTGCGCCGGTATGTATGATCCGTTGTCGAGGAAGCACCCGACGTCGTCGTCGAATTCCAAGCTTCCGACAGTGATCGATCTTCCAATTCCGCCGAGTATCCCAGATCGGAATTTCACGCCTGACGTCGTTTGCCCCACGGTGGGCGCCAACTGTCGAGACATCGTAGTAGTTTTCATAGACTGGGGTGCCATGAGACTACGGTAGAGACGTGGGGTAACGGGATAGCGTAGTAACACAGAACACGGGATTTTACCCAGGTTCGGTACGTCGCGACAGTACGGCGTACCTACTCCTGCACTTCTCACTAATTGGGACTAAAGCCCGTATAACAGGGTTACAATGTGAGGGAATAGATCTAGCTACTCGACGAGGATGAACTTCCCGGCGAGTTGCGTAGAGCTTTAGCTTGTGTCTAACTTAACTTGTTTAATCTATCTCCCGTCCGGCTTTATATAATAGCCGGATTAGGGCTTACAGAACAGGAAACCTAGAAGACTACGTTTAACTTGTAACTTGGAAAGTAAGGAATCCGTCTTCTCCTCCAAGCCAGATCACGCGGGCCGTGATCCGGGTTCTTCTAGAATCCGGCTTCTGCGCGTCGGACTACTGGGCCGCCCAATGGACCTAAGACCATTACCATGTAGGCCACCCTGGTAGTCCGGCTCTTTTGTCTACCATCTTCTATACCCCTATTCAGTATATATCCGACAAAGAGTTACAGCAATATCGCTAGGTATCGAGTATCCAGTGTAATACGAGAGTTGAGTTAATATATTGGGATCGGAGACTCGGCGACTTGATTGCCGGCTACCAGATCGCATATCATCATGTTTTCCCTTGAGCTAAACCCTCTCCCAAACACCAGAGTCGAATTGCCCCAAGATAAGTTACCCCCGGTAACGTCTGCCGTGATTATCCCACGACAGTTGGCGCCCACCGTGGGGCCTACGTCCAAGGGTGTTTACATCACGGGAGAAGCTCGGAAGAACATGGAGAACCTTGTCATCGGCGAGATCTACACCGACCGCGAAGGAGAGAGGATGGTGGATGATTCCGGCTGGGGGCCAGAGTCGGATCTACTCGAATCCGGATCTGTCGTGACAATCGGCCAGATCAACGTCTTCATCGGCATGGTACGTACGTCCGGTTCAATCCCTGGCGATTTTGGATTTGATTCTGTGTCAGGGGAAGCCACCTGCGTTCAATCAGACGGGGAAGAATCGGTCGGGACGGTAGATCCGACAGAAGAGCCCCCCACGAAGAGGGAACAGCCGGAGGAGCCGGCATGGACCCCGCGTGGCCGGGTCATGAGAGAAGATGATACCGAGTCCATCCTGCATCTACTAGAGAACCGGTATGAGGAAAACAGCAGCGAAGAGGAAGCGTACGAATCTGCGCCAAGCATTACGCGCCAGGTTGCGGTTTACACGGCCCCGGCGATCAATCTTGATCAGGGAAACGTGACCGCGGCCACAGTCGGAACAGCACCAGCAGTGGCCCAGCAGCAAGGTCCGGTTGACGGAAACCCGGTTCTCACCCGAGTTGACAGAGAATCGGCATCGGTTACCAGCCACGCGGCGGACAGCGAGTTGCAGGCAAACATGTTCGGATATCTGGCAAACCGGACGCCAGGGGCGGGTCCTTCAAACCCGCAACACCCAACCCTATTCAACAACAACTTGATTCTGGATCCAACCGTTTTAGCCACAGTCATTACTCCGGAAAACGCGGCGGAACGTGTCAGAGATCTGGATGTAGCCCGTCGTGCATTGGAGCAACAGAAAAGGCAAGTAGAAGCAGAGAGACAAGGGATGGCCACCCGCCAACGTGAGCTGGATGCATTGGAAACCCGGCTCCGAGAAGAGACAACCAGGGTGCGTCAAAGGCATCAGACTATGTTACCAGCAACGGGTGCAGTTATAAATCCGACCAACCTATTTATCACACCTCAGGATCAGCCGATTCCAGCGGCAAACCAAGGAACCATACAACAACCTGCAACTGGAGGAGCACAACCGGTACACGTACAAGCCGGGTTACCCACGTTGCAGACTGGAGCCACTGCCGGCAATACATTACCACCACCGCCACCATCGCGATTTCGCACACCAGCAGGTCATTACAACAACCCCATGGATAATGTGTACGCAGCAACGCTCGCATTTAATCAAATCCCCGTGAGAGAGTCACCCCACGCAGAGGAGACCCGGCGGGCGATAGATCTATTGCGCACTGCGGTAGCGCAGCAAGTCAATTACCCGGATCACAGAAGTGGAATGCATGGGACACCATATATCAGCCAGCAACGAGGCAATACCGGCAATATCCAGACAAGTTCAGCGCGGCGGAGGGAAGAGCAGCAGCAAATGCCGCCTCCTCCCCGCGTTCAGGCAGTACCAGCAGCATCAGCAGCACATGCTATCGTGGACAGTTCCAGAGCCAGGAGGGCCGCGGCGGCCGGGTCTGCAGTGCATGGGCCACCGGCCGTACCGCGTCCAGCCGCACCTCCCGCAGGATCACATGTTTCCCGGGTGAGGACAGTTCCGACTAATCTCGCTGGGCCTAAGTGCCTGTCGGCTGACATCAGGGCTGAGCCTTACCCGGATAAATTCAAGGAACCGGGTAAAGTCGTGAATTATGAGCCAACTATGGATCCAGAAACATGGTTGAGCAGTTATGAGATGGCTATGTCGATTCGCAATGCATCAGAAAATCTTCAAGCCAAGTTCATGTACTTAATGATGTCAGAAGGAGCAGCAAAGTTATGGTTCAATAATTTACCGGAAGGATCTATCAAGTCATGGGAGGAGTTGAAAACTGCGTTTATCAAGCACTTTCATGGGACGTGCAGAAAGCTATTTACTATTGATGACCTAGAGCGATGTGTACAAAAGAAGGGAGAATCGGCGCGCAGCTGGGTGCGCCGGGTTATGGAGATACTTCACTCATCTACGGATATTCAGCCCAAAGATGCGCTACAAGCTATGGCAAAGACGTGTAAGTACATACCTTTAGTGCAAAAGCTAACTCGCATGAAATCTAGTCGAAATGCTTCAGAGGTTACGATGGGAGAGTTGATGGATGCATGCAACAAACACGCCGCAACAGATACTACAGAAGAGGATGTCGATGACAAGAAAGTAAAAGCAAACACAAATAATAGTGGAAGAGCCGGCAATAGATCAGCGCCGGGTAACAATGGAGGTAACAATGGGAACAACCAGAACAAGCGCCCGTTTGAGGGAGGCTCCGAGTTTGTCGCTAGCACCGAAGCCGGGTCTTCGAGACCCAGGGCAGAAGGAAATTTTAATACTGGAAATCACAACGGAGGAAATTATCAAGGGCCACCAAGGCCGAGTAACAATTGGGATATCTTCAGAATGGCGTGCCCAAAGCACAGCAGGAACGGTAGGCCGGCTAACCACTCATTGGAGCAGTGCGCAGACGTACAGAGATGGAAGAATGAGGAGATAAACAAGGCTATGCGAGGTGCAGGTCGGGGAGGAGGACCGGGTCCGGGTGGAAACCCGGGCAACGGCCCATCCCCAGCCGGTAACCCGGCAGGTGGAAATCCGGGTAACAACCAAGGGGGAGCTGGAGGTTTCCAAGCTAACCCCAAGCAATTGGGTCACTATCACGTGCATACTACATGAACCTCTAATAAGGACAAAAAGATACTGAAGCAAGCGGTAAACTTGGTTTCCTAGGCCGTCCCAAGATACCTGAGATGGTTAGAGCAGGACGTAACATGGAGCAGAAGAGATCACCCGGAAAGGATAGAACACCCGGGAGTCCTAGCGTTGGTGGTTGCACCACAGGTCAATGGTTATGAGCTGAAAAAGGTCCTAATGGACGGTGGAAGTAGCATCAATATCTTGTATTGGGAAACCTTTCTACGCATGGGTCTCAAGGAGTCTCAGCTACAGAAAAGTTCAACAGTCTTTCACGGAATAGTGCCGGGTCACTCAGCGTGCCCCGAGGGGAAATCGCATTGGAGGTAGCTTTTGGAGAATCGAAGGACAATTTCCGGGTTGAATGGCTCACTTTCGAGGTGGTTAAGTTGCGCAGTCCTTATCACGCGCTATTCGGAAGGCCGGCTTATGCTAAGTTCATGGCCAGGCCATGTTATGTATATCTACAGCTAAAAATCCCGGGTCCTAAGCAGACCATCACCATACATGGAAGCCGGGATATAGCGGCTGAGTGCGATGAGGGAGACGCAGCAATGGCAGAGCAAGCTTGCAGAAAAGAGGAACTCAAGTATTACCGGTATCAAGTAGACCCGGATGACAGAACAGCGTTAAAAAGACCAAATATTGAAGATGAAAGAGAAAAGTTCAAGGCAGCACAGGACACCAAGATGGTGGCCTTCATCGAGGATGATCCCTCCAAACAATCTGCTATGGGAGAAGAAATTGCACGGCCGCTCACAGACAGCCGCATCATGGAGGCGCCTCACCCGGATTGGCTAGCAAACCCGGTACTCATAATAAAAAAGACCAACGGGTGGAGAATGTGTGCCGATTACGTCAGTCCGGACAGATTCCTAAGAAGAATTAAACAATGTAACGGGCAGCAGGTTTCAGACGCACTCTTTTCCTATCCAGGGTACCTAAGGGGACTGGAGGTTTTTTAATGAGGCGGCCTGCTGACCTAACTTTCTCATATCAATAAAGAGATGGTTCAGCAACACACATTTTTCATGTTTTACCGAGTTTTATCTTTCCGTCAGGTTTTTTACTTCTCTTCCAGGTAAGTATTATTCTCTGTTTCCTTAGTGTACTAGTTTCTCTAGTATGTTGCATATATTTAGGTCTTGGGGGCTGATTGCTTGAATAGCACAGTTGCAAACTCAAGACCCGGCCACGATGCCTATGAGTTATAAGGGCCGATTACTCGCAAACGAGTACGGCTGCAATCTTATAACCGGACAAAGGAGCCAAATTTTCTTGACTTTTCTTACTTAAGCTCGATGTGACTCGCACTAAAGTGGCATGATTTGTTCGCTTATGATTACAATCAGCCATGATGCCCAATGGGACTTGCCTGACCCTGTTTTCGTACAGATGTAACAACATGGTATCCACGCGAAAGCCGGCTTACAGTACAAGATAGTCAAAAGGGTCATCTAAACCACAAGTTATGCAGAGTATATGGTTGATAGCCGGAAACTCAAAGTTTATTAAGCATAACTTCAATACCTATGTGAAACAGCTCTAGGTTTTGGGCTTAGCAGAAAACAACTTGTTCTCTTTGAAAGACCACGCATCCCAGACTCGGAATTTCGGGTCTTGGGGACTGGGGATTTCGAAAAAAGAAACAAGTTGCTTAGTCACTAAGCTCAAAAAACCCAAACATCCGAGTCTAGGGGACTTGGGGACTTAGCGAAAAGTCCACTTGTCAGAACCACGATACTCGGAAACCGAGTCTCACAAAAGGAACCATAAAGAAAGTCGGATATCAAGAACGAGCTTAAAAGGCAGACAAATATCAAATTCATGCAAAGGCCAGAAGGGCCACGAAAAGCTATTAAAAGTTTCAAAACGTATTTACATGATGCAATGACAGTATCAAAGGTGCACAGGCGCACCGTCAAAAGAATATTTGTTTCCAACAAAAAGCATCAAACGACCAAGGTATCATAATGGCATATGTTTACTCGGCTCCCTGGGTCGGGTCTACATCTTTGCCCCTGCCCTCCGGGTCTCGGTCCTGGGCTCGCTCCTCAGCTTTCCCAGCATCATTACCGGGATTCTCAGCGTCAGGATGGACAGGCGGGCGGACAGCCGGCGTAGAGGTGGTTGGCTCTGATCCTAACTCGGCCTCCCTCTTTGCGGTTTCTTCCCTCTTCCTGGCTGAATCAGCATTCCATTTCTTCAAGATATCGAAGGGCAGGGGTGCATCCTCCTTCACAACTTTGTCTTCAACATCGTACGAAGTCATAAACGTGCGCAGGTCCATACTATCGGCCAAAGTGGTTGCCGAGTGACATACGGCGGATCGTACGGCCTTGAAATCCTTGGGCCCAAACTTGGAGCCATCCGCTTTGAACTCTGGGAATCCGGCTGTTACCTTTGCCGGCTCAAGCTTAGGAAAGTAAGCCTTGGCCAGCATAAAGGCCCGGGTCATACCAACCCGGCATGCCGAGCGTTTCCAGAGCTCGATCCACGCAGGCACAGTGGAGCACGCTTGGATAAGGTTTTCTTCACCCGGATATGACTCAGCTGGCCATTGCACGGCATCCAATATCCAGTTGGTGCCGGCGAAGAAGGTCCGGAGCACAGTCTTCAAGGTTTTAGCTTTTTTGACGGCATCTTCTTCTGGGGCCGCAAAATTAGAGCCTACAAAGTTAAAATAGCAAAGGCCACATCAATAATTCCGAGTATCATGAACCAAGTAGCAAGCCAAGTTATGAAAGCAATCAGCAGCAAAAATCTTACTAAGTAAGATGCGATAAGTATCGGTAACTTGGTCCGACAACTTCTTCAGTGCGGTTTGAGCAGTGGTGTACTTTTTCTGGTATTTGGAAACATCTTTCTTCAAGGTTTCCACCTCAGCCTCAAGGGCCTCTCTCAGCTTTACCTCGGTAAGCAGAAGTTGTTCGGTCTTGAGTAAAATTTCATCAGACCGGGTGGCCTGGGCCTGTAAGGGACAAAGGTGTAAACATTAGTCGGGTATCATGGTAAGCTGAGTATTGAAAGAAGTACCGAGTGTAACTTTGACAAGTTAGACTCGGAACTTGGGGACTAGAATGGATACTATGAGATATCAAGTAACGTTACCTGGTGCTCCACTACCATACGCTCTAGTATATTGCTCTCTGACCTTCATGGCAAGGAGAGCGCTCATCATTTGATCGAACGTGTCGCTGCCCAAGTTGGAAGACCCGGGATCTTGGACACTCGGAGAAGGAGTTCTCTTCTTGGCAGGGGAAGGCGTTCGAGTCGTCCGAGTATCGGAGTCTGGTGCCCCTCCTCCTGTGCCCAAGGCCGCAGCCTCTTCCTCCTCGCGTGCGTGCGAGGCTATTGGGTATTCGGCTTCTTGGTCAGCCGGGTCTGTTGGTGGCACTTGTTGTTCTTCACCGCCAGCTGCGGCCGTCATATCGTCAGTGGAGCTCTTATTACCCGGGTCATCGGTCTCCATATTCTCTTGGTCACTGATAGTGACCGCGGCTCTATGGACAGTATAAGTAAGCAGTTAGCATGCAACCGGAAAAAAGTTATGGAAAGGTGATAGAACATCAGGAAAAGAACCTTACCCGGGATTCACCATGTAGTCCGAGGGGAACTCGCTGCTGGACCCGGACGAAACTAAAGGACATGAAGAGAATTAGACATGGAACTGCCCTGCTAAGGGGTTAGTTGGGAAAAGTTTGATATTCAGTAAAGAGTCAGGTGAGTACCAGCGCGCCGAGCTGGAGATGATGGAATACCCGGGTTAAGAGCGCCTTCACCCGGGAAATTCCGAGTTATTCTGCGCTTGGTCTCGGGTAGATCCTTCAAGTACGGCCAGTTGGATAACTCTCGGTTTAGCTTGTGCATGTTATCAAAGGAGAATGGTTTAGAAGTAAGGAAGCGGTATGGAACCTTGAAGACGACCCCTCGAGCTTTCCTCTTTGTTCCGACCTTGATTGTCGGCTCAACTTCATCTTCGTCACTTGCTGTTTCCACCCTGCCTTCCGGTTCTTCTTCTTCTTCGCCCTTGTCCTCTGGCTCGGAAAGTTATCAAGGTATACAGTCGGAAAAATACAGAATGAACAACATCGAGCTCGCAGAAATTAAGTGAGACTCGGAATGTACCTTCTTCCGAGTTAATCACGTCCTCTTCCTCCTCTGGACTTTCGGAGTTAGGGGGAGTCTCGATTTTCCAAAAGGCGTTATCAGTCTGGGGTAAAGGCATGGAGATGAGAGTTAGCAACTGTATCAAGAGGCAAAGCATGGAAGTAAAAAGGTATGAAAGCCGGATCTTTACCTCAGGAGCTGGGTTCTCGCGTGTAAAGGGTTCTAACCCGGCTATATTCCGGATCACCTCCAACCTCTCCGTCAAGAATCCCTTGATGGTCTTGTTGGTGTCACCGGCCGCGTAATCTTTAGACGAGTATCGGAGGGAATCTGTGGTGTGCCCCGAGTACTCGCACATTAATTTAGTGCGGATAGAGTTGGGTTGGATCCGGAAGTTGACCCAAGTTTTCACCAAGTTGAGCCCAAGGAGACCTTGGGCCGAGAGAATGGCTATTTTAGCTAGCAAAGGTTGGATCTCCTTCCTGTCCGAGTCAGAGGCGAAGGCGTTGAAGTTTTCAGAAATATCAAGGAGACCCTCCGAATAACCCGGCAGTTTCCTCTCGCGGGGTGGGGAGGTGTCTCGGCAGTAAAAGTAAGAAAGTTTCCAATGTTTGACATGGGAATTGAGAGTGAGGGTTGGCATAGGAGAATTTTTGCGGCGCTGGATAGAGACCTCGCCGCAGGCAATAAGCGCCCCGTCACCGCTTTCGCGGCACGGTTTGCACTGAAAGAGCTCGATAAAGAGAGCCAAACTTGGCGGAGTGCACAAGTACGACTCGGAAAGAACGATAAAATGGGTTATATTCAACATAGAGTTAGGCCCTATGTCGAATACCCGGAGGCCGTAATGGCTCAAGACCTCGCGGAAGAAGGGGTGACCCGGAGGGCGAAACCCCCGGGTCACATGTTCGACGAAGCAGATTACCTCGTCATCAGCGGGTGTGGGCCGGGTCTCGTCGCCCGACACCCTCCAGTGGATGTCCTTCTGAGGGGGGAGGATCCCTAACTCGGCCAGCTCCTCCAGCTTGGCCTTAGTAACTGTGGATCGCGCCCAGTTGGCGGATATTGATTGGGTCATCCGGGTTTTGGCCGCCTGTTTCCCTTGCTTCTAGGGAGCCATGGGTTCAGCCTGCAGAGCGCAAGACCAAAAAGGTATGAGGTGTAAGATTTGGAAATCATGAACTATCCGAGTATATGCAAGCGATATTGATAAGACGTAGAAACTAAGAATTATCCGGGTATCACTGTGTGGAGCAAAAATTACAAGTTATCTGGGTATCAAGTATCAGTATAGAAACTATGGGGTACTTACGTATTGGAAAGTGTTTGAGGAAGAAGGATGATTGCCCATGTATCTACTGCAAGCAAAAAGAACCGGAAGAAGTGGATTTTCCGGGTGTCAATGACAGGCGCGGAAAATTTGGGCGAAATGGATCTAGATTGAAAAATTTGCGGATGATTTTGTGGAGGAATTGGTGATTAACGGCGAGAGGGGAGTGATATGTGACCATATGTCGAGCTATTGGATGAATTAGCGTGGTGTTATGTGATCTAATCCGGCGCGGCAAGAAAAGTGGCTCGCGGTTGACCTAGATTCAATCTAGAACGGATCGAGAAATTGCAAAGCTAGATCAATGGGAGTAAAAGGTTTACCGGAGCGGATTGAAGCGAAGCTCGACGACGGCAGATGGCACAGTCCTGATGCCCCTCTATGATTCCGGCGGGTAGATCGGGGGCGCGGCGGCGGAGCTTGGTGGCGGCGCGGGACGAGCCGCGGCGGAACGTAGCCGGCGGCAGATTGGTTCCGGTTGCGCGCGCGTGGTCTCCGTGGCGGTGCTCTGAAAGCTCGAGCGCGGAAATGGAAGAAAGGAAGAAGAATTGGACCGTTGGGGTTAGGTTATCCCCTAGGTACCTATTTATAGGGTGCGGGTGGATAGACCTAGACCAACGGTTGAAAGCCGGAAATTGCGGGATAAAAGATATCCGCCGGATTTTCCGAGATACGCGTTAAGTGCCAGACGGGATATACGGACAAGATAAGAAGGGAATCTTTCCACGATATCAGGATCAGTTATCCAGTGAAGTAAGCCGGATCTTTGGCATCATTATCAGGGCACTGACCCGGAAAAATAAGCAATGGACTTGGAGAAAGCCGGGTTACTATATGGCCACCATGGAGTTAGGCCTAGCTGTTTATCAAAGCAACCTAACCGGGCCTTTACCAACTTGAATGTTTGATATTTTTTGCAGGGAATAGCATGCGCTTCAAGGATAATCTCGTGAAGCCCAAGCTATTCTAGGGACTACTGATGGAGGGATGATAACCCGGTAGGCCAACGCCAAGGAGTAACTCGGTCCAAAGGACGCTGCGCAAAGACCCGACTTAGGATAAAGGAGCTTCTAGAAGGCCCAAGATTGTAGGCCTTGTAACCCGGATTGTGGGTTCCGATAAGGAAGTTTAGGGTTTTGTAAGTAGTGTCCGGATAGGATTAAGAGTGCGCCTTGGAAAGTAAGCCAGGGGGTCCGGATATTATATAAGCCGGCCCCTAGGGTTGGACGAGAGAGATCCAAGAGTTAGAGCAATATCGCTAGGTATCGAGTATCCAGTGTAATACGAGAGTTGAGTTAATATATTGGGATCGGAGACTCGGCGACTTGATTGCCGGCTACCAGATCGCATATCATCATGTTTTCCCTTGAGCTAAACCCTCTCCCAAACACCAGAGTCGAATTGCCCCAAGATAAGTTACCCCCGGTAACGTCTGCCGTGATTATCCCACGACAGATGTTGTACATCCATACAAACACGGGTCAGGTGCCATGGGTGATGCTCTAGTTGCCAAACGGATTGAGTCCATCGGTGCTCACACCCAACCTAATGTTCCTTGCCTCCGCTCCGAACGTTGCATATTCACAGTCAATTGCTTTCCATTGGCTTGCATCCGAAGGACGTGTCAGATTTACTTTTTCACTCCGCTTTGGATCTTCCAAAACTTTCTTCCTCCTTTTCGCGTGCCAGCGCATGAGCTCTGCTTTCTTGCGGCCCGCGATATACCGGTGTAGACGGGGAATGAGCGGAAAGTACCACACAACTTTTCGAGGAGCTTTCTTCTTCCCTTTCTTGTATTGAGCGGCGTTGCAAACTGGACAAATGGTCTTGTCCGCGTCCTCTTTCTGATAAATATAGCAATCGTTAATGCACACAAGGTATTTTCCGTGCGGTAAATCAAAGGGGCACACGACTTTCTTGGCCTCGTCGCAACTTTTAGGACACGTGTTGCCTACTGGAAGGATATCATGCCAGTATTGCAGGCTTGCATCGACGCTTATGTCGCTTCATTTGTATCTCGCCTTCATCTGCAGAACATCGAGCGCCACTCTCAGGCGGGACTCTCCCAGACCGCAGCCTGGATACAACGGTGTCTTCGAGTCTATCTCTAGTTGCGCCAGCTTAGATTGCTCTCTAGCAGCAGATCTCGAGTTAGTCGTCTTTCTCAAAAGCAGATCTTTGAGACGAGGGTCACCCCCAACTTCAATTAGGGGTGTCCCCGTGTCCTCGTCTTGTTCTACGTCTTGTTCAGCATCTTCTCCATAATCATGTGCGAGATCATGATGCTCTTGGTCCTCTTGTTCTTGCCGATCGTTGTTATTGTCCCGTTGCACATCTTTCCTTTGACCGCCGCCCCATGGACTTCATCATCTTCATCATCACTTATCCACTGACTGTTGTGCCCATCCATGAAACCATACCTGAGGAGGTGACTGAGCAAGTCTCCGGTAAAGAGGTTGAGCAAGCCCCCTAGTTTGCATTTTCAACATGGACATCGTATCTCCTTGCGGTCATTTTGTAACATGTCTTCTGTCGCGTGTCTCAAGTAACTATTTACGACACGTTCACTCATAACGACCACCATTATTTGTCGCCTGCACGAGCGCGCCAAGATAATATTAGAACCATATATACATATATATATATATATATATCGATATTCATGAAAAAATTCGGCGAGGAGTGCCAAACTTTGCTGGGACGGAAATGAATCAACATTCCGGCAATAGTGGCAACTCATTTTCATATCCAAAATTTGACTTCATGTTGTATTCACGAAGAAATTCGGCATGACCTTCCTACAAATAGGAGGTTAGGGAGTGCCACTTTGCCGAGACGGAAATGAATCAACATTCCGGCAATAGTTGGCTACTCAATTTCATTCCAAAAATTTCACACATTTAGCGTCTCCATGTCAAGACCATATTGAATCCGGTGAAATTTCACACATATATTGCACATCGCGTGTATCCAGAAAAAATTCATACAAACTGATTTAATTATATATAATCATTAATCCCACCTCAAATGATTAATTAGATGAGTACACGAGATGATATCCGAAGAATTTTGGAGCTTTGGAGATGGAGTGGGTAATTCTAGATCTAGATGCCCAGGAAGAGAAAACTTTGGGTAGAAAGGGTGTTGGGAGGGAGATAAAACTAGATCTACCAACTAAAACAGTTTTGGTTGGTTGAAAAGAGAGGAGGAGGTGGTGAAAATTGGCATGAGTTTGAGATAGAGAGAGAAGGGGACAAGGCTGAGAAGAGAGTGGAGGAGGGGAAAGTGGGTGGTGGGTGCATCACTTATGGCAGCATCTGCCAGGTTACTGCTGGCGAATAACTTGGCATGTTCGCCAGCGCTAACGTGCGCGCTGGGCCCACAGATTAGCGCTGGCGAGCGAGCAAAGTTGTTTGCGAGCGGTAGTACCCATAGCGCTGTCGAACATCAGATTATGTCCGCCAGCGTTAGTGGCAGCTGCGCACGCAAGCTGGCCCACACTTACCGCTAGCGAACGAACTGGACTGTTTGCCAGCGGTAAGGGGTGTAGCGCTGGCGAACAGATAAACGCGTTCGCCATCAGTAATAGCGCTGGCGAACCTGAAAATATGTTCGCCAGCAGCAGTATACTGGTGGCTATAAGCACTTCCCTATTAGTGGTAGCTAGACGTGTTTTAGCATAAGATAGACATGAATCCCGTGAATCTAGGCATTAAGATACCCATTATCTAGAAAAACCCTAAGATCATCTCCAGTCGCGCCCCCAAAGGCCCCCAAGCGCTTTTCCGTCCGGACGAGACCCAATATGCCAACTCGCACCCTCCAATGGGACTTCCCGTTCGGACGTGCCCCCAATTCTCGTCCGAAAGCCCAGCCCAACCCCACCGCGTAGGGGCTCGTGTGGGGGCTCTGGACGAGAAGAAAACATTGCGTGGCGTCTGCGGGCCCGCCCTGTCAGTGAGACGCACACGCAGTCAAAGCGCCCCCCGGTCTTCGTCTTCTCCCGAGGCGGCGCAGAAACGTAGGGAGCCGCAGCGAGCCGTCTCTTCGGCCAGTCGCGTCGCCCACGCGGCGGGCGCGCCGCTTCTCCACGCGGACGCCGGAGTAAATGCGGTCGGCCCTTGGCCTGCCCCCACGCCCTCCCAGCGCCACTTTGCCAACTCCGTCACCCGCCTCCGCAAATTCTGACGCGCTCGCTGCCTCACCGTTGTTCTCTCCTCTCTCCCCCCCGATGGACTCTCTCGCCGCCAACGGCTTCCCACGACGCTCCCTCCACAAGCACCAGGCGCGCGCCCTCTTCCACGCCTGGTATGCGTGCCCAACGGACATGCGCACCAGGCACGACTTCACCAGAAGGCGCGCCGGCGTGCCCATCCCAAACGCGCCGCGCGTCAGCGACGCCTCCTGCGGCGCCGAGGTGTTGTAGCACTACTACCACAAGCTCACCGACGAGCAGCGCGCCGGCCCGGCGAACCCGACGAGCACCGGTCGGTACCAGTCGCGCCCCCAAAGGCCCCCAAGCGCTTTTCCGTCCGGACGAGACCCAATATGCCAACTCGCACCCTCCAATGGGACTTCCCGTTCGGACGTGCCCCCAATTCTCGTCCGAAAGCCCAGCCCAACCCCACCGCGTAGGGGCTCGTGTGGGGGCTCTGGACGAGAAGAAAACATTGCGTGGCGTCTGCGGGCCCGCCCTGTCAGTGAGACGCACACGCAGTCAAAGCGCCCCCCGGTCTTCGTCTTCTCCCGAGGCGGCGCAGAAACGTAGGGAGCCGCAGCGAGCCGTCTCTTCGGCCAGTCGCGTCGCCCACGCGGCGGGCGCGCCGCTTCTCCACGCGGACGCCGGAGTAAATGCGGTCGGCCCTTGGCCTGCCCCCACGCCCTCCCAGCGCCACTTTGCCAACTCCGTCACCCGCCTCCGCAAATTCTGACGCGCTCGCTGCCTCACCGTTGTTCTCTCCTCTCTCCCCCCGATGGACTCTCTCGCCGCCAACGGCTTCCCACGACGCTCCCTCCACAAGCACCAGGCGCGCGCCCTCTTCCACGCCTGGTATGCGTGCCCAACGGACATGCGCACCAGGCACGACTTCACCAGAAGGCGCGCCGGCGTGCCCATCCCAAACGCGCCGCGCGTCAGCGACGCCTCCTGCGGCGCCGAGGTGTTGTAGCACTACTACCACAAGCTCACCGACGAGCAGCGCGCCGGCCCGGCGAACCCGACGAGCACCGGTCGGTACGAGGCAGCGTTCAAGCGGATCCACGACGAGCGGTGGAACCGGTGGGATGGCCCCGGGCCGACGCCGCCCGCCTCTGAGCGGAACAAGTACGGCGGCAACGCCTTCTGGGCGCAGAGGGACTTCTCCCTCGACTTCGTCCTGGTGCACATCGCCGCCGGCGACTCGCCGTGCCTCCCGTGGCCCACCCCCACCGTCTGGGACCCGAGGCGCGCCACGACGACGCCCTTGTCGTCCCTCTCTGTCTCCCACTCCGCCTCCTCGCGCCGCTCCGTGCCCACGCCGCCGCTGCGCGTGCTGAAGATGGACAACCCACAAAGAACCATTTCCAACGTTCCTCCGGACGGCTATTGGGGGGCGCGACCGGAGATGCCCTAATACGGGAGTAGTAGATAGTGACCCTAATGCCCTTATTTTTAGCTCTAAAAAATTGCCCTTATTTTAAAGTACAGTTTTAGGTGCATTTTACATTTTACTCGGAAATACAAGACAAACAGGAGACGGTGGATCATCGATCCCCTTCCCCCCTCCCCACTCCACCTCCAGTCGCCACAGCAGTTCGACGAGGAGGAAGCCGGCCGCCCGCCGGAACGCAGAGCGAGCGATGGGGTTCATCTCGTTCGTGGGGCGGGTGCTCTTCGCCTCCATCTTCCTCCTCTCCGCCTACCAGGAGTACGTCCTCTTCCGCCTCCACATCTCCTCCTTCCGCCCGAATCATGCCCGCGCGTAGAGCTGTGTTCTTGCTTAGGTTAGATCTCGCTCGACGCCGTAGATCTGGGAAGGTAGCAGCTCGTGCCTGTAGTACATATGCGTATATGCTGGCTGCCTGTCTGAGATGCGCTCTCGATATACTACTCATTAACCTTGAATTGGTGGTTTCAACCCTGCCTGCCCGCATCAAGTTTTTTCTTTCCGAAAATTGTAACCACCAATCTTTGCAACTGATGATGATGTGTTGCTTCCTTCCGCCAGCCAGCCTTAGCTACGCCTGCTACATCGCCTTACACATTCCCTCTATATATGTACTCGCTGCGCTGCTGAGTTTGTCAATTCCTGATTGATGTACTACACACAGGTTTAGCGAGTTCGGCTCAGACGGAGGGCCGGCAGCCAGGTCTCTCAAGCCCAAGTTCAACCGCTTCCTCAACCAGGTGTCCTCCAACATGGGAACAGCCGCGCCCCATGTCGATGTACGTACGGCACGCCACGCTCTCCTGCCGCATCTTCCCTTTTTCATTTATCAAGAATCCATTCTACCTCACTAGTACTTCCCAGCTTTAATGCGGGTGATGGCTTGTGTCCTGTCCGCTTTGCAGATCAAGACCGTCATCGCCGCCACCATGTTCCTCAAGGCCTGTGGTGGCCTCCTGCTCATCATCAGCAGCTCCTTCGGAGCCTTCCTACTGGTGGGTGCTACTCTTCCTTGTTCTCTGCAGCCAACTGTGTGTAAAGGGGGAATCAACAACTATTCTGCTGGTTGGCTGCCATTCAATATGCACCCTGCCTTCTCAGACATCAGCCAAAAATAGAGAGTCCTATTGTGATGCCGTTTTGCTAGTTTCCAAGTGATCTGATGCGTTTGGCTGCAAATGGTTCTTTTCCATTGGCCGTAGATCCACTATAAATTCAGCATTCACCGTGTGATGTTCATGCATTTGCTTTTGCAATATCCTGCTGTCCTACCATTTGGAAATGGAAGTAATCTTTTCTTAAAAACTTCCAAATATGGTTTCAGGGTGTCATTATAGTGTAACCCCTTAACAATATGCTCATATCTAATTTCATGTTTTCAAGCTCTGGTTAGCCAACCGAATTTGCTCTAGTCAGAAAATCTATTCATTGGCAAGGTTGCTGCTTAAGAGAATGTGATGTTGATGTCTTTGGCTGTAAATGTTTCTTTTCCATTAGCCGTAGATCCACTAAATTCAGCATTCACCGTGTGATGTTCATGCATTTGCTTTTGCAATATCTTGCTGTCCTACCATTTGGAAATGGAAGTAATCTTTTCTTAAAAACTTCAAATATGGTGTCAGGGTGTCATTATAGTGCCTTAACAATATGCTCATATCTAATTTCATGTTTTCAAGCTTTGGTTAGCGAACTGAATTTGCTCTAGTCAGAAAATCTATTCATTGGCAAGGTTGCTGCTTAAGAGAATGTGATGTGATGTCTTTGGCTGTAACTTCTCTTTTTTGTTGGCTGTAGGTTCACTAAATTCAGCATTGTTGCTGCTTCAACGTGTGATCATCATGCATTATCTTTCACACATCCTATCCTAGCTTCTGAAAATGGAAAACTTAACACTATAATCTTTAACAAAGCTTCCAAATATGGCATCAGGTTGTCATTATAGTGGATCCACTTAAATATGCTCATATCTAAGTTGAGGTTTTGAACCTGTTTGGGCACCTAAATTTCTCTAGTCACAAAATCTACGTTGCATCTCTATGACACCAAGCCTTCTAAAAAAAGCACTGATGAGCATAAATCCACTAAATTCACCAAGGTTGCTGCTTAAAAGAATGTGCTGTGATGTCTTTGGCTGTAATTTCTCTTTTTCATTGGCTGTAGTTTCACTAAATTCAGCTAAGTTGCTGCTTCAACCTATGATCATCATGCATTATCTTTTGCAATATCCTGTCCTAGCTTCTGAAAATGGAAAACATAACACTGTAATCTTTCACATAGCTTCCAAATATGGCATAAGGTTGTCATTATAGTGTACCCACTTAAATACGCTCATATCTAATGTGAGGTTTTGAACCTGTTGCGCACCTGATTTGCTCTAGTCGGAAAATCTACGCCGCATCTCTATAGCATTATGCCTTCTCAGACTTGAAAAAAAGGGAATTATACTAATGCTATGTTGCTTTCTTGGTTTTAGAAAGATCTGATGTGTTTGTCTGTTTCACTGGCTTTACCAATTATAGCATTGTTGCTGTTCCAACATGTAATCTTCCTACATTTGATTTTGCAATATACAGTTATTCCATCTGAAAATGGACAACTTTTAACCCCCCTGAAAGATTCCAGATATGGTGTCGTGTCATTATTATGGTTTACCCGCTTAATAGGTTCATATATGTTGAGTGCGTGATAACTAATTTGCCCCAGCCGGAAAAAAGCAATGTTAACAGTTCTTTAGGACATCTGTCATTCCATAATAAATGCTTAGATGTGTTTATGTCTGTGAGAAGGGGAAAAAAAATATGTTCATCCCTGAGAAAATAATCGACCCCTGACTAAATTAGTTTTGCTATCGTTCACGTTCCACTTTCTAATTCTTGTTCTTCACTTGTTTTGTAAAAAATCATTGATTTGGCTCTAATCTAAGTTGATGTTAATAATATGCTCATATCTAATTTGATGTTTATCACGTTTTGAAGTTGTGGTTAGGCAGCTGATTTGCTCTAGTCGAAAAAACTATGTTGCATCTCTATAACACCATCCCTTCTCAAACTTCAATCAAAAGGAGAAAGTCCTGTCGTGATGCCGTTTTGGTACTTTTGAAGTGATGTGATGCGTTTGGCTGTTAATGTTTTACAGTGTCCATTTCATTGGCTGTATTTACTAAATTTAGCATTGTTGCTGTTTCAACATGTGGTCCTCATGGATTTCCTTTTGCCGTATCCTGTCCTAGCATCTTAAAATGGAAAACTTAACACTATAATCTTTGTCAAAGCTTCCAAATATGGTGTTAGGTTGTCACTATACTGTACCCACGTAATATGCTCATATCTAACTTGATGTTTTGAAGATGTGGTTAGGCAACTGATTTGCTCTAGTCAGAAAATCTACTTTGCATCTCAATAACACCATGCCTTCTCAAACTTCAAAAACAATAAAATACAGATGCTATGCTGTTTTGGTTGTTTTAGAAATATCTGATATGTTTGGTTGTACATTGTTTTACTGTGTCTGTTTCATTGGCTTACCAATTATATAGCATTGTTGCTGTTCCAACATGTGATCTTCCTACATCTGATACTGCTAGCATCTGAACATGGACAACTTTTGACACTATAAATTCTCCTGAAAGATTCCAGATATGGTGTCATGTCGTTATTATGTTTACCCTCTTCATAGGCTCTTATATCTTCAGTTTGTGACAACTAATTTGTCCTAGATGAAAAAATATGTATGTTGTATCTCAATAAAACATTGTTAAGAGTCCTTTAGGACATCTGTCCATACTAAATGCTTAGATGTGTTTATATCTGTAACAAAGAAAATAAATACTCCCTCCGTATCGAAATGTAAGATGTTTTAGCGTTTTCTAGACAACATGTACCTAGACATGTTTTAGTGTAAGATAGATATGAATCTACACACTAAACCATGTCTAGATACGTTTTGTCTAGAAAACGGTATGTATATGTTAACCCATGACCTCTGACTATATTAGTTTGGGAAAATTTTGTTTTTGCCACACTAGTTTTTGCCCATTTTTCTTTTGCCACTCTAAATTTCGACATTTTGCTTTTGCCCTTTTGAGGGGCAAAACCAAAAGCAAAAAACTAACAGTAAGGGCAAAAAAAGAAAAAAAAATTCACCATTTTCATTTTGTTTTTGTCCCACACAGGGTAAAACTGATGCTTTACCTGCAACTAAAAGGGCAAAAGTAAAATGTCATAATTTAAAGTGGCAAAAGAAAAATGGGCAAAAACTAGTGTGGCAATTTTTTTTTCAACAGTCCATACTACATGCTTAGATGTGTTTATATCTGTAAGAAGGAAAATAAATATATGTTAATCCCTGACAAATAAGATGGGTGATTTACCATCTTATATATGGGTACATGGTCCGTCATATGTGTGATGACGACATTGTGCTTCTATGTCAACACTGATAATTTGCTCTTGCTTGAGTCAGTAACTTTATTATGCTCGTTCCTTAGATGTTCAGACAAAATTCAGTGAAGGAACAGTCAGCTGTGGCCTCCCAGGTGATTGAGATACTCACATACTGTGAATTAAGAATCTGGATTAAGCATCATCGCAAACAAGATAGATATGTCTGAAACGTGGAATGCAAAGAGCCTTAGGCGTCCCTTTTTATCTAATTTCTGTGAGTACCGCTGGATATTTTTTCTGAACCTTCTCATGCTAGCTCATGCTTTTCATTTTTACAAATGGTATTGAACTACCGTTCACAGAACCACCAGACTATCTTCTCATGTAGTGCATAGGTTTGGTAATCATGGGAATGCACACAACCCAAACATACTAGAAGATAAATGATAACTGGGTTGGCTCCCTCAAAACTACTGTTTTGTATGCTTTGTGATGATTACTATGGAAGCAAGTGCTAGACCATACGATATCTATAATAAGCTCTGTGCACTTTGCTTAGGTGATTTACCAAAGTGAAGGATTTGATGAACAGATGCCATAACCTGGTAGATTTTGCAACAACTTTTCCTCTGTGCATGTCATTATATTCACAACCCAACCATATTGGCCAAAATTTCACTTAATCTAGCATAGTTGCTGCTCCAATTTGTGATCTTCCTGCATTGGCTTTTGCAATATCCTCCTGTCCTTGCATCTGAAAATGGAAAACTTAATAACATTGTAGTCTTTCTGAACGATTCCAAGTATGGTGTCAGGTTGTCATTAAATTGTGCCCACTCAATAATATGCTCATATCTAATTTGATGTTCTGAAGCTGTGTTTAGCCAAGTATTTTTCTGTAGTAAAAAATCTACGTTGCATCTCTATAACACCGTTCCTTCTCAAACTTCAGAAAAAGAAAGTACAGATGCCATAATCTTTGGTAGTTTTGAAGTCATGTGATGCGTAACGTTTTCTTTTGGCTGTAGTTTCACTAAAATCAGCTTGGTTGTTGCTTCAACGTGTGATCTTCATGCATTAGCTTTTGTGATATCCTGTCCTAGCATCTGGAAATGGAAACTTTAACACTGTATTCTTCTCTTAAAGCTTCCAGATATGGCGTCAGGTTGTCATTATAGTGTACAGACTTTTCAATATGGTCATATCTAATTTGATGTCTCGAACCTGTGTTTGGGAAACTGATTTGCTCTCGTAAAAAAATCTACGCTGCATCTCCATAACATCATGCCTTATAAAAAAAAAAGGAAAAAGTGCTGCTGCTATGCTGTTTTGGTGGGTTTAGAAAGATATGACGTGTTTGGTTGTATATCTTGTTTCTGTGTCCACTTCATTGGCCTACCAACTATACAGCACTGTTGCTGTTCCACATGTGATCTTCCTACATCTGAATTTGCGACATCCATTTACAACATCTGAAAATGGACAACTTTTAGTTTTCCTGAAAGATTCTAGTTTTGTTGAAGCATGAGAAAAACAATATCCGACTGTATCAGTTATGCAGTCATTCTCTTTCACCTTTCTAATTGTTGTTCTTCGCTTGTTTTGTCAAAGCATGAAAATATATTGATGCGGCTCATTCCACTCATGCAGCTTGTTTACCTAACATTCATAACCCCCGTGGTGTATGACTTCTATAACCACGACATGGAGTCGCAGCAATTCGTCGACCTCTTTACCCAGTTTTCACAGGTTCGTTACATGAAGCCTTGCCTTGTCGGACGAAACAAGACAAAGCCACCCTTTTTCATCAAGGACGCTGCTATTTCCTCAGGTGTAGTTGATAACACTCTTGTTATTTCCTGTGATACAGAACCTGGCCCTTTTGGGTGCGCTGCTCTTCTTCCTGGGGATGAAGAACTCCATCCCAAGAAGGCACTCGAAGAGAAGGGCCGCAAAGGCGAAGACAACTTGATTGCTGAAGCCAGTGGTTTGTAGGAGGACCGCATAGTAGTAAGCTCGTTGCGGTTACATACATATACTTTTGGAATGCCCGTTAGAATCTGTGAAGTGTCGGGGCCTGCAGAATTTGAGCCGTCAGTTCTGGTTTTGGGTATATTTGGTGTTCTGTATGTTTGAGCGGTGCCGTGGTAGGGGCCTGTTTTGCTGCAGAAAACTGCTGCTGGTCTCAGCTCAAGATCAAAAGATATATATTTCCTGGCTGCTGATATTCTTGGCGTGCTCCATTGTTTGTGTTCGTAATTTTCGTTATCACTATATAGGAATGCTATGAAGGTTGTGTAGGTTGTTGGGCTGTATGGTTGTTTCATTTGTGGTTCCGTGTCATCTTCAAATATTCCTTTGGGCTATGAACATGATCTCTGGTTAATAATAACTAAGGTTAGTAGTAACTAGGAAGCTGGGCGCTGTTGCTTGTTGCATATCCATTTTTTTAGCTTTACAAATAAATGATTTGTTTGAGTTTTTACAAAAGAAGACGTATTGTTTATAGAACACTATTGGACAAAATAATGCAACTTCTACAGTAGCACATTGCCTAAGATTGCGCTAATCGTTACAATCTTTATATAGTGTGTGCCTTTGTTCCCAAATAATTGAATATTTAAGTGAACGCAACAGAATAAATTGACTTTTTTCCCCTGCCGATAGGGGCGGAGAACATACAAAACAAAATGTCGAAATTTCGTTTATGTTATTTTGGGACGAGCCTAGCTAGGTCATTTTTATGGATAAAGAAGTGCCTGGAAATGCTGTTCTGAACTGAAACTTTCATTCAGGATTTCATGGGATCAAAGACATCACCCGGCACACACTGAATTTAGAAAACAAAATGGCGCTTGGTATCGTGGTATTTGCTTTCCTGAAGTCGCACTCACTGAAATTGGATGGTAATTACAGTAAATAAAAAAGGACAGTAGGATGTGCAGTCAGAGTTTTGCACAACATAGGATGTGCAATCTGGAGATGTCAACTGCTTCCCCTTTGTTACTTTTTGTGTTGTGGACATTATAGAAGTTACTGATGGCATTTTTATCTCCAGCAAGGCAGGAAGGAAGTGAATTAAAGTCCCTGTCGTGTAAATTGATAGTCTCGAATGTCAAGAGTTTGAAGCTATCCAAGCTCAGATTTTGCTCTTCCATCTCTATTTCCTTAAAAAACGCCGCCTCTTCATTTGTCAAGAGTTTTGCTTCAAATATTTTGTGTCACTGTATGCAATTGATGATTTTCTCCCTGCAATTGCCATATTTTGGTGCTAACATGAGATCTTGAGTAGATGAGTAGCAAGATCCAGGAAAATTAATACACATCTTTGCTTGGAAGATGGATAATCTGATGTGGGTGCTTTGGTTACTTGACTGAATATTGAAGAGCGCCGCCGGATGTGCAAACTCGACATTATCTCCTGACAGATGGAGAAAAGCACGATTATGACAGGTAAAGATGGATATTGCCTACCATGTTCACCTGTCCTCTCTACTGCATATTTTGAAACACAACACTTCATTCTAGCCACCCCGCTGTTTGCCTCCCTTGACATAGAAGTTGATTCCTGCCAAATGTTTGTGTTGTCCCATGATTGAAAATCATTCTGCCATTGTGTCTGGTGATGCAGAGGCTGGAGCACAGTGCTCCCCATTTTGAAGAAAAAAAAAAATGTATTCATTTCTCATAACAATCTTACACTTCACAATGGATACGTTCGACAACAAAATAAATTTCACAACGCATACATCACAAGACACACACATACACACAAGATAGAGCGATGTTTCCAGGCCTGGACTAGGTTAATTTCCCTCCATCTTTAGGAACAAGTTTACCTCAAACACGGTGGACAATGGAGTCGGCCTCGATGACCCCTGTACGATGCAGTACCCGCGCGTCATCCTGAACGTACGTGCCGGTGCCGCCCACCACGGCACGCTCGAATGTGCCATTAACGTTCACGATGGTGCTCCCGCTGTACTTGCCAGCCGTGAACGTACACGAAGGTGATGACCGTCTGCTGGCCCGGCGGGCTGGCGATCCCTGCATTGGCGACGATGCCCTGGAACCGGCCGATGAGCAACGAGGTGGTCGGGTCCGGGCCGTCGCGCAGCTCGTTGTCGACCAGTTGGATCCTCCCGAAAGTTGTGTTGCCGCCCAGCAGGGGCGGCACCACCGTAAACGTCCTGCATGTACAAGAGGATTTGCTTGAGGCCGCCGCCATGCCCCATCCCGACGAGCTAGCCAGCAGGAGGACGAGGAAGAAGTCATTGCGATCGGACAAGGGTGTTAACGGTAGGAGCTGCTGAGATATTCGATCGGTGATGCAGTGGATGGAGTGAATGGATTGAACTTGCTCTATCTACCCTTTATATAGAGGCAATGGATAGGTACAGCAGTGCAAACCTTCGTATGTAATTGCAACAACTAGTTAGAGTGCACGGCGAGTACAGCTACATGCATATGCCCCGGTCAATGGATGCCGTTGGGTCTTGTCAATTACTCCCTCCGTTCGGAATTAGATGACTTGTGTTTGTCTATATATGGATGTATCTAGACATCTTTTAATACTAGATACATCCCTATTTAGTCAAACACAAGTCATCTAATTTCGAACGGAGGGAGTAGTATGGTAAAATAGTCAACTCTACATGGACAGAAACATGTATGATCAACAATGGAAGGAATTATTGCACATGAGTTGCTCCTATAACAAGTAAGTGTGCATATGTAATTGCAACAACCAGTTAGTTGGGTAATATGCCCCGGATGGATGCAAAGTGCATGTGCTCAGCTCGTAGCCTCTGGGTCTTGTTAATTAATTAGCATGGTAGAATAGTCAGCTCTAAATTCTGAGATCCTATAAAGTAAAGTACCACTAATTGGAAACTCTCCCAACCAGCTTGCCAAAACTTCTTATATTGTGGACGAGAGGGAGTACCTAGCACTGATAGCTTAATGAACGTATGAACTATCAGACATCCCGACACCAAATGTCCTATTATGTTAGGATACTAGATCCAGATCTTGATAAACAGTTCAACACTCACATGAATTAGAGTTGTTCTTCCGTGCCCGAGTCAGCCGAGTGGTCTCCTGAGTGCTCTCGCAAGTTTTCCATGTAGATATTCCCACGTAGAAAAACCTCGATCCCTATTTAACAGTAGTACAATGGCATTTCTTGTTCTCTAAAAACCACAGGGGTTCTAACTCTGAGTATCTCATGTTTGAGATTTTAAGGCACTTTGGAGAAGGAACATTTTTTAAATGCCTCAAATGGTTAGTTTTTAAGGCATTTTAGCAATTAGTGCTTCCGATATTGTGTTCATTGAAGTCGGTTCATGAAAATGGCTAAAAAAGATATACACTTAGAATCATTTAAAAAAGTGACATGCCCCTTGCTGCGGAGCTAGCCAGCATAAGCACGAGGGAAAGCAAGGTCGACGAGATAGTCATTGCGACTAGACGGAGCACTACAGGAATAAACGAAGGCGCGGGCGGCCACGTAGTACGCCGACGGCCAATTATCGGGGCTGTCGGCGCAGGAGCGAAAAACGGACAACGCCCAAACTAGCCGTCGGCATAGGGCTGCCATCGCCGTCCAAATAACCGTCGACGTAGGAGATGACACGTGGCCAGAAGTGTTATGCTAGATGTACGGCGATGGCAATGTCGTCGGCATATTCTTTTCTTCTTCTTTGTTTCAACTAATTTAACTTGAAGCCTTGCTTATATGTAGATTTATTTATTTCCCTATGTAAGTTTAATGTAGATCTATTTATAAATAAATTGGAGTGATTCGTACCTCCGAATTTCGGTATCCTGCCACCCGCATAAAACAGCGTCGCGAATAACCCGACCCTACAATAGATATGTAAAATAAAAAGGACATACATATATAATAGACAACTACGACATAAATATTAAATATATAGCTCAATTTGTACGGACCCCGAGGCTTCTAAGCGCCTCTTTTGGGGAAAACCCAGAACATGTGCCTGCCTTATGTACCCCCTAGACGGGCATTGAAAGGGGGTAGTACAGTAGAGTTTTCTTCTAGTCCGGGATGTGACCTGCTTCACTAGCATCAGATTCTATATAGAGAGTTTCTGGACTTATAGCCGGAAATTCCCAGACCGGACGAACCAGTGAGAATCTTTTCAATAGTTGGGGTATGCCTTTATTTTGTGTGTTACTATGGTATACCCTAACACAACCAAGCAATTAGTTCCATTTTCCTACCACCTTTCGACGCCGTTACCGGTTGTAGACGTATAAGTCTGGCTTTTCTCCAACGAGGCTAGAGTTTCGCCCGAGAGGGGCTCCGTAGAGTCGGAATCCCATCAAAAGCTAGTGGGTGTGAAGGGTTCGCTGCATAGAAAACAAAAAATTTCCTACGCGAGAGACACCCGAAAGGCCAAGATCTAATCTAGAAGACGAAGTGCAACGGGCAACGAGAGGGTTAAGGAGAACACATACCCTCGAAGACTCAAAGTGGTACGAGATCAAATCTCGTTGTTGGCGTAGTCGTACTCACACCGATCCCGATAGCGAGAAGATGGGCACCGCAATCCGGCGGTGCATCCGTGATTGGTCACACGTACGGTTGATGACGACCTCCGTTCCCTCGTTCCAGCGGGGCGCGGAAGTAGAGGATCCCTCGGAACTCCAGCAGCACGACGACGTGGTGGTGGTGAAGAATCCCACGGTCAGGGCTTCGCCAAGCCGGAGACCATGAAATGGAGCAGCGGGTGGAGGAAAATGAAAGTGGCCAAGTGTGTGGAGGAGGGAGAGCTCTCACCCTCCTTTTATAGGAGAGGGGGGAGGCAGCCAAAGGGGGGTGCGGCCAGCCCCATGGTGTGCCCCCACCTCTTCCCTTATGATGTGAGTGGACACTCCACTCACACCCACTCATTTTCCTTTAAACCCCACTTAGAAAATCCAAGAGTTTTTCTTTAATAAATCAATAAAACATTTTTATTTATTTATTTCAGCATTTGTTAATTCTATTAACAAACATTTGCATAAAGCACCTCGAATCATTTGTTAATTCTATTAACAACCATTCGACGAAAAACCCCTTGAACTATTTCAATTTTCCCCGAAACAATTTCGGTGCTGCCCAAAATATTCTTCGATATTCCGTATCCTCTCAAACGCGTCATCGAACCTTAAGTGTGTCACCCTACGGTTCGCGAATAAGATAGACATGATCGAGATTCCTCTCCGATCAATAATCAACAGCGGGATCTGGAGATCCGTGATGACTCCTATATATTCAACGATGACTCTCGTGATCGTGTGAACCAACAACGCCGTGAACTATTCCCTTTGTCTCGCGATATTTTACTTGTCCGAGATTCGATCATTGGTATCAACCATACCTTGTTCAATCTCGTTACCGACAAGTACTCTTTTCTCGTTCCCGTGATATAACATCCTTGTGATTATATCACGTGCTTGCAAGCGGTTTCGATGTGATATCACCGAGAGGGCCCAGAGTATATCTCTCCGTCATTTGGATGGACAAATCCCACTCTTGATCCATGATCCTCAACTAATACTTTCCGAATACTTAACGACACCTTTATAGTCACCCTGTTACGGTGTGACGTTTGATGCCATCAAAGCACTCTTCCGGTATCAGCGATTGACATGATCTCACGGTCTAAGGAATAAGTTACTTCGTATGTTTGATATAACAATGTAAACTAAATGACTTGATCGCATTGCTATATTCTCTTTGGGTATATGTTCATCACATCATTCTTCTAATGACATGACCCCGTTATTAATAACATCCAATGTTCATGATCAGGAAACCTTGATCATCTATTAATCAACGAGCTAGTTAAAAGAGAGGCTTTACTAGGAACCATTGTTTGTTTATTAAGCACACATGTATCAACGTTTCCGGTTAATACAATTCTAGCATGAGAAATAAACATTCATCATAAACAAGGAATAAGATAATAACCATTTTATTATTGCCTCTCGGGCATATTCCCTTCAGTCTCCCACTTGCACTAGAGTCAATAATCTAGTCTGTAAGCACTTAACACATATGACGTTCTAGTGTTGTTACCATGCTTCGCATGTGGTAAACATTATCAAAAAGATATGAACTGTTCAGGTCCTATTGTATTTGCATGTTCTTTGCGTCTACACGCATCACTCATTCTCTGATGAGATGGCTTTGTATATATATGGTCAATCGGTGAAAACTTAATTCCTCGGCTTAAACTGATGTCACTAACATTGTGAAAATGTAGCTTCATAGTGTTAGCATTCTTGGAAATACACCAAGTTCCGGTGATACCTTAATTCCTCAGCTTAAACTGATGTTACTAACATTGTGAAAATGTAGCTTCATAGTGTCAGCGTTCTTGGAATTTCACCAAGTTCAATAAAGAACTCCTTGACACAAAATACGCTTATTATCAGTTGTCAACACAACGATATACTTTTGCCTTTGTTGTAGTATCTGTCACAATATTTTAATTTTGAAACTCTTTCAAATCCATCATGGAACTTTCTTCCATCCTATTGTGCTACCCTTCATCACATATTTTAATTGAGATAAAATTACTTGAATAAATGACAAGACTATTAGTGTAACATATTACAACTAATATTTTGTCATTACTATATAGGAGAACATATCCTTAGCATTTCTAAAATGACACAAGGATCTCTCCCACTGTTGTCTAATCATCATATGAATTATCCTGCTATAACATTTATAGTATAGGACTCATCTGGTTGTGTACATAGCATGGAAACATTATTTAGAAATCTCAATTTCAATGATGCTCATCATGTGTCAAAACACATGAATCTTGCTCAATTATTTTCCATGTGACAAGAACTCCTTCTTATCAATTCTATATTGACTTACTTCAATATTTCATCTATGTAATTTGGCTTCAATCATATCAGGCGCTTCAATCCATCTTTTATAGATATCGATACCCAATATCTTCTAAGCCTTTCATCAATATGAAAATCTTAACCGTGTTAATTGAAAATACATATTTTCCAATCAATATGTCATCTACATAAAGTATTGGAAATATGTCATAGCGCTCCCACTTAATTTCTTGTAACTTTACAAGCATCTTTATCGTTTATGATGGAATCAAACTCTTTTGATAACTTCATTAAGGTAAAGATTTCAACTTCGTTATGCTCACTTCAACCATTGAAGTGTGCATACCTTTCTAGCAACCTTTTTCAATTTTACAAAAACTCTCAGACTGTGTCAAGTACACATCCTTGATAAAACTTCCTTGAGAGGAGAGTTGGTTTTGTTATTTAACTGCCATATCATAATATGTAACCTTTTGCTAGAACTATCCGCAAAGACTAAAGCATCACTACGGAAGATCAAAATCTTGTAGTAGTTAACTCTTTGAACTTCGTCGAAAACAACTTTTCGATAAGTACAATTTTAATAATATGTAAAATCCATGTCTTTGTCGCTATATAGACCCTTTTGCTATCGCTAGGCATCATGCCTATCGAAAGGACTACCAAGTCACATACTTGATATTCATACAAGGATACTATGGCGGATATAATGACTCATAGTCAATTTTACGAAGCCAGGGCCCATCATTTGCTTCCTTTATAAGGTCCAGGTCCTTTTGTTGTCAAAACAACACTTTACACTTTAACCACAAGTTGTTCTAAGTACAAAGTTTTTGGACTTTACTGGTACAGTTCGCAAACTTATTTGAAGTATCTACAACATTTGTAGTGTCTTCTACTTAGTCAAAATAGTAAACCCTGGAAGAACTTCCAGTGCTGCGCTACTCTTGACATGATAACAAAGATTCTCTAATCTCGTTGAGTTAGTACTGTGCTCCCACTCACTTGTTTCGCAAGAACTACTTTCTCGAGAAATCAACCCTTTCTGACAAACAACATTTGTCTTTTGGTTTGGTGATAGGAGAAATACCCAATGTTTTATTTGGGATAACCTTATAAACATATATTTATCATATTTTGGTTGTAAACATTTTACACATGCTATGCATACCAAAACTTAAGAAAGTGACAATTCCGGTCACTACCCAAACCATATCTTATATGTTGTCAATTTCAGCGGATCATGATGGTGCTCTTTTCAGTGGAAAAACGGTTGTCACTAATGTATAAACTACAAAATTATAATGGCAATTTTATTAATCTTACCATGTCAAACAAGATTTGATTTTTGTCTCTCGAACACTCCAAACTAATGTGGGGTAATTCGAGTAATATAAGTTGTAGAACAATTCTGCAACTTCTCAGATGTTTTGCTAAACTTGTAACTCAAAATTTATTCTTTATGATCCAATCATAAATAGTTGATTATCTTGTTACATTGATTTTAACTTCATATTAATAACCTTTTGAACAAATTCAAAATGTCAAACTCTGTTCCCTTTAAATAGATATACTCACATATCTACTCAAATCATCGAGATAATTTTATGAAGGAAAAATTAATCCACCATACATGACTACACATAATGGACTATATACATCAATATGTATGATCTCCATTAAATTAGTCGTCCATTCTACTTTGGCCTATGAACGGAATTTTAGTCATCTTTTGGAAGAAGTCTCACAAGCGTCAATTTATTCAAAACAAAATGACTCCGGAAGTCCATCAATATGGAGTTCCTTCATGTTTTCCTTTCCGATATGAACTAAAGTGGTGCTGTCACAATTTAAGTGAAACTCTTTCACGTCTTGCAACGTTTAGCATTTAGTCTTATAGATGTTTACTTTACCAACATGATTTATATTAACATATCCATCAATTGTGGAATATGGTCATAGTTTGAACAATCTCATTTGTTCTCACAAAGGACTAGAACAAAATAACAATTTATTAAGTTCTTAAAATAAATCTTGAATGTTTGGTTCGATACGACAATGAACACAATAACACTTTATTTATATTCTTGTCATAATCGATTCCACATCTATTACTAGTTCCTTTTAGGCCCTTGTATTTCTTGCATTGAGTTGCTTTGTATGACAACTCATACCAACCAATGTGGTATCAAAATACCAAAAAATACTTTGTTAACTAGTAATACATCTATAACTTGTATATCAAGTATATACTCCTGAGCTGGACTTTTCCAGTTATCTTCTTTTCTGCCATATATCTATTTGTAATTCTATTTTCAATATTCCCTTTCCTTTACAGAAGAATCATTCAACATCAAACAATGCTAGCCGTACTAGCTCATTTTCTTTGGCGTGTTAGTCATATACTATCACCCATTGAGTCATACTTTGAGTTTGATTGTTCTTGTTCTACTAATATCACCATATTAATAATATTCTTCTAGATTCCACTCTTAGCAATCTCCAAGTAAGGTAAACGACTTTACACATACTTTTAATTGAGCAAGATTCTTCTAGATTTCACCCTATGAATTATCCTACTAATATCACCATCTGGTTGATGAAAGGCTTAGAAGATATTGGGTATCGATATCTATAAAAGATGGATTGAAGCGCCTGATATGATTGAAGCCAAATTACGTAGATGAAATATTGAAGTAAGTCAATATAAAATTGATAAGAAGGAGTTCTTGTCACATGGAAAATAATTGAGCAAGATTCATGTGTTTTGACACATGATGAGCATCATTGAAATTGAGATTTCTAAGTAATGTTTCCATGCTATGTACACAACCATATGAGTCCTATGCTATAAAATGTTATAGTAGGATAATTCATATGATGATTAGATAACAGTGGGAGAGATCCTTGTGTCATTTTAGAAATGCTAAGGATATGTTTTCCTATATAGTAATGACAAAATATTAGTTGTAATATGTTACACTAATAGTCTTGTCATTTATTCAAGTAATTTTATCTCAATTAAAATATGTGATGAAGGGTAGCACAATAGGATGGAAGAAAGTTCCATGCTGGATTTGAAAGAGTTTCAAAATTAAAATATTGTGACAGATACTACAACAAAGGCTAAAGTATATCGTTGTGTTGACAACTGATAATAAGCGTATTTTGTGTCAAGGAGTTCTTTATTGAACTTGGTGAAATTCCAAGAATGCTAAAACTTTGAAGCTACATTTTCACAATGTTAGTAACATCAGTTTAAGCTGAGGAATTAAGGTATCACCGGAACTTGGTGAATTTCCAAGAATGCTAACACTATGAAGCTACATTTTCACAATGTTAGTGACACCAGTTTAAGCTGAGGAATTAAGTTTTCACCGATTGACCATATATATACAAAGCCATCTCATTAGAGAATGAGTGATGCATGTAGACGCAAAGAACATGCAAATACAATAAGGACCTGAACAGTTCAGATCTTTTTGATGATGTTTACCACATGCGAAGCATGTTAATAACACTGAAACGTCATATGTGTTAAGTGCTTACAGACTAGATTATTGACTCTAGTGCAAGTGGGAGACTGAAGGGAATATGCCCGAGAGGCAATAATAAAATGGTTATTATCTTATTCCTTGTTTATGATGAATGTTTATTTCTCATGCTAGAATTGTATTAACCGGAAACGTTGATACATGTGTGCTTAATAAACAAACAATGGTTCCTAGTAAAGCCTCTCTTTTTAACTAGCTCGTTGATTAATAGATGATCAAGGTTTCCTGATCATGAACATTGCATGTTATTAATAACAGGATCATTTCATTAGAAGAATGATGTGATGAACATATACCCAAAGAGAATATAGCAATGCGATCAAGTCATTTAGTTTACATTGTTATATCAAACACACAAAGTAACTTATTCCTTAGACCATGAGATCATGTCAATCACCGATACCGGAAGAGTGCTTTGATGGCATCAAACGTCACACCGTAACAGGGTGACTATAAAGGTGTCGTTGAGTATTCGGAAAGTATTAGTTGAGGATCATGGATCAAGAGTGGGATTTGTGCATCCAAATGACGAAGAGATATACTCTGGGCCCTCTCGGTGATATCACATCGAAACCGCTTGCAAGCACGTGATATGATCACAAGGATGTTATATCACGGGAACGAGAAAAGAGTACTTGTCGGTAACGAGATTGAACAAGGTATGGTTGATACCAATGATCGAATCTCGGACAAGTAAAATATCGCGAGACAAAGGGAATAGTTCACGGCGTTGTTGGTTCACACGATCACGAGAGTCATCGTTGAATATATAGGAGTCATCACGGATCTCCAGATCCCGCTGTTGATTATTGATTGGAGAGGAGTCTCGATCATGTCTATCTTATTCGCGAACCGTAGGGTGACACACTTAAGGTTCGATGACGCGTTTGAGAGGATACGGAATATCGAAGAATATTTTGGGCAGCACCGAAATTGTTTCGGGGAAAATTGAAATAGTTCAAGGGGTTTATCGTCGAATGGTTGTTAATAGAATTAACAAATGCTGAAATAAATAAATAAAAATGTTTTATTGATTTATTAAAGAAAAACTCTTGGATTTTCTAAGTGGGGTTTAAAGGAAAATGAGTGGGTGTGAGTGGAGTGTCCACTCACATCATGAGGGAAGAGGTGGGGGCACACCATGGGGCTGGCCGCACCCCCCTTGGGCTGCCTTCCCCCTCTCCTATAAAAGGAGGGTGAGAGCTCTCCCTCCTCCACACACTTTGCCACTTCCATTTCCCTCCACCCGCTGCTCCATTTCATGGTCTCCGGCTTGGCGAAGCCCTGGCCGTGGGATTCTTCACCACCACCACGTCGTCGTGCTGCTGGAGTTCCGAGGGATCCTCTACTTCCGCGCCCCGCTGGAACGAGGGAACGGAGGTCGTCATCAACCGTACGTGTGACCAATCACGGATGTACCGCCGGATTGCGGTGCCCATCTTCTCGCTATCGGGATCGGTGTGAGTACGACTACGCCAACAACGAGATTTGATCTCGTACCACTTTGAGTCTTCGAGGGTATGTGTTCTCCTTAACCCTCTCGTTGCCCGTTGCACTTCGTCTCCTAGATTAGATCTTGGCCTTTCGGGTGTCTCTCGCGCAGGAAAATTTTTGTTTTCTATGCAACGAACCCTTCATCATGTTAGGATACCAGATCCAGATCTTGATCAAAAGTTCAGCGCTCACATGAATTCGAATTGTTCTTCGATGCCAGACTCAGCCAAGTGCTCTTCTAAGAACTCTCGCGAATTTTCCCCATACATATTCCCATGTAAAAAATAACTTCGATCTCTATTTACCAGCATCACGATAGCGTTTATTGCTTTCTACAAGCCACATGGGTTCTAAGACTCGCTACCTCATGTCTGCGATTTTAAGGCACTTTGGAGAAGGCACATTCTTGAAGTGGCTCAAATGGTTAGTTTTTAAGGCATTTCATCAAATAGTGCCTCTAATATTGCGTTAATTAAACTTAATTGTGAAAGTGCCTAAAAAATATAGATCCCCTATAGAAGTTTTTCTTTAGAGGCATTTTAAGACCATATAGACATATATTATTAAAGGCACTTTTCGATAAGTGCCTCAAAAAGGTTAAGCATTTTAGGCAATTTTTTGTATGCTCCAGCTTCCGTTTATATAGAGACTTGGAATCCGTTGACCTACATAAGATATTAATTAATTACACGATGATAATCAGTACAACAGCACAAAGCTGCATTTGCAGCTGCAACTAGTAGGTTCCTTGTATCAGTTTCATAATAAAAAGCTGAATATGTAACTGCAACTAGTTGGTGATACACGTTGGTTGATAGGTATAGCAGCACAAACCTTGCAACAACTCTGCATTGCTTGATATATAGGTTGCATGCTGAGTACAGCTATGGTCAAAGTGCGTGTGCTGTACTCGTAGCTTTTGGGTCTTGTTAATTAGGGGATGGTAGAATAGTCAGCTCTACATTTGGCATATACATGCATGATCAATAATTGGAGGGCTTTCTACTATTAGAAACTACCTTGCACCACTAATTATCAAGACCCATATGCATAGGGTACGAGCAGACCTTCAGGTCCAAGCTACTGCTAGCTTAATGAATATATGAATGGTCAGACGTTACCACGCCCCATGTCTCGTTATGTTAGGATACATGCGCGCCCTCATCATTTCCACGTTAGCGGCCTACGACGAAGGCTTAATTTGCAGTAGGCAAAATGGTGGACGTGTGTCCCCTCTGCCTGTTTTGGCCTATACAAGTGTCATGTATTAACCAACCATCACCCGTCGCAATTTAACATGAGTCGAGTTCGTGCCGCCCAGCGAAATCAAACGACCGTTCTACATGCAGAGATTTGTTAGTTGTATGTGTCTTTAGATTGGGTATTCTAAAATTCTGAAACAGAAGAAACATGCACCTAAATGTAATGTTATAGAGAGCGTGCTTTGACAAATTATCACGGTCCTTAAAATATGATATAGTTGTAGGAATTTATGGCTTGCAACATTTTATATGGCTACTACATTGTCCGGAATTAAACTTCGACGTGGAAGTATCATGGAAATAACATGAAATTAATGATGTAGAATTGACTTAAGGAAATATACTTAAGGAAGCCGGTACGGCTATACTGGAACACAGTGTATATGAATATGCTGGAATTATACCCGGGAACAGTATAGAGTGGAAATCCAGGTTGTTTATATGTTGGCTATATGAATTGATTAAAACCTGTGGATTTGGATTGAGATTCAAATTCGGTACGTGACTCACACACGTGTGATCGTGGGACTAATTGCAGATTGAGACTCCTAGATGGTTGCTAATGATCGTGGTTGGTTTGGTTAACCTGAAGATTCTGCGGAATTGCGGTTTAAATAAAACTGGAATTAGCACTATATATAAAGGTCCCTAACCCCTAGCCTCAGATTGATCATTGTGAGCGGCACCACGGAAAAGGGTCGAGGAATAGGGGTTAGACCGTATTGTGCTAAACCTAACATTGGTATCAGAGCCGAGGTCGTGCGTCGCCGGAAGATAGTCCGCTGCAAGATCCACGTCGCCGCCGATCCGAATTCTGTCGCTAACCTAATCCGTTGTGATGTCCGCGATCGTCGTCATGTTCCGTTGTGCACCGTCTCCATCGAATCGCGTGGAGTCTCTGTGCCGTTTGTCGCAGGCTGCTGCTCGGATTGCATGCCGCCGTTTGTCGCTGTACCCCGTGACGCCAAAGGATGGAACGTTGATCGAGGCTTGTCAAAGTCTCAAATTTGTTAGATATGACTAATCTTGTAAAGTATGACAGGAAAACAGGATACTTTCAGGTTACTGACCTTGGAAGGATTGCCAGTTATTACTATACTAGTCATGGGACTATTTCCACCTGCAATGACTATCTGAAGCCTACGATTGGTGATATTGAGCTATGTCGACTGTTCTCTCTGAGTGAATAGTTCAACTATGTTAGTTTCAGGCAAGATGAGAAAATGGAGCTTCTAATGTTCAAGAAATCCACTTGCGGAGTCTCCCAGTGCAACTAATGTTGATAACACAGCAGGGGCTTCTAATGCAGTTGTTCCAAACAATAAGGCTGGTGGATTACAGAACAGAGGCAATAGCACTGAGGAAGTGTTTGTCGATTTTTTCGAAAAATCATTCAAGCAACTACCAGTCCTTTGTATAAGAGATGAGAATCGTCTTGCCACTTCTGATCTATTGTTTGACATAACTAAGAAATTGGCAACAAGGTTTGAAATATTAGATGAAGGTCCTTTTTCAATGTCACAACCTTGGGTGACTATAGAAGAACTAATATGCCCTAGGTCCATGAGAATAACATCCTACCTCGATGCTAAACAAATAGTAAACTATGAACACATCAGAATGTCCAATGTCATATATGTCTATCTATTTCCTCTCTTTTTACTACTTCCGTGCAACTACATATTATGGTACCTAACATCTCTTCTATTATTACAGAAACAAATAGCTACTTGTCCAAAAAAGAACCATCCCCAATCCAAGTTGGAACAAATTAATTGCTCAAACAGAAATTCTCCTGGTCTACGCAAAGATTCTACAACCCATGTGGAAACGATGAAGGTATTGTTTAATCAATCTGTTAATTTAACTTTCTATTCCTTTTTTTACACATGTATTTTTCACTTTTTCTGAACTTCCTTTTTGCATCCACACTGTAGTTATACTTTCCACATTGTTTTTGATACTGGGAGTCCCCTGAGACAGAAACTCAGTCCTAACACCTGTCAAGAAAGGATCAGAAACCGCCACAAACATTATGGAAGAAAAATCAGGTAGAGGTGACAAATGGGGCTTATCACTGAATGAGCGTCTTTTAGGGAGGAACAACACTGATCACAGCACTGATAAATCTCGACCAGAACCTTCTTTCAATCTTTTTGATGATGCAGTTCTAGAACAGAATATATCACCACAATCTGGCGGTCTTATTCTATCTGTAGACAAAGGGAAGACAACTTCTAAACCAGATGGTTCTTCTTCAAAAGGTCTTGCCTCCAACGATGCTTCACCTGTTTGCAAAATTTCATTTTTGCTACCAAACGGAGAACCTCTAAAATCTCTTTCAACACCAAATTCATACAAAATGGGTCAACAGTCCCCTCAAGCATCTGGGAGTTCATCAAAGTTTGGCAAGTCCACTCCATTTTGAAACGACAACGGTGGTTTCAGAAATGCGGGGCAGATTGCAAATCTAGCTTCTTCTCAAGTTGTCTTTTCAAACGCTTTTGAGAACGAGTTCTATAATTTGATAAATTCGTTCACTAGAAAATTGGAGACAAGGTACAAAGTCTACCAGATTATAGTTTCTCTATTTTTTTATATTCCTTTGTCCCCCTTTTTCCATAATACAATGTACAAACTTTTTTAGCACAAGTGTTTTCATAGAAAGAAACATAAGCTTTTTCGGTTATTTCTAAACTGCTTACAATGTTTTATTTTTCAGTCCTCGCATATTCCAATCTGGAAGTATTTGGGTAGATCAAAGAACAGTAACATTATCAATAATATCTGGTGGTTGGATTCACAGACGAGTAATGGACTGCTTCACCGAACTCTTTCTCTGTGACCAACATGCGAGAGTTCATTCAGGAGAGTTCCTTCACAATGAGGTTATGAAACATATAGTGGACTCTCAGTTCTCGGTATAGTCTGCTGAACTTAATTACCAGTTTTAACTAGTGTCTGTTGTTTTCCACAACTTAGTTGTTCACTACACAAATCCATCGTTTTTTCTATCCAGGATCTTCTCATGAATCCACTACTCAACCACGTTGAGTACAAAAATTGCTTCAGAGAAATTAATATCGGTTTCAGACTTCAGAAAGTTGGATTAGTGAGTAAAGTTTTTTTTAAACAACCTTATTGCAATCCGCATAAATTAATTCGTTCATAGCGATAGCACAAACAATTTAACCTTTTTTTTCTTCATGCTTAACCTGTCAGGTCCACATACCTTGCATTGTGCCAACTCAGCAATCACAAGCAGTATGGTTCCTAGTAGTTGCAAATTTCATTGATAAATCCTTTGATGTCCTAAACCCAACAAACCATTCAGACACTCTGACTCCACTAATCTCTGCTGTGTGTTACAATTTCAAGATTTTCTTCATCGAGAGCTATCCTCACTGTCCTTATTTCAATATCAGATATTCCAGCATCAGACACATAAAAGTACCGAAAACGAGAGTAAGGTATAGTTAAGATAAAAAATTTCCGTTTTGTCAGTACTTGTTATGTACCCATTATAAAATATTTTCATCAGAACACTATCAAAGTTCAATTTTTAGCATGTGATTCAGTGAAATATGTCAACCTTCAATTTGGTTTTTCTTTTTCTATTCCTTTTTTTGTAGGGTTGATTCTGGAATTTTTGTGTTGAGGTTTATGATAACTTACAACGGCATTGGAATAGAAAATTTCTCGCAGGTATGGCAAAAACCTAAACACTGTCAAGTTCTGCACTATAGATGTAAATTCATAACCATTTAATCCTTCGTGTTTTATTCTTTACAGGATGGCATCCAACCGTTGCGCGAGAAGTATCTAAGCTTGTTAGTTCTCAGTAGGCACAACACCATAAAGTTGCCTTTCATCCGAAAATTCCTGGGAAGATTTGTAAGTTTTAATCTTTTTTGTATGTCCCCTTTTCCAGAAATGAATTTGAGCATTCATTATACTATGTTTTCACCTGTGTCTATTTTCGGTTTTACAGCCATCCCATTCTACGATTTGAAGAAGTCCCTGCTAAAGATATTGTTATCTTATCTTCTTTCTCAAATACGTTTGGAATCTTCATGGACAAAACATTAGTACATTTTTGTTATTTTGTGATCTGCTTTTATTTGTAATAGGAGAATATCAAATATATTCATTTCTACTATGTTTTTCATATACAACACTAACCATGTTGATTAATTGTGTATGTTTTTCATATACAACACCAACCGTATCTGTTCCTCACACACAGATTTTTGCTCACAATAGTCGTAATTGAGTATAGACAGATTTTTTAATTAACAAGTCATAATTGAGTATAGACAGATTTTTTGCCTCCATTAGAATTTTCAAAAAAAGGAAAACTTTAATTTATTGTTCTCATGTAGACAGTTCTTTTTGGTCACATTAGTTTCCCAAATTTATTGGCTTACACCAGATTCCGTTTTTATATAATTGCCTGTATGTGTTGAAGTAATGTAGTTTTTAAAAAAATGGAGAGAAAATGTATAGTTCTTTGGTACAGAATTGTTTTTTTTTCTGTACTAGGGGAATGTACGTAGGAGAAGAAGTAATTTATAGCTGTACTGCAAAAAGTAGGAAGAAGAAACCACACGGAAGAAGAAAACTGAAGGAACGAACGGAATGGGACACAGAACGCGAGAATTAGACTTAATGGGCTTTCCTTCTGCTTACTGGGCCGCGCGAAGGAAGAAGGGGAACGAGAAGAACGCAAAACATACGGGCGAGTCGTTACAAGGTAGTGCTACAGGCGCTATGTAGAGGGACCCCGCCCAGGTATGTTGTACTATTATATGAGTTGTGTAGCTAAGTATCGCAAGGCCATAATAGAAAAAAAATGCAATGGGCCGTTTCTACGTCATGTGGCCCATGGCAGCAACCAGACTGCATCGCTACTGAAGCAGCCACCAATAATGCTAGACTTACGGGATGATTCTTACTGAAAGTTGCCTACGAACTGACGTCTTTGCTCGTGAATCAATTGAGTGAGTAAATATCGGAGCAACTGCATTCATTTGCCAATCACAGAATCCCACGACGTGTGCATAAGGCTAGTGCGTAGAAATATCCCGTAAGTGTAGCATTGTTCAGCAGCCACACACACACACACGGATGAGTTTCAAAAAAAAAAAACACAGTCACACACGGATCGCAATACCCGCGTGTGGCTGCGTTGAGGTGATCACATCCCAGCCTGCCACTGCCACGGTTCATCACTTCGTGGAGTCTGCAATTCTCAAGTGTTTCCATTATCCTTTAAACCCTAGGCTGCTCCGCCGCCATGGTAAATTTCTTGCACTCGTTTTCTATCAGTGACTCATGATTTTTAAATTTTATCCTAAATTTCTTCTAATGTTGATCGTTGGTTCGTCGTTTTGTCAGTTTAAACTCCCAAGATTCCGACCGTGAGAGTATGCCACATCGCTTTGGTTTTTTCTTATCCGTTTCTAGACATGGACACATGCACGGTATATGCACACGCACATGACCGATTTGACCAATCATAGCTTTTTTTTTAAGTATTCCTATTCACTAACCATTAATATCTAACTTCACATCCATGTGTACTTACTATCATTGTTTTGAAATATTTGATGTAACTTCTTTCAATCTTTGTTTTTTATCATGTCGACCCGAGAAAGTACCATCTATTAGCACTAAACGGAAATGCGTGGTTGACTTGGTAGAATCACACGGAGGGGACATTCATAAATTTTTCAGGGGTAATATTAATGCTTCCTTAAACCCAAATAATGAGTTGGGGATAGTTTCCGTGAAGGAAAATCATCCAGCGAATGAGAACTTTAAATCTAACCAGTGAATATAAAAGTCAACACGAACAATGGTGATAACTAATGATAATTATCATCATTGTATGTTGCCTATAGTAAAGGGCCCTATGTTTTAGTTTCGTCTTTGGCGCCGAAAATCTGAGGACCGGCTGTGGCAACATAGAGTAGTAACATAAATATTTTGATTTCACTCTATATATATGTTACTACCTTGGTAGTAGGTAGTAACATATGCATGATAACATAGAAAGCCTCATAATTGTATTATAGACTCATTTTGTTTTGGTATTTGTGATGTATGTTATATACCACAACACTCTATTTGGTCATTTAATGACATGTCATGTCACACCGACAGCTCATATCGGGACTTATACACACCGGTTGATGACTAGTTGGTTGTAATCGGACAAGAAATGTTACTTGGCTTTATTTGACAGTGAGTAATAGGTAATATGTATGTGAAACAGTGTGGAGTTTTGAATGAATGGAGAAATACACAGCATATATATATATATATATATATATATTTTATTTTTATTTTTTTGGTAGTAAACCAAATTAATTAACTTGAGAAGTGAATAAAAGCATATGTCGTAAATAGTACTCCCTCTTCTCCAAAATGTAATAATCCTTTCTAGCAAATAAGTTTAGGTTGCTAAAAAAGTCTTACATTTTTGGAAGAGAGGTAGTACGTAGTAGTAAATAGGAAGCAGGGAAAAGGAATTTTCCGAGAGCGAGCTAGCTAGTCCTTGCCATGATGTGCATCGGCAAGCCGCCGGCCATACGCAGCGTCCCCGATAGGTGTAGCCCCGGGTGGCCCTCCCCGCCGGCGTACCGCAAGGTGAACCTCTCGTATAGGCACGCCGCGATGGATTTCATCTGTATGTAGGCCATCTCCTTGCCGAGGCACATCCTGGGCCCGGCGTGGAACACGGGGTACTTGCAGGGGGCCTCCGGCCTGAAGGCGCCAGCTTCATCCAGCCATCTCTCCGGCCTGAAAACCTGGCAGTCGGCGCCCCACACGTCCTCCGACCGCGCCATGGCGTAGGGGCAGTAGGTCATCTGCCAGCCTGCTCCCACGAAGGTTCCGTCGGGCAGGCGGTCGTCCCGGCTGCAGACGCGCGTGTTGATGGGCACCGGCGGGTACAGCCGCATGGACTCCGTGATGGCCGCGTGGAGGTAGTGCATTTCGCGCAGGTCGTCGAAGCTGAAGGCGGTGGTGGTGGTGGTGGTTTGGCGGCGGACCGCGCGGATCTCGCTGAGGATGGCGTCTTCAACCTGGGGCCGGGAGGAGACCAGCCAGAGGAGCCAGGAGAGGGAGGAGGAGGTGGCGTCGCGGCCGGCGAGGATGAAGTTGGTGGTCGGCGTCGGTGTGCTGGCCGGACGCGGCGAAGCGCGAGAGGAGGTCGTCCTTGTACGTGTCCCCTCGGCCCCTGCGCTGCCGCTGCCGCTGCCGGATGATGTTGCGGGCGTAGCCATGGATCAAGGCCAGCGCCTTGCGCATCTCCCTCTCGGGCCCCACGTCGAGCAGCCTCATCAGGCGCCACAGCCAGGACGGCGACACGAACCTGGTCATGATGGTGTTGGTGGCCACATTGAAGGCGTGCATCAGCTCCACGCTCCCGCCGGACCCCGTGGCCGTGGTGGAGAGGCAGGAGGGGTCCTCGTCGAAAGCCACGCGGCATATGTTGTCCAGCGCGAAGCCCTCCAGAATGTCCACCACGTCCACGCTCCCGGTGGCCGCCGCCCGCTCCAGCACCTCGAAGCGGACGGCGTGCACCACGAAGTTCCTCAGCGACCGCTGGTTGAACTCGTAGCTGGCCGTCTTGCGCTGCTGCACCCACTCCTCGCCGTCCGAGTTGAAGATGCCGTGCCCAAGGAAGTCATCCAGCATCTCCACCAGCTCGCCTTTCGGGTAGTTGCCGAAGTTGGTCTTGAGGACGTGCTCCACGTTCGCCGGGTTCGCCGTGAACACGCAGCCGGGCCGCCCCACCACCTTCAACGACATGCTGTGCGTGGGGCTCCGCTGCAGGACGCCGGCCGACCACTCCAGGAACCGGTGCCGGTTCTTGATGAAGTCAGGAAGCGTGCCCACCATGGGGTACACCTTGAGGCCATGCTCGCTCTTGGCTTGCAGCAGGCCGTAGTACACCAGCAGAGGTAGAGGTAGGAGGAGAAGAAGAACGGAACAAGTCAAGGAGATCAGTTCCATCTAGGCACCCAGTGGGGATGATCGACTTAATTTGGCACCGACTATGTATGTGTGTGTGTGTATATATATATACACACGCTCCATCACCACGACTGCGCATCCACTAATTTAGAACCAAATTAAATTAAGGGGATTAATTTTGGGGGTCCTGATACAACAACCCAGCGGGGAGGAGGTTGATTTCATCATTACTCTTACTATCATCTCAAAAAACAGTGGTTCAGCCGATAAAATATCATCTTGAATATGTAGGAGTCATCATAGACATCTAGGTCCTGCTGATGATTATTGATCGGAGAGGAGTCTCGATCATGTCTGAATGTTCCGAAACCCGTAGGGTCACACACTTAACCTACGGTAACGCTAGGATAGAATCAGGATACTTTGATGGTGAGAAGAAATTTGTTCGGAGTCTTGGATGCGATCCTAGATATGAAGAGGAGCTCCGGAATGGATCGGAGATAGAGTTTCTGTAGCGGTTCCACCTTTTAATAAAGGCAAGAACCTATGTGTTACTGTGCTAGTCCCTGGATCAATTGCTAGCACCACAGTACAATATGAAATATCATTCAATTGCGTCCATATCTTTATTACATCGCATGATCTAGATTTTACAAAATTGTTTTACAACTTTCATAGCTCAAGGCTAGCGTAAATACAAACTTTTACAGCGGAAGACATAGTACATCAATGAGCCTCATCCTCTTCATGTGTCACAGGCAAAACATATTGGTTGTAGACTCGGGAACCTAAACGAAATCATCACTCGTCATCGGAGCCATTTGCACGTTGGAATATGCAGCCACAAGGGAGTCAATACAATTTAATTTATTGGCAAGTGACAATATGGTGGATATAAATGACAAGACTATACTACATGCATATTTGGCTGAGTGAAGCTTTGGAGGCTATTTGCGTAATAGCAATTTTCCCAATCATTTAAGAAAAAATAATTTTCACACTCATTGGACACTTTGGTTGACAGCAAAATGCTCCTACCCATTGGTTTAGCACACTGAAACATCATCAGGCACTTCACCAATATTACCCATAATCAAATTCGTAATAATTAATAAATCAAGATGAACTAGATATGTTATAGTTTCCCATCTAGTTGCTAGTTTGATCCTAACCAATGAAACGCGGCTAAGATCTTAGTTTTAAACACTCGCGTGGTTTGTGCCCTTTACCCATTTTGTCTAATCGACCCCAAAAACCATGATACACCATTAGTAACACGGAAGGAAAGAAGATTACGACAGAATTCATAAGAAGTAGATTACCAAACCCCCACGAGCCGGTCCACCCTATTACTATTCTACGTCTCTGGCCTCGATGGATTCGAGTCACCACCACTTACAAATTCTGTCTAGCCCATACTAATATGAAACACGGTTGCACACAAGTAACAACTATACAATGAAACCAAACATAACCTCATGATACTGGGTGGCGGTCCCCACCAAAATTTGTACTCCGATGACATGCTAGCAACCCATAAGCAATAAAATAACAGTCTTTGTAGCAATATGATAATAATTCCCAATCACGAATACTACAAGCATGGCTAAGCAATTTACTAATACGATGTTTGCCTAGCATATGGATTGCTAATATCTAAGAAACATATGATTGCTCCACTTGGGTGTTAGTGAAGCAAACTAGCATAGCGATAACACACAACTCCTACTAATGCATAGCTACAATAAAACTCTAATGCATATATTAAAATAGTAGGATCATGTGTGCCACTTGTTGTTTTGAAGTTTAGTGTAGAATCACACTCTCTTCACAATTAGAACGTTCCTCTCCGTACAATCTAAACAATAAAAGATAAATAACAATAAACAAGCAAATCACACACACAATGCAAACAAAGGTAAACATACATAGAAGTGTGTTCAAAACCAGATTGATTTAGCTTACTTATTGATAGGTCGGTGCTTTTCACATAATTCAATATGCAAAGATAATTATGATGATTAGGTTGATGGGTAGTCTTTTATGGACAAGGTTTGATCTTGAAGGATTCAAACTTGAGTGGTTCCTATTTGTCAAGAAAGTTACAAGAGTTCACTTAGTTTAGTAAAGAGTTATCACATCACTCAATATTGCAAAAGAAGTGGATGTAATAATAAGGTTTAAGGTTGAACACTTAATTCTATTAACAAAAGTATTAAAGTGTTTGGGTTGGGCTTTCCATTTTGGTTAAGGTTGGTTTAGACACATCATATAATTCCAAGCAAAGGAATTATTGTGACAAGGTTTTGAGTTTGCCATTTGGGTCAATGGTTGGTCAAATTCAAATTTGAAACAATTCGACTTGAATAGGTAGAAGGGTTGTTCCAAGGGTCCAATTGGTTGGTCTTTTCTCATAATGATCATACAAGGTTTTGGTCCATCGGTTCTAGATGCAAACCATGATGAACAAGATTCAAATAGTGATTTGACTACCAGGGCTCTATTAAATTTACAACATGCCTTGTAAATTTGAATATGGTTTTTTGCATATGGGTTCTATGTTCACTTGTTTTTATAGCATGTGATTGACACATACTTGGTGCTGGTCTTGATCCAAATGATCACACCACAATTGGGTATTAGCGATTAACAACTATCATATTATGTTTAGTTGGTATTAAACACTAGGGATGGTTTTAGTCCAAAATTATATAGAATAGGTTCACTAGTGCCCAGATGTGGTTTAGGTATTAGTCTCTTTAGTCCAAGGTTATTAAAAGGAACATTTTTTAGAAGGAATCGTATTAAGATTATTTAAATGGGCATTATAGTTATAAATCAATTTTAAGTTATTTCTGTCGGATATATACTGAATAGGGGTATATCAGATGGTAGTCTAAAGTGCCGGATTACCAGGGTGGCCCAAGTGGCAGTGGGCTATGGTCCATTGGGCGGCCCAGTAAGCTGACGCACAGAAGCCGGATTCTAGAAGAACCCAGATCACGGCCCACGTGATCTGGCTTGGAGGAGAAGACGGATTCCTTACTTTCCAAGTTAGATGTTACCGTAGTCTTCTAGGTTTTCTATTCTGTATGCCCTAACCCGGCTATTATATAAAGCCGTACGGGAGATTAGATTGGACAGACAGGAAGCTCTAGGCTAACTCGCCGGGAAGTTGATCCTCAGCGAATATCTAAACCCAACCTCACATTGTAATTGTATACACAGGCTTTAACCCCGATTAGTGAGATTGCAGGAGTAGGAACGTCGTATTACTACGACGTACCGAACCTGGGTAAAACCATTGTCTTTGTCTTCAACGCGATACCGTTCCCCCACGTCTCTACCCGTAGTCTCATGGCACCCCCGTCTATGAAAACTACTACGATGTCTCGACAGTTGGCGCCCACCGTGGGGCAAACGACGTCAGGCGTTAAGTTCCGATCTGGGATACTCGGCGGGATCGGCAGTTCCATAACTGTCGGAAGCTTGGAGTTCAACAACGACGTCGGACGCTTCCTCGATAACGGATCCTACATACCGGCGCAAAATCATCTGGTAAGTGCCTGCGTGTTACCGATCGGATCTGCTAATATCTTTATCGGACTAACTTCAGAGGCCATGGGGTTTTGTGGTGGAAGCAAATTTATCCCACCCGCCCTATACCCAGTCGAGGATGACTATGATCCCGTATTCTGCTCAGATCACCGACATAAAAGTGATACGCACTTTATCGGTATGGTGCAATCCGAAGTCGCCAAAAACACGGATGATGGAAATCCCGTGCAAGAGGCAGACAATAACACACCCACCATAGAGGTGGAAGATCCGACATCCGTCAACATGACGATGAACTCGGAAGCTGACTCTGTGCTAGCCGCCATTGAGGCGAGATTGGAATTAGAAACCGGATCGGATGATTTCGATTCCGAAGACGAAGATGAGGACACTTTCGAAAAGAAGGTAAAATCTCTTCAGGAGTGATTCCATGAAGTACTAATGGCAAAACCGGCTGAAACCACGGATGCCGCCAGTCAGGAAAGCCCTAAAACCCGTCCGCCAGAGGAAGAGAGAGAAGATGGAGAAACCTCTCCGATATTTCCCAACGTCAAAGAATTGACGGAGGATGAACCTGCTAAAAACCTCCCTCTTCCAAGAAAAGGAACAAGGCCGCTAAAAAACTCTGGAAGAAAAAACCAGCCGATCCAGCTGATGAAAGCCCGGAAGTAGGAGATGCAAGCGGAATAAAGCCTGTGGAGAAGAAAACAAAGGAAATCCTTGTTATGCCAATAATAGAACAAGAAGAACAAGATCTGTTACAAACGCCAGTGGGTACAAACGAACCCCCTGAGATGCTGGAAGCCAGGAGACGAGCTTTCCAACGGCAACAGCAACATCTACTCAGATCTCGGGAACACCTCCAAAAAACCCAGAATGACATCAAGATCATGAAGGTAGAAATCGAGGAGTACGAGAGAAAGAATAGATCTGCCATAAAGCCTACAAGGTTACCCGGAATCGTAAGACCGGAAGTACTGCCGCCAAAGGAAAGGTATCACAACCCATCTTGGCAAAAGCAGATAAACGGCAAGGATGCCAGAGGCGAACCAATATACAAAACCGCAGCAGAAAACGCGGAAGCAGCGTTCGCCATCGTGAACAATGACACGTACTCCAATGGTGAAAAGCTTCAAGGGGTGTATGCTTTCCTAGGAAAAGCATTGCAACAACAACAGCGGGTCCAAGAGCGATCAGGGAGGCTGCATGACAATTCCGCCCTATGCAAAACAGCTACTTGCGCCGCTGGAGCACCTGGACCGGAAGAACCTGGAGATTCAGACAATTCAAAGGATAAAAAAGCGGACCCAAGAAAAGACAAGAAAAATCCCGACAATAGGGACGAAGCGTCTCGAACCGGATCCCATCCCCCGAAAGGTGGAATCAAACCCCACGATCGGGAAGAAAAACACCGGAATGACGGCAAAGCAATGCCACCTCCAAGAAACCCAGCTGAAAAAGCTGGAAGATATGATATGCCTCACAGACGTGAGAGACCTCAGACACCTCCTAAGGATAAAGAAAGGCAAGGAGCAGAACTCCGCCTAATCCAAAAGGGCGTGATCACGGAAGAGATAGAAATGATCCCGGAAAAGCGCGTCCGCGCAACAATGGAAAAGAAAGGAGCAGATCCCCTTCTGTCCATTCAGCCGGAAGGTATTCCGCACACATTGATAGAGCGGAAAAGGATGATCTATACTTTGGGCCTAAGTGTTTCACTGATAGGATCCGAAGGATAACCCTGCATTCTGGCTTTGCCAAAGTCGGTCCAACATACCAGAAATACACAGGCAGTACAAACCCGGATACCTGTCTCTCAGACTACTATACAGCCGTCCAGATTAACAATGGAACAGACCTGGAAGCTGTAAAGTTTCTTCCCCTAATGTTACTGGATGGAGCCAGAGACTGGATCAATGGATTGCTATCAAGAACTGTCGACAGCTGGGATGATATGGCTAAGGTATTCACTCCAGCATTTCCGGGGAACGTACAAACGCCCGAACAGCATCAACCAGCTGAGCCGTTGCACCCAATTCGAGGATGAACCATACGTGGATTTCATCTCCAGATGGACCGGAATGAAGAATAGTTGTTCTGGAGTAACTGACGTACAAGCAATGCATGCTTTCGTCAACGGCCTAAAACCCGGACTTGTACCATTCATGGTTGGTTCCAAACAGCACAAAGATCTCGGATCTATGCTTACAACCACCAATGAACACGCTGCAGCCGAAGACGACATCAGAGCAAGAGGAGGCAATATCGACACACTGATATTGGCCAAGAAAAATCCTCGCACTGAGAAAAAAGGAACTTCAGAAGCAACACCTAAACTCAAAGAAGTTAACATAGCCTTTGGAAGTGAAAAAGGGAATAAATGGAAAGGACGCAGCCCAGAACCAATCAACTACACTAAAGAAGAGTGGGAGAAGATTAAGTCTGAACCCTGCATCCACCATTCCCAATTTGGGAAACCCACCCATACAAACGCGCAATGCCGGCTGAATAAGCACATGAAAGGCAATGCAGGGTCCGGAAATAAGGGGAAGAACTCCAAAAGGAAATTCTCCAAACAAAAGCCAGACGCTGAAAAAGAAGACAGTGAATCGGACACTGATGAAAAAAATCCAGGAACAGCAGCGAAAAGGCGAACCCAAATTTCCGAGAGTTGATGGAGAGGCACTGTTAACATTCCTAGCAACTCCGTCAGCAAAGGTGGCCAAAAGAACGCTTCGAGAAATAAACGCGGTTGTTCCGGCAACCCCGAAATTCTTGAAGTATTCGAACACACCAATTACCTGGGACCAGTCTGATCATCCCGGAAACATCCCTGAACCCGGCACGCAAGCTCTTGTTGTAAGCCCTATTGTCCAGAACACTAGGCTAAAAAGAGTGCTGATGGATGGAGGATCCAGCATTAACATAATGTACCTGGATACGCTGAAGCACCTGAAAATCTCCGAGTCCCAGCTCAACTATAGCAACATACGCTTCCATGGCATTGTCCCTGGCAGACAAGCACGATCCTTAGGAGAAATTTCCCTAAATGTCACCTTCGGAGATAAAGATCACTTCCTTCAGGAAAAAGTATCCTTCGAGGTGGTGCCGTTCGAAAGCGTGTATCACGCAATACTCAGACATCCAGCTTTCGCCAAATTTATGGCAAGATCATGTTATATCTATAACAAGCTGAAGATGTCGGGACCCAAAGGAGGAGTAATCACCATCGCTGGAGACTTCAAACTGGCGAACGAGCTGGAAAAAGAAAACGCCCTTTGCGCTCAGAGAGTTATAGCAAAGGAAGAACTGAAGGAGCTGGCCAAGGAGGTATCACCGACAGAAATGTCGGCAGGAAAAGAAACCCAGAAGCCAGCAGATAGCTTCAAGGCGTCCGAGAACACAAGACAGGTAATCCTAGATCCTAAAGATCCGACAAAATTTGTCGTAGTAGGAACTGGGATGACCGACAAATAGGAAAGCGAGCTCATCAAGTTCCTCCGTGAGAACTGGCATATTTTCGCCTGGTGTCCAGCTGATATGCCAGGCGTACCCAGGGAACTTACTGAGCATCAACTCAAGGTGATTCCAGGCTCCAAACCCGTCAAACAAGGTCTCCGTAGATTTGACGGAAGAAGACGGAAGGCTATTGGCAAGGAAATTATCCGGCTTTTAGCAGCAGATTTCATCCAGGAAGTAATCCACACTGAATGGTCTGCAAATCCGGTATTAGTACCGAAGAAAGACACTACTGCTCTTAGAATGTGTATAGATTACATAGGATTGAACAAATTATGTCCAAAAGATAGATTCGCGTTACCGCGAATCGATCAAATAATAGATGCCACTGCAGGCTCTGAGCTTTTATGCTTTTTGGATGCATACTCCGGGTACCACCAAATACGCATGAAAAAGGAAGATCAAATTAAGACTTCTTTCATAACCCCGTACGGGACGTATTATTACGTAACCATGCCATTTGGCCTGAAGAACGCAGGTGCAACATACCAGCGTTGCATGCAACGTTGTTTGCATAGTCAGATTGGCAAAAACGTCCATGTTTACGTGGACGACATTGCTGTCGTAACCAAGGAAAAAGATACACTCCTTGAGGATTTGCGAGAAACTTTCAAAAACCTGCGCACTTACAAGATGAAGTTAAATCCATCAAAGTGCGTATTCGGGGTTCCCTCAGGAAAACTTCTGGGTTTCATCGTTTCTCACAGAGGAATAGAAGTTAACCCGGAAAAGATCAAAGCCATCTTGAACATCTCCAAACCTACGTGTGTGAAAGATGTCCAAAGATTGACGGGTTCCGCCGCTGCCATCAGCAGATTTATTAGTCGGCTGAGGGATAAAGCCTTACCACTCTACAAGTTGCTGAAAAAACCCGACAAGTTCGAGTGGACAGAAGAGGCCGATGCAGCGTTAACCCAGTTAAAGGAAACCTTGATGAAAGCTCCGATTTTGGCATCCCCAAAAGACAAAGAACCTATGTTATTGTACCTCACGGCTACAAACAGGGTTATTAGTGCGGTAATTGTTGTGGAATGGAAGAAAGACGAACAAAGCATACCAGACCAGCATCCGGTATATTACATAAGTGAAGTTTTCTCCGAGTCCAAGCAAAGGTACCCACACTATCAAAAAACTGGCATATGGCGTATTTTTAGCATCTAGAAAATTGCGTCATTACTTCCAAGGACATTCCATAACAGTGGTATGTAAAGCACCACTAGGGCATATAATAAACAATGCGGAGGCAACTGGCCGAGTAGCCAAATGGGGTATCGAGCTAGCAGCCTTCGAGATTAAGTATCAGCCAAGGACGGCAATAAAATCCCAGGTTTTGGCAGACTTTGTCGCCGACTGGACGGAAGCAATGGAGAAAACACCAATGCCGGAGTCCGAATACTGGATCATGCACTTTGACGGATCCAAGATGAAGGAGGGTGTTGGAGCTGGTGTAGTCTTAAAATCCCCCAAGGGAGACACAATGGAGTACGTATTGCAAATACACTTCAACGCCAGCAATAACATGGCAGAATACGAAGCTCTGCTTCATGGCTTGCACATTGCAAAAGAAATAGGAGTAAAGCGCATCTTGTGCTATGGCGACTCGGATTTGGTACAGCGTCATCTTAACCAAACCTGGGACGCAAAAAGCCCTATAATGTCCGAATATCGGAGAACGGTGGACGAGTTCGCCATCTGTTTCTTTGGATTTGAAGTACTCTACGTCAAAAGGGAGGAAAATTGGAACGCGGATGCGCTAGCCCGCATGGGGTCAGAAAGGGTAAAAACCCTACCACCAGGTGTATTCGTCTAGCATTTGCATGAGCCATCCATAAAAGGTGGAGATATCGACTATCCTCTGGCTTCCGAGTCAATTGAAGTTATATTCGTCAACCCGGACTGGACAATTCCATATTTAAACTTCTTAGTCAATCAGAAGTACCCGGAAGGAACAGACGAAGTCTTGTAGAGACAAATACAGCGTCGATGCAAAGGATATGTGGTAATTGACAATTGCCTGTATAAACGCAGTACTTCCGGAATTTTTCAGCGGTGTATCTCACCAGAAGAAGGACAAGAAATACTGGAAGAAATCCATGCCGGAGATTGCGGACATCATGCTCAATCAAAAAGCATAGTCAAAAAAGCATTCCGTGCTGGGTTTTTCTGGCTAACAGCCAAGACAGATGCCGAGCACATAGTTAACACATGTGCAGGGTGTCAATACTACGCCAAGCAGACTAATATGCCGGCCCAAGCACTCAAAACTATCCCAATTACATGGCCATTTGCGGTCTGGGGGCTAGATATGATGGGACCGTTCAAAACTGCGCGAGGCGGACTTACACATCTACTCGTAGAAGTGGATAAGTATACCAAATGGGTGGAGGCCAAACCCATCAAAAAGCTTGACGGTGTAACTGCCAGAAATTTCATCATTGACATAGTCATGAGATATGGCGTTCCACACAGCATAATAACAGACAATGGGACAAATTTCTCTATTGGAGAATTGGCAAGATATTGCCGACAAACGGGAATTCGCCTAGATCTAGCATATGTGGCACACCCGCAATCCAATGGACAGGTTGAGCGAATGAATAGCTCAATCCTGCAAGGAATACGCCTAAGACTCGAATCTCCTCTTCACAGAGCAGCTGGAGCATGGGTAGAAGAACTACCTTCCGTGCTTTGGAGCATTCGAACGACGCCAAATAGGTCAACTGGGCAAACCCCGTTTTTCCTAGTTTATGGTGCGGAAGCTATTCTTCCAACGGACATGCTCCATGACAGCCCAAGAGTGCAGGATTTCGATGACTCGGATGCCGAAGAAGCACGACAGGATGTTGTCGATCTCTTAGAAGAGGAACGAGAGCTTGTGCTTCAAAGATCCGCCATCTACCAGCAAGGTTTACGACGTTATCATAGTCGGAAAATCAGGCATCGTTCTTTTAAAGAAGGTGACCTAGTGCTGAGATTGGTGCAGCAAAGGAAGCACAAACTGGCCCCAGTATGGGAAGGACCATATGTCATCAGTAAAGCCATGAAAATGGGTCATACTATCTTGTCGATATTCGAGATACGGAAGACGATCCCGAGAAGCCGAATCGCAAAAGAAAGAGAAAGATAGATGATGAACTAGGAGAGACAAAGAGGCCTTGGAGCATCCAGCAGTTACGTCCCTTCTATACTTAGTTCAATTTCTATGTAAACATCTTTTGAGATCATGAAATAAAGTTGTCGGAATTCTGATATCCATGTTTTTACAAGTTCATTACAGTACGAGGCATGATTCCACCTTATCTATTTCCCAATGATCTTACAAAATACTCAATGTTAACCCGAATTGTGCCTGCGTGCTCGGCGTTTAAAAACTGAATGATTTTTCAGCCTACTAATGGCTAAAGGAAACTTGGATTGTGCCTGCATGCCCATGTTTCATTCAAAAAATTGCTTACTTTTCTCTAAGCATTATCTGATTGTTTATGTGTTGGGTCACTGGATCTAGTTAGTAAAAATGCCTTTAGTATGATCCATGTTTTCCGAGTCTAAACTGATTGGTTATACCCAGTTACTCGGCATGATGATTCACAATACTATTTAGCCATTTCAAACACTAAGGACAGTTAAAGCATATAAGCCAGAGAACTTAGAAGATAAAGGAATACTAAAACCCGAAAAACTTTGCAAAGAATTTCATAATTAAGCTGCAAAAGGCGGAATTCTTGTTTATACAAAAGTAATAGAAGCATTACAAATATGGATTACATTTTGAAAGTGCAGTAATGCTCCTATTCTCTACTTTCACCATCCAGGTTCCAGGCAGCCCTTCAAGCGTCCGAGTCTTCCTCGCTCCTATCATTCTCGGGGGCTTCAGGGATTTCCTCTTCTGGATAAGTGATGGAGATGTTCACCATGGAAGCGATCTTGGTGGTGTGGCCTTTGATTTCATCAAAGATTGTAGATCGCTGGGTCTCCGTATATCCTTAGGGATACCAGACGCCACGCGCCAAGATTTCGCACCAGGGTAGTGCATACGCATGAGGCCGAGTGCCATGCGTGCACCACCCCGCGCAGCGGAGCGTAGGATGGATTCCCTCGACTCCGCCACCTCCATGATGGCACCCGGAATTTTTTCAACTTCCGAGAACTCCCCAGTCCTTGTGGGAAGGAATTTGTTGACCAGCTGTGACGCCCCGAGATCGGGCACTATGCAGAATTCAGCATTCCCGCCAAATCCGCATAATAACCGATTCCAGGTTGCCACTTGTGATAACATTACAACAGTTCACGAATAATCCACAACAACAACAGAAGTGGTTTATACAAGACGACTCAAACGAGTCAAGGATACAACTGGTACAATACAAAGATCCAAATGACAGCGGAAGAAACAACATTGTGTCCGACTACGGACAAGATACAAATTTGACTAAGAGTCCTGAAGATAACCGAGAGCGTCCAATCCCTGCCCAGGCCAAGCCGGAGGGATTCCCAAGCTAACGTCGTCAGACTTCAAACCTGTTGACTGCAATGTTGAATATGCAGCCACGAAAATGAATTCGTGGGTCAGTACGGTTAAGTACTGGCAAGTCATACTCACAAGATACCAGCGTAACCAAACATCACAAGATACAAATACTTTGGGTACAACGGAAAGGAAGGGATTGTTGCAAAGAAGCGGCAGCTGGCTGCACTAACCAACTACAGAAACACACTACAACTTCCGGCTAACAGAAAGAAGATAAGATAGCGTATCGTAACCAACTACAACTAACCACCAAACAAACCCATCCAATGTTACCCCCTACTAAGGAAGCAACCCAAGGATAACTCACACTGTTGATTAGGGTGACATCATTCTTATGGTGGAAGTAATCTATATTACTAGTCAAGTTGTTATAGTTAGGTGTAAGTTGTCTGAGTACTTGTTAGCCAGCACTTTCACCAAGTCGTCACATAACCGCGGACAACACGGCTTCTCGAGAAGATTTATCCCTGCAGGGTGTGCTCCAGTACCCGTACACACTCAAGCCACCAACTAAAACTCAGGTTGGCTTGACACGACCCAAACCGTCTCTACAACCCATCCTAGGAGCCACGGAGCTATAAGGTCCCAGCCATGCAGCCGAATACTCAGCGCAGGTGTGCAAAACTCCCGCAGGACACAACACCCCGGCACTACAGGCCTCGCCCTATATGCATCATCATCATCATCAGTAACCATGGGGGATCAACCCATTATGCAAAGGAGCAAATGGAACACCCGAACTAAGTGTGGCTCTTCGGACAAGCTACAGATCAGGTCTAAGTCGAGGGGGGTTCCATACCACCACCCGGATGCGGTGAGCACGCTCATCATGGATCAGTAGACAAGACTCTTTTCCTAATTAGGGTCGACACTAGCAGGCTTCAAAACCCTAACCCGGGCCTCCTGCCGGTGCCTTATCATCAAATTATTATTACCCAAGACATTGACATGTTGTTGATTGAATTGAAACCCAGCTATCAAACTAAACAGGTGATAAGAAAAAGGACAGCAAGACTTGAGCGCAAACAACACTAAGCATGCAACTACGACACGAGGGCCAACAAGGTAAACAAGCAACAGTTAATAGGAAGTGGAAGGAAAGGCTATATCATGGCTGCAAAGTAAACATATGATAGGATCGAGACACAAGCATCGAATCATAAGGCTAGCATAAAGACAACGGAAAGAATCGGTAACAAGTGAGGAAAGGCAACATAGGTAGCAAGTGAGTATACTTGCCTGGAATCCAGCAAGTAGAGGTACATCCGCAGAACTTGTCGTTGCTCACATCATCTCAACGTCCTATCCGCGAAGAAGCAAAGAGCTAACAGAAACACCGGATGCAACAATTACTACTACGGCAAAAGATCCAGCATGATCCTATTTTATATGCATGGCATGGCAAGATGCAACAGGGGAAACAACTTAAGCAATTTAATCGGAACCGGAGTCCGGAGAAATAGGGATTGGTTCAAGTTGTTTATCTAACCATCAATTTAATTGTTATTTAGCATGGCAAACAATAAAGTAGCTGAGTTAGGAAATTTAAATGGAATGGGGCAACAGTTGGAATTAATTAGCCCACACAGTCCATATGTTGTCATATAGATGAACATACATAACAAAATCTAAAATGCACAAGATAAGATGCAAACAGATATATGAATGGGATGAACATGTTAATGGCATGTTTCTGATATGCAAACATATTTTAATTGTCCAATTTGGAATTTAATTGAGCAAGTTGCCAATTTAACAATATTAAATGAATTAAATGAGGAATTAAATTTTGCATCAATTTTAATTGTTCAAAACAGTAAACAAATTTTATATTTGGGTAGAGCATTTAATTTTAATTGGAAAACATATTTTATTTGTTGAAATTGGAATTAAAATGAATTAGTTATGAATTTGGCAATTTAAATTGCATTAAATAAGAAACAGTTGTTTTCAGCAATTTAAATTATTCAAAAGAGAAAACAAATGTTATATTTGAAAAGTTCATGAAATTTTTATTGGGATACATATAAAATTCGTGTCATTTGGGTTTGTGGTTTGAAAGTTATGATCATTTGAAGTTTGGGGTGCATTTTGCAACGTGTAGGGACTGGACTGTGATGGAACCAAAAGATTGAGGGGCGCCGGTGCGAAAAAGAAAAAGACAGGGGCCTGGATGCAAACCGCCAGATCAAGATCTGAATCTGGGCGAGTTTCACCCACGGCAGCGCTAGCCATAGTCTATGACTGGCGGGCCCCGTATCCAGCAGGGCGCTGACGAGGCGCGGGTGAGACCACGCTGGCCACCACGGTCGCTGACCGGTGGGGCCAGCCGCGGGCGCGGAAGAGAGGCAAAAAATGGGAGGTTTTATGCCTCCGAGCGGAATCGAACTCAGGACCTCCCACAGCGTGGACCTGGGCCTTAGCCACTGGGCTGCTTCTCTGGTTGTGATACATAGGGAATCCACGGGTTTTTGAGGGTAGCTGACAGCGTTTTTTTTTTGTTGACTGACGAACAGCTGCAGGTTTCAGTTACGGACAGGGATTGCTCGGGGACAGGGATCGCCGGAGAACCACGCTGATGCCGCGCGAGGGCTGGCACAGAGCAAGGGGAAGAGGAAGAGGAAGCCCTAGGGCGAGAGGGGGGCCTCACCTCGGTGTGTAGGCGTTGAAGGGGAAGGCGAGGGCGTCGCTGTCGAGGTGCAGCTGCGGCCTGGCGCGGTGGAGGTGGTCGTCGCCGTCGACGGCGCGGTGAAGGAGCTCCGGGGGCTCCCAGCCCTGGTCGAGGAGGCGAGGGGGACGAAGGCAGTAAGGGGGTTCCGTTCCCGCCGAGAACAACTCCCGACTGTCGGATATATACTGAATAGGGGTATAGAAGATGGTAGACAAAGAGCCGGACTGCCAGGGTGGCCTACATGGTAATGGGCTTAGGTCCATTGGGCGGCCCAGTAGTCCGACGCGCAGAAGCCGGATTCTAGAAGAACCCGGATCACGGCCCGCGTGATCTGGCTTGGAGGAGAAGACGGATTCCTTGCTTTCCAAGTTACGAGTTAAACGTAGTCTTCTAGGTTTCTGATTCTGTAAGCCCTAACCCGGCTATTATATAAAGCCGGACGGGAGATAGATTAGAACAAGTTAGGCACAACAGAGAAGCTCTACGCAACTCGCCGAGAAGCTCATCCTCGCCGAGTAGCTAGATCTACACCCTCACATTGTACCCTGTTAAACGGGCTTTAGTCCCAGTTAGTGAGAAGTGCAGGAGTAGGTACGCCGTACTGTCGCGACGTACCGAACCTGGGTAAAATCCCGTGTTCTGTGTTACTACGCTATCCCGTTACCCCACGTCTCTACCGTAGTCTCATGGCACCCCCGTCTATGAAAACTACTACGATGTCTCGACAGTTGGGGCCCACCGTGGGGCAAACGACGTCAGGCGTGAAATTCCGATCTGGGATACTCGGCGGAATTGGAAGATCGATCACTGTCGGAAGCCTGGAGTTCGACGACGACGTCGGGCGCTTCCTCGACAACGGATCCTACATACCGGCGCAAAACCACCTGGTAAGTGCCTGCGTGTTATCGATCGGATCTGCTAACATCTTTATCGGACTAACTGCAGAGGCAATGGGGTTTTGCGGTGGAAGCAAATTTATCCCACCCGCCCTATACCCAGTCGAAAACGACTATGATGCCGGATTCTGCTCAGATCGCCGACAAAAAATGTAAGGACCCCAGACCGGCAGTCTGAAACCCTACGTATGCATACATTCACGATCCCAGAAAGATCAGTCGTGAACAACATACACAGTTGGCACACAGAAATACATCATCCATTACACGAATACATAAAGGTATTACACAAATGATCACATGATCAAGTTTAACGCAACTGCCAAAAGGGCAGGCAACTTAACAAACACAGCGGAAGACAATTAAAACACAACGTAGCTGAGCCCAAGTCACGCCTTAACCTACAGGCTGCTGACCCGGAGACGATCCTAGTTCGCAAAGCCGTCAACTCCGTACTCCTCTTCATAGATCTCCTTTTGAGGCTCCTTCTCAAAATCTGATAAGTAGATACCAGGGGCGAAACCATAATGAGTACATTTGAATGTACTCAGCAAGACATCCATCATGTCACTTACCAACATGCAAATATGCTTATATGGTGGAACAGGTAGGCTATAAATAGGGTTCACTATCAATGGTGTGCATATATGATGACACCATAGTTGCAGTCAAGTTAATCTGTATCTTCGTTGAAGAAGATACTTCAGAAGAAATAAAATAATATAGTTTTATTTCTCTTGTAGATATCACATGTACAAGAGGTTTTGTTAAACTTTTGTTTAAAGAATATTTTCTCTTTGCAAAACTTCTTGGAATCAGTTTCCAGAATTCTTGCTTAGAGTAAAAAAGGTTTTCTTTGCAAAACATTTTGTTTTGTATAACAACATCTGGCTTTTCATCATCGACGATACCTCCACGGTATAAGTTTCCATTCCTTTCCGAACTTCACAAGTTCAACACTTCCTTTCCAAAATTCCCTTTCAAAAACTCTTTTTGAAAACATTGACACAATGCTAGCTACATGGCCATTCAACTGTCCATATCCGAGGACGCGGCTTCTTCGAAAAAGTTATACTCTGCAGAGGTGTACACATCCACCAGATCCAGTACACCTCCCGTGAACAATCACGGACTGTAACAACAGTATGTAAAACATCAGGTATCTGATCATAACCATCCACTATGTTCAAGCTCGAATATGCCTATCTCTCGATTGAGGTTGTTCTCCCCGGCATCAAGTCCCACCCTGCCTAGCCAGGAGCCTCAATGAATGCATCCGGAGGGAAAATTAATCCCACACTTTATATGCCTCAACATTGGGAGTTTTGACGACATTCGGTTCGAGGGTACGACGCCCCTTATAGCAAGTGAGATAGCACACACTAATAAGAACAAACTTCAAGTTAAGCCCCGTGCCCATGTTAGGGTAGGGTGGCAGTACGGTAAAGGTTGTCCGGCGAAGACTAGGTTATGTGTCATTTTTGAAAACACCACCTTCTCAAAAATGACCACTTCCACATTCCTCCGGAGAACAAGGATCCACCTTTTCTCCGGGTTTTTCCGTAAAGCCTTTGTTTCGTAGAATCACAATTTTAGGGTGTCCACTTAGGGACTAGTATATTTTATGGTAATAAATACCATATGGTGGCTTATGGGCTTGGTATTACCAAGTTTAACTATTGGCATGATAGTAACCTATAATATAGTATAGTAGTAAATTCCACATCAAAAATAGTTTTGATAATCAAGTTTTTGTAAAACTTCAGAGGTAAAACATGCATGATAGATAATGATAAGTATTGTATCAGCAAGCATCAGGATGGCTTGCCTGGTATCTCCTTGTGTCCCTGGTTGTTGGAGTGACTGGAACTTGAAACGGAGCTTCACGACACTTCCTTCCTCTTCGTTTTCTAACGCCGTAAAAAGAGAATAAAGGACACACATTCAGAACCAAACAAGACAAACAAGGCTACAAGTAATACATACAGCAAGCAATCAAGAAGTACCACCCAAGTTCTCAATTTTTCCCTTAAGAAAAATTGGCATAAAAACTATAGTTGAAAAGTCTGCTTTTTTTCCTAGTGTTTATGTGTGGCCAATTCAATGATTTTTAGTTAAGAACACCATGGACCAGTGGGGTAGAGCACATGTTACTAGACAGTAGGGTGTCACATAAAACACATTTTTATGTCTAAAAACTTCCCCAACAATCTCTATGGCTAGCACATATAATTTGCTAAAATACTCAAGTGGTGAAAAAGGCTCATGACAACAAGTCAAGCCTATTTTCCACCATGATGCAAAAGTGCCAGTGGGTGTTCCACTAAAAATAAAATGCTCACCCAGAGGTTAATAAGCCTCTGGTCACTTTTATAAAAGTGCTCCAAACAAACAATCTAGCATCCAAAAACTCCTACTCATACTAGTAGAAAATTTAGGAAAAATACTAGACTAGTTTAGGCTACACTAGTTAATTTTATGCACAAGTGTGCAAGCTAGCAGAGGCAAAATACTCCTCTAACCAGTACCATAATTGCTACTGGATTCCACAAAATAACATAAAAAGCATAGCTAGGAAACAAGGAAAAACTATGCTTAAAAGGCTACACATGTGAGGAGATTAATTCCTAGTCATCCAAGTGTTACTCATGCTTTTATGCTACTTAAGAGGAAACCTATCAGAGGTGAAAACCCTAAGATAATAATGCCACAAGTACATTCCATCCTCTGGTTTCCACACCAAAGATTCATATTTTTCCCTAGGGGAAAACAAGACAAAAAGCATACATGAATATCCTAGTATGAAATTTAGACTTTAAGCATTGCTATTTAAATCTATTTCAAACACAAGCAACAAGTACCTAGAGGTTCTATAACTAAAATAACAGTACCTAAATGGTACTGGTTTCATGAGAATTAATCTAGCAATAAGCCTAAAAAGCATTTAAAGATCTACTCAAAACATATATAAAAGAAACACATCTAGTGTGGGGGAACTAATGTTTCCACCAACAATGCAATGAAACCAGTGGGTGTTCCACTAGCATATCAAAGCATTAAGAGGTCACAAAGCCTCTGGTCATACTTTACAAAAATTAACAAAATGCTAAACTAGCTTCTAGTGCAATAACCATACTAGCAGAAAATAATAGGGTGCTTAAATAAGCAAGGCAATGCTACTCATGTTATTGTTTTCACACAAGTGAAAACTATAGGGGTCAAGTACTCATAATAACATCATCAAAATGCTACTGGTCTTATGAACATAACACAAAAATATGTGGCCACAAAACCACAAATGATTATGTCAAAATTCCACACATGAGGGAATTTTTCCATAACCATTCTCATAGTCATGACAAAGCTACTCATGCTTTTCTACCAATTCAAATGCAAGATAGTAGAGGTGATTAACAACAAAATATAAGTATCAAAAGGGTGCTGTATCTAATATTCTCAACACAACAATCCAAGTGTTTGCACATAATTTATCACTCAAAAATACTATGCAAAATATTAACTAGAGATAAAACATATGTTAATAACAAAAATTCTATTTCTTCTCCACTCAAGTCCACACAATCTAACATGCCAAAATAGCTAAGTAACACTTATAAAACAAGTTCACACAACTTATACATGCTAGAAAACAATATTGCAACACAAAAATATAACCACTCAATTTAAATACTAAAAATGCCAAAATGGCAGAAACAAGCAATTTAAAGATCTGTCCACCAAATTTTATGGGATGCTCCAAAAATTAAACCCTTCTAGGTTTGGATAGCCCTAAACATTTACAAGACCATACAATTTGGTTTGCATCAAAATTCATCTTTAATTAATTTATAAAAATCACCAAAGTGCTCACTGGTGTTTTACCAAATTGCATGCCATTTCAAAAATACTAGGAATTTGGAAGCAAGGTTAATTGCTCCTGTTAGGTAATTCTAAGGGCTTTCCAATGCAATTGGCCTCACTTCATTTTGAGTTGTGAAATAAAAATGGTTCTCATTTTTGTGTTTCTGGTACCTGTTGCCAATTCATTTTTCATTTCAAAAATATCAATCCAATTGTAGATCTACAAGTTGGAGGTGGTTTAGAATTAGTTGAGGTACCACTGTGAATTTTAGTTTGGTCAAATTCATATTTTAAGTTCCCTTTTTGAACCAAAAGTAACCATGCAATGTTTCTGTCAAAATTAAATGGAAAATCAAAGTTGTTGGGCCAGATCTCAAACTGGGCCGGCCGAATCTATTGTTACCGCGAGCAGATCTACCCCTAGGCACTGACCCGCGGGCCAGCGCCACGGTGGCTGCCACGTGCGCAGATCGCGGCCCACCCGCAGTTTGACTTCGTCCGCGCGGGGTCAAGGGAGTGATGACGCCCGCATGACGCGTGCGCGCGTCATCCCGCCGGCGGGAAAGCTCCGGTGAGAAAAATTCCGGCGCAACAAACCATCATTTCGTGAATTACTTGCACCTACATGTAGTACTCGACTCGGGGAACCTTCTAGGGCCAGTTGCGTTTCCAGGGAGGCGACCGGAGCGCGGCGGCAACGGCGCGCGGCGGCGGCCGGACAACACGCACGGCACGGGGACGATTAAGGGGTTTAGGGAGGGGGGAAAAGCGACGGGGTGGTTCCCCTGCTCACCACGAACGCAGAGGAGGAGTCTGTGAGGTCGGAGAGGACGCGAGGGCGCGGGAATGGCTCGCCGGAGTCGCGTCGGGCTCGGGGAAGAATGAGATGGCGCGGGGTCCTCGCGGCGCTTCGGCCCGATTCGTTTTGCACCGAGCACAACCACAACCAGGCGAAGACGATGGAGTCAACGGCGAGCGGCGGCGAGCTCCTCAGTGGCCAAATCGACGACGAGCTATTAGCCTAGGGTTCGGTTTGCATAAAAAAAATTGGAGAGAGAGAGAGCTCTGTGGGGGGGAGAGAGAGGGGGCAGGTAGAGACCACAGAGGGGGTTTTAAGCACCTAGAAGTCTTCTACTCGAAGCAAAGGAAGCATGGGCAGCCATGCCCTCCATTTCGTCATCTACAGGAAGAAGAAGGACACCATGTGACTCAGCTTACATTTAAGTCCCTGGAAAATTACAAGTAGGTCCCTGTACTCTCTGAAAATGGATGTTTTTCCTAAGCAAACAAAGTCATAATTTGAAATCCCTTTGCCCAAAATTCTTACTAGTTAAGATACACAACATATGTGAAAATTGGCTCATTTGCCTAAACTTGATAATTCAAAGTTGTTCAAATTTGAATTCTTACATAAATTGACATTGAATTTATTTGACTACTTAGGAGCTTCCAAAAATGATAATTTTTGGCACACATTCCTTATTTGATGTGTTCCTTATGTGGTAGAAAATTCAAGTCATTTAGAGTTACTTCATAGAACAAACTTGTTCAAATTTCAAAAAGGTGCTGTCAAGAAAACAGGGGTTTTTGGCAACTTAAATTATTCAAAAACTTGTGCCATTTTGGTTTTCATCCTCATTTATGATATAGAGCATGTGGTATTTATTTCATGGCATTTGGAAAAAGTTTGTAGAACAAACTTGTTCAAAATCCCAAATGTTGCTGTGGAGAAAAATCATGTTTTCAGGGCTTTAATGGATTCAATTCTTGGTCTCCTCTTGTGTGTGTTCCTTATTTGATATAAGGAAACAATGGTATTAATTTCAAATCATTTTAAGAAAGTTTCCAATAGTAACTTGTTGGAGTTTTATGTTTCTGGAAATATTGGAATTTCTATTTAATAAAGCACTTGGCTTTTCTTTAGCAATGCTTTGCCAAAATATTTATATGACTAGAGATAGCAAGTAAATGCTCTCTAATACTATTGTTTTTAATCTTGCAAGGTTGGAAAAACATTTGATAATATTTTGGTGAAGCATTTAAGAATGCCTCTTTTTCTGATAATCTTTTATGGAAATTTATTAAGTGTTTTCCTCTTTCTTAATTTAGGCCTTGTAATAATATTCAACAAGTATTGGATTCATAAGATAGTTTTGTAAAACTCTTTGATCAATATTTACTTTAGAAAATATTGCCAAGGTCATTGGAACAATATGTTGAATATTTTTATCCCTGGAACAATATGTTGAATATTTTTAGTTCACTGCTTTGCTATCCTTTTAAGTTTGCAAGTTTATATAATTAGTTTGTTTAGTTGCACTTAAACAACCACAAACAAACACAACCAAGGTTTATTAGTAAAGCAATTAGCAAAACAACAGTGTTATTAGGTATTCCAAAATTGGGATGTGACAGGTCTTCCCCCCTTAAAAATAATCTCGTCCCCGAGATTCGCAAGCGAGGACTAAGGGAGGGCCAACAAACACAAAGTTAGTGTTGGAGTGCAGGTGCTTCCCCCCTTTGACTTTTCTTGGGAGGTGGGGTACATCCCTAAATTAGTGAATTCACTTTAAAAAGTACACCAGTACTTGTTTTAGGTCCAAAACTTTTGTTTCCTGGTTTGAACAAAATTTTAAGGTTAGTACATAACTACCTGGAAATGTACCGTCACTTATTACAAGAGTTCTTAGCTATATCCCACATCTTACATAACACATATGGAGTGGTCTACCACTCTCATAATAAGGTATATAAGAAGCTAAAAGTATAGCTTGTGGGTGCAAAAAGGTTAGGTTGCTAAGGTAAAACAAACAGACAGAACAATACCCATGGCAGTGGGTATTACTCACCACAAGCAACTATCACTTAATATGATCATGATTTTAGTTGGATGTTTTAGTGTCATAAGATACTCTTAAGCACAACCATAACACAAGTATAAACTCATGCTAAGGTAAAACATTTAAACATCCAATAAGAAAACAAACAACACCACAGATGAATAGACTATTTATTCACTAGGTTATTGTTTATTAGAGGTTTTGGAATCCATCAATCATGAACAATTAGCAAACAACCAGTAGCTAAAAACCAATGAATTCAATCATAAATATACTCTAAAACACCATCTTCACACAAGATAAAAACTCCTATTACATAGGCATAAAAAAAACATTAGGACTGCGCAAATAACACACTAGTACACCAGCATGCTATAAGAGATAATCATATCCTATAACCATAGAACATGAAACTACATAATTCATGGCATGATAACATAAGTAATAACTTCCTAAACATGCTATATCAACACATATACTCATAAAATAAAAAGAGGGTAATACTAGAGCAAAAATCACCATTTCCCAGTGGTGAACTAGTTTCACTCTAGAGAAGCAAACAATGCTATCATGATGTTTAAATCTAAACAAGCAAGTCATGAATATAAGTGTACCTAATGACAGTACAAAAAAAACTTACTCATGTTAGTAAGCACAAACATCAAAACAATCCCATGTTACAACTATTAAACATGCATAAATTTCTGCTAGCAATTTATGTTTTTCTTAAACAAATACTAGCACACAAGCAAGGTATAACTCACACAACCAGTAGCTATGTAATTAATGAAAAGTTATCCAAACCTTTTCAAAAATCCATACACTCAATTTAAAATCATTCACAAACAATCCACCAATCAAGAGGAATTTATTCTATTTGCGAACAATTTAATTTTAGCACACGATAATGAAACATTTCTTAACATGATACCCCTAAGGAATATTATCCTAGCAAAAGGATCACACCTAAACATATTAGGATTTACTAATTAAGAAATAGACTTCTCACTTGCATAGGTGAGAACAAACCATTTATATTTTCCATGGTGGAAAATAGAAATTAATCACATAGTGAAACATGCTATTTTTACACATGTGTATGGTTGGGGATTTTCATCCTCAAGCCAAAATACAATGGGACCAGTGGGCTATGGCCTACTAATACCAAGGCAAAATAGGTACTAAGCCTCTGGTTACTCATGAAAAACTTTGCATACAAGATAAAAATATTATGCTATTTAATCTAGTGCAACAATACTAGTGCATATTGATAGAAATTCTTACACATGATGTTTTATTAAAAGACATGCAAGCTAACATAGGTACAAGCATCAAAATATCAGTACCTAAATGGTACTGGACTCAAAGAAAACATAGCACAAAATTTATCAAAGCATTCACACAAAGATCTAGCTTTCACAATAATTCCAAATAATAAAAACTGGAAAAATAGCAAATGTTACTCATGCTTTGCTATAAGATCACATGCAAGTTACTGAAGATAACAGCATATAAATAACAGTACCAAAATGGTACTGGATCTATCATAACCATAACAAAAATCTAGGTACAACAATCTATAAGGATTTGCCCACTCAACAATCCAAATAATAAACTGGAAGGTAACAAATGCTATTTCATTTTTATTTGAGTTTCAATCATGCACACACTTTCTAGGGTAGATTTATTGTAATAAAACAACATAATAACAAGTCCTAACAACTCCATATAAGTTAGGAAGCAAGATTTAATAAAACACCAATTCATTTCAATCAAGAGCACACAAAGAAACAACAACAGGAAAACTGTTGCTTTCTAGATCTATCATAATCATTCCATCGTTCACTTAATTTCTAAACCTCGAATCTCATAGTACCTATAATGTCTACTTATATTTGGTTTCCAAAGTAGATACACATGATATCCTATTGACTAGTAAACGAATAGGTCATCATCTTATTTTCTCGTGACTTCTCCTTTTTACCAACTAGATTAAAAGGTGTCTTAAGTCACTTAATTCCTTGGTTTAGAAAGAGTTGTCAGTAGTTTTCATGCTTTGGTTAGGTGTCAACCTAAGATTAGAACAAAGCATGTTAGTCTTGTTAGCTTTCTATTTAATCATGTTTGTCCGACAAGATACGACTAGCGTCATCGTACGTCGAATATTGAATTGTGCTCTTTGGATTGGCTTTTGAGGGGGTTTGCGCCTCATGGCACGTGAAAACTTCTTTTGCACCTTTCTCCAGAGGAGGGAGGTATATAACTTTTAAAAGGGGATTTCTCTTATTTGGTCTTTTAAAAGGGAACATAACAAAAAAAAAGTGCGACATTTAGCCAACAAGGTAAAAAGAGTCCTTTGCAAACAGACAAAACATAGAGGTTTAGGTCAGTATTGGTCGGTTTTCTTCACGCATTTTCTTCTTTAAAGGTTGTCGTTGTTGGAGATTTATTTGTTGGAGTGCATCACTGGTAGCAACGCTATCAGCTCGTGTGGCTTGATGGTCCTCTATTATTAGGTACAAAGGTGCTTTCATTGATGGTGGGGGAGATGGTGGGGGTTCACGACGGGTCGCATTATGAAGCGAAAACAAGTATAAGTCCAAGCAACAATTTCTTGTTTTTGAATACTATACAAACATTTTTGCTTGCAAAAATTTAACACGAGGCGATTCAAAAACAAGAGCGGGGCAAGCACAAATCTGCAAATTTTGAGCACCCCACAAACATATAGAAGCCTAGATGAACAAAAATTCTACCCCACACAATAGCACAAAGCCTTACGTACACATATAAGCAAGCCATAACACACAAGAAAGACTCCATTGGGGCTACGTCGGGGAAGGCGACTCATGGGGTAATCGCTAAATTACTCCAAACTAGACTAATCCAAAAATCCTAGAAGTGGCTGAAGAACTATATCTACTTCTGACCATCATCACTGTAGAGCTAAGCAATTATTTTGGTCTTCTCGGGACATCGGCAAGTATACAAGTTTTTGTATGAAAACAAGATAAATAGAAGTAAAGTTTTGATAAAACCTTTAACTGAGAGAGGTAAAACTATGCAACAATCTGTTTTTGAAACCCCAACTATTTTCTGGACAGAAAACTTCAAAGACGAGAGATGTTTCAAAAACAGAGCGGAGCAGTTGCAAACAAGTAAGAAATAAACTCTTAACCGAGAGAGATACAAACTCTGTAAGGCCCGTCCTTCGAACCACTGTTCAAGGACGCCCTTGATATGCATTTAGAATCTTTTGAAAAGATAATAAGGAGGGAAAATATACTAAAATTCCCTAAGATAAAAATAATGTAGATAGTAAATAGGTTTTTACTCAAAAATACTCTTCTTTCCTATCTGACGTCCATGCTAACTAAGGTCTCCTAAGGTCAGGATGGCTCTGATACCAACTCTGTAAGGACCCCAGACCGGCAGTCTGAAACCCTACGTATGCATACATTCACGATCCCAGAAAGATCAGTCGTGAACAACATACACAGTTGGCACACAGAAATACATCATCCATTACACGAATACATAAAGGTATTACACAAATGATCACATGATCAAGTTTAACGCAACTGCCAAAAGGGCAGGCAACTTAACAAACACAGCGGAAGACAATTAAAACACAACGTAGCTGAGCCCAAGTCACGCCTTAACCTACAGGCTGCTGACCCGGAGACGATCCTAGTTCGCAAAGCCGTCAACTCCGTACTCCTCTTCATAGATATCCTTTTGAGGCTCCTTCTCAAAATCTGATAAGTAGATACCAGGGGCGAAACCATAATGAGTACATTTGAATGTACTCAGCAAGACATCCATCATGTCACTTACCAACATGCAAATATGCTTATATGGTGGAACAGGTAGGCTATAAATAGGGTTCACTATCAATGGTGTGCATATATGATGACACCATAGTTGCAGTCAAGTTAATCTGTATCTTCGTTGAAGAAGATACTTCAGAAGAAATAAAATAATATAGTTTTATTTCTCTTGTAGATATCACATGTACAAGAGGTTTTGTTAAACTTTTGTTTAAAGAATATTTTCTCTTTGCAAAACTTCTTGGAATCAGTTTCCAGAATTCTTGCTTAGAGTAAAAAAGGTTTTCTTTGCAAAACATTTTGTTTTGTATAACAACATCTGGCTTTTCATCATCGACGATACCTCCACGGTATAAGTTTCCATTCCTTTCCGAACTTCACAAGTTCAACACTTCCTTTCCAAAATTCCCTTTCAAAAACTCTTTTTGAAAACATTGACACAATGCTAGCTACATGGCCATTCAACTGTCCATATCCGAGGACGCGGCTTCTTCGAAAAAGTTATACTCTGCAGAGGTGTACACATCCACCAGATCCAGTACACCTCCCGTGAACAATCACGGACTGTAACAACAGTATGTAAAACATCAGGTATCTGATCATAACCATCCACTATGTTCAAGCTCGAATATGCCTATCTCTCGATTGAGGTTGTTCTCCCCGGCATCAAGTCCCACCCTGCCTAGCCAGGAGCCTCAATGAATGCATCCGGAGGGAAAATTAATCCCACACTTTATATGCCTCAACATTGGGAGTTTTGACGACATTCGGTTCGAGGGTACGACGCCCCTTATAGCAAGTGAGATAGCACACACTAATAAGAACAAACTTCAAGTTAAGCCCCGTGCCCATGTTAGGGTAGGGTGGCAGTACGGTAAAGGTTGTCCGGCGAAGACTAGGTTATGTGTCATTTTTGAAAACACCACCTTCTCAAAAATGACCACTTCCACATTCCTCCGGAGAACAAGGATCCACCTTTTCTCCGGGTTTTTCCGTAAAGCCTTTGTTTCGTAGAATCACAATTTTAGGGTGTCCACTTAGGGACTAGTATATTTTATGGTAATAAATACCATATGGTGGCTTATGGGCTTGGTATTACCAAGTTTAACTATTGGCATGATAGTAACCTATAATATAGTATAGTAGTAAATTCCACATCAAAAATAGTTTTGATAATCAAGTTTTTGTAAAACTTCAGAGGTAAAACATGCATGATAGATAATGATAAGTATTGTATCAGCAAGCATCAGGATGGCTTGCCTGGTATCTCCTTGTGTCCCTGGTTGTTGGAGTGACTGGAACTTGAAACGGAGCTTCACGACACTTCCTTCCTCTTCGTTTTCTAACGCCGTAAAAAGAGAATAAAGGACACACATTCAGAACCAAACAAGACAAACAAGGCTACAAGTAATACATACAGCAAGCAATCAAGAAGTACCACCCAAGTTCTCAATTTTTCCCTTAAGAAAAATTGGCATAAAAACTATAGTTGAAAAGTCTGCTTTTTTCCTAGTGTTTATGTGTGGCCAATTCAATGATTTTTAGTTAAGAACACCATGGACCAGTGGGGTAGAGCACATGTTACTAGACAGTAGGGTGTCACATAAAACACATTTTTATGTCTAAAAACTTCCCCAACAATCTCTATGGCTAGCACATATAATTTGCTAAAATACTCAAGTGGTGAAAAAGGCTCATGACAACAAGTCAAGCCTATTTTCCACCATGATGCAAAAGTGCCAGTGGGTGTTCCACTAAAATAAAATGCTCACCCAGAGGTTAATAAGCCTCTGGTCACTTTTATAAAAGTGCTCCAAACAAACAATCTAGCATCCAAAAACTCCTACTCATACTAGTAGAAAATTTAGGAAAAATACTAGACTAGTTTAGGCTACACTAGTTAATTTTATGCACAAGTGTGCAAGCTAGCAGAGGCAAAATACTCCTCTAACCAGTACCATAATTGCTACTGGATTCCACAAAATAACATAAAAAGCATAGCTAGGAAACAAGGAAAAACTATGCTTAAAAGGCTACACATGTGAGGAGATTAATTCCTAGTCATCCAAGTGTTACTCATGCTTTTATGCTACTTAAGAGGAAACCTATCAGAGGTGAAAACCCTAAGATAATAATGCCACAAGTACATTCCATCCTCTGGTTTCCACACCAAAGATTCATATTTTTCCCTAGGGGAAAACAAGACAAAAAGCATACATGAATATCCTAGTATGAAATTTAGACTTTAAGCATTGCTATTTAAATCTATTTCAAACACAAGCAACAAGTACCTAGAGGTTCTATAACTAAAATAACAGTACCTAAATTGTACTGGTTTCATGAGAATTAATCTAGCAATAAGCCTAAAAAGCATTTAAAGATCTACTCAAAACATATATAAAAGAAACACATCTAGTGTGGGGGAACTAATGTTTCCACCAACAATGCAATGAAACCAGTGGGTGTTCCACTAGCATATCAAAGCATTAAGAGGTCACAAAGCCTCTGGTCATACTTTACAAAAATTAACAAAATGCTAAACTAGCTTCTAGTGCAATAACCATACTAGCAGAAAATAATAGGGTGCTTAAATAAGCAAGGCAATGCTACTCATGTTATTGTTTTCACACAAGTGAAAACTATAGGGGTCAAGTACTCATAATAACATCATCAAAATGCTACTGGTCTTATGAACATAACACAAAAATATGTGGCCACAAAACCACAAATGATTATGTCAAAATTCCACACATGAGGGAATTTTTCCATAACCATTCTCATAGTCATGACAAAGCTACTCATGCTTTTCTACCAATTCAAATGCAAGATAGTAGAGGTGATTAACAACAAAATATAAGTATCAAAAGGGTGCTGTATCTAATATTCTCAACACAACAATCCAAGTGTTTGCACATAATTTATCACTCAAAAATACTATGCAAAATATTAACTAGAGATAAAACATATGTTAATAAAAAAAATTCTATTTCTTCTCCACTCAAGTCCACACAATCTAACATGCCAAAATAGCTAAGTAACACTTATAAAACAAGTTCACACAACTTATACATGCTAGAAAACAATATTGCAACACAAAAATATAACCACTCAATTTAAATACTAAAAATGCCAAAATGGCAGAAACAAGCAATTTAAAGATCTGTCCACCAAATTTTATGGGATGCTCCAAAAATTAAACCCTTCTAGGTTTGGATAGCCCTAAACATTTACAAGACCATCCAATTTGGTTTGCATCAAAATTCATCTTTAATTAATTTATAAAAATCACCAAAGTGCTCACTGGTGTTTTACCAAATTGCATGCCATTTCAAAAATACTAGGAATTTGGAAGCAAGGTTAATTGCTCCTGTTAGGTAATTCTAAGGGCTTTCCAATGCAATTGGCCTCACTTCATTTTGAGTTGTGAAATAAAAATGGTTCTCATTTTTGTGTTTCTGGTACCTGTTGCCAATTCATTTTTCATTTCAAAAATATCAATCCAATTGTAGATCTACAAGTTGGAGGTGGTTTAGAATTAGTTGAGGTACCACTGTGAATTTTAGTTTGGTCAAATTCATATTTTAAGTTCCCTTTTTGAACCAAAAGTAACCATGCAATGTTTCTGTCAAAATTAAATGGAAAATCAAAGTTGTTGGGCCAGATCTCAAACTGGGCCGGCCGAATCTATTGTTACCGCGAGCAGATCTACCCCTAGGCACTGACCCGCGGGCCAGCGCCACGGTGGCTGCCACGTGCGCAGATCGCGGCCCACCCGCAGTTTGACTTCGTCCGCGCGGGGTCAAGGGAGTGATGACGCCCGCATGACGCGTGCGCGCGTCATCCCGCCGGCGGGAAAGCTCCGGTGAGAAAAATTCCGGCGCAACAAACCATCATTTCGTGAATTACTTGCACCTACATGTAGTACTCGACTCGGGGAACCTTCTAGGGCCAGTTGCGTTTCCAGGGAGGCGACCGGAGCGCGGCGGCAACGGCGCGCGGCGGCGGCCGGACAACACGCACGGCACGGGGACGATTAAGGGGTTTAGGGAGGGGGGAAAAGCGACGGGGTGGTTCCCCTGCTCACCACGAACGCAGAGGAGGAGTCTGTGAGGTCGGAGAGGACGCGAGGGCGCGGGAATGGCTCGCCGGAGTCGCGTCGGGCTCGGGGAAGAATGAGATGGCGCGGGGTCCTCGCGGCGCTTCGGCCCGATTCGTTTTGCACCGAGCACAACCACAACCAGGCGAAGACGATGGAGTCAACGGCGAGCGGCGGCGAGCTCCTCAGTGGCCAAATCGACGACGAGCTATTAGCCTAGGGTTCGGTTTGCATAAAAAAAATTGGAGAGAGAGAGAGCTCTGTGGGGGGGAGAGAGAGGGGGCAGGTAGAGACCACAGAGGGGGTTTTAAGCACCTAGAAGTCTTCTACTCGAAGCAAAGGAAGCATGGGCAGCCATGCCCTCCATTTCGTCATCTACAGGAAGAAGAAGGACACCATGTGACTCAGCTTACATTTAAGTCCCTGGAAAATTACAAGTAGGTCCCTGTACTCTCTGAAAATGGATGTTTTTCCTAAGCAAACAAAGTCATAATTTGAAATCCCTTTGCCCAAAATTCTTACTAGTTAAGATACACAACATATGTGAAAATTGGCTCATTTGCCTAAACTTGATAATTCAAAGTTGTTCAAATTTGAATTCTTACATAAATTGACATTGAATTTATTTGACTACTTAGGAGCTTCCAAAAATGATAATTTTTGGCACACATTCCTTATTTGATGTGTTCCTTATGTGGTAGAAAATTCAAGTCATTTAGAGTTACTTCATAGAACAAACTTGTTCAAATTTCAAAAAGGTGCTGTCAAGAAAACAGGGGTTTTTGGCAACTTAAATTATTCAAAAACTTGTGCCATTTTGGTTTTCATCCTCATTTATGATATAGAGCATGTGGTATTTATTTCATGGCATTTGGAAAAATTTTGTAGAACAAACTTGTTCAAAATCCCAAATGTTGCTGTGGAGAAAAATCATGTTTTCAGGGCTTTAATGGATTCAATTCTTGGTCTCCTCTTGTGTGTGTTCCTTATTTGATATAAGGAAACAATGGTATTAATTTCAAATCATTTTAAGAAAGTTTCCAATAGTAACTTGTTGGAGTTTTATGTTTCTGGAAATATTGGAATTTCTATTTAATAAAGCACTTGGCTTTTCTTTAGCAATGCTTTGCCAAAATATTTATATGACTAGAGATAGCAAGTAAATGCTCTCTAATACTATTGTTTTTAATCTTGCAAGGTTGGAAAAACATTTGATAATATTTTGGTGAAGCATTTAAGAATGCCTCTTTTTCTGATAATCTTTTATGGAAATTTATTAAGTGTTTTCCTCTTTCTTAATTTAGGCCTTGTAATAATATTCAACAAGTATTGGATTCATAAGATAGTTTTGTAAAACTCTTTGATCAATATTTACTTTAGAAAATATTGCCAAGGTCATTGGAACAATATGTTGAATATTTTTATCCCTGGAACAATATGTTGAATATTTTTAGTTCACTGCTTTGCTATCCTTTTAAGTTTGCAAGTTTATATAATTAGTTTGTTTAGTTGCACTTAAACAACCACAAACAAACACAACCAAGGTTTATTAGTAAAGCAATTAGCAAAACAACAGTGTTATTAGGTATTCCAAAATTGGGATGTGACAAAAAAGTGATACACACTTTATCGGCATGGTGCAATCCGAAATCGCTGAAAACACGGATGACGGAAATCCCGTGCAAGAGGCAGATAACAACCTACCCGTCATAGAGACGGAAGAACAAATACCCGTCACAGAGGCGGAAGATCCGACATCCGTCAACCAGACGATGAACTCGGAAGCAGAGTCCGTGCTTGCCGCCATTGAGGCGAGGTTGGAGTCGGAAACCGGATCGGATAACTTCGACTCCGAAGACGAAGACGAGGATGCCTTCGTAAGAAAGGTTAAGTCCTTTCAAGAGGGATTCCATGAAGTGCTAATGGCAAAACCAGCTGATACAACGGGCGCCGGCAGCCAGGAAAGCCCTAAAACCCCTCCGCCAGAGGAAGAGAGAGAAGACGGAGAAACTTCTCCGATATTCCCTAATGTCAAGGAGATGACAGAAGATGAGCCTGTCAAAAAACCTCCCTCTTCCAAGAAAAAGCACCGTGCTTCTAAAAAACTCCAATACAAAATCCGGAAGAAAAATCAGCCGATCTCGCTGATGAAAACCTGGAAGTTGGAGATGTTAGCAGCACAAAGCCTGCGGAGAAGAAATCTAAGGAAATCACTGCTCCGCCAATGACGGAACAGGAAGAGCAAGAGCTATTGCAAACACCAGTGGGACCAGATGACCCCCCTGAGATGCTGGAAGCCAGGAGACAAGCTTTCCAACGGCAATAGCAACATTTACTCCGATCTCGACAACATCTCCAACAAACCCAGCATGATATCAAAATCATGAAGGAGGAAATAGAGGAGTACGAGAGAAAGAATAGATCTGCATTAAAACCTACTAGGTTACCCGGAATCGCAAGACCGGAAGAACTGCCGCCAAAAGAAAGGTTCTATAGCCCATCTTGGCAAAAGCAGTTAAACGGCAAAGATGCCAAGGGCGAACCAATATACAAAACCGCAGCGGAAAACGCGGAAGCAGCGTTCGCCATCCTAAACAACGATCTGTACTCCAACGGGGAAAAGCTCCAAGGGGTGTATGCTTTCCTAGGAAAAGAATTACAACAGCAACAGCGAGGCCAAGAACGATCAGGGAGGCTGCATGATAATTCCGCCCTCTGCAAAACAGCTACTTGCGCTGCTGGAGCACCTGGACCGGAAGAACCCGGAGACTCGGATAAAAAAGAGGATCCGAGAAAAGACAGGAAAAACCCAGATAACCGGGACGCAGCGTCTAGAACCGGGCCTCATCTCCCGAAAGATGGATATAAACCACATGATCGGGAAGACAAACACCGGAATGACGGCAAAATAATGCCACCTCCGAGAAACCCAGCTGAAAAAGCTGGAAGATATGATATACCTCACAGACGTGAAAGATCCCGGACACCTCCTAAGGATAAGGAAAGGCACAGAAGCAGAACTCCGCCTAACCCAAAAGGACGTGAACACGGAAGAGATAGAGATAACTTCGGAAAAGCGCGTCCGCGCAACAATGGAAAAGAAAGGAGCAGATCCCCTTCTGTCCATTCAGCCGGAAGATATTCTGCACACATTGATAGAGCAGAAAAGGATGATCTATACTTTGGTCCTAAGTGTTTTACTGACAGGATCCGAAGGATAACCCTGCATTCTGGCTTCGCCAAAGTTGGTCCAACCTACCAAAAATATACCGGCAGTACAAACCCGGATACCTGGCTTTCAGATTATTATACAGCCGTCCAAATCAACAATGGGACAGACCTGGAAGCTGTCAAGTTTCTTCCCCTAATGTTGCTAGACGGAGCCAGAGATTGGATCAATGGTTTACCATCAAGAACTGTCGACAGCTGAGATGATATGGCTAGAGTATTCACTCAGCATTTTCGGGGAACATACAAACGCCCAAATAGCATCAACCAGCTGAACCGTTGCACCCAATTTGAGGACGAACCATACGTGGATTTCATCTCCAGATGGACTGCAATGAAGAATAGTTGTTCTGGAGTAACTGACGTACAAGCAATGCATGCTTTCGTCAATGGCCTAAAACCCGGACTCGTACCGTTCATGGTTGGTTCTAAACAGCACAAAGATCTCGGATCTATGCTTACAACCGCTAATGAGCACGCTGCAGCCGAAGATGATATCAGAGCAAGAGGAGGCAATATTGAGTCACTAATACTCGCCAAGAAAACCCCTCGTTCTGACAAAAAAGGAACTCCGGAGTCAACGACAAAGCCCAAGGAGGTCAACATAGCCTTTGGAGGAGATAAGGGAAATAAGTGGAAAGGTCGCAGCCCAGATCCAATCAATTACACTCCCGAAGAATGGGAGAGAATTAAGTCGGAACCCTGCGTCCACCACTCGCAATTTGGGAAACCAACCCACACAAATGCGCAATGCCGGCTAAACAAGCACATGAAAGGCAATGCAGGATCCGGAAATAAAGGGAAGGGTTCCAAAAGGAAACCTGCCAAACAAAAGCCAGAAGCTGACAAAGAAGACAGTGAATCGGACACTGATGACAAAATCCAGGAACAACAGCGAAAAGGCGAACCCAAATTTCCGAGAGTTGACGGAGAAGCAATGCTAACTTTCTTAGCAACCCCGTCAGCAAAGGTGGCCAAAAGAACACTTCGAGAAATAAACGCGGTTGTTCCGGCAACCCCAAAATTCTTGAAGTACTCCAACACACCGATAATCTGGGATCAGTCTGATCATCCCGGAAATATCCCTGAACCCGGCACACAAGCTCTTGTTGTCAGCCCTATTGTTCAAAACACTAGGCTAAGAAGAGTACTGATGGACGGAGGATCCAGCATTAATATAATGTATCTGGATACACTGAAGCACTTGAAGATCTCCAAGTCCCAGCTCAATTACAGCAATATACGCTTCCACGGCATCGTTCCTGGTAGGCAAGCACGATCCCTAGGAGAAATTTCCCTAGATGTCACCTTCGGAGATAAAGATCACTTCCGGCAGAAAAAAGTATCCTTCGAAGTAGTGCCGTTCGAAAGTGTGTATCACGCAATACTCGGACGTCCGGCTTTCGCCAAATTCATGGCAAGATCCTGTTATATCTACAACAAGCTGAAAATGCCAGGACCCAAAGGAGGAGTAATCACCATAGCTGGTGATTTCAAGCTGGCAAACGAGTTGGAGAAAGAAAACGCCCTTTGTGCTCAGAGAGTTATAGCAAAGGAGGAACTGAAGGAATTAGCCAAGGAGGTATCGCCGAAAGAAATGCCGGCAGGAAAAGAAACTCGGAAGCCAACAGATAGCTTCAAGGCGTCCGAGAATACAAGACAGGTAATCCTAGATCCCAAAGATCCGACAAAATTTGTCATCGTAGGGACTGGGATGACCGACAAATAGGAAGGCGAGCTCATCAAGTTCCTCCGTGAGAACTGGGATATTTTTGCCTGGTGTCCAGCTGACATGCCAGGCGTACCCAGGGAACTTGCTGAGCACCAACTCAAGGTTATTCCGGGATCAAAACCCGTCAAACAAGGTCTCCGTCGATTTGACGGAAGAAGACGGAAGGATATTGGCAAGGAAATTATCCGGCTTTTAGCATCGGATTTCATCAAGGAAGTAATCCATACTGATTGGTCCGCAAATCCGGTCCTAGTACCGAAGAAAGACACCACTCCTCTTAGAATGTGTATAGATTACACAGGATTGAACAAGTTGTGTCCGAAAGATAGGTTCGCATTACCGCGAATCGATCAAATAATATATGCCACTGCAGGCTCCGAGCTTTTATGCTTTTTGGATGCATACTCCGGGTACCACCAAATACGCATGAAAAAGGAAGATCAAATCAAGACTTCTTTTATAACCCCATATGGGACGTACTATTACGTGACCATGCCTTTTTGTAACATCCCTGATTTTTGGAAAGTCTAAAAATCACAAAAATTTGAAACTTTTTGTTTTCATGTTTAGTAAGTCACCAAAAACCAAATGAGATGCAAGAAACAAAAGAAAACAATGCATGTTCTAATGTTTTGGAAATGAAAATCCAATATACCTCTATTCCATAAACCCCTAAAGTCATTTCAAAATAAATATTTCTACATAAATAAAATAATTCTTCTTAAGCAAACCCTTACACCAAACATGTTTTCAACCCAATTATGATCTTGAAAATATTTTTGATATATAAAAACTAGAGAATTGTTATCTCTAATATTTTTCTTCTTATCTCTAAAAAGGGTTTCACTATTATTGAAAACCCCAAAATAGATATAAGTTGGATCCTTGTTTTCCAAGTGTTATGTCAATCAACAAAATAATATTGTGCTATAGAAATAAATTGTTTATGAAAACAAGTAATATTACTTTGAAAATAGTTTATGGCAACATTACTCAATTATTTATAACCCTTAATAAAGTTCTAGGCCTTAAAAGTATTTGAGGAGAATAAAATTATTAGTAATAACTTTTAGTTGTTATTCCAAGTTTTAAACATGAAGGTGTGAAAAATAAAATGCATTGTTTGGAAAATAACATAAAAAGGGTTTTGAAAACAATATTATGACATGTGGTTTTATCCAAAATTTATTGATCAACAGTATTAATTATTTGATATGAACTAATTAAATAGCATTAAATTACTATTAGTGAATCCTTCATATCCTAAAATTATACAATATGAAAAAGGTTTAAAAATGGCCTTAAAGTATTATTAGTGTTTTATTTATTTTTTTTAAAATATAAAATTGTGAAAACAAGTAAAGTAACTTTGAAAAATAATGTTTTCAATTGGGAAAACAACATCTTAATTTGAGAAAACCACCTTATTTTTATTAAACCCCAAGTCAAATAAATAAGGAAAATTTTCTATTAAGTGACTATGATGTTTTCATCTTATTTAAAAATTATAAAATAATGGAAACAAGTTGAAATGGTTTTGGAAAATAATAATTAACCATATTATAGTCTATGAAAATTTCCCAAACCCATTTCCCTATTTTATTATTATTTCTCATTTAATTGGAATATTAAGGCAATTATGAATTCATTTGAATTTGTATTTTGAAAAATTCAAAAATGATGAAAACCCCACAAAAGTGGTACTGTTGGGAAGTGTATGGAATAATATGAATTTAGAATTTTGTTTCATGTTATTTAGATTATTTAAACAGAAGATATAAAATAAACAAGAAAACCGAAAAATAAAAATAAAAATGCTGACGTCAGCTGACGTCATGTCGTCTTCAACATAAGGAAACTGCAACGGCAGTTTCGGCCCTGAATTTTCTCGCGTTGATTGCTCGCGATTAAGAATGGGATTTATTGCCCTGAACCCCGCATGTTATAGCCCCCGATCCCCTCTTCCTTTACCCTCTCGCTCCTCTGCCAATAGTTTCCCGAGACCGGAGAAATCGCTCACCGGAGTTGAGGTTGTCCGCGGCCGCGATTTGGAATTCCGGCAAACCCCGTGAGTTCTCGCCGCCCCTCTGTGATCCTCAACCTTCCCCGTGGCCGTGCGCTCCCCTTAGACCCCTTCCCCCACCTTTTTCACCGCAGGTTCGCCGCCGCTGTGCACTTCCGTGCTCGCCGGAGTTGCTCCGCCTCGGGACATCGCCGCGCCACCGCCCCCGGAAGCGAGCAACCGCGACAAGGCCACCCGCGAGTCTGCCGTGACGCGCTGATCCCCGTGGTGGTTTCCCCGAGCCCGAAGACCCCCTGCCGCGTCGCCACCGTCCACACCCGAGCGAGCGCCGCCGCCTCGACATTTTCCGGCGAGATCCCGCCGCGCGGTGAGCTCGCGTTCATCCCTGGCCGTTAGATCTAATTTCTACGCGCATGATTAGATCACTTATACGAAGAGGTACGTCACCGTTAGATCGAGATCCAACGTCCCGGATCGATTCACTTATCCACGTCACCTGCACGGTCAGCAGCCCAGTCAGCAGTAGCACCCAATCAAATCCAGCCACGTGGCCAGCCTGTAAATTCAATTTTTCTCCCGGTAGATTATTTGGCAGTTTTACAGATTAGTCCCTGCAACTTAGATCTAACATAACTTTTGATCCATAAGCCCAAATTTAGCAATCTTGGACTTTTTGGAAAGCCCTTGACATTTAAAAACTTTTGGCACTGGCCAAATTCAAATTTGAAAAACTTAAATTTATTCAAATTCAAATATGCTTGTTTGATGAAATTTGGCATAATTCAAATTCTACAAATCCAAAAATTGTAAATAAAATATATTTGGAAACCTTAGGATGTGTACTTTCATATCCTCTGTCCCAAAATAATATTTGAACAAATTAAAATTGAATTTAGATTTTAGTTGTCTATTTGAGTATTTTTGACATAGATTAATTTCTATAAATATTTTCACTATAGTTCCTTTTGCAAAATTGTTCCATTTGACAACCTTGGACCAGAAAAACCTTGCCCAACCATTTTGGACACCCTTGGACCATGACCATGTGTTTTTGACCAAAAACCTAACATATTAATCCACCCATATTATCATGCCCTAGAATTTATTTCTATCTGATTTTCTTTGATGTTGTGGCCATTTGGAATCCAAAACCAAGCCCCTAGTATATGCTAACCATATAAAAGACCAAGTAGTGAACCTCAAACAATAGTACCATAGTTTTCTATCTACTCCTCCATCCCCCTATTCTTGCTTCAAGAAATCATCAAGTTAACAAAATGGAGATCAAGACTCAAGCACAAGAAGGAGGGACTTCATTTTCAACTTGATGGCAATATGAAAAGAAACAAGGAAGATCATTGAAGAAATGACTTAGGATCCACAACAATCTGAAGCATACCCCATCAAGTGCAAGTACATGAAGAAATGAAGAAGAAGACTCACCTCTCCCATTCTATCCTCTTGTCTCATTTTCCCTCTATTTTGACTTAGTGGTATTTTCACATTTGTTGAATAAAACACTTAGTAGTGACCACACCACTTGGGAAACAACTAGTGAGAACACCATGAAGACTATCAAGACCAAGAGAAGCACCACACCAAGGAAGAAAACAACTTAGATAGCATGATGATTATCTTCAAGAAGGCAACCACATGAGGTCTAGAAGAAATTCACACAAGTTGAAGAATAACAAGTGGTTTTTGTCCAACCATTGACCAAAATGGAAAACCCAAGACTTAGTAATATTTTTCCTTTGATGATGAAGTTAGTAGACCTACCCTAACCACAATGGAAAATACTAAAATAGTCACTAAAATATTTTTGAAGGTGAATATGACCAAGTGTTTGCATGTATTACTTTAGTTGAAGAAGTAATATGTTTATTCTTAGTGAACTCTTGGAACTTCCTCGACAAGTATGGTTATAATAAAGTTAGATCACATCAAGCTCAACCTAGTCCTTTCCAAGTAAACATTTGGAAACTCCTTAACAATGTGTTGAACCATTATGAAATGAATCTTTCAAAACTCAAACCTTGACCTTGTCCTAGCCAACTTAGTCCAACTCCTTTGTTATGACATTTGCTATGTTTTCTTTCTCCACCTATGTGTTTGATTGCTAGGATGCTTGTTTATTTTGTTATTGTGTTTTCAATGAATAGATTGTACGGAGAGCAACGATCTTTTGTGAAGAGAGTGTGATTTCTTCACCAACTTCAACAAGGCAAGTAACATACCATCAACTACCCATTATTTTCTATATGCATTAGTTGATTTTGAGTAGTATGCATGATAGGGATTTTTAATAAGTTATATTATGTTATGCTATTATCCTAGTAGTGTGTAGCCATCCCTTATACCTTATTATTTTGATATCCTTTGAACTTAGTAGGTGCTATGCAATGTTACAAATTGTTTTACTAGATGTTGAGGAAAAATCCTAAGTATAACTAATGAATGAACCACCTGGGTGGAAGTGGTAAGACTGGGTTATGTTGAGTGTTTCCTCAGGGCCCTTATCTAAGGGTTATTCCACTTGAGGTTGTCACTTGCGGATGGCCACCCAGGAACAAAGAGATTACTATGTCCCTCTAAATCTAGTAGCTTCCCGTGCAGCCTTTTGACAATATGGGCTCTGTCTTGATCAATTAAGTTGTGAGGGTTCAGCCCAGGCTTGACAAGCAGATGTAGCAAAATTATAGGTGGAACGGGTCTTGCCGGTGGGTTTGGACTTCTTCTTCTGAAAGATCTCGTCTCAATTCTCTCCTTTCCATGATGCACTTCGGGTGTATAGGATGTTTGGGCTAATTGAAGACAAAGGGTGAAAGTGCACAACCTCTGCAGAGTTAGAAACTAAGATCTTAGCCGTGTCCCCGGTTATGGACAACTATGAGCAGCTGGACAAGGATTGACGGAAGAATCTCATCACCAATTTCAATAAGTAAAATTTTGACCAAGTGAAGAGTATTGTGGTGCTTGGATCTTAATCCAATGTTGCCACCCTTTGAAAAGAAAAGTTTGATTTACAAAAGTGATAGGAGAAAACTGGCTTTATGCAAAACTTAGCCAAAACTCCACTCAGCCAAATAAGCATGTAGTATTAGTCTTGCCATTTATATCCACCATAGTGTTACTTGCCAATACATTAAATTGTATTGACTCCCTTGTGGCTGCATATTCCATATTGCAGATATTTCTGAAGACGAGTGAGGGTTTCGTTTAGGATCTCGAGACTATCGCCAACATGTTTTGCCTGTGGCACATGAAGAAGATGGGCTCAATGTTATTCATGTTTTCCGCTGTATATCTTAGTTTTCTGCTAGTCTTCTAAGACTACGAAAGTTGTAATCCTATTTTGTAAAGACTGGATCATGCGATGTAATAGAATTTGATGCATTTGCATGATATTTCATTTTGTACTGTGGTGCTAGCATTTGATCCAGGGACTAGCACAATAACACATGTGTCCTTACATTATTTAAATGTGGGAACGCTACACTTTTGGCCTGAAGAACGCAGGTGCAACCTACCAGCGTTGCATGCAACACTGTTTGCATAGTCAGATTGGCAGAAATGTTCATGTTTACGTGGACGATATCGCTGTCGTAACCAAGGAAAAAGATACACTCCTTGAGGATTTGCGAGAAACTTTCGAAAACTTGCGCACTTACAAGATGAAGTTGAATCCATCTAAGTGCGTATTCGGGGTTCCCTCAGGAAAACTTCTGGGTTTCATTGTTTCCCACAGAGGAATAGAAGTTAACCCGGAAAAGATCAAGGCGATCTTGAACATCTCAAAACCTACATGTGTAAAAGATGTCCAAAGATTGACGGGTTCCGCTGCAGCCGTCAGCAGATTTATTAGTCGGCTAGGGGATAAAGCCTTACCACTCTACAAGCTGCTGAAAAAATTCGACAAAGCCAAGAGGATTGCGGAAGCCTGGGAACGTCTAGCAAGTTATGTACCCTTCCGTACTTAGTTCAATTCTATGTAAACATCTTTTGAGATCATGAAATAAAGTTGTCGGAATGCGGTCATCCATATTCTTTATAAGTTCAAAGCATTTCCGCCTCATCTATTTCCCAATGATCTTACAAATTTCTCAACGTTAACCCGAATTGTGCTTGCGTACTCGGCGTTACAAAACTGAATGATTTTTCAGCCTGATAACGGCTAAGGGAAACTTGAATTGCCTGCGTGCCCAAGTTTCACTTAAAACTTTCCTTGTTTTCTCTAAGTCTTATCTGATTGTGTGTGTGTTGGGTTACTGGAACTAGTTAGTAAAAATGCCTTTAGCATGGTCCATGTTTCCGAGTTTCAAAACTGCTTGGTTCGTCCCCAGTTACTCGGCATGAAGATCCATATTGCTATTTGAGCCATTTCAAACACTAAGGACAGTTAAAGCATATACACCAGAGAACATAGAAGATAAAGGAATGATAAAATCCAAAAAACTTGCAAAGAATTTCATAATTTAAACTGCAAAAGACGGAAGTTTCATTCATACAAAAAGAAGCATTACATTTTGGATTACATTGAAAGAATGGTAATGCTCCTATTGTCTACTTTTGCTATCCAGGTTCAAGATAACCCTTCAAGCATCTGACTCCTCCTCGCTGCTTTCGTCTTCGGGGATCGGAGGGATCTCCTCTTCTGGATAGTTGACGAAGATATTCACCATGGAGGCAATCTGGGTGGCGTGGCCTTTGACTTCACCAAAGATGGTGTTTCGCTGAATATCCGTGTATCCTTGAGGGACACCGGACGCCACGCGCCAGGATTTGGCAGAGGGGTAGTGCATGCGCATAAGGCCGAGAGCCATGCGCGCACCACCCCGTGCAGCGGAGCGAAGAAGGGACTCCTTGGACTCCGCCACCTCCATGATGGCACCCGGAAGTTTTTCAACCTCCGAGCATTCCCCAGATTTTTCGGGAAGAAACTTGTCTACCAGCTGCGTGGCAGCAGCTTTGAGCAAAGTCCATGTCTCCCCGAAAGCTCGGATGCCTGCAACCCGAGTGCCATCTGGGATATCTCCTGTTTTTTCCAATAAAACACCCAAAAGGGTTAGACGGAAAAACAGAGAAAACAAAACATGGACATATGATAAATGAGTCAGAGATTTACCGATGAGCTTGTCGATCTCGGAAACTTCCTCCAGGCGAAGGTTCAGAGCGTCAGTCAAATCCTTAATGGTGGATTTGTCCTTCTCCGCCTGTTCGGAAGCCTTGGAATTGGAAATTCCAAGGGCCATGTTGCTGGCTTCCAGGTCTTGTTGTGCTTTCACAAGGTTATTGTGAAGCTCAACATTCTCCTTGCGGAGAATTTCGGCATTGCCAGAATCTTCCGCTGCTTGTTTAGCCTGAGCTAATGCAGCTGAAAAGCAAGAAAAAAATCCGGGTTAGCCAGCTCCTCAGAAAAAACCTAGGCAAATGATTGAATCGGAAAATTCAGAAGGAAAATTGATGGGGGGATAGTAACCCGGTAGGCCCACTTCAAGATATAATCCGGCCCGAGGTGTGCTGAGTGATATCCGGCTTGGGGTAAAGAGATTACCGGAAGGCCCAAAGGCTTGTAAGATTTGTAACCCGGATTGTGGGCTGCGGTAAGGGAAGTTAGGGTTTGTATGTGGAGTTCGAGTAGGACTCAAGATGTGCCTTGGTGGGCAAGTTAGGGGTGTACGGGTGCTTTATAAACCGGCCCCTAGGTTTAGTTTGCCAGAGATTCAAGTCATAGCTGTAACACCTGTTATCGAGTATCCAGCATAATTCATATTAAGATCCGGCGAGTTATTTTCCGGCTCTTAGATTGCTTTCCGCCATGTCTTCCTTCGAGCTAAACCCTCTCCCGAATACCTGCGTCGACTTGCCCCAAGATCAGTTACCCCCGGTAACATCTGCCGTGATTATCCCACGACAGTTGGCGCCCACCGTGGGGCCTGCGTCCAAAGGTGTTTACATCACGGGAGAAGCTCGGAAGAACATGAAGAACTTTGTTGTCGGCGAGATCTACTCTGATGACGAAGGAAAAAGGATAGTGGACAATTCCGGGTGGGAGTTGGAGCCGGAGCACCTCGAATCCGGATCCGCGGTATCGATTGGCCAAATCAGTATCTTCATCGGTATGGTACGTACGCTCAATTTAAAAGGACAATATCATGTGCATGTTACAGGGACTTCCAACAGGGACAAAAAGGCGTTAAAACAGACAGAGAATTCAGTTTCCTCGGCCACTCCGGGGTACCTGAGATGGGCAGAGCAAGAGGTAACATGGAGCAGAAGGGATCATCCGGAAGGAATAGAGCACCCCGGAACCCTGGCGCTAGTAGTCTCGCCACAGGTCAATGGTTATGAATTGAGAAAGGTATTGATGGACGGAGGGAGCAGCATCAACATCCTATATTGGGAAACCTTCTTGCGCATGAACCTCAAAGAGTCTCAGCTACAGAAAAGTTCGACGGTTTTTCATGGAATCGTGCCGGGTCATTCGGCGCGCCCCGAAGGAAAAATTACATTGGAAGTAGCCTTCGGAGAGTCGGTAGATAACTATCGGGTAGAATGGCTCACGTTTGAGGTGGTCCGGTTGCACAGTCCTTACCACGCATTGTTCGGAAGACCAGCTTATGCTAAATTCATGGCTAGGCCGTGCTATGTATATTTGCAGTTAAAGATTCCAGGCCCCAAGCAGACCATCACTATCCATGGAAACCGGGATATAGCAGCAGAGTGTGATGAGGGAGATTCGGTGATGGCCGAGCAAGCCTGCAGAAAAGAAGAACTTAAATATTACCGGTCTCAGGTGGATCCGGAAGATGGCACGGCATTGAGAAGACCAGATTCTGAGGACGAAAGAGTAAAATTTAAGGCGGCTCAAGACACCAAGAAAGTAGATTTTGTGGAAGGAGACCCCACCAAGCAGTTCACTATAGGGTCCAATTTGGAAGACTCGCAAGAAAAGGCCCTAGTGGAGTTCATACGCTCAAATGCAGATGTGTTCGCCTGGACACCCAGCGACATGCCGGGTATCCCCACCGAGTTGGCAGAGCACAGTTTGCATGTGGATCCCAGGGCCAGGCCTGTGAAGCAAGGTTTGAGAAAAATGAACGAGGAAAGGAGAAGAGCTATAGGTGAGGAAATCGCACGACTATTAACCGCAGGCTTTATCATGGAAGTATTTCACCCGGACTGGTTAGCGAATCCGGTTCTAGTGATGAAAAAGACAAATGAATGGAGGATGTGCATCGATTTCACGAGCCTCAACAAGCATTGCCCAAAGGATCCGTTCGCGCTGCCAAGGATAGACCAAATCATAGACGCGGTAGCCGGAAGCGACTTGCTATGTTTCTTGGACGCGTATTCGGGATACCACCAGATTAAACTCAAGAGGGAGGATTGGGAAAAAACGTCATTTATAACCCCTTTTGGGGCCTTCTGCTACAAAACCATGACGTTTGGATTGAAAAATGCGGGCGCAACTTACCAGCGGTGTATTCAGAAGTGCTTCGAGGATCAAATTGGGCGTAACGTGCACGCGTATGTGGATGATGTGGTTATTAAGACCCGGAAAGCAGAGACATTTATTGATGATTTAAAAGAAACGTTTAAAAACTTGAGGAGGTATCAGATGAAGCTTAACCCAACGAAGTGTGTATTCGGAGTTCCGGCCGGGAAGTTACTTGGCTTTATAGTCTCCGAGAGAGGAATTGAGGCAAACCCGGATAAAATCAAGGCCATCCAGAATTTGAAGAAACCGGAAAATTTGAAGCACGTTCAAAAGCTCACGGGCTGCGTGGCAGCCCTGAGCCGGTTCATATCCAGGCTTGGAGAAAAGGCAATACCCTTGTACCGGCTTTTGCGGAAATCAGATAAGTTCGTATGGGATCAGGAGGCAGATGAGGTGTTTGAAGCACTAAAGAAGCAGTTATCTGAAGCGCCAGTACTAGCGGCGCCGGGTCCTAAAGAGCCTATGTTATTATACGTGGCAGCCGGTCCCCGAGCCGTCAGCGCAGTAGTTGTCGTGGAACGCAAAGAAGATGGGAAAGGTTACCCGGTCCAGAGGCCGGTTTACTATGTCAGCGAGGTGTTATCGGAAGCGAAGCAGCGTTACCCGCATTGGCAAAAATTGGTGTTTGGGGTCTTTATGGCCAGCCGGAAGTTGAAGCCATATTTCCAAGAACATCCCATAACAGTGGTCAGTTCAATACCAATGTCGGATATCATCAGAAACTCGGATGCAACGGGCAGAATAGCCAAATGGGCAATAGAGATGGGAGATTATCATATCAGCTACGAGCCCAGATCGGCAATCAAGTCCCAGGCCTTGGTTGATTTCGTTAACGACTGGACGCACACTGGAATGGTTACCGCAGCTCCAAGTTCCGAGTCATGGACCATGCACTTCGATGGATCAAAGCAGTACGAGGGGTCAGGAGCCGGAGTGGTGCTGACATCGCCAAAGGGGGATAAACTAAGTTACGTGCTGCAGATTCACTTTGATTGCTCAAACAACGTGGCCGAGTATGAGGCTCTGTTGCATGGCTTGAAGGTAGCCAAGGAGATGAACATTAGAAGGATACGATGCTTTGGAGATTCGGATCTCGTGGTGCAGCAGGTATCAGGAACCTGGGACAGGAAGGACGCCACTATGGCAGCGTACCGCAGGGAGGTTGATAGGGTTGCCGGGTGTTTTTCCGGGTATGAAGTGGAGCACATAGACAGAAGAAAAAACGAGGCGGCGGACGCACTCGCCAGACTCGGCTCGCGCAGGGAGCCGGTTCCACCTAATGTTTTCTTGGACGAGCTATGGCGACCGTCAGTTAAATCCGAGTCTGAAGAAGAATTAGCAAATCGAGACCCGGACGTGGAGCTCGTGGCTACAATACGCGACGTCCCCGAGTGGACGGAGCCATATCTGGCGTACTTATCACGGGGCGAACTACCAGAACAGGAGGTACTAGCAAGACAAATCGTGAGGCGGGCAAAAGGATACGCTATTATCAATGGAGAGTTGTACAAGAGAAGTGCGGCAGGAGTCTTTTTGCGCTGTGTGACACCAGAAGAAGGCCGACAGATTCTTAAGGAGATCCATGAAGGTGATTGCGGGCATCATGCGTCCACAAGGTCCCTTGTGGCCAAGGCCTATCGACACGGGTTCTTCTGGCTCACAGCTCTAGCAGACGCGGAACGGATAGTGGCAAGGTGCGACGGATGTCAAAGGTACGCTCGCCAAACTCATGTGCCGGCTATGGAGTTACGGACCATCCCATTAACTTGGCCATTCGCTGTGTGGGGTATGGACATGGTTGGCCCCTTCCATATGTCACCTTGCAAGAAGACGCACCTTTTAGTGGCTGTTGATAAGTTTACCAAATGGGTGGAGGTTATGCCGGTCACCAATTGCGAAGCGGCCACAGCAGTCAAGTTCCTGAAAAGAATTATATACCGGTTCGGATACCCCCACAGCATAATTACCGACAATGGAACCAACATGTCCCTTGGAGAGATGGAAAAATTTTGTGGCAGCAATGGAATCAGGCTTGATGTAGCATCAGTGGCACATCCGCAAGCCAACGGGCAAGTGGAGAGGGCGAACCAAGAGCTACTTCGTGGATTGAAGCCAAGACTGAGGGTTCCTTGTATCAGGGCCGCTGGGGCATGGGTTGAAGAACTTCCCTCCGTGGTCTGGGGTATTAACACTACACCTAACCGATCCACCCAGATGACACCTTTCTTCATGGTCTATGGCGCAGAAGCGGTATTACCAAGCGACATCATTCATGATTCACCAAGAGTGACAGCTTATGTGGAAGTAGAGAACGAGAAAACCCGGCAAGACGCCGTGGATATGTTAGAAGAACAAAGGGAGCAAGCCTTGGAAAGATCAGCCATATATCAGCAGGACTTGCGAAGATATCATAGCCGGCGGGTGAAAAGCCGGGTCTTCCAGGAGGGAGACTTGGTCCTGCGCTTGGTTCAGACAAACGAGGGAAAGCACAAACTATCGCCACCATGGGAAGGACCTTTCATCGTAAGCCGGAGTCTGCACAATGGGTCATATTACTTGATAGATGCAAGAGAAGAATCGGCCACAATCAACGACACTGCTCGCACTACTGCACCTATGCAAGAGAGAGATAGACCATGGAACGTGGCTCAGCTACGTCCGTACTATACTTAGCAGAAAACGATGTAACAGGCAGCAGGTTTCAGACGCACTCTTTTCCTATCCGGGGCACCCTTGGGGACTGGATGGGTTTTTAATGAGGCGGCTTGCTGACCTAATTTTCTCATATCAAATAAAAAGGAGGTTATCAGGAAAAGAGGCAATTGTCATTTATACGGTGTGCATATTTAGGTCTTGAGGGCTGGTTGCTCCTATAAGCACAGCTGCAAACTCAAAAAAGACCCGGCCTTGATGCCAATGAGTTATAGGGGCCGTCACTCGAAAAAACGAGTGCGGCTACAATCTTATAACCGGACAAAGAAGTCCAAATTTCTCGGCTATTCTTACTTAAGCTCGATGTGACTCGCAACAAAGTGGCATGATTCGTTCGCTTACGATTAATGTCGGTCATGAGACCCAAACGGGACTTGCTTGACCCCGTTTTCGTATTGATGTAACAACATGGTATCCACGCGGAAGCCGGCTTATAGTACAAGGTAGTTGAAAGGGTCATCTAAACCACAAGTTATGCAGAGTATAAGGCTAGCAGCCGGAAACTCAACGATTATCAAGCATAACTTCAAACGTCGTAAAAAGCTGTCCTGAAGTCTTGGGCATTTAGCGACAGGCAATTCGTTTCCTTGAAAAGAAACAATCACGTGTCCCAGACGGGGAAACCCGGGCTGGGGGACTTGGGAGCTCTGAAGAAGAAACAGCGTAATCCAGCCGATAAAATTTCAACGAGCCATGCATCCGGGTCTCGGGGGCTTAGGGATCCGGGTGAAAACCCATTCCCCAGATGTCAACGAAACCCGGAGGTTGGGTCTCGCCAAGGAAAGCATAAAAAAAAAAGGGCAGGTAAAGGTACAAGGTATCAAGAATAAAGTAAGTGGGTATCAAGAACAAGCGGGTGCAAAGACACATTAATCAAAAGCCCAAAGGGGCGCAAAGTGCATCGGGAGTATAAGCAAAAATATTACAAAAACCCTAAAGTATCAAAAGAGAACAGGCGCTCCGCTTAAAACAAGTAATAAAGCTGTTTTGACGACGCTTTGCCGACTAACGCATATGGAATGACAGGCGATATTCATTGCTTCAAGCTGCAGGATCCATCTTGGCCTTGCCCTTGTTGCCGCTGGTGGTGGCGACGCCACTCGGATTAGTAGCAGTTCCGGGTTGCGAAGCTGCAGGAGCAGAGTCGGCATCGGCCTTCTTGGCAGCTTCGTCCCTTATCTTGAGCGCCTCCTCCCTCCAACGGGCAAACATATCGAACGGCTGGGGGCGGTTCGCCTTGACAACCTTGTCATTAGCATCATAAGCAGAGAGAATCTCATCAATCTCTAAGCTGTCAGCGATAACGCTAGCCGGATGGCGGACTTCTTTCTGAATAGCCTTGAAGTCCTTTGGCAAAAACTTGGACCCATCCAAGTTGAACTCCGGAAATCCGCTCATAAGTTTGGCCAGCTGTAGCTTGGGGGCGTAGGCTTTAGCCAATGCGAGCCCCCGGGTTACCCCAAATCGGCAGGAGGACCGTTTCCAGTGCCAAATCCACTCGGGGATCGTGGAGCAGAATTCCAGTAATCTCTTCATATTATCTGGCTTGACATCCGGCAGTCGCAACTCATCAAGTATCCAGCTAACTCCGCCGCAAAGTTGGCGAAGAGTGTTTTTGATGGTTTTTAGCTTAGCAGCGTCATCGTCTTCGGGGGCAGCATCACTTGGGCCTGCTAAAGGGGTAAAAGGAGCAAAGATAATAAGTAAGCAAGCACAGTGGTTCATATCAAAGAAATCCGGGTCATAGAAAAGGTGAAATTTAAAAATCTTACCGGTCGTGGTGCGGTAAACGTCGTCAATTTGCACGGAAAGTGTTGTCAGTTTGTCCTTAGCCTTGTGAGCCCTTTTCCTGTACCTTTTCGTCATTTTTTGGCACCTGCGAGCTTCAGTCTCCGCAGCTTCACGAAGGGCCGTTTCTTTTTCAATACGCTTGGTGGACTTGGCCAGCTTCTTCTCCAACTGTGAAACATAGTCCTGTAAGGAAGCATGAAGAGGGATTAGCCAGAAACATTATACAAAAGTTCCAAGCAAGTTACTTGGTAATTTACTCGGAACTTGGGGACTATGTGTGGAAACAATTGGTATTACTCGGGATTACCTCGTGCTTGGTTATTAAGGCGTCCAGTATGTTTTCTTCATCACCCTTCAAGGTATGGAGGGCATCTAGCATTTGCGCAAAGGTCATGTCTTCGGGGCGAAGTCGAGAAGGGCCGGAAGATTGGTCTTCCTGTTGAAGGGTTGCTCCGGGTCTGGGGGTCGAAACCCGGACCGTTTGAGTGTCCGGGTTAGGAGAACCCGACTTGGTCTCCAAAATGATATCTTCATCCACCTCCTCAGAGGGCTGGGGTGATGCAGTTTTTGGTGGAGGTGGGTCCTTAAAAGGGTCTTCTTTATTTCCGTCCTTGGCCTCGTCCTCAACCTCAATGTCCATGTTGTTACTCGGCTTCTCCTCCCCCTGCCTTTCTGCTTCAGGAATATCCGGGTCACTCAGCGTAACTGTGGCGCTGAAAGGAGAAAAGGAGACATTGATTAGTGGAATGTATGGAAAAAAGAAAGATAACAAGTACGAGGGGATGTAAGCAAAGGTGGTTTACCCGGTATTCACAGCATAGTCCGGGGGAAGCTCGCAGCTGGAGGCGGATGACGTTGGTAAAAGCACTGGTTGCGGTACGCGAAATTGCCCGGCGAGTGGATGACTAGGAGATGGATGACGTTGAGGAGATTGGGAAGGTTGAGCTGGAGGGGTGCTGGCTCGACGAGCGGGTGAGGTGGAGATACCCGGGTTAAGGGGATCATCCCCCGGAGAACTCCGGGTCACCCTACGTTTAGTCGGGAGAGGGTCCTTCAAGAAGGATGAATGTGATAATCGCACATTAAGTTCACGCATAGTGGCAAAGGAGTAAGGCGCACAAGACATGGAAGAGAAGGGAACCTTTTCAACTACCCCTCTAGCTTTCCTTTTGTTTCCAACTAGGGGTTCTTGGTCAGACTCGGTGGCTTCCGGGTCATTTTCTTCTTCCTCCTCTTCGTCCTCTGACCCTGAAAGCCGAGTAAGTATCAGATAAGAAAGGACGAGTGGTAAGAAAGGTGGCACAGATGAAAGGCAGATGTAAAAGGTCATGAAAGAGTACCCTCGTCGTCATCAATGGACTCGTTTTCCCCTTCGGGGTCTTGGGAGGGAGGAGAGTTCTCGACCTTCCAGAAGGGATCGTCAGCCTGTGAATAAGTAAATGCAGGTAGTGATTAGAGACTATAGCGGGTAAGAGTGCTGAAACAAGAAAAAGGGGGTCAGATCTTACCGCGGGAGCGGAATTCTCCCGAGTAAACGGGGGTAACCCGGTAGCGTTCTTTATAACATCTAGCCTCTCCATCAGAAAACCCTTGATGGTCTTGTTGGTGTTGCCAGCAGGGAAGTTCTTGGTGGAGTAGCGGAGGGAGTCCGTGATGTGACCCGAGTACTCGTGTAGCAACTTCGAACGGATGGAGTTGGGCTGAACCCGGAAATCTACCCAAGTCTTTATTAGATTAAGCCCAAGAAGGCCATGGGCTGATAGGGCTGCTAGTTTGGCCAAAAGGGGTTGAATGGCTTCCCTATCAGGCTCGGGTGCGAAAGCGCTAAAAGACTCGGAGGGTTCAAAGAGGCTCTCCGAGTAACCCGGCAATTTCCTCTCACCGTCTGGAGAAGTGTCATGGCAATAGAAGAAAAATAGTTGCCAGTTGTTGATGTGGGAGTTCAAGTTGAGAGGTGGCATTAGTGAGTGCTTGCGGCGCTGGATGGATACCCCGCCACAGGTAAGAAGAGCTCCGTCATTGCTCTCGCGACATAGCTCGCATTGGAACAACTCAATAAAAAGATCCAGGCTTGGTGGAATGCATAAGTAAGATTCGGACAAGACTATGAAGTGGGTAATGTTCAACATAGAGTTAGGCCCTATGTCGAACACCCGGAGGCCGTAGTGGCTTAAGATTTCCCGGAAGAAAGGGTGACCCGGAGGACGGAATCCCCGGGTCACGTGCTCGGTAAAACAGATTACCTCATTCCCGGCAGGAGTAGGACGGGTCTCATCGTCAGGAGCTCTCCAATGTATCTCCTTTTGAGAGGGAAGAATTCCTAATTCGGCCATTCCTTCCAGCTTGGCCTTCGTCGTTGAAGACCGACCCCAGTTGGCAGAAGTGGTTTGAGGGGTCTTGGTCGAAGCCGGGTGCCTTCCCTGTCTTTTCGGAGCCATGGAGTTAACCTGCAAGGGACAAGAGATGTAGGGAGTAAAGATTCGGAATATCAGATTATCCGAGTTTGGGAATATCGAGACAATGCGAAGGCTAAAATAATACCCGGATAATGTGCTACGATGTTAAGTGTGGAGGATTTTCCGGGTTACAGATGAGGTTGAGTAAATTGTTAATTACTTACGTATGGAGGTGGGTTGGGCGAACATGGATGGTTGCCCATACTTTTATTGCGAAGAAAATAGCTGGAAAAAGAAGGTTTCTCGGATGTTAATGGGACAAGCGGAAAAAACAAGGTGGAACGGATCTAGGTCGAAAAGCTTGCGAGCGATCTTATATAAAATTGGTGGTTGAAAAAGGCGCGGGGATGAATTGCGACTATGCATCAGGTGCTTAAAGGAGTTGAGGACTACCAAAGCGGCTTGATTTGACGATGCCGGAAAGGTAATTTACGGGTTGATCCAGATCCGATCCAAGTCAAATTGAAAAGATTGCAAGGTTCAATTGGACGATTGAGAGAGGCTTACCGAAGAGATTGATGTCCGAAATGAGGGAGATGCGAGGTGCGGCTTGAGTATTGTTCCCCCGCCCTCGATGAGAGAAACGAAGATGCGACGACAATGCGCGATGGCGGCGCGGGATGGCTCGAGGTCGAGTCCGGCCGGCAATGGTCTTATCTGTTGGAGTGTGCGTAAACTCCGGTGGCGGAAGCTACGAGGGAGCGAGGAGAAAGGGTATGATGAGGTGAGGTGAAAGGCTTAGGGTTACCATCGATTGATATTTATAAGGAAGATGGTGGGCTCACCCCCGCGACTGGAAAACCGGAAGTTACGGGACAGTAATTATCCGTGCGGATTTGGTGGTGCGCGCGCCCGGAATGGAGTAAGATGTTCCGTTGGCGGAGGAAGGGTAACCTACCCCGGGATATCTGGGACCGGTATCGTGAGTAGAATTTTGGCATTTTGGGGTTCAGATTTGGAAAGGCGTATTAGGCATTCAGGGGGGAATCGAGCCATCGTCTGGCCGTCATGGAGCTGCGCCTGACCATCTATCGAAGCAATTTAACTCGGTCCCCATGAACTTTGGTGTTTCGTATCTTTTTCAGGGAATAGCGAGCGCTTCAAGGATGAATCCGTGAAACCCGCGCTATCCTGGGGACTACTGATGGGGGGATAGTAACCCGGTAGGCCCACTTCAAGATATAATCCGGCCCGAGGTGTGCTGAGTGATATCCGGCTTGGGGTAAAGAGATTACCGGAAGGCCCAAAGGCTTGTAAGATTTGTAACCCGGATTGTGGGCTGCGGTAAGGGAAGTTAGGGTTTGTATGTGGAGTTCGAGTAGGACTCAAGATGTGCCTTGGTGGGCAAGTTAGGGGTGTACGGGTGCTTTATAAACCGGCCCCTAGGTTTAGTTTGCCAGAGATTCAAGTCATAGCTGTAACACCTGTTATCGAGTATCCAGCATAATTCATATTAAGATCCGGCGAGTTATTTTCCGGCTCTTAGATTGCTTTCCGCCATGTCTTCCTTCGAGCTAAACCCTCTCCCGAATACCTGCGTCGACTTGCCCCAAGATCAGTTACCCCCGGTAACATCTGCCGTGATTATCCCACGACAAAAATGCTTACCTTGTGTTTCCGACAGTGCGAGCTTAGATGATTCCAGCTCTGCCTCCCTTTCTTCAAGAATAGAAAGAAGACTTCTAACTTCTTTATTCTTGATGGTGAGTTTCTTGAAAACTTCCATGTTGATGGCTTCGGAGGTTTGCTGAAACATAGCAAGGAGAAGAATGAGTACAAAAAACATCAAAGCAAAAAGCACGCATTTTGTTTAATGCTTGGGGGCTAGAGTTATATACCTGGCTCATGCGCTGCAAACCTGCCAAGTTTTCTTTAAACTCTTTCGCGTATTCCGCGAAGAGATTCCCGGCTGCGTCCAGGCCGTCGTTGATAGCTTTGAAATCCTTGTCAAAGGTGGGAATTTCCTCGTCGAAAGTCCGAGAAAATTTTCCCACCTCTGGGGCCGCCCTTTCCCTCGTGTCCGTGTCGGACACAACGGGCTGGCTGGGCTCCGGGGGCTTGGTGGTGGGGGCTGCAGTAGGCTCTTCCGCCATTGTGCGTGGCGTGTCCGGGGCGACGGCGGGAGAAGGTTGGCTGCCTCGGCTGGAAGAAACCTTGTGTTTCTTCAGCTTCTTCGGCTTCAGGGTGGAAGGCTGCAGGCTAAAAACAAAAAACCCGGAAAAGTCAAATAAACTGAAGATGGATGAAAAGTTCCCATAAAAGAAAACGGAACCCAGAAGAAAGAACCTGGAAGTGGCGACGGGGATTCCGTCAAGATCGATAATTTCTTCCGAGGAAGTTATCTTCTTGCGCTTGCGTCCACCTGTAGCGGCGGTGCGCAGCGCGTCCAGCTCAGCCTCGGATACCAAGTCCGAATCTGAAAGATCCGCGAACTGTCGGACAAGCAAGATCAAAATCAGAAGCTAGGAAATCCGAGAAAAAAAATAAAACTGTACCCAAATGACTGAAAATTACCTTGGGAACCGGATTTTCGGCCGTGTACATTGGCCGACTCGCCTCGTATTGGTCGCGTGATGCGACCAATTGGTTGATGCGCCGGCGAATCTCCTTTGCGGGCCAATCCTTGGTGGTTGTCCGCATCGGATCCTTGACTCCCGTGTATTCGCACAGGAGACGGCCGCTGTGGTTGGCTAGTGGCTGGATTCGCCTAATCAGCCAGCATAGAACCGTGTCCATGCCGGTTAGAGGCGGATCCATGGAGGTGAGCTTGGCGATGCGCCGCTTGATCTTTAGTAGATCTGGCGGCAGAACCTGGACGGCTTCTGTTCCCCAGTTATCCTGGGGAACTGCGGCAGAGTTCACGAAAGGTGGAACCCCGACAGCTTCCTTAGGGAAAGGCACGTCGGGGTGATAAAAGAAGGAACCCGTCCAAAATTTGACGGATTCCGAAGTTTTTATCTTGGGGAACCAATCTTCTCGGAATCTCCGAAGAGTGAAAGATATGGTCCCGCAAGTCGGGAGTGCGCCCTCCGAAGAGTTCCGCTTAACCCCGAAGCAATAGGTCCAGAAATCTAACCTAGGTTCTAGCCCTAAGTAGCCCTCAAACAAAGCCTGGAAGCTGGCCATGTAGAGGATGGAATTGGGGGGAAGGTTGTGTGGCTGGATGTTGTAGTGAGAAAGAACTTGGAGGAAGAAGGAATAAGGTGGAAGCCCCATACCTCGCAAAAGGTGGGAACAGAGAAGGACCCTTTCGCCATTTTTTGGCGTAGGCTCGGTCTCTTCTTCCGGAAGCAGCCATTTCTTCTTAAGCACCAGGCCCTCCTTTTCCAAGTTTGGAAGGAGAGCCGGAGGAATACTGCAGGCACTCCAGTTGCCTGCAGATTCCGCTTCCTCGTCTGCTCCGGCGGCGGCGGCGGCGGCCTCCGCGGCGGCGAGTTTGTCGCCGAGGAGCTCGATCTTTTCCTCCGCCGTTTCAGGTGCAAACGGCGGGGATGCTGCGGAGCTCGATCCCGCTATGTCCGCGGCGACGGAAGTGTTTTCTCCGCCCGCCGCGGAGGCCGTGGTCTTCTCCGGCACGTCGCCGGTGAGCTTGGGCGATCCCGGCTGCGGATCCAGATCGCTGATCAGCTCGTTGATGGCGGCGCGGGTTGGCGAGGACGGCGAGGAAGCCATCTCGTTGGTGGCACGTTGCGTTTTGGCGTGCGAGGAGGATGCGTGCGTTGGGACAGGGCTTGCTCTCAAGCTCGCGTTCGCAGCAATGGCGTGGACAGTGAGGGAGTGAGGAAAGGATTCGACGAGGACGAGGACGGCTATTTATAGCCGGAAAACCGTTTAGATACGTGCCAACGGCTCTTTCGACCGTTGGATGTTCGACGCGTGTCGCTCGCCGGAAAATCTGGGAAATATAACGAGAGGGGAATGATGGCTATCTCGTCGTTTCCCGTGAGAATCTGTCAGAGATACGTTGCAGGGTTTCCCGCGTGAAACCAAGCGTCGCCTGCGTCAGCATGATTAAAGCGCTGACGTTAGAAGTTCCTTTTCCGCGAAGGATCGCGAGAAGAAAAGCCGGATTTTCAGAGTTCCGAGTTTTATGTTACCATCTCCTTTAAAAGGAAAGTAGAAAGAATCAAGACTGCTGAATCAAGATTTCCCGGACAAAATGTATTTGACGAAAGACGGAGAATCAGAGTTTTGATCCTTCCTGGGGGCTACTGTCGGATATATACTGAATAGGGGTATAGAAGATGGTAGACAAAGAGCCGGACTGCCAGGGTGGCCTACATGGTAATGGGCTTAGGTCCATTGGGCGGCCCAGTAGTCCGACGCGCAGAAGCCGGATTCTAGAAGAACCCGGATCACGGCCCGCGTGATCTGGCTTGGAGGAGAAGACGGATTCCTTGCTTTCCATGTTACGAGTTAAACGTAGTCTTCTAGGTTTCTGATTCTGTAAGCCCTAACCCGGCTATTATATAAAGCCGGACGGGAGATAGATTAGAACAAGTTAGGCACAACAGAGAAGCTCTACGCAACTCGCCGAGAAGCTCATCCTCGCCGAGTAGCTAGATCTACACCCTCACATTGTAACCCTGTTAAACGGGCTTTAGTCCCAGTTAGTGAGAAGTGCAGGAGTAGGTACGCCGTACTGTCGCGACGTACCGAACCTGGGTAAAATCCCGTGTTCTGTGTTACTACGCTATCCCGTTACCCCACGTCTCTACCGTAGTCTCATGGCACCCCCGTCTATGAAAACTACTACGATGTCTCGACACCGACGATGACCGCAGCCACCGTTGCTTCACCGTCACTCGCGGCCATGGCGGCAGGTGGGTGTGGTTCAGAGGGAAGAAAGACAGAGGGAGGGGGAAAACAGTGGAATTGGCGGCGCCGGAGGGGAGAGAAGAGAGGGTCTAGGGCGAAGGGGGAAGGCTAGGTTTTAAGGAGTGAATCGAGTCTGTACGGCAGGGCATCGGGAGGGGGAGAGGAGGATCTCACGGTGGAGGAGGGGGTGACAGCGACAGCGACCTGTCCGTACGAGGAAGAAGATGCAGCGTGGGCTGTTGGGCTAGGGGGAGATGGGCTGTGGGTTGGGCTGTCTCCCTCAGCTCACCTCTTCCTTTTATTTTTTCCTTCTCTTTTTTTTCTGCTTGTAAGAAAAGAAAAGGAGAGAGAAAGAATAGGTTGGGGTTTGGGGTTTTAAATTTTATAAATAAATTTTATTAAGTGGCAAACAACAATTCAAAGCAATTGTGAACATTAAGTCCAAAAATTTGAAATGTTAATTTGAGTTTTAAATTGCTATTTGCATTTCCATTGTATTTCATATAGATTGATTTTTAAACAATTTATTCAATAAACCCAAACAATTATGAAATCTTATTGAACTTAATTGTTTGCAAGAATTTAATGTTTAAACCATAATTGGATCATGCCCATTATGATTGATTTGATTTGAATTTGAATTTACCATTAGGGTGTTGATAAAAAGGAATTTTTTTATTTAACCAAGCAATTCAAACAAATTCAACTTCAAACTATTGAAAAACAATTTGAGTTGTTTTAGTTTGGAATTTAAATTGGAAACTTTGGACATGTGTGAAAGTTTAAAGTGGTTTGAATTTTTGAGTGGTTTTCAGAACATGATGCAATGCATATGATGCATGTGATGCAAAGCAAAAAAAGAAAACAACCAATTTCTACTTAGGGGGAACACCCCAGGTGTTACAGACGACACCACTAACAAGGGATTGCGCCCTCGCAATCCACCTGCTAACCCGGGAGGGGAAAGAAGTTCGACTATCGATTCTTCATGCTTCCAGCTGATCTCCTCGACACCACTAACAAGAGATTCTTGCTCGGGTTGATGACGATGTTCTTCCACCAGGAATCTTCCGATGATCGAACCTATTAGGGTAAAGGCGCAGAAAACGTCCACCCACGTAGGATCCTAACACTCTGAAAGATTGAGTACGAGAGTAGACTCCAAAACAAATGACATAGAAGGAGAAGTAGAATAGAGATAAGGAGAAAACAAGAATCCTATTGAGATGTTCCAAAAAATAGTTTAGCAGAAATAGTTTTTGACACTCCAGAAACAACGACCGTTAGCGAGGTTATCCTACAGGCTTTGCGGACCCGTTGCTTCGATAACCATTCGTATCGAAACAATATCGGGAATCGGAAACCATGCTCTGATACCATTTGTCACGCCCCGAGATCGGGCACTATGCAGAATTCAGCATTCCCGCCAAATCCGCATAATAACCGATTCCAGGTTGCCACTTGTGATAACATTACAACACTTCACGAATAATCCACAACAACAACAGAAGAGGTTTATACAAGACGACTCAAACGAGTCAAGGATACAACTGGTACAATACAAAGATCCAAATGACAGCGGAAGAAACAACATTGTGTCCGACTATGCACAAGATACAAATTGGACTAAGAGTCCTGAAGATAACCGAGAGCGTCCAATCCCTGCCCAGGCCAAGCCGGAGGGATTCCCAAGCTAACGTCGTCAGACTTCAAACCTGTTGACTGCAATGTTGAATATGCAGCCACGAAAATGAATTCGTGGGTCAGTACGGTTAAGTACTGGCAAGTCATACTCACAAGATACCAGCGTAACCAAACATCACAAGATACAAATACTTTGGGTACAACGGAAAGGAAGGGATTGTTGCAAAGAAGCGGCAGCTGGCTGCACTAGCCAACTACAGAAACACACTACAACTTCCGGCTAACATAAAGAAGATAAGATAGCGTATCGTAACCAACTACAACTAACCACCAAACAAACCCATCCAATGTTACCCCCTACTAAGGAAGCAACCCAAGGATAACTCACACTGTTGATTAGGGTGACATCATTCTTATGGTGGAAGTAATCTATATTACTAGTCAAGTTGTTATAGTTAGGTGTAAGTTGTCTGAGTACTTGTTAGCCAGCACTTTCACCAAGTCGTCACATAACCGCGGACAACACGGCTTCTCGAGAAGATTTATCCCTGCAGGGTGTGCTCCAGTACCCGTACACACTCAAGCCACCAACTAAAACTCAGGTTGGCTTGACACGACCCAAACCGTCTCTACAACCCATCCTAGGAGCCACGGAGCTATAAGGTCCCAGCCATGCAGCCGAATACTCAGCGCAGGTGTGCAAAACTCCCGCAGGACACAACACCCCGGCACTACAGGCCTCGCCCTATATGCATCATCATCATCATCAGTAACCATGGGGGATCAACCCATTATGCGAAGGAGCAAATGGAACACCCGAACTAAGTGTGGCTCTTCGGACAAGCTACAGATCAGGTCTAAGTCGAGGGGGGTTCCATACCACCACCCGAATGCAGTGAGCACGCTCATCATGGATCAGTAGACAAGACTCTTTTCCTAATTAGGGTCGACACTAGCAGGCTTCAAAACCCTAACCCGGGCCTCCTGCCGGTGCCTTATCATCAAATTATTATTACCCAAGACATTAACATGTTGTTGATTGAATTGAAACCCAACTATCAAACTAAACAGGTGATAAGAAAAAGGACAGCAAGACTTGAGCGCAAACAACACTAAGCATGCAACTACGACACGAGGGCCAACAAGGTAAACAAGCAACAGTTAATAGGAAGTGGAAGGAAAGGCTATATCATGGTTGCAAGGTAAACATATGATAGGATCGAGACACAAGCATCGAATCATAAGGCTAGCATAAAGACAACGGAAAGAATCGGTAACAAGTGAGGAAAGGCAACATAGGTAGCAAGTGAGTATACTTGCCTGGAATCCAGCAAGTAGAGGTACATCCGCAGAACTTGTCGTTGCTCACATCATCTCAACGTCCTATCCGCGAAGAAGCAAAGAGCTAACAGAAACACCGGATGCAACAATTACTACTACGGCAAAAGATCCATCATGATCCTATTTTATATGCATGGCATGGCAAGATGCAACAGGGGAAACAACTTAAGCAATTTAATCGGAACCGGAGTCCGGAGAAATAGGGATTGGTTCAAGTTGTTTATCTAACCATCAATTTAATTGTTGTTTAGCATGGCAAACAATAAAGTAGATGAGTTAGGCAATTTAAATGGAATGGGGCAACAGTTGGAATTAATTAGCCCACACAGTCCATATGTTGTCATATAGATGAACATACATAACAAAATCTAAAATGCACAAGATAAGATGCAAACAGATATATGAATGGCATGAACATGTTAATGGCATGTTTCTGATATGCAAACATATTTTAATTGTCCAATTTGGAATTTAATTGAGCAAGTTGCCAATTTAACAATATTAAATGAATTAAATGAGGAATTAAATGTTGCATCAATTTTAATTGTTCAAAACAGTAAACAAATTTTATATTTGGGTAGAGCATTTAATTTTAATTGGAAAACATATTTTATTTGTTGAAATTGGAATTAAAATGAATTAGTTATGAATTTGGCAATTTAAATTGCATTAAATAAGAAACAGTTGTTTTCAGCAATTTAAATTATTCAAAACAGAAAACAAATGTTATATTTGAAAAGTTCATGAAATTTTGATTGGGATACATATAAAATTTGTGGCATTTGGGTTTGTGGTTTGAAAGTTATGATCATTTGAAGTTTGGGGTGCATTTTGCAACGTCTAGGGACTGGACTGTGATGGAACCAAAAGATTGAGGGGCACCGGTGCGAAAAAAGAAAAAGACATGGGCCTAGATGCAAACCGCCAGATCAAGATCTGAATCTGGGCGAGTTTCACCCACGGCAGCGCTAGCCACAGTCTATGACTGGCGGGCCCCGTATCCAGCAGGGCGCTGACGAGGCGCGGGTGAGACCACGCTGGCCACCACGGTCGCTGACCGGTGGGGCCAGCCGCGGGCGCGGAAGAGAGGCAAAAAAAATGGGAGGCTTTATGCCTCCGAGCGGAATCGAACTCGGGACCTCCCACAGCGCGGACGTGGGCCTTAGCCACTGGGCTGCTTCTCTGGTTGTGATACATAGGGAATCCACGGGTTTTTGAGGGTAGCTGACGGCGTTTTTTTTTTGTTGACTGACGAACAGCTGCAGGTTTCAGTTACGGACAGGGATCGCTCGGGGACAGGGATCGCCGGAGAACCACGTTGATGCCGCGCGAGGTCTAGCACAGCGCAAGGGGAAGAGGAAGAGGAAGCCCTAGGGCGAGAGGGGGGCCTCACCTCGGTGTGTAGGCGTTGAAGGGGAAGGCGAGGGCGTCGCTGTCGAGGTGCAGCTGCGGCCTGGCGCGGTGGAGGTGGTCGTCGCCGTCGACGGCGCGGTGAAGGAGCTCCGGGGGCTCCCAGCCCTGGTCGAGGAGGCGAGGGGGACGAAGGCAGTAAGGGGGTTCCGTTCCCGCCGAGAACAGCTCCCGACGATGACCGCAACCACCGTTGCTTCACCGTCACTCGCGGCCATGGCGGCAGGTGGGTGTGGTTCAGAGGGAAGAAAGACAGAGGGAGGGGGAAAACAGTGGAATTGGCGGCGCCGGAGGGGAGAGAAGAGAGGGTCTAGGGCGAAGGGGGAAGGCTAGGTTTTAAGGAGTGAATCGAGCCTGTACGGCACGGCATCGGGAGGGGGAGAGGAGGATCTCACGGTGGAGGAGGGGGTGACAGCGACAGCGACCTGTCCGTACGAGGAAGAAGATGCAGCGTGGGCTGTTGGGCTAGGGGGAGATGGGCTGTGGGTTGGGCTGTCTCCCTCAGCTCACCTCTTCCTTTTATTTTTTCCTTCTCTTTTTTTTCTGCTTGTAAGAAAAGAAAAGGAGAGAGAGAAAGAATAGGTTGGGGTTTGGGGTTTTAAATTTTATAAATAAATTTTATTAAGTGGCAAACAGCAATTCAAAGCAATTGTGAACATTAAGTCCAAAAATTTTAAATGTTAATTTGAGTTTTAAATTTCTATTTGCATTTCCATTGTATTTCATAAAGATTGATTTTTAAACAATTTATTCAATAAACCCAAACAATTATGAAATCTTATTGAACTTAATTGTTTGCAAGAATTTAATGTTTAAACCATAATTGGATCATGCCCATTATGATTGATTTGATTTGAATTTGAATTTACCATTAGGGTGTTGATAAAAAGGAATTTTTTATTTGACCAAGCAATTCAAACAAATTCAACTTCAAACTATTGAAAAACAATTTGAGTTGTTTTAGTTTGGAATTTAAATTGGAAACTTTGGACATGTGTGAAAGTTTAAAGTGGTTTGAATTATTGAGTGGTTTTGAGAACAGGATGCAATGCATATGATGCATGTGATGCAAAGCAAAAAAGAAAACAACCAATTTCTACTTAGGGGGAACACCCCAGGTGTTACACCAGCTGCATGCCAGCAGCTCGGATCGCAGTCCACGTCTTCCCAAAGGCTCGGATTCTATCAATCCGAGAGAGGTCTGGGCTATCTCCTATTTTTTAAGAAAAAACAATCAAGAAGGTTAAGTAAAAAAGCAGAGAAACACAGCAAGACTTGGAAAAATGGTAAATGGAGTAAAACTTACCGACAAGCTTGTCAATTTCGGAGCCTTCCTCCAGGCGAAGGTTTAGAGCATTTTCCAAGTCCCGAATGGTGGACTTGTCCTTCTCTACCTGTTCGGAAGCCTTGGATTGGGAAATTCCAAGGGCCAGATTGCTGGCTTCTAGATCTTTTTGAGCCTTCACAAGATCCTTGTGAAGGTCCAAATTCTCCTTTCGGAGAAACTCGGCATTGCCGGCATCTTCAGCTATTTGCTTGGCCTTAGCCAAAGCAGCTGGAAAGCAAGGAAAAATTCCGAGTTAATAAAAGTCCCGGAAAATTACTTAGACAAAAAGCTGAGTCAAAAACTTCAGAGGGAAAAAGTTTACCTGCTGTTTCATTCAGCTGCAGCTGAGACGATGCCAATTCCGCCTCTTACCCCTCAAGAATAGAAAGAAGATTTCTAACTTCTTTATTCTTGACGGAGAGCTTGTTGAAAACTTCCATGTTAATGGATTCAGCGGTTTGCTGGAACATGACAAGGAAAAGAATGATTAAAAAGCATCAAGGCAAAAAGTATACATTTTGTTTAATGCTTGGGGGCTAGAGTTATATACCTTGCTCATTCGCTGCAACCCCGCCAAGTTTTCATTGAATTCTTTTGCGTACTCCGCAAAAAGAACCCCGGCTGCGCTCAGGCCGTCGTTGAGATTCTTGAATTCTTTGTCGAAGGTGGGAATCTCCTCATCGATTGATCGAGAAGAATTTCCCACCTCTGGAGCCGCCCTTTCCCTCGTGTCCGTGTCCGGCACAATGGGCTGGCTGGGCTCCAACGACTCGGTAGTGGGGGCTGCGGTGTGCTCTTCCGCCTTCGTGGACGGGGTGTCCGGTGCGATGACGGGAGAAGGTTGAGCGCCTCTGCTGGACACAACCTTGTGCCTTTTCAGCTTCTTTGGCTTTAAGCTGGAGGGAGGCAGGCTAAAGGCAAGAAACGAAAACCCGGAAAAAGTTAAAACTCCGAAGACGAAAGAAAACTTCGACAAAAGACAATAACCCGGACGTTCTAACCTGGAGGAGGAAACCTTCTTTAGCTTGCGCCCACCTGTAGAGGCGGCACGCAATGAATCCAATTCAGTTTCGGAGGCTAGCTCCGAGTCTGGAAGTTCAGCGATCTGTCGAAAAGAAAAATCAGAGTTAGGAGCGAAAAATCCGAGAAAGAATGGCAAAATTCCACCCAAATGACGGAAAAAATACCTTGGGAGCCGGATTGTCGGCCGTATACATCGGCCGACTCGCTTCGTATTGGTCGCGTGATGCGACCAACTGGTTCACGCGCCGCCTCAGTTCCTTCGCGGCCCAGTCTTTGCTGGTTGTCCGCATTTTGTCCTTGGCGCCGGTGTAGTCGCAAAGAAGACGACCACCGTGATTAGCCAATGGCTGGATCCGCCTGTCCAACCAGCAAAGGACTGTGTCCATGCCGGTTAGAGGCGCATCAGAAGAAGTAAGCTTGGCGATGCGCCGCTTGATCCTTAGAAGATCAGGCGGCAGAACTTGGACGGCTTCTGTCCCCCAATTTTCTTGGGGAACAGCAACAGTGTTTGAGAAAGGAGGAACCCCGATGGCCTTTGTCAGAAAAGGGACATCGGGATGGTAGAAAAAGGAACCCGTCCAGAATTTGACGGATTCTGAGGTTTTGATCTTGGGGAACCAATCTTCCCTAAACCTCCTAAGAGTAAAGGAGATGGTCCCGCAAGTCAGGAGTGCGCCCTCCGAAGAGTTCCGCTTAACCCCGAAACAGTATAGCCAGAAGTCTAACCTAGGTTCGATGCCTAGGAAACCCTCGAAGAGGGCCTGGAAGTCGGCCATATAAAGAATAGAATTGGGTGGCAAGTTATGGGGTTGAATGTTATAGTGGGAGAGAACTTGGAGAAAGAAGGCAGAAGGTGGCGAACCCATACCTCTTAGGAGATGGGAGGAGAGAAGAACCCTCTCACCGTCGTTTGGCAGAGGTTCGTTCTCGTCCTCCGGGAGCCGCCATTTCCCTTTCAGAACCAACCCCTCCTTTTCCATGTTTGGAAGGAGGGCTGGGGGAATGCTGCAGGCAACCTAGTTGCCGGCAGTTTCCACTTCTTCGTCCACTCCGGCAGCGGCGGACGCGGCGGCCTCTGCGGTGGCAAGCTCCTCGCCCAGGAGCGTAATCTTCTCCTCCGCCGTTTCGGGAGCAAACGACGGAGAGGGCGCGGAGCTTGATCCCGCAAGATCCGCGACGGCGGCGGAAGGATTCCCTCCGTCCGCCGCGGAACTCACGGTCTTCACCGGCTCGTCGCCGGCGCGCGTTGGGGAATCCAACTGCGGATCCATGTCGTTGATGATTTGCTCGATGTCGCGCGTCACGGTGCGGGCAGGAGAGGACGGTGAGGATGCCATCAGGTGGCAGCGCAGCTCGTCTCCTGTGACGTTCTGAGCGCGGCGAGCGTTCGGGAGTGTTCTCTCTCTGCTGGAAGCTTGGGCGCTGTAATGGCGTTCGAGTGGTTGCGGAAGGTGTAACGGGAGGACGAAGAAGGCTATTTATAGCCGGAAATCCGTCACGATACGTGCTAACGGCTCTTTTGACCGTTGGATGATCAACGCGTGTCACTCGCCTGAAAATCCGTGAAATGAATCGACAGGGTGATTATGGCTATCTCCTCGTTTCCCGCGAGAATCTGTTAGAGATATGTTTCTGGGTTTCCCACTCGAAACCCAAACGTCCCTTACGTCAGCAGGATCAAAGCGCTGACGTAGGAGGTTCCTTCTCCGCGAAGGATCGTGTGAGAAAAGCCGGATTTTCGGGATTCCGAGTTTTACGTTACCATTTCTTTTCAAAGAAGAATAAGAAGAATCAAGACTGCTGGCCCATATTTCTCGGACAATATACAATTGGCGAAAGACGGCGAATCAGAGTTTTAATCCTTCTTGGGGGTTACTGTCGGATATATACTGAATAAGGGTATATCAGATGGTAGTATAAAGTGCCGGATTACCAGGGTGGCCCAAGTGGTAGTGGGCTATGGTCCATTGGGCGGCCTAGTAAGCTGACGCACAGAAGCCGGATTGTAGAAGAAACCTGGATCACGACCCACGTGATCTGGCTTGCAGGAGAAGACGGATTCCTTACTTTCCAAGTTAGATGTTACCGTAGTCTTGTAGATTTTCTATTCTGTATGCCCTAACCCGGCTATTATATAAAGCCGGACGGGAGATTAGATTGGACAGACAGGAAGCTCTAGGCTAACTCGTCGGGAAGTTGATCCTCAGCGAATAGCTAAACCCAACCTCACATTGTAATTGTATACACAGGCTTTAGCCCTGATTAGTGAGATTGCAGGAGTAGAAACGTTGTATTACTACGACGTACCGAACCTGGGTAAAACCCTTGTCTTTGTCTTCAACGCGATACCGTTCTCCACGTCTCTACCCGTAGTCTCATGGCACCCCCGTCTATGAAAACTACTACGATGTCTCGACAATTTCAGTAATTATTTTGGGATGGTAGGTATGAAAGTAAACATCTTAGCGTTTCTAGGGATACTTTATTTGTAATTTTTAGATTTGTAAAATTTAGACTATGCGAGAAATCATCAAAAAAACATATTTGAAATTAAACAAATTTTAGTTTATCTAATTTTAATTTGGACGGTGCTAAAAGAATATACATGTTCAAGCCTTTTCAAAAAGTCTAAGTTTGCAAAATTTGGTCTTACTGTTCAAAAGTTATGAACATCCTCAGTTGTAGGGATTTTTATGTAAAACTAGCACACGGATTTTCTACTTGGGTTAGTCCGGAGAACAGGTAGACTACCTGGCATGATGTGATTACGTGATAAAATTGGTTTGAGTGATCTACTTGTGGTCGTTGGATCAAAATCGTGTGGCTATGGCTACATCGTGTCTTACTCTAGTTTATGTCGGGCAGTGTACATACGACAAATATTACGCTAGTCTAAAAGTTAAAATAAAATATACTTAGACTACAGAAAAACTACGACAACTAAATCCACGGGCTCAAATATACTAAAACATGGATTCTACAAATATACATACAAAAGCGAGTTTACGTGGAATTAATCTTCGTCGTGTGAGAAACGCCGCAGGAAAAGAAAATAATAAAATCCGCCAAAAAATAATTATTTTATTCTAGTCAAATTAAAATAAACAGTTCAATCTGAATTTATTTTTGTGATTTTGCCTAACCCACTGGTGACATCTATATCTATATCTCTTATAAAGCAAAACCCCACTAGCAATCATTTATTATTTTTCTATCTCTACATGCAGCTCATCTTTTAGTCAAGGCCATACAATTTTAATATCGTCGACCGTCCATTCACTCGACCATGCATGCCCGTTAATGACCCGACCGTGCATGCCCAACCCATGTATGTAGAGTACAAAGTTGTCCCTCCCATCAAACGTTAAAATAACAAATTTTCTCTCCAGTTTCCCGACATTAATTCCCACAAGCAAGCGCACAGAACGCACACTTCACCTCCCTCTACCGAAGCATTGATTCGTTGCCTCCTCGCCTGCCACATGCGAGCGTTCAATTAGTTGTTTCTGTGGAGTAGATTGAATCCTCCCAGCACCCCATGGAAACCGTCTGGCTTCTCTCCATTATACTTATCTGTTCTCCAGATCCTGCATTGATTCGTTGCCTCCTCGCCTGCCACATGCGAGCCTTCAATTAGTTGTTTCTAGATTGAATCCTCCCAGCACCCCATGGAAATCGTCTGGCTTCTCTCACATTAGTACTTAGGAGTATCTGTTCTCCAGATCCTGCATTGATTCGTTGCCTCCTCGCCTGCCACATGCGAGTGTTCAATTAGTTGTTTCTGTGGAGTAGATTGAATCCCCCCAGCACCCCATGGAAATCGTCTGGCTTCTCTCCATTATACTTATCTGTTCTCCAGATCCTTTAACAGTAGCGGGATTTCTGACGTATTTCTTCTCATCCAAGCTGATGTTTAGTGAACTTCTCATTGTCCTGATGGAGACTCTGGTTGCTCCCGTTCAATTTTCTCATTTTTCGAATTCAGATTTCATTGACTGGCCAAGCTTGGCTCAATGGTGTAATTCTGCAAGCGGCCTGCCACAGCCAGGTCTTAACCGGTGCGTCTACAACACAATGGGAGCTCTATGCATGAACCAATGACCTTCTCCTACTCCGCTTGCCTCAAAACATCGGTCAGACAATTCATATTCTCAAACAGCTGCATGCGTACGCTGTCTGTGCAGGAGCTATGACTTTGGTGGTATCATGGTATGCTAATTTTGCCCCTATGTCGACCTTTTCCGTCAAGACTTTTTGTGGTGCATGGAATTGTAGCTTCACATGTTTCTGTTAAGATTTGATGCTTGCATCTTCTGTATTAAGTAAAAACAACTCTGATAGCCCTTGGTTTATATCTACTTTTGATTAATTCTTATAGATAACATGTTCCTTAGTTCATGTGGTCACAAATAACTGAACGTGTTTCATTGTCAGTACGCATGTGCTGTTTCAGCTTTCTATGGACTATGGAGACCTCAAAGAGATAGGAGAACATGTAGGATTAATTGTAATCAAGCTCTGTATTACATTACATATTCAAACAACTTGACCGAGGAGTGAAGCTTTCCAATATAAACTCCCATCCAGTAAGTAGCAGGTTAGGCTGGTCACAATGGGGAGTAACTAAGAGTGGTAACATCGTGATGTTACTAGTCTAAGTTACTACCTCCACAGTGGGTAGTAACATATTTGTGGTGTCATGCATGGCTTCATTTATTAGGGCTATAGACACATTTTTCCTTGGTATGTGTGATGTTACTAGTAACATAGCTAGTTACCACAAACACTTCTCTCTTCATTAAATATGTGCCACATAAGCAAAATTGTCTTGAAATGTGTGATGTTACTACCTTAGTTACTCCCATTGTGGCCAGCCTTATGCAAATCGCCTGATGCACTTAAATTTTTGCTCAAGTATATGCATGCATGGAAGGAAAATACATATTTACATAAAGTAATCAATGACCGCTGCTTTGTCTTAAGTTCCAGTTATTGGTTTGTTATTATCAGTAGTAAAACGGCTACATTTTCTTTTGCTTTGAAGTGTGAAGATCTACTATTTCATTGGTGACAAAAAAAATGTGGCTTCCCAGATTCCCCTAATCCTTGGAAGGCAGAACATCATATCCAAGTCGGTTTTACCCAAGAATTCGAAGTCGCAAGTACATATACATGAGAGATATTTCCTCCACTCAACCGCGCATGACACAAATTTATCATAGATAGATGTAATGTTACTTATTTTAGATATCTCAAAATTATTTATGTAACCCTCTTATATAGAAATAATTTTCCTCAAAAATACACAATGTGTCATATTTAACTTTTTTACTTCACGTCAGCTAAATTAATTCTATTATGCCAACCACCAAAATAACATATTTGTAAAAGATAGTACTAAGATTTGGACACCTCATTTTTTTAGAAATTCCCGCTGCAAAGCGCGGGGTATTCTTCTAGTTTCTTATAATGCGAACCCCACTAACATGTATTAATTATTTTTCTATCTCAACATGCAAGCTATCCACATCATCCTTTCTTCTAGCCAATCAATTGTCCATGTTATCTCTACTTATATTTATTAATTACTACATGTAATCTACACATCATCCTTTTTTTAAATGATCCAATTATTCATATTGATAGTTTAAAATATATATGTGATATGATCAACTGAACTTTGCATATCCCCTTAGAAAACATAATGTATCACATCTTTTATAAAACTTTTGTTTACAAATACTGTAGTTTTTAAAGCGATGTCCGTAGCAACGCGTGGGATATCCTTCTAGTTATGTAGACGGGAGAGGGTGCGTGGGGTTTGCAAATTGGCAATATTAGAGCATGTCTAACAGGACCCTTAAAATTTCGCCCCCTAAATCGCGTGTAGAGGGCCCTGCACACGAAATCTAGGAAAATTTGTGCTCAAATTTGCAAGTTCATCTAGCAGACCCCCTATCTCCGCCCCGTATGTTTGAATTTGAACTTCGCGGGAGAAAAGATGAACTCGATTTTATTCAGATGATCACCATTGCTACATGAAATCGAGCTCGAGCTCGTCCTAACCTAATCTAGTCTAGGAAGACGACGGGGCCGGAAGCCTCCATCGCCTTGAACTGCTCGACGTCGGCGACGGCCTTCGCCTCCTCCTCCGCTTCCGCCCGCGCCGCGGCCTCTGCTTCCTTCTTCGAAAGCTCGACCGCCGCCGCGAAGGCGGCCTCCTCCTCCTCCTCTGTCGCCGGTACCTCCTCCTCCTGCGCTGTCGCCGCGCCTCCTCCTCCGCTGCCGCTTGCGCCGTCGCCGCCGCGCTTGCACTGCTGGTGCAGCTCCCAATCCGCGCGCCATTTCGCGAATTGGGGGCCGCTCATCGGCCGCGGCGGCGGGTCGACGGTGTGGTACCTCCCGCCCGCGGCGTAGTCCGCCAGAGTCGGCGGCATGGCCGCCGGCCACGCCGCGTACTTGCAGGCGGCGCGGCGGCTCCCTGCAACGGAATGTTTGCAGTGGAGCCGCCACGCCTCCTCGAGCGTCTCCGGCTCGCGGCGGCGCTTGGAGCGGGCGGTGGAGGAGCCGGAACCGTCGGGGGAGCTCATCGCGGTGGAGGCGCTTGGAATGGGCGGCGGCGCGCGCGTAATTTCTCACCGGAGCTGCGGCGGCGCGCGGCGGAGCTAGGGTTGCGGGTGGGGGGTTGGACCCCCACCCCAACCCTCACCCACTATAAGTACGGGGCGGAGGGGGCGGTTTCGCAGGCCCCGTAAAATTTTAGTACGGGCCAGGCCGCATACGGTGGCTGCTAGACGGCCGTTTTGGCCCGCACCCCGTATGCCGCCGGAATTTTACGGGGCGCTCGCGTTATAAGGGGCCTGTTAGACATGCTCTTAGACTAAAAATAGGCGTGCGTACACCTCTCGCGCTCGGAGGTACATGTTGTTCGATAGAGCCACATGACCAGCCCAAGTGCGGCCCGTGCGATGTGTGCTGCGTTATGTGTGTTTTTTTCTTATTGTTTTTAATCTGAATAGACATGATTGCGTGCACGTGTAGCTGGGCTGGCCAGGTCGGCCCCCTTTTTTTCCTTCTCCTGCTTTTCTTCTTTTATCAATATCTTTTGAATAAATGCTCCAAATGATATCAAACCAATTGCACTAGTTTTGTAGAAACAATATCTATTAATTACAAAAAATTTGCTAACATTTTAATCAATTAAAATTTTGACAATTTCAAATATTATTTTAACTACAAGTAGGCATTTGTGTCTATTTCCAAAGTAGTTCCAATTTGGTTTCCACAAAATTTTGGAAAATACTATATGTTATAATATTTATTTTAAAACGTATTAATATTATCTTCATACAAAATAATCTTGTTAAAACCTTTTAAATTATTTGAAACATTGATAAAATATTAATATATGTATATCCTTATATTTGGGCTTTTAAAATATTTAATAATCCCAAAATATAATTAAGGTTTATGATCCTCTAGTTTTAAATTCCATATAAACATTTCCAAAACAATATTTGAATTGAAATCATTCTATGGAATAGATCTTGCTTTTCAATAATGTGAATTATTTTGCAAAATTATTTATTAAAAAGAATTCGGAGTGTTTAAAAATAGAGCCTTATTTGTATTAGAATTCCAAATACCTTGGAAAAGTCATATTACTTATTTTGTGGTTCAAATTAATTAAAATTTCGTGGCTTTCATTAAGAACACAAAAAGTTTTAAATTTTAGTGATTTTTGAACTTTCCAAAAAATCTGGGATGTTACAGTTTCATATAAGAAAGTTGGTTTCAAGGTTCCGGAAAAGTTCTGAATTTTTTCGGTAGAGTATCAAAATGTTCTAGAAGGACCTAGAAGGTTTTGGATAGCCTTCCAAATATCAATTGGATTTTTTTTTGAAAAGTCCGGATTAAATCTCCTATGAAGGATATTATTGACATCTCCCTTAAGTAGGGGATGTGGTATCTTATATGAAAGGAAGACAATGATATTTATTAATGGTGATTGATCAACTTATCTTAAAAGGAGGAGGACGTCCCAAGGGCTTGCGGAGCAAGTCTCCCATCCTTCCTTATGCCTATTTAAAGGGAGGAGGCATTTGGATCAGTCCCCGCCTAAAACCCTAGCCGCTCGAGCTACTGCTCCTCCCTCCTCTCTTGTCCCACAGTCGCTTGGCAAAGACCTCCCGGGATTCCACCATACCTCCACTACCACGCCATCGTGCCGATGAAATTGATCCCATCTACTTATCCGCTGCATTTACTAGATCAAGGAGGAGGAGACATTGACGTGTTGTACGTGTACATATTTCGGAGGCAACGTTTGTTGCGGCGCTGATTGGCTGGACTGCAGAAGGACGTCATCGACCTACTACGACTATATCGAGCTATGTTGAAATAGTACGTTCAACGCAATCGTTGTTTGAGTGTACGTAGCTCAGATCTAGCACTCTCCCTCTTGTTGCTTGAACTTCGTAGATTTGGATTTTGTAGATTGGGTCACCTTTTTCGTTTTGCATCTCGTAGCAAAAAATTTGTTTTCTATGCAACGAATCCCATCAGTGGTATCAGAGGAGATCTATGTGTATATGCTTTGTACAAGTAGAACATATAGAGATGTGGGCGTTGATCTTTTTGTTTCTACCTTTTTTTGTACCTGGGATCTTAGTGCCATAGTTTGATGAAGCGGCCCGGACTAATTTTACATATCCACGCACATAAGACTTGTTCCACAACTGACATGCAACATGTATTGCATAGGTGGCTGTTAGTAGGCTTGTAGATTCCGATCTACACAAGGTTCATGTGTTTAATGAAGCTAGTAAATAAGTATGATCGATCTTTGTTCACCACGCAATGTTAATAAGCAACTTGTTGATCACCGTTGTGGCTTTGTGTAGGTAAGATGAGATCTTAATTTGTTGCCCTAGAAGCCATGTAAAATATGCAACAATAAAGTAGAGACGTCTAATTTCTTTTTGAAGGGCATGTGATGTGGTATGGCCTAATATGATATGATATACGTGATGTATGAGATGACCATGGTTTGTAATATTTCATGACGTTCATGTCGACGAGTATGTCAACAGGCAGGAGCCATATGGTTGTCTTTAATATTTCTGTATGGCCTACGAGACGAAAATATAACACCATGTAATTTTATTACTTTATCTCTGTGAGTTAGCTATAGTTGTAGTTGCAACTTGTGGTGGAGGAAATCATGGCGACGCCAAAGGACCTAGGTGCCAAGTGATCGAGATCACACCGGTGAGTTGGAGATGGAAATCAAGACGCAAATAAAAGGCTGTACCATATCACATTATATATGCATGTGATGTTTCACTAGTAGGAAAAATCTTATAGGGGGAAATGTACGAGAAGCATGTGTGCTCAGCCACACGTAGGATGAAGTTGATGAAAACAGGAGGATCGCGATGGAGGCACAAGAGAAGGTGCAAAGAATGGAGATGCATCTGAGTAGCCAGCATGCGTGGATGCAGGAAATGATGCAGGTATTTTTTTTTCACCCTTTTAGTTCCATTCATCATTATATGCATGTAAACTCACCGGTCTATATCTTTTGATCTTTACAGATGGTCAGCGCTCTTCAACGGGATCCATCAGCTCCTCCTCTACCGCCGTTGAACCTCAACTTGGTAAGTTGGCCCACAGCTTGTTAACTGACTCATTTTTCAGCTTAGTCGACTAATGTGGATGTTTATAGGGAAATGCTTCATCATCGAGAACCCAGAACAACATGGAACAGGACGGAGATCGAGCTGAAGGAGACCAGTCGGCTCCATAGACCTCCGTCATTGTTGTGGCTCCATAGACCATGATGAAACTGTCTTCCATAGACCATGATGAACTTGTGAACTTTTTAACTACGTAGGATACGTGTAGGATGGCGTTTAAACCTTTGTGACATTAGAGTGAAATGAAATTTCAGGCAAGAAAAGTCCCCCATGGAGTACGATGAGTTTATAAGAAACCTTCAAACTATTTTGTTCCATTTTTGTCTGAACAAAGTGAAGCAAAGGCAACAACACAAAGTGAATTGTACACAAACATTCGGATTATTTTGTTCCGTTTTCGACTGAACAATGTGAAGCAAAGGCAACAACACAAAGTCAATTGTACACAAACATTCAGATTATTTTGTTCCGTTTTCGTCTGAACAAAGTCTTGTCTACTAACCTTATTCTTCTTTACCTACAGCTGAACAAGGAGTGATCACAGAGATTCAGAACAAGGAGTGGCTACCGAGATTCTTACCTAACAAATGTTTATCACCATGCTCATCCATTGAGTGCTCATCGCATCAGCAGTAGTAGCATCGCCTCAGCAATAGCAACATCACCTCAGCAGAAGTAGCATCGCCTCAGCAGCAGCTATATATTTCTATAAACTTTGAAATTTTATTAAACTTGAAGAGCAGCTAGAACTATATATTGCTACTGCATTTTTTGTTTAAGTATTTGTTGCAATGCAAAAGCACAAGCAGTTGTTGTTGTGTGTTACTCCATCAGTACCAAATTTATGAGCAAAAGCTTCTATCAGTAGGCGAGGAAAGAATAGTGGGAACTTCATTCTTTTCCGAGCTCCAGAATAAGCACACTGATTCGATGCTAGTACCAACAGGTCTATGAATAATTTCAGAAATTTTGGAGTATGTGTTTGTTGAGTGCTCCAAGAATTTGCTTGTTGTTATTTGGCGTATGTGTTTGTTGTTATTTGGAGTTGCAGGCAGTGAAAGAAAGAACATGGATAGACATTCTTCAAATATTTGAAGTACTCCATGTAAACTGCAGCAATTTAAACTGAAGTACTCCATGTAAACTGAAGTACTCCAGCAAATATTTGGAGTTGCAGGCGGTGAAAGAAAGAACATGGATAGACATTCTTCAAATATTTGAAGTACTCCATGTAAACTGCAGCAATTTAAACCGAAGTACTCCAGTAAATATTTGGAATTGTAGGAAGTGAAAGAAAGAACAATCACTCAAAGAATTATAGTAAACTGAAGCACTCCAGTTTACATGCATTACTATAAGCACAAGCAGCAATTTAACAACGAGCAAGGAATCAAGCAAAATTGAAGTAGTGCTTGTACTATAGGCACAAGGAGTAGGTACTTAGGAGTACCAGGTTTGCAAATTATTGCATGACAAGCACTAACATGGAACAAGCAATATGCATCCAATGGTGCTAAAACCTGACGGTAACCTGAAAGTATTTGTATTGCTAACAATCCAGCAATACAAGCAAAGGGTGTGGATTCGTTACCCCCCGGGGGCAATACCACCCCACTTGTTGTCGTCCGATGGTCGCCTCGTGATTCGTACTATGATGTCATGTATCTGGCAAGACCTACATAATTGGCTTCATGACCCTGATCAACTCACCTAGTAGGCTGTAAACATGTGTGTGTAGCGTTGACATTGTCAGAATTTGCTTAGCATTCAGGACGATATCAGCGAAGCGCATATTTACTAAGTGAACCGTGCATGTGGCAGTACACGGATGCGTGGACTATTAGTCGTGTTTGTATCAGTCCCTAATCACTCTGGTTAATAGAAGACAATAAGTAAACTCTACATGTGGTCCAAATCTCAAAGATGATCTGACGATAATGGGAGGGGTGGTATCGCCCCCCGGGGGTAACTCCACATTTCCGTACAAGCAAATCAAGCAATTTACTCCAAGCAAATCAAGCAATATTTTTTTTCAAGAAAAAGCCACATGCAACTAGCGGTCACGCCAGCCTATGGTCACTACCCATAGAACAATTTAATTGTACTGAATATTGATGGAGCTTTTCTAGAGAATACAAATTCAGGGGCTCCGGAGCAATTTCTTGGGACAGACCACAAGGTGACCTCGTCTTTGCAGCAACAAGCAATATTTTTGGACTCGCGGCTTATGCTCTGCGTTCAGAGGCAACTGCCCTACAGAATGTGATATGTATTGCATAACTTACATTCGATGGATGAACTATACCAGAACCACATGCGTGAAAGTTACGTCTACATCGACAATTGTAGAGAATACCCACTTGTAAAAAGGGTGAGGTATGCAGTACTCTGTGTTCAGAATTTTGCACACATACTGTGCTCGAGCACACGCGGACACAGTGCGGGATACAACCACATGGCTCCAATTCCTAGTTTTACTTTACCTCGCAGAAGACAAACGGAGATGTCGCGGGCGGAGCGGCGCGGTCCCAGCCCCGGATGTCGACGACGAGGGAGCAGACGTCGTGGCAAGTGAGCTTGACGCATACGCCGTGGCCAGTGTGCTCGAGCAGATGTCGTGGCCGGCTTCAGCCTCGTCTGTTGCTGGCGCTGCTTCTGCCTAGGGAGGCCGGCCCTGCAATCTTGAAGGAGCTCGGGGAGGCCAGCACCAGCAGATCCACCACCAGTACACCACCGTCGATACGCCCACAAATCGAGCACCACCGCCGTCCACAGATACATCTCCGCCTGAAAAAAATCCACCACCACCGCCCACGAATCTGTGAGTGACGCATAAAAAACGCTTCTTTGACCTTGATGCCGCCCGCAAGGAAAATTAGAGGGAGGACAGAGCTCGTCGGCGAGCATGGAGCGCGTCAGAGGCGCCGTCCAGTGGGGATTGGGGAGCAGAGGAAAAAAAGTGTGGAGCAGGGTGAGAGAGTGGGTAATGGCGAGCGTCGGCGGGCCAGAGGAGTGTGAGGGAGAGAGTGGGAGATTGGGGAAAAGATCAAAACCCAAGGAGCTTTGAGGTGGAAGAGAAAGAGCCAAATCGAATATCGATCTTTGACTACATCAATACAGGATATAGGCAACCAGCGGCTAACACTCGAGTTCCTCTTCAAAACCCAAGGAGTAATTAAGCAAAATTACAAGACCAGCAACAAGAAGGGGTCAATGAAGATGTACACCGTGAAGAGATGGGAACCAAAACTGATCCTAGGTATTATGATGATGCTGAACGAAGTTCTACTAGTGAAGCGTACACTCCATCTTTGATGTTCACCAACGCCTCATGTCTTCCCTTTTCCGCGATCGCACCATCCTTGAGAACTGCAATTATATCAGCACCTTTCATGGCAGTGGTCCTGCCGACCATCACACGATCCAGAGCATCCTGCACAATCCTCTCAGACTCAGCATCCCAGGCACTAGTTGCCTCATCAAGTAGTAGTATCTTAGGGTCTTTCAGTATGGCCCTCGCAATAGCGACGTGCTGCTTCTGTCCACCGGATAGGTGTATTCCCCTCTCTCCAACGGTGGTATCATATCCTTGGGGAAGGCTTGATATGAACTCATGTGCATTGCATGCCTTCGATGCCGCAATGAGCTCGTCCTCCGTAACTTCACCATCCTTACCATATGCTATATTGGCATAGATTTTATCGTCAAAGAGTACGCGTTCTTGGCTCACTAGTCCTGTTTGGCCCCTCAACCAATAGATGTTTAAGCTCTTGATTTCCAATCCATCTAATGATATGGTACCTGAATCGGGATTGTAGAATCGCTCCAACAGTCCGATTATTGTTGACTTGCCGCTACCACTCTCTCCAACAAGTGCAAAATTCTATATAAAACCATAACAAAAGTAAGATTATAAAGCACTTCAACGTAGAATATATAACAAACTGGATGTTAGGAAAATTAGGCTAACCTTTCCAGAGGGAATGTGGAGGGTAAAGTCATTGAAGATCTGAATATCTGGGCGAGATGGATACTTGAAGCTGACATGTTGGAAGTCAATGTTTCCCTTGACCTCGTCTAATGTCAAACCCTCATTGCTGCTTGAGTCGATTTCAGAATCTCTATCAAGTAAATAAAATATGGAGATAGCAGAATCATTTTCTTTTGCTGAATCAGAGGCCATTGCACTTGTTTGAGATGATATACCCAAAGTTGCTAAAACTAGTGCAAAGAAAACCTGCAGAATTCTTACTATGTGAAATAACCTCGTGAAAGTGGTGACTGTGGTTAAGGAACCAAGAACGAAGAGCACACAAATTGAATATTAAGAAGGTAATTTATAAAGAGGACAGACAGATTTGGAAATAATGCATTTACATACCTTGAAAACATCGCCAGAATCTGATTGGCTGTGCCGCACGAATTGTGCTCCAACATAGAAGCAAAGACCGTACATAAGGTACAACATCAAGAATGAGAAACCAAATCCAATGCCTCCAACTATTCCTGTTCTTACTCCTTGCTTCATGGAGGCTTCACATTTCTTATCATATATTCCCACAATTCTTTTTCAAAACAAAAAGAAGCTACCGTCCTGATGCTACTAATTGCATCGGCTGCCACTTGACTTGCGTCTTCGTACATCATCTAGCGAAACAGAAATTCATTATCAAAAACTTCTCGAGTTTTCAGATTGTGATAAAGGCTGAACTTTATAAACTTATCGAATCAAATTTATGTTATCTTACTATTGTATGAATGGATTTTTATGGTAGATCAACTACTCTCCCACCTCTCTAACCCACCATTCTAAGAATCCCCAACAGAAAAAATAGAAACACAAGGGCATCTCTAGGCGATCAGTCAAAGTTCAGGACCATATATGCCTCCCTATCCTTGAACTCCTCAAATTTGAGCAACTAAAAAGAAGTTTCTGGAGATCCCATAAACTTAATCTCAAATTCATTAAACATTGATTCAAACAATTTCATAAAACTACTTCAAAGTAGACTAAAACTACAACCAATCACTTCAAACTAGTTCATTACATGCTTTTTGACAAAATTTCAACTAAAAACCAAAGCCACTAGTAAGGAAGTGCTTATACATGGCTGACTACGAGTGTCAGGTAAATATAAGCCACACCATGGGATTGTTGGGACCACCAATACACTGAAATTCAAATGGTGTGGCTAACTTACCCCCTCCACTACTACTTAATTACCACCGGTGTGGCACAATAATACCATGCCACTGATAAGTGGGACCCAACAGAATGACCCGAGGAAACTTGGTAGTGACGTGGTTCAATAATACAAGGAGACTAGTGGATAAGTTAACACTAGCGTGACAATATTATTTCATGACAATAGTATATTCGACCCCCTTCCATTAACAAACGCTCAAGCCCATGTTTGATATATGCACCGATTTGTGTTCTTTTGTGTACACTACTAGGAAACTCTAGAGCACCATGCTCTGCAGAATGACCTAGTGCATGCATGCACTACTCGATGGATGCATGAACCCCCTGACACTGCCAGTCTGCCACACACCAAGATGAAAAAGATTCTGCAGCAACTTACAGCCACGATTGATCATTGGTGATCCAACGGTTCGCATTGTCCTTGAGGAAGCACACAATCCGTGTTCTTTGCTCTGATTCGTTGAGATGCGTCTCGTGGGCCCCTTGGCATAGATGACCTGTCACATGCGCATCGCACGGGACGGGATGCACATGCACGGAAAGGCATACTACTCCCTCGATCGGTCGATCCCCAGCCCGTCCCGTGCTCCCATCGCCTTCCTCCTCCATCCGCTTTTCGGGTAGTTCATGCAGCCGGCGCGTTGGGAGGCTGGTGCGCCGGGGATAAGGGCATCTTCAGCAGTTGCGCCCCCAGGACGCAAACCCCCCCCCCCTTTTTTCCGCCGCGGCGCGAAACGGCGCTATTCTGGAAACTGGGGGGCGCGTTTCCCAGCCGTGAAACCCAGGCCGCCCCCCCAGCCGGCGATTCGCCCAAATTTGGACAGGTTGAGTTTTGGCACACAAATCATTGAAGTTTTGCACAAATAAATAGATTTTTGCCACACAAATAAATAGTTCAACAATTTAAACAAAAAAAATAAATTACACTACTCATCGTCATCGTCCTCAACATTGCCATTCCCCTTTCGCGCCCATAAATGATGCACCAGGTCATTCTGCAGAGCATGGTGTGTTGCAGCGTGTCGAATCTCCTATCGCTTGGTGAGGAAGTATGTCCATGAAGTCGGCACCTCGTGATCAACAGTTGCAAGAGGGCCCTGCCGGTAGTGTGGTGTGCTTGCCTCACTGTCAGGCACCGGGTCATCCCGCTCACTCTCAATGATCATGTTGTGCAAGATCACACAACACTGCATCACCTCCCACATGTTGGACTTCGACCAAGTCATAGCTGGGTACCGGACAACAGCGAATCGAGATTGCAGCACACCAAATGCCCGCTCAACATCCTTCCTGCAAGCCTCCTAGCACTTGGAAAATCAAGCTTTTGCGCTTCCTGGGATAGGTTGGAGATGCTCTTCACAAATGTTGCCCACTTCGGGTAGATGCCATCTGCAAGATAGTACCCCTTTGTATACTGGTGTCCATTGATCTCATAGTTCACAGGGGGGCATGGCCTTCGACAAGCTCGGCAAAGACATTCGAGCACTGCAAGACATTGATGTCATTGTGACTTCCAGGCATACCAAAGAATGAATGCCAAATTCATAGATCGTACGAAGCCACGGCCTCGAGAACCACCGAGCACTCTCCTTCCTTTCCCTTGTACATCCCCTGCCAGTCAAATGGGCAGTTCTTCCATGCACAATGCATACAGTCGATATTGCCAAGCATCCCAGGAAACCCTCTTGCTTCATTCTCTGCAAGGAACGAGCAGTGTCTTGCGCATTGAGTGATCGCAGGTATATTGGGCCAAAAACTGCAACCATTGCCCGGCAGAACTTGTTCAAGCACTCGAGGGCCGTGGACTCGCTAATGCGCAGGTAGTCATCTTGTGCATCTGCGGGAGCACCGTATGCAAGCAACCTCATGGCCATCGTGCACTTCTGGATAGAGGTAAAGCCTACCGTGCCGGTGCAGTCCTTCTTTAACTTGAAGTAGGTGTCGAACTCCCGGATGGCATGCATGATCTTGAGGAAGAGCGTGCGTTTCATCCTGAAACGACGCCGGAACACCTTCTCGTCGTTGGTGGGATCCTCGGCGAAGTAGTCGGAGTAGAGGATGCAGTAGCCCTCGTACCGCTGCCTTGGCTTGCTCTTGCGGCGACCAGGCTTCGATCCAGTGCGGCGCGGCTCGGCGTCCTGGGCCTGCAATCCGGCCAGGCAGCTCAGGACGAGCAGGTGTTCCTCATCGTCGATGGCGGCCTGGTCTTCCTCGTCGAACAGCTCGGCGAGCATCTCCTCGGCGTCGGAGTCCATGGTCGGACAGAACGTCGAACACCTTGCGGGTGGTGGACGCGGTTCACCGGGCACAACCTCCTCCGCGGCGGCGACACAAGCAAACAGCGGCGACGATGTGGTGGAGCAGCCGGCGGTGGTTTGCCTCGCCGCTCGTGTGTGATGGCGGCCGACGGCGGCGACGTGGGCTGTGTCCGTCGGGGTGGCGAACGAGAGGAAAGGCCGAGTCGTGGTGGGGAAAGTGGCGCAAATAGGACTCCCTCGCCGACAGCGCTGTCCCACGCGCGCTTTTCCTTCCGCCGCCCCCCCCCCCAGGCCGAACCCAATGGGTTGGGTTCCGCCTGAGTGCGACGGCGCTAATTTCCGCCGAAACGGCGCTATTTCGGGTTCTGGGGGGCGACTGGTGAAAAAACGGCGCTTTTCGAGCAAAACGGCGCTAATTTGTGTCCTGGGGGGACGACTGGAGATGCCCTAAGTCGTGTATTCCTGGCGCAGACATGTGCGCCGGCGCTATTTTAATATCACAGGCGTGACTATTGCCGGCGCTCGCTCCTGCGCCGGTGGTAGCTCAACTACGCGCGCCGGCGGTAGCCATTTTCCTAGTAGTGGTAGATTAGTATTAGGAACATGTATGTGGATCTTTGTGGTCATGGTTTTACATTTTTGATGTCTCATTTTCTTGTGTATGTTGTTGTAAAATAGAAGAAAGATGATAGAAGAAGTGAGATTCTAGTAGTGTCCTTTCACGAATTAATTAGAAGCAATATCCATCTCACTTAGTTAAATGAGTATTTTTGGCTCCCTCAAAGGAACACAGACGAAACATCACAAGAATTTTTAAGGTTGTGTGCTAGGTTGAACAGGGTTGTCGAGCTGAAACATATGGATGCACACCTTTGTATGTTTCCGATCTCTACCGCGTTGACAACAATATGGTTTTTCCTAGGGGAATATGCCTTTCACATGAAGATATTTCAAGTTCTATTCTGTTTCGAAGAACATGTCATATAGTGGGGTATGACTATTTAGAAACCCCATTAAGATGGTTCCTATATTATCTATTTAGGAACCACACTCAACCGAACCGAGAAAACCCCACCCGACCACAACAAGACAAGAACAATCGACAAACCACTCCATGTATGTACGAAGAAAAAAGAAAATTGTACGTCCATCCCCGACCCCATCTCCGGATCCCGCCACGCTGCTCATGGATCCTTTCGTACCTCCACCAAGAAATACCCCTAGAGGGCTTCTGCATCTGTTGTCCGCTGCCTTGGAGTGCCCCTGATCCCCTACCTCCTGCCGGCACAGGCGCCCTCTTCTACCTATTGGGCCGCCGGCGGGTCACCGGTAGGAGGCGCTGCGTCGGGAGTAGTCATGAGACGAGCCTCCACTTTGTGTGGAGGATGAGCCCCAGCTGGCCACGCGGTGAGGATCCATGCTCCGAATCGGTGGAGCGGGCTGACGATGGGAGGAGAAACCTTCCATGGCGACATAAGAGTGCAAAAAGAGTTCCGCTGAGGTGGGCAGTGGGGAGATTAGGGAGATTTTTCCTCCAACTGTAGCGTGACACTTATATTTAAGAGCAGACCGCCCAAGCGGTACGGTGAAAGTTTTGTGGGACTAGTTGAATGCCCGTGCGTTGCTACGGACGCCACAAGCATAAAAATATATAGACGGTCATTTCATTTCACGAGTGGCTCAATTTTAACCCCACTTCCATTGCAACCCCCTTTGGTGTGTACCACACTCTAGATAAAGCAACACTCTAAATAAAAATATATGAATAATTGAACATTGACCCCATTTCAAGTGTGAGAGTTCAAACGAAGTCACATGATGCATCAAAATGCAATTAAATTGATGCAGCTACTCACAACATTTCTATGAATAAGGCGCACACGCTTGTCAATATTTATCTTTGTCAAACAATAAGTCCAAGTATGTAAGGATTATTTTTTATTGAAAATTGGCATGTTAGAAAGTATTTTTAATGCCCCCTCAATTCAGTTTAATTTTTGTGAGTTGTATCCTAATTTGTGCTGGGCTAGATATTTTTGGGCGACACTTAAAACTTGTGCTGGGCCAGTTATTTTTGGGCGACACTTAAAACAGATCGAAGGTAGTACTAATCCAACCATATCAAGTTCTCATTCACAAGATTTAGTAAAACATGCTAATCCCTCCTATCTATATTAATTGTCAGCTGATTTAGTATAAAGAGTCAAACCAAACAAGCGACAATGAATATGGCCAATGGGGAGTATAAAATACATTACTTGTTAAGTCTATTTGTCTATATAGGTCATATGCCCGTGCGCTGCAACGGGTGATAAGAACATCTGTATTGTGGAACCCGTGGTTTCACCACCTCACCCAACTTAATGGTTTGGGGAAGGAGTTGGGATTTAGATGAGCGGTGCCCTTATGATCCACACCAGTGATGCCAAAACTATTGAAATTGGTTCTTCACATTATATCAAGTAAGCATTAAGTAATATCTTTTTTTTTTGACAGATTTGGCATATACACCATGTAATTTTTCTCATCGGATTTCTAACCCTTAATGTGCGAAAGTTAACATATATTCCAAATCAAAGAAATTACAAAAATATTAAGTACATGCTAGTGAGGATATCTTATAAGCATATGGTTCAAATGTAAATGTTTATTTGAGCATTTACAACACACAGAAATGCACACATCTTTACACATGATTATATCTTCCCCTTCTTCGGACCAGTGTGGAATCATAATGTCATGGACGGTCCGACATGTCTTCATGCCTCCATCACTCCTTTTCCTTGCTGCCTCCAGCACGGTAGCTAGCGAGGTCAACAACGACGTTGGCCGAGCACTTGCATCCGAGACAATCACCGAACGTTCAGAATCACTCACCTCAGCACCCACCATGCTTGGTGCACGTAGGACAGACTTCTAGAAAGCGGCCTTCACCAACCATCGTGGAGGTGAAGGAGCCCGTGTGTTTCTGCGGAACCGCATATAATTTATTAGCTAAAATATGCTCGTGCTGTCATGCATCTATAGCGAGTTGAAAATATAATGTTAGTAAAAGGACTTAGTAAGTTGCGGCAAGCTTGAATACAATGAAATGAAATGTATGACAGTGCTGAACATCCTTGCGCTTAGTAAGTTGCGGCAAGCTTGATATGAAACGTACCACACAACTACATTGAACACATTGAAATGCCCTACTTGAAAAAAAGGATTTTGCCAGAAAATAAGAAAAACTTCCTAGGCAGTAAAAAGGAAGCTCATACGTGTTATCTCTGTCAAATAAAACACGACCTGCGTGTTAAAATGTCATGGAAATTAACCATGCATCACAATGAATAGCTGTCAGGGATAGCCAAAATTTCTTGGGTGTTCCATCACGAGCAAAGTGCATCCCACATACTGGGTCAGGATTTTTAACAGGAACTTACTCAAGTGGCAAATTCACTTCCCAGGTACCAGTAGGCCGTCCATAGAGGCACAATTTCTCCTCTGGCAAAATAAAACAAATTGAAGGGTCATATTAATCATAAATTGTGCCTACAAGATGAAACCTGGTTTAAGTTACCCTAAGCACGACATAACACATAATGCGTAGGCCACTACTTGGGGTGTCATTAATTAATAATATCTCACAAGCATACAAGAGCAGAACTGATGTCCAAATGTTCCTATATATAACCCAAGATCGTAATTCTCCCATGATGTAACTTCCCGACTTGCAAAATTAACTCACTAATCATTAGCAAATTCATTCCACCAAAGAAAAACGGAATAGATCATCTATAATTCCATGTAATTTACTCATTTCGGGATCATAATTTTCAACTTAACATCAGTTAGTAGTGCTATGCATGAGAGCCAAATTTGACAATATATAACTGGTGAATTGTGATCATACTGAAGTTAATGCACACCTCCACAGTGACTTGCAAACTACTGTCTCCTCATCACCGTAATGTCCAAGCATGGCTCCTGATCATCGTAATGTCCAAGCATGGCTCCTGATCACCGTTGTCTCCTCGTGTTATGTGAGTCCTCATAAATCATAACCACTGCAAACAACAAAGGTCATGTCAGGCTTCCAATGCAGTTTTTCATAGACTATGGGCAAAATTATTTTATTTGGCAGAACAACTTATAAACACCTCGATCGTGTTAAATGCTTGTGGTGAAACTTAGGTACCTGATGAACTATCGTACCATGAACAGAGATAAATTTCTTGTGCATAATATTAATAGCTAGCTAGCAGAAGCGGAAAAAAAGAATTGTGCCTTGTGCATGACCTGAAAGGAGTACATTCTGCTGCTCGATGGAGTCTGAACCCTCAAACTTTCACCAAAGACATGAAAGATCCATGAAATCAGCGATCATTATTTTCATTATTATTTTGCATCACGAGAAGAAAGATCCATGAAATCATTCATCAATTATCCTCATACCCTGCAGAAAAGAATCTTGACGGTGCACTCGTCGCTGTTTGGGTCAAAGCGGAGATGAAGGACTGACGGGACCTGGAAGCCCACGAATCCAATGGTGTGCAGCGTGCACCTGAAGGTGCCGTCCGGGTCCAAGCCGGAATCCACCACTGTGAAGCTCTGCATCGCCTTGGTGTTGAGCAGGGACTCCACGCTGGTTGGGTGCAGCGGAAACTCGCTGAAGCCGTCCGCTGCGCCGGCTTGGTCCGACAGCATGTCCAGGAGCCTGATGCTCTTTGAATGTGTCAGCACCGTCGACGCCTTTGACGCGGCCTGGCCGCCGTATTCATCGTGAGTACGTCCAGGAGCCTTGATGCGCGGTCGTCGCCCTTGATGCGCTGCCGCGGATCTGGCGCCGCCGCCATGATAGACGAGAGAACGGGCCTTGATGCGCTGTCGTCACCTCGATCTAGCGCGGCAAGCCGGCAACCACGATAGTAGAGTACAGACCTTGATGCGCCGCCGTCACCTTGATCTGGCGCCATCGCCATTATTGCAGAGAGAATGAGCGTTGTGTGCGATCTTCGTCGCCCTCCTGCCACCGGTGAACCCCGATATAGCTCTGCCGCCACGGTCGAAGAAAGATAACAGAAGAGAAGGGGAGCGGGATTTACGGTTCTCTTGGGGAAAGGCAAAGCGAGATTACGCGAAGTAAGAACGTAGATTGCGGGTTAACTTTGTAATTAGCGAGGTGCTAAATACAAAATAGGCAGGACGTGAGATTGCTTGACGACAGGATGTGCAGGCTGACGGTTGAAGGAACGAAAGTTTTCTTTTAGATAGGAGAGAGATTAAGCCTATAAGAGATCGGTTATCTACGGTTTTAGAGGAGAAAACCCAAGTTTATTCTCGTCTAAACCATTTAAGGGACCAGCTAGACATGCCCTAGCTAACTCTAAATAGGGACCTTAACGCTAGTCTTGGCGTAGAGCCGAGGACACGATGTAAGGTACTAGTTTTGAAAGCACGGCTTGCCGCGCGCCACATGTTTATTCTAAACTATTTTGCCCGTAATCCTCGTATAGTGTACACGTTAATAGAAGATGGGTAATGCATTAAGACAGGAATTGTAAATCTGTACAAATGGTAGTAAGACAGACGTAATCCTCGTATAGTGTACACGTTAATAGAAGATGGGTAATGCATCAAGACAGGAATTGTAAGTCTATACAAGTGGTAGTAAGACAGACATACTGAGATAATGTTGAAAGTAGTGGTAACATTGGTTTTAACGCAGAGATTACATAGTTAATTACAAAAGGGTTAACCACATATTTACAGCCATCAGGGTGACATAGATTCTAAGCTGAAACACCTCGGGATTGCATATTATACAGGCAGACATGTCTTAATATATAGCTCAAAAGGAAGTCTTCTGATTCAGTGTTCCACACTAACACATGACATTGATCGGTAACTAACCGGCAGGATCATATATTTAAAAACATTTGGAGAGCACAGGTAACTTCATGACGTGGGTCAAGGCAGTCAGATGGCGGCGTGAAGTTCCTAAGAAGAATGTCCGGGGTCAATCCAGATCCCAAGTGGCAGCAGATTTATACACTGAATGGTGGCGGAAAGTTACTGAGCAACGCTTCCTAAATTTAGATGTTTGGTTGTAGAGATACTGGACTGGCTACAAAAAAGTGTTCCAAAAAAAAGTTTATCGTGTTACAATATCCCTTTTTAGGATAACGGGATTTATATAACGGGTTCAACATGAAGGATGACAGTACCTCCGGAGTTCATCATTCTTCCCTATTGTTGTAGGAATAGGCACCGAACTGTGTTATAATGATGACTTGGAGCACTCGTAGATAAGGTTTATCCACCCAGTGTTTCCGGAAATGAGGCTAAGTAGGGGACATAGATTCTTCATCAGCGGAGCTTGAAACATGGAAGATAACATGCAAAAATGTTGGAATATGTGCTGGCAAGGAGTGGGTAATTTTTTCTTTTAAAACGGATATACGAACTATCTTCTATCTAACCTGAAGATAAAGGTCAATATGCGATGCAGAGGCTTGTTGGCAAGGATCTTCGATGATAGGCTCCTTGCCTAGAACATCGACCATGGGGGCAATGTGCTCACATGTGCCAGAGGTTGTTAATTAGGATGGAGCTAGGTGTGTCACCGCTGGCCACCAAACAGCCAATCCTACAGAACCATGCAAGGAAGGTAAACAATGCTGAGGGAAAAGATAATTGAATGATCGAGTCTAGATTGTACAACAAAGAGGGAGAAGTGGAAAATCTCAGCGATGGATACATGAATTTGGTCTGCTCGATATCTGCTTATAATTCACGACAACCTGGAGTGCGACGATGATTGTGACTAATATATGAACAATGTGGTTGACTGCCCTAGAGGCTATAGCTTCAACCTGCCAAATGGAGAGAAATTAGAGTTCAAAATTCAAATACCTATAGCAAAGGAGAATATGAATGATGCAAGGGTACCGAATCATTAGCGAGAGAATACAAAATCAAGTATTCAGCCTAAGCTACCAGAGCAATGAAAGGTTAAATCCAATGTTTCCATTATACAAGAAATATGCATATGCAATAGATCAATTCCAGCAAATAGTGCTATGGGACCACCTAAGAAGAAAATGCACGAAGTAAAGCACAATTTTTGGCTGAAAACAGTATATGCACTCCTATTTATATCATAGAAAATTGATGATCGAACTTGTCTACCTCCTATTATCATTTAGAGGACAAAAAACAAAAGGCTGAAGCACATATTTATTCTAAGTAGCCGATCAGTACCCCACAACAACAACAATTGGTTTTCTCTTTATTTCTTATAAACAACGCAAGAAGACAGAACAAAAGAAAACCAGGTGTCAAAAAAAGGGACACACAAGACCGAGATCAAACATACAAGGCATGTACTTCTGCCATAAAAATTCTGCACCAACAAAAATGAAAGTTGGGTTGGGGATTAATTTTGGCAAATCACTACATCCCAAAATGTGGTGACAGTTGCCAATAAACAAAGTAACCTTGTGAGCCCATGTACATCAATTGGTTATGTCTGCATGAACTGCATCCACATACCGTTCAAGGAAACAAAGAGGAAAGTGGGGGTTACCTGTCACATGGTCAAATGGGGCGAGGTCATGTAGAGCAAGGCTGCAACTGGACTGGACGGTTATTCCGTGCGGAGAGGCGGAACATGCTGTCGAGATAACTGTAGTACTATAGCACAACACTATATCTGCTAACAACAATATAAAGGCCTACATTTATTTTAGAAAACATGGTTAAACTATCCAACTTACTACAAAATTGTGGTTTATAGTAGATAGTAGTGGTGCTTATTAATGCTAAATGATGAAAGTCTTAAATTAATTATATAATCTTCTTATTGGTTGGAGGACCAAGAGAGTATCAATTGGTTAATATATCTCGTAAAAATGTTGTAGTAATAGAAATGAGAGGATAGACATGAAAACTTGGAGATAACTTCCAGTAGTAGGAACAAAGTGAAACCAACAAACTAATCTTAATAAGTAACAGAAAATATTGTGTTCAATACTCAAAGACAACACGGAGAACTGAACTACAATGCAAAAAACCTCGACTTCGGATACTAAAACAATGCATTCATAAAAAGAACTTCGAGGAGGGGGCAAGGAGACTCTGAAACGAACCTTTAGGATAGACAAAATCATATTGTGCAATATATGGTAACTAAAGTGGCATATAACCATAATCATCTAGTTGAAAAAAAAAATAAGTCTTCAATCAAGTGTCATTTTGTATCCTATCTTCTTTCCTGTTATGAACAAATGGTCCCTGTAAAAGGATTATCTTAGTGAAAGAAAATTATACTGAAAAATAATGTAAGGAATATAGGGGTTGCACAACGCCAATTCAACAATAGAGGAAAATATATCCATTTAATAGCTTATGGGTATCAAAGAATTAACAGTTTCGTATATTGCTCCTCATGTTTGGAATTAACTGTTAAATACATCGGATAAATACAATCCATATTAGGATTCTACCATAATTTACGGAGCTAATAAAGTATATATTTCCTGAATCTTGAGGAGGAGAAGAAAATCACCTGCTGGATGCAATTAGAACATCAACAGTCAGTAACTTCATTTTGGCCGTAAACAACGCTTCCATTACAGTTCTTTCATTCTCATCCTACAGAAAAGGAAAATGAGGTCAAAATTGAAATGAACCAGTATTCTAAGTACACTTCTTTGACCTTAAAAATTGTAATCAAGAGTTTTCACAATGTGAGCAAGGAATATAAGATACATGGCACATAATAAATGTGACACTAATTCATATTAATCACTAAAGGAAAGCCATGGGTAAAACTTAGTTTAACAAAACATGGAAGTAAATTTTCTAAGATAAATATTGCTAGTCAGAACCCAAGCCATACCATGAGGATCTTGGGACTAAGGAGGCAATTCGAAATCTAGACATCAAGTTGAAATAATAAGTTTACCGCTTGACATAATCCTAAAGAAATTATACTATCTGGGGCTAGTTTAGTAGCATAGTAATTCCTCTCCCAACACTCTGGTATCAACACCTAACATAGCAAAGTGATAGTTGTAATAACAGAGCACAGTACAATCCAAACAGTTCGGAGAGGACATTAGCAACACAAATCGGAGAAGGGGAAGGTGTCAGAGAGAGAGAGAGAGAGAGAGAGAGAGAGAGAGAGAGAGAGAGAGATTTGCGCCCTTGCAGCTCATTGGCGGCCGCGACACCGAGCATTGGTGCTGCCTCGATGACTCTATTACCTGTGTCTGGGTCATGAGGAACACTGCGTAGTGAATCAAAGGCAGTGTTAAAGGAGGTGCCCAAGCAGTAATTTGAGTAAAAACACCCAAACACACATGAAAAAAGAAAAGAAAAAATCAGACATATATTGCATCATCATCAAATTTATTTAAAACTAATACCTTGTTACTCTATCCTGTTCTTAGTGCAGCTTAGAATATATATGCTGAAATAGGTAATGAGTTCACAAATACCCCAAACACACATGAAAAGGACATATTTTTACAAATAGCACAAACCTTGGTTACCTGTTATTTGCGACACTGAATGTTGATCAGAACACACGTGTTATTTAGGGGACAAAGCATTCATACAGAAGTCATAGGAACACCCAGTCTATGGTAGTGTAATGTTCCAAACAGCTGCAAACCAAAAGATGATATATCAGATTAAATTTTGAGTAGGCTAGCTGAAGAGGGGAAAAAGCTATCAAGCATCGGCGTCACACAGCAAGCTAGCTAGAATCTGCCTCCCTTGTATCTTCTCATCGAACATAGCAACAGTCTAGCTAGGTATATATCTCCATGTATCAAACCAAGCAGCACAAAGCTAGCTAGTAATTGCCAACAACCACAAGAAAAAAGCTAGTACCAGGCCACCTCTCAGGACGACCAAGAAGCAAGAAGTGAATAAAGCCATAGAGCCCAACCTGCTTGCCCATGCGGTTGACAACGTACGTACGGGGTCGTTGGAGCGGAGGAGGCCGGCCGTTCCGGACGTGCCAGAGGCTGCACGGACGCCGGAGACCAAGACCCCAGTAGCCGGAGCAAATGTCGCCTGTTTGAGATGCCAGCCGCTGCAGAAGAACCGTGTAGGGAGCCCACCGAGGCCACAGCTGCTGCGCTTGTCAGTAAGACGTCAAATGGAGCACAAAACGGAGACCACCATGAGCAGGGGCAGATCCGGCTAAAATCGTCTTCTCCCCTTGACCCGTCGCCGGTCGCCCCCATCTCTTCCACCCACTTGGCCGTAAAGTCAGAGTAACCAGAAGAGGAGAGGCAGATGGCGTCGATCCCGTGCTCTCTCGACCCGGCGCCGCCACAGCTTCCCTCCTACATGGGCGCAAATTATGAGGAACTGGAAAGGGAGAGGTGGATGCGCCGGCTCTCAGTGCTCTTCTGTGGTGCCGGTGGGCTCGCGAAGAGGAAATCTAAAGGGGGAGGCGAAGTAAAAAAAATTACCTTTGACTTTGGACCGATGCCAACCATGTTTGGAGGCTGGAGGAGCGCCTCCTCCACTTCTGTTGGCCTGCCGTCTGCTGCTCGGCGTGGCTACTCCCCTCCACCACCGTCTTCATCCGTTTCCCTCCCGCCACGGTGACAGGAGAGAGCAGCTTCCTTGTGGCCTAGCGACGGCGCACCGATCTGTGCTCCTCACGTCATCTCGGGCGGTGCGGCTACAGATCAGCGCGGCCGGCTGCGCGGGGAGGATGCGTGGAGCTCGCTGAGGCAGTAGAGGAAGACGCGGAGGGTCACGATGCAGGCGGACATGCCCCCAAAGACCCAAACGGCCCGCTCAGCCCGCCGGCCCTGCATCCCGCTAGAAAACACAAATAGATTGCCTCGAACCCTCGACCCAGCTAGGAACAGGGCGTGCAGGTCGCTGCCGTCCGGCCGGCGCCGCGCTCGTCACCGCTAGTCGCTGTCGTCCGGCCGGAGCGGTGCGCAGGCGACCACGCTAGTGCCCGCTCAGCCCGCCGGGCCTGCATCCCGCCACGCTCGTCGCCGCTAGTCCGGCCGGAGCGGCGCGCAGGCCAGGCTACAGAGTACAAACAATCTGGCAGAGGAGCAGGACTAGTTGGACTCGAGCGCTAATACAACTGACGGACGCGGCGTCCACTAAACTTCTAATTAGCATGCGCGGATTCTTATCTCTCACGCTGAAATGAATATACGGCTGAGATGCAGTTTGAAGCTCGATCGGACGGCCAAAAATCCAATGGCCCTGAGAATCGCCCCAACACTTGCAAGGATGTTATCTTTAGACTAGCACAATGCCCGTGAAAGACTAGCACACTTGCAAGGCCGCCAAATGTTTCGCCATGGAGCAAAACACCATTTGACATGAATCAACCCATAATTGAGACACTACATTTTTTTTTTAGACATATTAACTTGTTGAGTGAATTCATTTGTTTTGGTGAAACATTTGGCGGCCCCAAATGTGTAAGAAGGGCAAGGACATATCTGCAAATGTGTAACAAGGGTGGATGTCTTTTTATAAAATTGTCATAGATTGCTTCATCTCCGTTAGATCTAAATCGAACGGTCATGGATGAAAGATGGCAGGCACACCATCACCACCAACTGTGGTTTTTATAAGAGTAGAGATTTTTCGTGGCGTCAGAGTGGGCGCATGATATCGACCAAGGTGGAACTTAGATACGCGCGAAACCATAGGAGATAGATGAACCAAATCTGAGTCGTTGACTTGTTCGACACGACTGGACGACTTGTGATATATAATCCCTCCGTCTCATATTAAATGTCGCAAAAATAGATGTATCTAATACTATAACATGTCTAGATATATGCATTTTTATCCACTTTTGTGACACTTAATATGAGACGGAAGGATTTTTTTTTTAACCATAGCAAAGTAAGGCTATTTAATTAGCTATGAATCTGGCTCGACAGTTTCAAAATGACCATTCTCTACTTTATTACTCACTAGTAGGGTTGCACGTGCAATGCACGTTCTATGAAATATACAAAATATAAAAATTTAGCCTATACTTGATAACACAATCCAAAAACGGTTTTGTTTTTGAAAGGGAGTCGAGAGAAGTTTCCTCGCTGACCCAATATTTTTGACGATTAACAAATTTGTGCCCTTGTGTTTCAACGGAAGATAAAAATATCAGTGTCACGAGGCACACAAGGCTCTCTCGACTTTATCTTACCCCCATATTTAAACATAATTTAATTAAGCATAGAAAGATATAACCACATAATATATCAAAAACATATGTTTCTACTTTGTTTAATTAAAATTTAATTTGATGAAAAACTTCAATTAACATACCTTACAAGAACTCAAAATTCATCATTTGTTGTCCAAATGTCTCATAGCATTATGGGGATATCAGAAGTCAAATAGAAGCATTCTTTAGAAGTACTCTAAATATTATTATCCTTCTCGCCGTGGGTTCTAAAATTCCTTTTGCAAAAAAAAGGAAATCAAATATAATTAGCGATCATATGTGTATCCAAAAAAGGAAATATATTCTGAACAAGCAAAAAAAAATTAAGCAAATTTACAATATGTATGTGTTCCTTTAAGAAATATGTCTAGTATGTATATTCTCCGATCTTTCGGTCATTTTATGACGAAAACACATTCCACATTCTTCAGAAGATCTTCGTGTTCAAAAGCTAGAACAAATCATTATTAGCTGATAGAATGCTCAAAATGATTAGCGGCATTGTGCAAAGCGCCTTCCCCAAAGTGCGTGCAATCGTAGCGCCGGGACACATCATGGATAGTGCAACGTACTAATACCAGAGCATTCAATTTGTGTGTTTCTTTCTCTCACGCGAACAATGTGTTGTTTTCATCAGCAATTATCTCCGAAGCAATGTGTTGTTTTCCATCTGCTTCTTGTTGATTACCCCAAACTGACCGATCTCCTTACTGACTTGTCCAATATTGTTAACCTGGGGGGAATCCACATTGAAGGTGCTTACATGATGGAAGAAGTTGACGACCTTCATTTAGTTATGTGGCTCAGGATCAAGAACAGCACATGTTTGAGGGGATCTCGAGCCTTTGTAAGTTGCAGCGAACCTGTTCAGAAATCGTCCCCCGAGAGGCCATAACATCCGGCGCAAGTAGTTGACGCCACGCTAGTGGGCGAACTACACCTCATGTCGGTCGCTGGAGTCGGCTCAGCTAGTCGGATGATGTCTCTGTCGCCCCCGACGCGTCCCTTGCCGAGCGCCTGCAACACGACCGGTGGCGGAGCATGTAGGGACTTGCAGCTGCAAACTTGTATCGATCCAAGGCAGTAGTCCGATAACACAAATAATTCGCCAGGCAGACCAGGACAAAACAGAACCAAAAGAAACCTTTATACATTTCCCAAACATTACATTTACCCCGAGATCATACAAAATTTGCAGTAATAGGGAATGCCACAACCATGACATACAAGTGATAATTCGCAAAGCCATATCATCACACAATCAGACATGAACCGTACTATAAAATGGCATGCACACATGACACATAAGATGTGATTTACTGTTTAAAAAGACGTAGATGTAAAGGGTTTAGAAAACTAAGCTAAAAGTTTGCCTCATAATATTAACTACGGAAATGACAACGGTACCATCGGTGGTGATAACGGCCTTTCCTTGAGAGGCTGGACGTTAGCAAGCTCCTCGCGTCTTGAAGCAGGGACCTCTCACCTGGCGGTGGCGGTTAAACACTGCTTCTTCCTATGCAATGACATGTACGCGCTGTCCCGGTTGACACCCAGCCACGCGAACCACTTGCCCTCCTCATCCTCCCCAGCCTTCTCGATGATGACCCCGAGGACTCGAAGTTCTTGAGGTCGCCGTCCCTCCGGCACTGGGGGATCCGTCATTGAAGGTAGCATGGGCCTGCACGGTGCTGGGCTCGCCTTGCAGCAACGCGGGATAAGCGTGACGGCAGAATCGTCATTTGTTATAGTGTTTTTTGGGCAGGGGCATGGTACACACGACAAGTGCGTGGTGTTCGTCGTGCTAGGGGGCGGTTGGTCTCGGCTTAGTGCAGCGCGTCGGTCTGGCAAGGGAGGTCGGCTGGCGCCATCCAGGTGGGGGTGGGGGTCGATGTCGTCCGACAACTGGAAATTGCGTCGCGCGGGCGTGATTGATGCAGGCAAGCAGTGGGCGATCGCATCTTGCATGCGGGGGTGGAGGACCGCCGGGCGCGTCGGGCAGGCACGGCAGTCGAGAATTGAGGCCGGCCCGCGGCCGGCCCGCCGCGTCGGGCAGGCAACGACATTCAAGGATTGAGGCCGGCAGGTGTCGGGTAGGCGGGCGCATATGAGACTGTGTCCGAGTCAGCATGAGGGTCGGCCGCGACAGATGCGTGCAGGGCGGGGACAGGTGTGGGTGCGGCCGGCCGGGCGCATCGGGAAGGCAACGACATGCGAGGATTGACGTCGGCCGGCGTCGGGTGGTCGGGGCATCCGGCAGGCGTTGGTGGTGGTGATCGGAGACGGCGTTCGAGCCAGCGTGAGGGACGGCGGCGGCGGATGCGTTCAGGGCGGGGACGACTATGCGGGACGGCTCGCGTGGTGGATTAACGCTTTCGGCTACGTTTCTTTATCGGATCATAAGACGAATCGTTTTTCTTTACATGGCGGTGGCATACCATGTAATTTCTGCATGGGTTTGTTGAGCTCAACATTAAAACGACGTGGTCCGTTTGATTCATCTAGTTTGATGGCTCAGATTGATTATATCTACGAAGTTTGCTCTTTTATAAATAGTTTAGATTCGGTTTTTCTAGAGGATATTGTGTTAAACATATTCAGATTTTTGTTGTGTCCTTTTTAATATAATATTACAATACATTAATTAGGGCTTATGTCCAAAGAAGAGAGTAAAATTTATTTTTATAAATCGTTTGCAAAATATCATATCATTGAAAAAAAAACAGCTTTATGGTTGTTGATTACCCTAGCATCTTGACTGAAACCCTTCAGAAACTTCATTTGGGCATAACCTTGGATACCCACTAATGGAATAACACAGAGGATGACTAAAGCGAGCTTCCACTCAGCTATAATAGCAACGAGAAATCATGTGATAAGTGTAGTGATAATCTGAACTATTAAGGCCAAGTTATCTCCTACTAGCCGCCGTACATTCATAGCATCAACTGACAGTCTTGCACCAAGTGCTCCGCTGTAAGTTATAATTTGGAAGTTAGCACGTACGTGAAAGAAAAGCTCACAAAATCTAGAGGATGGAGAAAATAGGAGAACAGCTGTAACAAACCTGGCATTCCTAGGATCATCAAACCAGGCAACTTCTTGGTGCACAATGCTTTCAAACGACATAGCACGTATGCGCTCTATAAGCTTCCCTCCGGCTATTCCAAAGAAGCAGATCTCTGCTGGAATTAAGATTATGGACAATATACCCAACACAACACATATCAAAGCCCAAAAACTAGAATCCACTAGTGGAGAAAACCACTTTCGTCAAGGGGGCACCTGTCCCGGTTGCGACACAACCCGGGACAAATGCTATGCATTGGTCCCGGTTTGTGCGCCCGAGGCAACAGAAATCGCCTAGGGGCATTGGTCCCGGTTCGTGGGGAGGCATTTGTCCCGGTTTGTGGCATAAACCGGGACCAATGCCTAGCCAAAGGCCACGTGGGACGCGCATGGGCATTGGTCCCGGTTCATTCCACAAACCGGGACCAATGGCCCCCTTCCCTTACATATGCTGCCTCACAGCCCCCTTCCATCTTTTTTTTGATTGGAGGAGTAAGAGAGGTGGGTGTTAGTGTGTGTTATTTTAGTATGCACACGAGGTGTTGAAAAAATGTTCATAAATATTGTTGCAGCGGCGCTCGCGCCCATATTGCACACAAACATGAATCTTGGATATATATATAGATAAAAAAGGCAGTACATAATGGCAAGAGTGGATCTAAACGTAAACGGAGAGCATAGATATCTACATAATGGCAAGACTGGATCTGATATCTGTTAGTCATACTTCTGCTTAGGCCTATACTACTCTGACTCGTAGTCGTCGTAGTCGCCGCCGTCGTCGTCACTATTGTCGGACAGTGCTCTGGACTCCCTCGGAGGAACACGACTCCAGAACTGGGCGTGAGGGTAGCGCATGCGGGGGTTATCGTCAGCCCTGATGTAGTTCATGACGCTCTGAAGAGTCCGTTCGCCGCCCCACCACAGCCGACAACCGGCCTCGTTGAAGTTTGAAGGAGGCGGGCCGTTCTCCTCGTACCTGGCGAGCGCACTCTCACGCCGATTAATGAAGAAGGCGTCCCAAGTAGGGCGGTAGTCAGGATTCCAACTGGGATTCCTCCGCTGCTCCGGCGTGAGCTCATGGTAGTAGTGGTTCGTGATGGCCGCCCGACGCGCCACACCTTGAGGAAGAGGAGGGACCGGCACTCCTCCGGCGCTCAGCATCCAACCGGCGGGAACGATGTAGCCGGGCGGGCAGGGGTAGTTCGAGGCGGAAAGTGCCTCCGCCTGGATGAATGTTAGAGTGGGTACGGTAGAAGCCATGAGAGAGTGGTGAGTTTATATGTGTTTATGCCAATAGTGTGGCAATGCATACATATATATAGTGAGAAGAAAACATATCCCTTTGGTCCCGGCCTGTTTTACCAACCGGGATGAAATGGTTCGGGTTTCGTTGGGAAACGGATCGTCCCTTTAGTCCCGGCCTGTTTTACCAACCGGGACAAAATGGTTAGGGTTTCGTTTGGACCAATCAGATAGAATCACACATATCGTGTGTTTCTTTCAAGCGCTTGTGAGTCGTTGGATCAGGGGTGTGTTTCTTTCGAGCTGTTGTGAACCGTTCGATCAGGTCTACGGTGTGTTTATTTCGAGCGGTTGTGAGCCGTTGGATCAGGGTGTTTCTTAACCGCTGGATCAAAACCCTAGCACAACACTTTGTGAGCCAGAGAACCCTATATATAGCTCACCTTCATACACCGGCCAGTTCGTCGACCAAATACAAAACATCCGGATTCGCCATCATGCGTCCCGCCATGCATTTGGTATGCATATATACACTCAATAGCCACGGCAGGGCTGTATGCTGGTGATACCGATTGTTTTGTTCTACATCCCCCTTTAAGGTTTGATACATCATTCAGTTCATCGACCAAATACAAATCTTCCGGATTCGCCATCATACGTCCTGCCGTGCATTTGGTATGCATACATGCACTGGATCAGTAGCCATGGTAGGGCTGTATGATGGCGATACCGATTATTTTTTTCTACATCCCCCCTTTAAGGTTGGATACATCATTCAGTTCATCGACCGAATACAAATCATCCGCATTCGCCATCATACGTCCGACCGTTCTTTTGATATGCATATATATATATGCACTCAATAGCCACGGCCGGGGAGTATGATGGCGATACCGATTGTTTTGTTCTACATCCTCCCTTTAAGGTTTGATACATCATTCAGTTCATCGACCGAATACAAATCATCCGGATTCGCCATCATACGTCTTACCATTCTTTTGATATGCATATATATGCACTCAATAGCCACGGTCGGGGAGTATGATGGCGATACCGATTGTTTTGTTCTACATCCCCTTCAAGGTTTGACAAAAAGGTTTGATATATCATTCAGTTCATCGACCGAATACAAATCACCCGGATTCGCCATCATACGTCCGACCGTTCTTTTGATATATATGCATATATGCACTCAATAGCCACGGTCGGGCTGTATGATGGCAATACCGATTGTTTTGTTCTACATCCCCCCTACAAATCACCCGGATGCCTTGTATGCGACGAAACTATCTAAATGCATGGAGTTATTGTAAATTGGTCTGAAGTGCACTTATTATAAATTTAACGTACATATTGTTCTGTATTTTAAACGCGTGGAGTTATTATTTGAAACATAAAGGATATAATGGAAAACATAAAGGAAATAATGAAAAAATAAAGAAAACAATAGAAAATAAAAAAAAGGTAACAACAGAAAACAATATAAAACATAATGGAAAACAATAGAAAACATAAAAGAAACAGTAGAACAAAAAATAAAACAAGAGAAACCAAAAAGGAAACAAGAGAAAACAAAATAAAACAATAGAACACATAAAGAAAAACAATTGAAAACAAAATAAAACAAGAGAAAACAAGATTGTCCATGGATGCGGCGAAATCCGAACAAAGTGACACAGAAGAAGAAGAAGACGCAAACCAAAAAACTCTAGAAACAGATTTGTGGTTTTGCCACTGCGACAAGGAGTCTGTTAATTATGTTGCTATTAATGTAATTGTTACTAATTTTAAAAAAAATAAGATATTTATATTTAAATTATATGCAAATAGTAAAATAGTTAATAGTTTGAATAGTTAGAATAATTAGTTAGTTAAACAGAAAATGGATTTGAATTAGTTATGCAAATTCAAACAATCTTCATGTTGAAATTTTTGTCAAATTCGAAAGTATATAGAAGTTATTCATGTGCATATTCAAACAATTTTTAAATTTTGGCGCTAAAACATTAGGCGCGCCCGACCCAAAAATACGTCTGGTCCCGGCCCGTGCCATCAGCCGGGACCAAAGGATGTTTCGTCCCGGTTGTTCCCACCAACCGGGACGGAAGAGTCTTTCGTCCCGGTTGTTGCCACCAACCGGGACGGATGCCCGTTCCTATATACGCGTCCCCTGCACCTCCCCAAATTCATGACCGCGCGCAGGGACGAACCGACGCCGCCAAGCTGCCCAAATCCTCCGTCGCCACTAGCTCGCGCGCCGCCACTGCCCGTCGCCGCACTCCTCCGCCGCACCGCCCGCGCGGCCCTCCGTCGCGCCGCCCGCGCGCGCCGCCCTCGATCCCGTCGTGAGCGTCGCCTCCGTCGCGCCGCCTCTAGCCCGCGCGCGCGGCGCCTCCACTGCCCCGCGCCGGCCGCCGCCCTCCGTCGCGCGCCCGAGAGGAGGTAAGGCCTGCCTCCATCGCGCCCTAAACAGAGGGTTTTTTCTGTTTATTTTTTTTTCTTTTTTTACCTAATTACTGTTTTTGTTTTTACTTATTTATTAGTGTTAGAAATGTTAGAATCATTAGTTATGAATTATTACAAATGTTAGAAATTTTAGATTAGACTTAGGAATTTTAAATTTGTTAGAATTGACATAGGAAATGTTAGGAATGTTAGGAAATTTCACTAAGTTAGTGTTTGAAGATTTTCAATAAGTTAGAAAATTTAACTAAGTTAGAAAATTTCACTAAGTTAGTATTAGAAAATTTAACTAAGTTAAAAACACTAAGATATTTTACTTAATTACGGAATATTTACTTAGTCCCAGCCGGGCTGGCACTGGGAGCTCCTTAGTACCGGAGCACGCGGCTTGGTGAGAAATCTGGGTGAGGTGGTCGACCCGGATATTTTTTGGTGGTCATTGTGTGGGCCACGCTCGGTGCGGAGAGAGCCGGCCCCTGAGGAGCTGGTACAATAGCGTATCAGGGAGGAGGACGAGCACGTCCGTCGCTACATGTACTTGCTCGATAGGCAGTATAGCAGCAGTTGGTCGATTATTCGTAGGGTTCCTTACCACGTGAGCTATGACCCTGTGAGGGTTCCTTATCTATGGATGCGTAGCACCCGCGACTCAGCACCCCGCGGCTTAGGACCCGGTCGGAGTTAGTTATTTTGAGAGATGTCATGAGACTATGTATAAGTGATATTATTCGATCGTGATGTATTAGGGTTAAATAAAATGAACTCTGGCTATATGTAACTCTTGGTGTGTATTATCATACGTTTAAATATTTCATGAATATGTTGCTCTTTTTGTGTATTATCTATAAACAATTTTGATGAAACTAATTGATCATTAGTTAATATCTATAAGCAATTTTGATGAAATGGATCTGGAACATATAGTTACTCTTTTTGTGTAGTATGGAGCCAAGAGATGAAGATGCGGAAAACTTGCTCGAGGGTTTCATCCGCGGGGCCGACGTAGAGACCGATGTGAGCCAGTGGATAAACAACTCCGGTGAGGGAGATCCGGAGCTCACCCAGGGAGACGACTGCGGTGAGGGAGACGCCGACGGCTCCGGTGGAGCCGTACAAATTACAAACACCGGCTCCGAGGTGCATGTATAGATATGTTAATTAATGAAGCATTTGTTGTCTATATACATGTATTAACCGTCTTTATATTTTTAGCCATCCGGTTCAAGCATATCAATCGGAAAAAAGACTAAACGAGGCGCAACAAAGAAGTTGAAAGATACAGAAAGATATAGGATCGACATGATCGCAGCAGACGGCGCACCCGAGCTTCCCGCTGGTGTTGCCCAAAAATTTGTGAAGCAATGCGGAGTGCTAGTTAGGGATCACATCCCGATCACTGTTCATGAGTGGAATCAGCCAAAAGATCCGCGGAAACAAGAAATTTCATATGTCAGCAAAATAGCCAAAGAACATCTTTTCTCGAAGATCTTGTCTAATTTCAACTTACCCTTGCCGGAGGTGGACGAGAATGAAGCGGGTGTGAATGAGGCCGATGTTGCTAAAATGAAAATTGATATACGGGAAAAGGTCAAGGCGTGGACCCTGAAAAAGATGGCCGAGCAATTCAAAAACTGGAAGAAAAGATTGAACCTTGACTATGTTAAGAAGAACAAGACTCCAGATTTCACTCAAGGGTATGACAAAATAAAACCCATATGGGCAGATTTTGTGAAGTACAAGCTGTCAGAGAATGAACTGGAAAGGACAAAAACAAATGAGAAAAGCGCCGCCAAAAAGGTATATCACCATGTTATGGGGCAAGGTGGCTACAAGGGTTCCAGTCCCAAGTGGGAGAAATGGGAGAACGACCTGCTTCAGCTGGGGATCACTCCCGAGCCGTTCTTGTGGGTCGAGCGGACAAGGTCATGGTTCTACGGGCATGGGGGCACGTTAGACGCCGAAGGAAATGCAATCTATAACCTAAGGCATAAATAGAGTCCTCTACCCATAGAAAGTCTGAGAACCACAATAAAGTACGTTAAAGAGAGGAAGTTCGTGCCAGATAGAGAGAACGACGAGCTCACACGCGCCCTTGGGAATAAGGAACATGTAGGGCGTACATGAGACACAAAAGGCACTCCTCCGTGGAGTAATGGGTTCGACGCCACCAAAAAGAGATATCCCGATAGAAGCCGTCAACGTAAAAAGGACGCGGAGGCAGCTGAAGCAGAGAATCAGGCAAATTGGAGGCGTCAACTTGAAGAACAGGTAAAGCTGACGCAGGATGTAGCAAAGAAGCAGCAGGACCAAATTAACATACTTACACAGTGTCGAATCCCTGACTCAACAAATCCCTTCGGTGAACCTATCGGGTTTCGATTAGGAGAACCCATGAGCGCTGGTGGAATCGTCGGCTAGATAGGGGGCGAGATTTACCCAGGTTCGGGGCCCTCGTAGAGGTAAAACCCTTACTCCTGCCTCTTGTCGATCTGTATTGAAGATTAGATCGGTTACAATGGTGTGCTCGAATCGAGAGTAGGTCTCGAGTTCAAGGCTTTTGGGTCGTGCGGTAATTGCTTGGTCCTCTCCTAGGGGGCTCTCCTGGCCTTATATAGATGGCCAGGTCTCGAGTTCTACCTGGAGAGGACCCAAACTCTAGCTAGGCCGGCTTACAAGTTTCCTAGCTTAACCCGCAAGTTAGTGCGGGTGGGCTTCACGTGGGCCTTCTGGAGTATTCCAAGGGCGCCTCTTCTTGGGCCTTGGCCTTGGGCCTGAGAGGGGGTGTCCTTACCCGCAGGGTCCAGGATCCATATCTTCGTCAGTAGCCCCCGAGCGTCTGCTTGATTGGGATTTTTCCAGTCGAGTAGACGGTCAAACCTTTCTTGATCTTCTTTTGGAGGACCAGCTCGACTATTATTGTCTTAAAGGGTGTGTTCCCTCTATCATGAGTCATCATGCTCGAGTATCGAGCAACACAAGTGCCTGTTTTTACGGCTTTTTTTTCACAGAAGGATGTGGCACAGTAGCTTGGCTCTCCCGAGAGATCAGGGCCAATTAATTGCGACTAGGGCAAAAACATTCCTGGCCTACACAGATTCGAGACCTCCGACTCGAATCCGATGAGGTGATTGTTGCGACTGGGCCGTTGTGGACTTATCGAGTCGAACTTAACCTATGGGGGTACCCGGCGCGTCCGCTAGGATTTTTCTTCGTGTTGTTGACACGGAATTATACCGGAGGATGCAGCTTTCGAGTGCGATTCCAGGCCCAAAAGAGAGATCTTTTTGGGTCTTACCTTCCTATTCGAAGAATATGGCATCCGGATGTGCCTAGTCGGCTGAACAATCCAGGTTCTTATGATGTAAAATTATCATGTGTAGGAGAGGTAGGTTCTTTCTACCCGATCGATTTGTTTGAGTTCCACACGAAAGAATTTTCGTGCTGGAAGAAAAGTTAAGTTCATATGAAAGAGTTTTCATGCTTGGAATGCTGTGCCCATACGAAAGAGTTTTCGTGTATAGGGTGTGTTTCTCTTGTTCGAAGAGGTTTTGCTTCATGAGTTGTTCATAGAAAAGTTGCTCCTATCCGAAGGAATTGTTGTTCGTATGAAGATATTTTCGCGTTTGAACTTCCAATCGAAAGATCTTGATTTTGAATGATGTATGCCATGACGTCATGGCGCTCCTCTTCTCCCGATGGGACGTGACGGAGTGGTAGCAGTTGGATGGCCCACCAGGTCAGCTTTTTGACCGGGAAACGAGACGTCGTTCCCGGTTTTCACGCGAACCACGCTGTAAATGCGCACGATCTTCTGTTAAGATCGTGGCACGGAACAGCGTTGGCCGCCCCTTCGTTTCATCTTCACACGTGGTGGCTGTGATAAGCGCCATGTAGCGCATCGTACGGCTGAGATCGTCTCGCTCCGTGTATAAGTACGGGTCTTAGCGCTACGGTAAAATTTTCCCAGCTCTTTGCCTTCATCTTCTTCCGCGCGCCCATCTCCTTCTTCCTCGCGCTCGAGCTCGTGCTGCAAGCAATAGCTGGCGGAAAAAGACGCGGTGATGTCACTTCTGCGTCCGGTGAACCGTCTGCGCAACCCGCGCCCCGTGCCGGCGACTGGCGCTCCCCCAACACCACCGCGAAAAGCATCAAGGAGATGCAGCAGGAAGGGTTGCTGCCGGCGGAGACGGAGAAGCGGGTTCGCCTCGGAAAGAAGGAAGAGGTACCCAACCCGCAATCGAACGAGCGCGTGGTCTTTGTGGACCACGTGTCTCGGGGTCTTTCTTTTCCTCTCCACCCTTTCTTCCTCGGGTTGTTGTATGTCTATGGCATACAGCTTCACGATCTTCCTCCGAACGCGGTGCAGCACATATCGTGCTTCATCGTGTTCTGCGAGTGCTTTCTCGGCATTCGCCCACACTGGGCGCTCTGGAAGGCGCTCTTCAAAGTCCGGATCTTCCGCGAGAAATCGCGGGTGGAATCTGAGCCCGGCGAACCGCTTCGCACGGGCGGCTTCGGGATCCAAGCTCGACAGGAAGGCAGCTACTTCAACATGCACTTTGACGACTCCGCCCAAAGCTGGCGGAAGAGGTGGTTCTACGTCGTCGACAACAGCTCGGGTGGGATCGTGGAGTTCCACCCGTTCGCTGTTCTGACAAGGCGAAAGTCCTGGGGTCACAGGATGTCAGCCGAGGAGAATCAGACCGTTGCGCCCTTACTCGCAAGAGTAGCCTCTCTCCGGGATCAGAATGCGGGAGTCGTGCTCAACGGGCTGCATTTGGCGAGCATCTTCTTGAAGCGCAGGATCCAACCTCTTCAGCAAAGGCCCTCCGCTGTGTGGGAGTATCAAGGCTCAGAAGACCCCAGCCGAGTGAGCCGCGAGGAACTTTCGAATGTGGAATTCGAGAAGAAAATCGCGGGTATCACTCGACTGAAGGTGGGGGAGAAATTCCCCGATTGTTCAGTTGAAGCCTTTGCCGCTTCAAATCCTCCTCCAGCCGAGGTTAGTTTCTTCCTTCTTGTCTTTGAGTTGTTTCCTTTTTGTTCTGAGTCCTAGTCGACAAAGTTTTTTCTCGTCTTCTCTGTATTTGTAGAGCTTGGCTATGGCAGACTGCTACCCGCCAGTTACGGGAGAGGACGCTTCAGAGCTACCGTCGAGTCACCAGGATGGTGCGGTTGACACCAGTGTTGCCAACGCTTGTTCGAGTTCTGAGCGTGATTCTTCGGATGACGCTGAAGACTCGAATGGTGTCCCTCCCAAGCGTCGCCGGGTAGATGATACCGAGGCTACTTCCAAGGACAATTCCTTGGAAGCATCGCCCGGTCAGGCCCCTATTCATGCGACTCCACTTCGTTCACTCGCCCCTTCGCCTTCGTTTCCGGTGATGACCACCGCTTGGAACGCGGACCTGCTGGATGACGACGAAGATGACGAGTAGGTCTTTTTCCTTGTTCTTGGTCGAACATTCTTTGTGCTCCCATTCTGATGCTTTTTATCTTTTGCTGCAGACTGCAGACTATTAGTCCTCGCAGGTACGCTTCTTCCATTCCTCCCGAAAAGAGGAATAAGGCAAGGGATGCGGGTGAAACTCCCACTGCGGGCACCGTCCAAAATTCTCCCAGAGCAGCCCCCAAAGCTGCGACTGCGGAACATGAAGCCCCCAGCTTTGCCGCCAGGACTTCAGCTTCTAAGGAAGTGAGGGACAGCTCCGCGGATCCGCTCTCTCGCGCCACCGGCCAGGTAAACTTCGTCTTCTGTCTTCAAATTTTTATCGGGTGCACAACAGTGCTCCCGATGGGAGTAGCCCCCGAGGCTGTAGTTGATCGCATGCGATCGGCTACAGGCTCAAAGTCTGGTTTATTTCTTCTTCATGATTTCATTTTTATCGGGTGCACGACAGTGCTCCCGATGGGAGTAGCCCCCGAGGCTGTAGTCGATTGTGAATAATCGGGTACAGGCTCCAATTTAATCCTTTTAACTCTTCTATGTTCGTGCTTTTGCAGTCGCTCATTGATTCTCTTGCGGCGATTGGTCGCCGCGTCGTTATCGCCGAATCGGATTGCGAGTCCCTTCGATCGGACCGTAGCCGACTTCAAACTGAGAACGACCTTCTCAAGGGTAAGTTTTATCATCTTCTTGTCTTCAGTATTCCGTCCATTCTTGATTTTTGATAAGCATCTCTTTGCAGCTCGACTTGAACTCTCGGAGTTCGAAAAGGTCAAACTCTCTGAGGTAACTGCTCGGGAGGCTGATCTGACGGCTATCCGACAAGAGCTGGAGGCTTCCCGCATGCAATCGGAAGATTTTGGTCGACAATTTGCGGATGCGCGGAAGGCCTTGAAGGATTTAGAGGAAGCTGGCAGTAAGGCTGATAACGACGTTATCGCGTTCCTCCGTCCCCTCGCCGAGCGTTTCGCGGGTAAGTGTCTTGGACTCTTGCGATTTTGATCCTCCATTTTGTTGAACTTTGCTAAGTTTTATTTTCTTCTCTTGTAGGTTTCCTGGACGTTCCTCTGGAGATCCCTGGGCTTCCGCGGGTAGATTTGCTGACCGACACTTTTGCCCAACTTAAGAGGCACGCTGAAGGAGTTGGCTCCTTGATTAGCGATGCTACTCAAGTGTTGGCGCAACTGCATGGTCGCCTCGTTGCCAACACCTCTCCTGCGCCCGTGCTAGATGATCTGCTGAAGGTCTTCTCAGAAGGCAATCTTCTGGATGCCTTCGCGGTCGCTCAGTCGGAAGCTGGTGTGAAGACCGCCATTCAATTTGCGTTGGCGCACGGAGTCGAAGGTTTGGAGGAGGCCTATTCATCTCTTCCAGTCGACCCCTCCACGGGCAAAAAGGTACGGCTCTCTCGTTTTGGCGAGCAAGCCGCTATTCTTGCTCGGAAGTTGTCTGAGATTTTTGCTCGACTGCGAGGAGGGGCGACTGCCGCTAGCGGGAGCACCAATGTAGCCTCATAGTTTTTCGTTTTTCTCCTTGATTGTAATGAACCTTGGGATGTATTCCCGTACCTTTATTGTCTTTTATTGAAGTATTCGTCTGGAAATTTATTCTCCTTGTTTGTGTGTTGTCTCCCGATGGGAGTAGCCCCCGAGCGCTTGTCAAACGTGCGACTAGAAATAACTCGAGTAGGGCATCTTACTTCTTTCCTTATATTCTTCCAGGCTACTGGGTTTGCTGCGGAAACTTCGGGTGGACGTGGTATTCCAGTAAATCCACTTGTCGCCGCTGTTGGTACTTTTGCGGGCCTTCGTGATAAGGTCCAAGAGGGTGAGCGCAAGCTAAAAGCTTTGCGCGGGGTAGCCGATGTGGCGAAATCCAAACAGAAACTGGCGGCTGAACACGAACAATTTCTGATGGATGAGTTGGCTTCAGTCGCAAGGGATTTGCTCTGTAAGTAGTGCAGCCCCCGTGCCTTTTTCTTCCTTGATTCCTTAGCTGACTGAGTATGTTTTTTTCTCTCCAGTCGTTAATCCGGATGACAGGGAAGAGAAGCAGTGGGTAGAAAACCACATTCATCAAGAGGCTAGTAGCTCAAAACCTCATGCGAATAATTTTTGGTCTGGTCGCAGTCGAGGATTTGTGATGGCCACTTTGAAATTTCGAGTCATCCAGGCGAGAATTCTCATGAGTTCTTTTCACGAGGTCTTGGTTGCGATGAACGCTGCTTTTTATCCACTCCAAAGGGGCCCCGAAGACTGGAGCTATCTTCTCAGGTTGTTTGGACATGAAGGAGAAGTTCGCGCGTGTGTGCGCAATCAAATGACGTGTGGCGCGGTTATAGCTCTTTCTTTTGTCCGAATATGGCATCCTGAGATAGACGTTAACTCCGTAGCTCGGCGCCCAGATTATGCAATCGAGGATATCTCGCCGTACTATGATGATGTACGCCCTGCAGCGGAGAAAATTATCCGATTGACTTCTGAAAAAGTAGATAGAGTTTTAGCGACTGAGAATGCTCAGCGTTTTGATTGATTGTCGGATGTAAATATCCTGTAAACTGTTTATAGTTTGTAAAAACTGTTGTAAGGTGTGTAACCTTGTATGAATTATGTTTTTCTGTGATGCTTAGTTGTAGGTGTAGCCCCCGTGTGTTTATGGGGTGTGTACCTGTAACTTTTAGCATGTAAACAACGAGAAGCTTCGAGTGAATATGATGAAGAAATCATGTCTTTATTGCAATGGCTGAGAAGCCATGTATTCGGGCTACAGTACTGGCTAGTATAGCCTTATTTTTGTTGTGATAACAAGTAAATTTAGGGATAAAATTTGCGTAGGTGAGCGATATTCCACGGATTGGAAATAGATTCCTCCAGTCGCTGGATTCTTTAGCCTGTAGGCTCCACCTGGCATGACTTCGTGTATGATGAAGGGTCCTTCCCAAGGTGGTTCAAGCTTGTGTCCTTCCTTCTGTTTGAGCCGCAGCCCCAGGTCTCCAACCACGAATGCTCTTTGGCGTATGCGGCGACTATGATAATTGCGCAAGGATTGCTGATATACTGCGGATCTTGCGAGTGCGATGTCGCGCATTTCGCCGAGTGCATCCATATCTTCTGCGAGTGCCTTGTTGGAAGTTTCTTCGCTGTAGGTGACGACTCGTGGGGCGCTGAATCGAACGTCCTCGGGGAGGACTGCTTCGGCCCCGTATACCATGAAGAATGGCGTGTATTTCGTCGATCGATTTGGAGTTGTGCGGAGGCTCCAGAGTACGGAGGATAGCTCTTCTGCCCAATGTCCTGCAGCGGGATGTAGACGATCGAGTAGTCGCTTCTTGATGCCAGCCGAAACTAAGCCGTTCGATCTTTCGACTTGTCCGTTTGTTTGCGGGTGGGCAACGGAAGCAAACTTGAAATTGATGCCTTTTTCCTCGCAAAACTGTTGTGTTTCCTTGGCTGTGAAGTTTGTACCATTGTCTGTAATGATGTCGTGTGGCACCCCAAATCTGCATACGATGGAGTCGAGGAACTTGACGGCGCATTGGGCGCTAGCCGAAGTTACTGGCATAGCTTCGATCCATTTGGTGAACTTGTCGACTGCAACCAGCAAGTGTGTATATCCACCGGGCGAGGACTTGTGTAGTGGTCCAACCATGTCTAGCCCCCATTGTGCAAAGGGCCAGACAATGGGTATCATGTGCAATTCCGTAGCAGGTGCGTGCGGCCTTGGTGCGAACCGCTGACAGGCGTCGCATCGTTCGACCAGGGCTTTTGCATCGGTGGCTGCTGTTAGCCAGTAAAATCCTGCTCGAAAGGCTTTTCCCATTATTGTTTTCCAGCTAGCATGATGTCCGCAGTCTCCTTGGTGTATGTCTTGGAGCAGCCATCTTCGGGTGCGATGCATCGCTGAAGTATCCCCGAGATGTTTTGCTTGTATAATTCTCCGTTGATCACCCGAAAGGATTTGCTACGCCTGATTATTTGTCGAGCCTCGCGTGGATCGGCTGGGAGCTGTCTATTGAGCAGGTAGTCGAGATATTTCTGCGTCCAGACTGGCTCGACCAGGAAGACCTGTTGCGATATGTTATGAGTAAGCTCGATAAGTGCAACTTGCGGGCTGACCTCTGTTTCTGGCGCTGCTGATGTTTCTGCGATTTTCTTTACTTTGACCAATCGCTTGATCATCCGTTCGAAGTATATTCCTGGCGGTATGGGTGTATTTGTGGAACCCATGTTTGCCAGCCTGTCTGCTTCTTCGTTGCTAGATCTTGCAATGTGCCTCAGCTCGCACCCTTGAAAGCTTCCTTCGAGTAGATTGTACATGTCACGATATGCGACCATGTTTTCAGCAATGGCGTCACATTCTTTCATTGTCTGCTGCACTATGAGATTGGAATCGCCGTAGATCATTAACCAGGTAGCTCCACAGGCGATTGCCATTTTCATCCCGTGCAACAGGGCTTCATATTCTGCGTCGTTGTTCGATGCTGGATCATCTGGTGGAAAGTCCAGTCGCAAGACGTATTGCAGCTTGTCTCCACGAGGTGAAATAAGAACGATTCCAGCTCCCGCTCCTTCGTTTCTCTTGGATCCATCGAAGTACATTATCCAATTGCTCGTGTACACAGGCGGCCCGGGCGTTTGTAGCTCTGTCCATTCGCTGATGAATTCCACGAGTACTTGAGATTTGACTCCGTTGCGTCCTGCATAGGTAATGTCCCAGGCGCCCAACTCGATGCTCCATTTTGCTATTCTTCCGGATGCCATAGGGTTGTTCATGATTGTCCCTAGTGACGCATCATTAACCACTGTGATGGCGTGTTTCTGGAAGTAATGTTTGAGCTTTCGAGCCGTGAGAACAACTCCATATGCGAGCTTCTGGTAATGAGGGTATCGTTGCTTGCATGGCGAGAACACTTCGCTGATGTAATATATTGGTCGTTGGACTCCGTATGCTTTGCCATCTTCAGGTCGCTCGACTATGATTGCTGTGCTGATGACTTGGTTTGTAGCGGCTAAGTATAGGAAAAGTGGCTCCCTTTCTTGCGGTGTTGCAAGGACGCGCCTGCTCTGCAACGATCGCTTCAAGTCTGCGAACGCTTGTTTAGCTTCGGGTGTCCACTCGAATTTGTCCGTCTTCTTCAGTAATTTGTAGAAGGGTAACGCTTGCTCTCCCAATCGTGCGATGAACCTGCTTAGGGCGGCTAGTCATCCTGCGAGCTGCTGGACTCCGCGTAGATTGGTTGACTCCTTCATAGTCAGGATGGCTTGTATTTTCTCCGGGTTGGCTTCAATGCCTCTGGCGGATACCAGGTACCCGAGGAGTTTTCCTGCAGGGACGCCGAAAACGCATTTGGTCGGGTTGAGCTTGATCCGATATGCATTAAGGGTGTCGAACGTCTCTCGAATGTCCTCGAGGAGTGTGTCCTCTACTCGAGTCTTAATGACGATGTCGTCAACGTACACCTGTACGTTCTTGCCAATGAGATTGGCGAGGCATCTTTGCATGCAGCGCTGGTATGTTGCGCCTGCGTTCTTCAGCCCAAAGGGCATTGTCGTGTAGCAGTAAACACCGTGGGGTGTGATGAATGCCGTCTTCTCTTCGTCTTCCCTTTTCATTCGGATCTGATTATATCCCGAATAGGCGTCCAGGAAGGAGAGGCGTTGGCAGCCTGCCGTAGAGTCCACGATCTGGTCGATTCGTGGTAGAGAAAAATTGTCCTTGGGGCAGTGCTTATTCAACGACGTGTAGTCGTGCACACCCGAAGGATATCCGTGTTTTTCTTGGGGACCAACACCGGGTTTGCTAACCAGGTGGATATCTTGATCTCCCTAATGAAGTTTGCGGCTAGCAATCTGTTTACTTCTTCTCCAAGCGCCTTCTGCTTGGGTTCTGAAAATCGTCGAGTCGTCTGTTTGATGGGTTTAGCGTCAGGAAAGACTTCGAGTGAGTGCTCGGCAAACTCCCTGGGTATTCCTGGCATATCTGAGGGCTGCCAGGCGAAAATTTCCCAGTACTCACGGAGGAGTTTGACGAGCGCGCCTTCCTATGCTGGCGAGAGGGTTGTGGAAACCATCGCGGTCTTTGCAGAATCCGTCGGGTGCACCTGATGCTTGCGGGTGTCGCTGTTGGCGCTAAATTCCAGTTCAGGCGTGTTTTTCTTCGTGAGGGGCATAACGGAGTGATCCGTGGTTTTTGCCAGCTCTTGAAGTTCTTCTTGCATCCCGAAAGATTTTGCGATCTCATTAAATTCTATGTCGCACTTGTCTGATTTCTGGAAGTCTCCGTCGATGGTGATCACACCGTATTCGCCGGGTAGCTTGAGTTTCAAGTACGCGTAATGTGGTACGGCCATGAATCTGGCGAACGCTGTTCGACCAAGAATGGCGTGGTACTGTGAGGGCCAGTCGACGACTTCGAAATCCAGGAATTCCCTTCTGTAGTTGCTTGGGGAGCCCAGCACAACTTCTAGGTTAATTGTTCCGAGTGGACGGATTGCCTTGCCCGGAACTATCCCGTGGAAGGATGTTTCTGATTCCGTTAGGCCGTCCAGGTTCTTGTTCATTCGACGGAGTGTATCCGCGTAGATAATGTTGATGCCGCTACCACCGTCCATGAACACGCGGGCCAAGTCGTAATTGCCAATTTGAGCCTGGATGACGAGGGCGGCGTGTCCTGGTCGATAAACTTGTGGCGGATGATCTTTCTTCGAGAACGTGATTGGCTGGTCCGCCATTTTTAGGTACTCGGTCTTTGTTGGCGGTGTCTGCACTGCCATGCACAGTTTCCTCGTGTTAGTCTTTTGAGCTCTGCGAGAGGGGCATACCTTCTGTATCATCGCGAGTTGTCCTGTCGGATTCGGGTATGCATTGGCTCCAGTGTTTTGTGGCGTTGGTGCAGGTAGTGCAGCTAATGCCATGTTTGGATTCGCCGGTGGAGGTGGAGGTGGTGGCGGCTGGAATTGTTGTCCTCCTCCAGGTAGTGGCGGGTAGTTTTGGGTGGATGCAAATCTTTTCCTGGCGAGTGCGTCCGAGATGTCATGAAACTGTGTTGCCTTAGTTTTGCCTGTGCGCTTATCTGTGAACAGATGTAGCGAGCAGTATGCGTCAAGGTCTTCCTCGGGGGATTTTTCTTCTGCTTTTGGTTTCCACTCGCGACTTCCGCGGTGACCAGAGTCGCGACTTCGCGTGAATTCTGCCGCCACTAATTCCTCCCTATCCTCGTGGTCGTAGTATTTCCTTCTCTTTCTTCGCCCATGGCGGTCGTCCTCGTGTGCGGGTGATGACCCTCTTTCGTTGCGCACTGCGTCTTCTCCATTAGCCCATTTTTCGGCTATGATCATTAACTCCCCGATGGTTTTGGGCGCTGCTCTGCCTAGTTCTTCCCGAAAGGCAGTTCTTCTCGCACCTTTGGCGAAGGCCTCAATCGCCACTTCTTCCGAGATGGTTCCTGCGGTGTTCCTGAGTGTGGTCCACCGCTGGATGTATTCTCGAGTGGACTCGCCGCTTTTCTGTTTACAGGCTCGTAGTTCTTCGATTGTAGCCGGCTTCTTGTAGGTCGACTGGAAATTTTTGCAGAAATCGCGGTGCAAGTCATCCCACGATGCGTAGCAAGATCTTGGTCTCCTCTCCAGCCAACTGCGGGCCGCTCCAACTAGATGCAAATTGAGGTATTGCATAGCCGTGTTTTTGTTCCCACGTTGGCATTTTACTGCCGTGAGGTAGTCGCTTAACCATTGAGAAGGCTCGAGTGAGCCATCGTACTTTGTCACTTCTGTGCTGAGCTTGAACCTTTTGGGTAAGGGTGCTTCGCGAATGCTGCGGGCGAAGCAGAGTGCACCGCAGGTTTCATCATCCGAGGAGCCGGATGACGATCGTTCGCGATATCTTGATGCCCTTGCCCTGTCCACCTTGTTCTATGCGATGTCCGATCGTGCGTCGCGTCCGGGCTGATCGCGATCAGCGTCCTTTCGTGGTTCCTTGCTTCGTTTTTGCGAGCGGCTGCTGTAATGCCGTAAGCTTTTGTCTCTCGGGCTGTCGTCGCTGCTACTTTGACTATCGCGGCGGCGGCGGGCTTCTTTCCTCGACCACGTCGTGGCGATTTGTCTTTTCTCGGGGATGAGCTTCTGTGCCTGCGGGGCGTTTCTTTATCCTTGTCCTTCTCCTGTCGCTCCTTCTCCAATTGTTCTTCAGTCTTCTTGCGATCGTGAGAAGCGAGCCTTGCGGCTGCCAATCCTAGTCCTTTGCGAATTTGCTTGTACTGTTCCACCCGAGGGTCGCTTTCCGTCGGTTGATTCATCTGCATGTAAGTTGCTGCGGCTAGGATCGCGGCAGCTGGGGTTTGCGGGTAAACGTTGCCGTCATCGTCGACCCTCATGAAGGAAGACGTGGTTGACCTGTCGGTCGCAGCCATGGATTCGTAGTCCCTTGACGATGCTGCGGGTCCCTTCCTCGCGGGTCGGGTACCGACTGAGGGTGCAAGGGACTGCTCGGCTCGCCGTAGGCTTGATTCGTCCGCCGCTCTTCTGCGACGGGCTAGATCTGCTCGGGCATCTTTGATGTTTGAGGCCGCTCTCACTAGGTGATAGTGGTAGGCGGTCAGGTCCTCCTGCGTCGCTCCTGCCGCGGGTGGCTGACTTCTTCGCATGGCTTCTTTAGCCTTGTTCCAGGCCTCCTGCGAGACGACGATTATATTGCGCTCGGTTGCGCTGAATTCGGTTTCCGGGGGCTGTTCCGATCCTGCCATGCAGACTTGGGCCAGTCGTGGCCCGTGCGTCCTAGGCGCAGATTGGAAAGCTTCCCGTACCCGAGATGGTTCCTCTGTCGAGAGGGCATGATAGTCGACTGTGTTGAAACGGATGGACTCGCCACTTTTCTCCATAGGAAGTCGCGAGTTGACGGCTCCAGATTCAGATTCAGATTCATCCGAGAAGTGGAGGATTCCGTCCCTGTTCGTCAAGAACTTGAAGCTCCCGAACGTCAGGGTGACGCTCTTCTCCAGGTCCTCGAATACCGGGCGTGATTCCGGCGAGTGGGGTGTGACCACGACAGATCCGATCCGTAAAGGATTGTTCGGAGCCACGGTCGATGGTTTCCAACGGGAGTTGGACGTCGATGAAGCCGAAGATGCCGGTGATCCAGCGCCCGCCGTTCCCACAGACGGCGCCAATTGTCGAATCCCTGACTCAACAAATCCCTTCGGTGAACCTATCGGGTTTCGATTAGGAGAACCCATGAGCGCTGGTGGAATCGTCGGCTAGACAGGGGGCGAGATTTACCCAGGTTCGGGGCCCTCGTAGAGGTAAAACCCTTACTCCTGCCTCTTGTCGATCTGTAGTGAAGATTAGATCGGTTACAATGGTGTGCTCGAATCGAGAGTAGGTCTCGAGTTCAAGGCTTTTGGGTCGTGCGGTAATTGCTTGGTCCTCTCCTAGGGGGCTCTCCTGGCCTTATATAGATGGCCAGGTCTCGAGTTCTACCCGGAGAGGACCCGAACTCTAGCTAGGTCGGCTTACAAGTTTCCTAGCTTAACCCGCAAGTTAGTGCGGGTGGGCTTCACGTGGGCCTTCTGGAGTATTCCAAGGGCGCCTCTTCTTGGGCCTTGGCCTTGGGCCTGAGAGGAGGTGTCCTTACCCGCAGGGTCCAGGATCCATATCTTCGTCACACAGCAGATAGTGTCTACCGGCGCATCACACATGGTAGAAGATGAAGTCGAGGCTACCGGCGCCGCACATTCTCATCGGAAAAGCAGCGTTGCGTCCACGCAGCTACCGGGTGATGATGCACCGCCGATGATTCACCTGGTGGATGATATCACGGAGATGACAACCTGTGAGCTCCACGTGAAGGTCGTCACTAAGGCGGCGGCTGGCTATGCCTTACCAATTGGCAACGAACCAACTCACCATAGTCTTCCGGTTCCACAGGGCTACGTTGTTGTTGGGGTTGATGAAGTTGTCAACGGATTTGAGCGGGTAAAGCTTGATTTCCCTGAAGGTGAAGACGAAGAGTTGACTGAACTCGGAGAAGCCAAGAACTTGACCGTTCTATGGCTAAAGGAATGCATTGTGCTCCCAAATCAGACGGCAAGGCCATCGAATCCTCGCCATTCTCCAGCGCAACAGTCTCCAGCGCGGTCGTCTTCGCCATGCATGCCGTCTCCAGGGCGGTCGCCTACGCCGCCACGTCAGCCTTCTCCACCACGGTCGCCTACGCCGCCGCGTCAGCCTTCTCCGCCCACTAAGTTTCTGCTGAAACGTAAAATATCACCCAAACGTCAACGGTCACCCCTCCCGAAGGTACCAAAGGAGGTACCCAAGTTACCTTACGACTATACTCCCGAGGAAAGCTAGAATATCGCAAAGGACGAACACGAGGCTTGGAAATCGAAGCGGAAGGAGAAGAAAAAGGTAGATTTCCCCGAGACCGAAGAAGATATAGAACGAGCTTGGAAAATGGTGAAGACTCTTCATCAACCCGAGCCGAGTCTGGCATCTGACTATGACCGCTCTATTCTGAGTCACGCCAGGAAATGGTGCGGTCGACGAAGAGTAGTAGCGCAAGCGGGAAAAGTGGGAAATCAGTTGCCCAGCTCGGAGAGCAGAAAAAACAATCCATGTCTCCGCTCAAAGTGATTTCCAATACTCAGGTGAGGCCGAGCACTAATATTGCTGACGATCAAATTGATCCGGAGTTTACAACACTGTATGCAGACAGGCAGCTACTGCGGGTTTGTCCATTGTTGAGTATATGCAAACAATAGACTATTTCCCCGAAACTGAATGTGCGTACAAATACCAGTACGGGAAGCCTCTCGTCAAACCCGAGGAGATAAAGGATCTACCAACGAAAATGCCAAGAGTGCATAGTTGGTATATGGAAGCCGCTGAAAAATGTAAGGACTGGATATGTCTTTGCGTTAAGGACGAGCACTACGGGTATGGAGATGGATTGGTTATGATTCAATTTGAAGAATTGTTTCAGTTATTCCAGCAGCAGGCCCTCGACAAATCTGTCGTTAGTGCCTAATGTCGACAGTCTGTAAGTTTTAATGGCATTGGCAATCGTTATGCCAAACACAGGGAAAAGCACTCCATGAACTGCTGCAGCTATGGATTAATCGTCCAATAGGAGATATCTTGGCAACCTACCATCACCATCCAGCTCTTTCTGATTATCCCCATGTGTATCATTTCCATCAGACAATTCAACGGAGTGAGGCAACACGAGGGGGGTGGTGGAAGAATGTTCACTACTATTCCATGTAGAATCTCTACTAATTGAACACTTCAATGAAAATCTTGTACTTTTAGACCTTGGATCCAACATTTCATGGCCTAAATTCTTCTTTTCTTCATTATTTTCTTGTAGCCTAATAAGTTGAGAGTAAGCACCATCTGGGTTTTGTACCAATTCATCGTGGGGACCTATATGAAACGTACATTTGCTTAGTAAATTGATCAGTTTAATTGAAATAATGCTCCTATGAAAAAAGGTGATTAATAGAATGTGAGTGATGAGAATACAATATGACCTTGTTCAACTATCTTTCCATGTTGAAGAACTGATATGCAATCAGCATTCCTGACAGTGGTCAGACGATGTGCAACCACAAGCGTGGTTCTGTCCGCCATGATCCTATTCAGTGCCTCCTGAACTAGCCTCTCTGACTCCACATCCAACACGCTAGTAGCCTCATCTAACAAAAGTATTTTGGGGTTTTTAATGATTGCTCTTGCAGTTGCAATCCTTTTCTTCTGTCCTCCTAAAAGTTGAGCACCACGTTGGCCAACCATTGTGTCGTAACCCTAGCACGAGATAAGAGAAAATATTAATTAGCAGCCACCTCGAACAAGCAAAATTGAATTTAAACAACTTACTGGGAGTGTCACGCACATTTGCCAACATATCAATGAAATTTCCTGCATTGGCGAGCTCAGCAGCTCTCTTGATCTCTTCAAATGTTGCATCATATTTGCCATACAATATATTGTCCTTAATTGAGGTCATAAAGAGCAAGGGCTCTTGGCTAACAAGACCTATTTTCCCTCTTACTGAATCAAGCTTTAAACTCCTTATATTGATCCCATCAATCAAAACCTCGCCAGCCTGCGGATCATAAAATCTCTCTACAAGACTAATCACAGTTGACTTACCACTTCCGCTCTCTCCAACTATAGCCATTGTAGTGCCACTAGACACATATAAGGAGAATCCATCAAATATAAGTTGCTTAGGTCTTGCTGGGTAGCAAAAATACACGTCCTTCAGCTCAATGTCACCTCTAACATCTTCTAACTTTTTACTAGTCTTGGCATCAGGATCAATCTCTGCTTTCCTCATAATTGTTGTGAACAATGTGTGTGCTGCAGATTGTCCGTCTGCAAAGGCTGTCATACACGGGGTTGCACTCCCTAAAGACCTGCAACACACAATTTGAAATTATTAATACTAACGATGTGATGTGAATCACCACTATGAAAGAAATTCTACTTGCATCCAAATAACTCACGTTGCCCCAACCATGACAGCAAACAAGATACTGATGACTTCTCCTCCCGTGTATCCTTTATTAAGTATTAACTTTCCGCCGTACCATATGGCTAAACCATATGTAGAAAAGAACATGAAGAAAACAGAACCAATACCAAAGCCATTTGCAAGGCCTTCCTCCACAGTAGTCTAAATCGCCACTGTAGCGTGATATTTAAGGGTTTCGGTACATTTAGCGCGCTAATGCACTTATCGTCTTAGTGCAGAAAACGCTATAGCATTGCTATAGCGAAGCTACAGCAACTTTGGCAGAGACCAAACAAAATGACAGAAAGGTTCATGAACTGTGAGAACTAGTGCAGTACTACTCTTCCAGGATGGGGAGATAGATGAAACTACCTTTCCTGGCTCCGACCAGCGGCGCTGGTCCCTTTGCTCAGCTCCAGCCGCTGCAAGCAACAGACCAACCGAAACCTGCAGCAGATAACAGACAACAACACAACATTATCGGCGGATCAACATTCTATACCGACTAAATACTGCAACTAGCAAGCACAGATCATGCTTAAATGTACTACTACTAGATATCATTTGTGTGATTGTGTCTCAGCATCATTACACACAACCGACAGCAATTGTCTCTCAAATTATATCAACATCGACATGATGTGCATTTTTTCCCCTTTTTCGACAATCAATCAAGATACATGCAAAACTAACTTTGGTTCCATCAGCGACAGATTTCAACCTCGTAGCATAGACAAACTACACCTAATGCCTAAAGACTACTAAACTTTAGCGTACAAATTCGATACAGCAGCTCAAGGCAGTTTTCATACAACCACACCCACTCAGTCCTAAATAACTAGTACATTATCAGCTCCACTTTATCAAAAAAAAAAAAAATCAGCTCCATGGCCATGGCACATGGAGTACGTAGAGGAGAAAAAAGACCAACCCGAGGACTCGCCTAAAAATTGGAAGAAGCCAGCTCCAGCTTCCCCCTCCCGCTGATTATCAAGTGCATACATTCAGTTAGGAATGATTACCATTCACTATAGAAAACTGAGTGCAAAAGAGCAACCAGCACATCGTAGATATGCAATCCAGAGAACCACATTTCTCTAGAAACCAAAGTAGAAAATTAATTATAACCCTCATCCCCTGTTTTGGCTATTTCAAAACAGAGCTTGAGCACTTGAATATGGCAGTAACTCACTTTACATTCCAAGTCTATATAACCTGCTAGGCATGTCTTAAGCAATCTTTTCTTACTTATTCAAATTCAACAACAACATTTAAGTGACAAGGAGTCAATGTGTAAAACTTGGAAGATACTATACATGCTATACGATAATACTATCCAGGAACAACAGAACTAGGATCAGACCAATACCAGGCAACCACATATGATCGTCGGCGGCCGTGGCACGCATGGGAGAAACCAGACGAACCAGAGGAGAGGACTCACCTAAACATTGAGAACCGTTGTGGTGCCTTGAACTCGCATGCCAGCGAGCAAAGAGGTCAACTAGGAATTAGTTGAAGCCATGGCCAGCTCCATCTTTTCGCCTACTTCTGCTGCAAATGATTATCAAGTACATACATTCAGTTATGAATGATTATTTAAAGAAGCAACCAACTAAGAGACTACATGGTGCATATATATATTCACTTGTCATAATGATTAGCAAGTGCAAAAAGCAACCAAGACATTGGACAAGTGCAAAAACCAATGCAGCAAGCTACATTTGCGGAAACTTAATTACAGCCACCCCCTGATTCAGCTAGCTATTTTGTCGCTTTGATGAAGCAGGTCGGGCATCCTATCCTAGGAGTTGAATATGTCAATGGTTCACTTCAATACAGCACTTTAGTTGCTCGGAAATCTAAAGAAGCTCACAAAACTAGTCAAGGTTGGATCAGAACTGGCAAGATAAAATGCAAGCTATAACAATACGTACGTGGAACGTACAATAGTAAAAGGTCTATCACAAGTTGGCAGCCACCCCGAACAAGATTGTAGTATATATACAAGAATGATATTGAAGTAACTAGAGAAAAACAAGGTGCAGCCGTTTCTGTAGGAGCGCCACCTGGTATTTCCGACAGACAACCCAAGTGAGACAGCTTCATTGACCGAGAGCAGGTGAAAATATCAGCACACGAGAAAAGTTGGGCGGGCAGCCCCGGGACATGGTCGGTGGCGGCGGATGAGGCCGGTGAAGCAGCGGCCGCTGGGATCGACAGACATGGCGGGTAAACGCCGAACACGGTCGTCCCCTTCACTGCAGCGTGAGTTCCCCCGAGGTTCGCGGGCGGCGGAGTGGCCGGAGACGCGTGGCCGCCGCGAACACTGGGGCAAGGGCGCGGCGGAGATCGACGGAAGGCCGCGCATAGCTGCATGCCAGCCAGCCATGGCCGGTGGCGCGTCTCTTGCCGTTGGAGACGAGTGGATGCACGGGGACGGACGGGAGCGCGACTGAGGGAGGAGTGAGGCTGCCGGCGAGCGAGAGAGAGAGGCGGGCGGCGCCGATCTGAATCGTGTGAACCTTTTCTTTTTGAAGCAAGTACTACAGTAGTATTCATCATATAGTACTAGTAAGGAAAGTAGAAATACGAGTACAGCCAAAGAGGATATCGGTGATGGGACTTCAGCAACAAAGAAAAAACCAACAGACATCTCAAGACCTTCGTCAACCTTGAGACTTCGGGGCAGCCAAATCCACAATCGACGGTGAAAATCAACCTTGGAGCACAAGGAGTCTCTAGCCAAAAAGCGTTCTTGAGCCGCAGCAACCACCAACCTCGAAGAGTTGGATCTAAGGACATCTCCAGCGGGGCTGCTCATTTGGCCCGGACCGGCCGGATTTGAGCAGCCTGGGCCAAAACCAGGCCCCAGCGGCGCTGCTCATACGGACCTCGGTCCGTTTTTTTTGTCCCCGGATGCTCAAATCCGACCCAAATTTGGCGGGTAAACGCCCTGCCCCGCGGACAACAAAAGTGTCCCGTGGACACACTCCCTGGCCCGCAAAAATAGCCCCTTCCTCCCCCCCGCGCCGCCAGCGACCCACCTCGCCGCCGATAGGTCGCCGATTTCGCGACCACGACCACCGTTCGGCCCCTCGCCGGCGACGTCCACCTCCCCCCACCTCCCTCCCACGCCGCCGCGCCACCGCCTGCCCCGCAGGAGGCTCACCGGCCTTCGTACAGCCCGCTCCACCTCCCCCCACCTCCACGGGCGCACACAAGCTGTTCGTCCGTGTGCCTGCCCGACCTCGGCCCAAAAAATGGCGGATAGCGGCGACGAGTTCTTCTTCAACAACTTTATCATGTACTCGTCCTCGTCGGACTCCGATTCCGAGGACGAGAGCGACATCCTCGTTGCCACTCTCGTGGTCAATGACCACATCGCAAGGATGCAGCCGGTGTTCAGAGGATCCGTTCCCGGCCGTGCGCCGGGCTTGGACAGGGACAGAGCGGCCGGCCAGATGCAGCTGTGGAACGACTACTTCCACCCCACCAATCCGGTGTACACGGCCAAGCTATTCCGGCGTCGTTTTCGGATGAAAAGGGACTTATTTGTTTTCTTATTAAACGGTCAAATTTGTAATAAATAACTCGTATTTTATTTAGTATTGTGTTTGTTTTATGCTCAAAGTATGGATGAGAAGAAAAAACTAGAAAAAAAAAATTAATGTCCGGCCACTAAATGAGCAGCCCCGCTGGGTGCAGGGCCAAAATCCGGCCGGACACGGCCACGGACGGCTGCTCAAACAGACAAAATGCGGACCAAATTGGTCCGCATTTGAGCAGCCCCGCTGGAGATGTCCTAACAAGAATTGGACAAGCATCGGCCGGCCACATGCGTCCAACTCGCAGCACTCCAGCCCTGGGCCTGACAGCAACTCACCTCTAGGAAAGAGGCAACCAGGACTTCCATCCACACGCCACAACCTGATCCAGCCATCACCACCAGCAACCTCCGCTCTACGAAAGAGTGTGGAAAATGAGAGGGGTGTGGAGCCCTTTTTATAGCAAAAAATGACATTTTTTGGACTAAAACAGCCCTCCAACGGATATATGGTCGAAATTCTAGTTAAAATAGCCTAATTTCGCTCAGAATGGGCCTAATCGCGCTTGGAAACCCCCTAACAGGCCAAAATCGACCGTTGCACCGCTCCCCCGCGTCAGACTGCGCTCCAACGGGCAGAATTCGGCCCCGCGCGTGCCTCCAACGGGCAGAAAACGGTCGCCCGCGCGACGGGCCTCGGCGTGCCTCTCCTGGATAGAAATGTCCGCGTCTGGTTGAGCTCGGATCCTAGCACTTGAGCGCAACCCCGCCGATGAGGGGTCTGAAATCCCGCCAAATGCAATAATCTCCTCGCGAGAATGCCTCACAGATGACCCAATAGTCGGAGATTGAATCGTTTCCTCCACCTCAGAAAATAACCGCCGGCAAGTATAAGAGCCCCTTTGATGATCAGAAAATAACCCCTCAGCGTTCATCCTCGAAATCGGAACATACGCAACATCCATACCAATGTCAATCATCGGAGATGCCACACTGTCAACACCCTGCTCCTCTCCTTTCTTCTCAGCCCTAGACGAATCAATTCGAGGTACCGTACTCATCATCTCTCCCTTCCCAACATCCAGATCATCCACCGATCGAGGCAGTGGAACCGCAGCAGGCAGACACACGGCAGGTATAACACCCGCAGCATTGTGTCGTGAGGCCACGGCAGCCTGCCGTGGTTCCGCGGCAGCCTGCCCCATTGATACGGCAGGAGCAGCAGGCAGACAACCGTGCCCCGCAGCCAATGCACTATCAATAGAACCCGAAACCAGAAAGTCATCAGAAAACCGTGGCTGGACACCAATATGAGCAGCACCCGAGACCACCACATCATCATTAACATTGAAATCAGAAGGAGGATCAGAATACATTGTGGCCTCCTCATAACCCGCAGCAACATCCACCGCAGCATCAACACCCGAACCAAAAAGAAGGTCAATTTCAGCTTTCTACTTAGCAAAAAACTCCTTGACTTGTGGAGAGAAAACCACTCCTCCTAGCTGTTTGTGTTTCCCAACAGAACCACCACCCTGATCAAGCATAGGATCAGCGCCCGAATCTACATTAGACCCCACCCCCTTGTTCTTTTCTGACCTGCTTCCTTATCAAGAGCGTCTTGAAAATCATCACCAAGACCATCATCATCATCCTTGGCGTTATCATTATCAGCCATAACAACATCATGAGTAGTATGATCCTCCCCATCAACCTCAAAAGCCAACCTATATAATCCATCTTTAATAAAAAGAGGAAAAGTTGTAGGTATTTTAGTATAATCAAGGCAACCAACAAGAATTCTCAGAATCTTCTTCTCTCCAGTAAATTCCATATCAATACTCACTGGTTTTCCCAATAGAAATCCAACAGACCACAACCCCACTGTCCCTAACTTGAGCTCCCACTTCCACCGGAGCCCCATGAGTTTGCTGGTTCGGATAGATCACTCTTGTTCCTTGCCCCACAGCAGCACCATCAAGAGGAGCAATATCAATATGAGCACTAACAGCAACAGTAGTCCGCAGTGGCTCAGATGGAGGAGCAACTTGACTCATAACGGGTACATGATTAACTGTTGGGGCGCGTGGAGATAAACGAAAACTTTTCCTACGCGGTACTCCCAAGATCTAGCCGAGGTAGAAGGCCACGAGTATTACCACTAGACGCGCAGGTGCGGATTATCGATGTAGCGCGTCGGGTCGGGGCAGTGCAGTCCCACGATCCGGTCCGGCCGATCCAATCCCTCGAACGTCGAAGTGCTGAACGTACAGCACCTCTGCCGGTATCCACACGTACGAGGAGGAGCTCCGACGGCGGACTGCTAGGTCCGGTGCGGCGGCTGGACTGAGTGGGGCTAGGGTTCCCAACGCATGGGAGAGTGGACTAACGTGCCCGCTGGGCAACCTGCGCCCCTCTTTGTATAGCGTATGGTAATGGGCTTCACAACACTTGTGGCCCATTCCCTCCGTGAGTCCGACTCACTAACTCAGTCCATTTCCGGTTCGGGTCCAACCCAACCAATGCTTGCTCCCGCTCTTAAGTGTGCGACCCTGCAGGCTCATGGCGACATGGACACGATTGGAGTCCTACTCCCAATCGATCAATCGGTAGCGGCTCCTAGCAGAACGTGCCGACTCCCAAGTCCCATTGAGTCATGACGACATACCTTTCAATGCGATATTCATCTTAGTCCCTTTTGCCTCACGATATACCTTGTCGAGCTATAGGCGATTTATCGTCATCCCTTAAATAGCTCAACTCTCTTCTCGATCCGTGATATGTGATTCATCTGACTAACTCTTTAGTCAATAGACACAGTTAACACTTAACTGAGTCGCGCATGGCCATGCTTCCTGAATCATATCACTCGAGAGGGCCCAGAGAATATCTCTCCATTCGGAGGGGCAAAATCCCATCTTGATTATCCACATCACGCAGCTTGCTTCTCATTCGACCCGAACTCTGCCTTTATAGTTGCCTTGTCACAGAACAACGTTTGACAGAACCTAAGTCGGTGATCCACAACTCGGATTGTGCGACAACCTCAGGTCTAAGGATTACATTGATTGAGACATGCAAATGACGACTTGATCGTTGCATCTCAATGTGGGTCAGTCCGACTTGCTAAAACTCTTTAGCCAAGTCCATGAACGTTGGAATGGCATCACCATGCCCATGACAAGTGGAACCGTGTCATCAGCCAACACTCACATTAGTCTAGGGTGTGTGTCCAGCACAACCTAAATGACCAAGGACAATCTAGTATGAACAACATGAATATATAGTTCCACAATCGAATCACATATTCAATGACATATATCAGATGTTCAATACAAGGACAACTTAATAACTTTATGAATACAATGGGAATAACATCATACATGATTGCCTCTAGGGCATATTCCCAACAGTCTCCCACTTGCACTAGAGTCAATCATCCTGGCATCATATGCCTAGGCATCTAATGCCCATGCCTCTCGTGTGCGCCTCATGCTTAGGCTGTGGTAGCGCCTTTGTCAACGGATCTGCAATGTTTGCATCCGTGTGTACTTTGCATAACTTGATATCACCTTGTTCGACAAACTGGCGAATGAGGTGGTACCGCATGAGTATATGTTTGTTCTTCTGGTGTTGTCTAGGTTCCTTGGCTTGTGCGATAGCACCATTGTTGTCACAATATACGTCCAAAGGATTGGACGCGCCCTGAACCACACCAAGATCAATCAGGAGGTTCCTGATCCAAACAGCTTCCTTTGCCGCCTCTGAGGCAGCAATATACTCAGCCTCTGTTGTAGATGCAGACACCGTATCTTGCTTGGAACTCTTCCAGCTCACAGCTCCTCCGTTCATTACGAACACGTATCCCGATTGCGAACGAGAATCATCTGAGTCGGTGAGATAACTCGCATCCGTGTAACCCTTTACACTGAATTCCTCATCACCTCCATAAACTAGGAACATTTCCTTAGTATTTCTCAAATACTTAAGGATGTTTTTAACCGCTGCCCAGTGGGCTTCGCCAGGGTCAGCCTGGTATCTGCTCGTAACACTTAGAGCATAGGAAACATCTGGCCTAGTACAAATCATGGCATACATGATGGATCCGATTGCCGAAGCATACGGAATCACACTCATCCGACTTCGCTCATCAGTCGTCGAAGGACACTGAGTCTTGCTAAGTTTTATACCATGGGACATCGGCAAGAATCCCTTCTTGGACTCTTGCATTTTGAATTTCTTCAAAACCTTGTCCAGATAAGTACTCTGACTCAATCCAATGAGCCGCCTGGATCTATCTCTATAGATCCTGATTCCTAATATGTAAGTTGCCTCACCCAAATCCTTCATTGAGAAACTCCTTTCCAATGACTCTTTGGTTTCTTGCAACATCATGACATCATTTCCAATCAGCAATATGTCATCCACATATAAGATTAGAAAGTTTACTTTGCTCCCACTAAACTTCTTGTATAAACAAGAATCATGATCGCTCTTGATGAAGCCAAACGATTTGACTACCTCATCAAAGCGAATGTTCCAACTCCGAGATGCTTGCTTCAACCCATAAATGGATTTCTGAAGTTTGCATACCTTGTCAACATTAGCTGGATCGACAAAACCTTCGGGCTGTATCATATACACGTCCTCAGTTAAATTTCCATTAAGGAAAGCTGTCTTGACATCCATCTGCCATATCTCATAGTCGAAATAGGCTGCTATGGCTAACATGATCCGAATTGATTTAAGCATCGCTACGGGCGAGAAGGTCTCGTCGTAGTCAACTCCTTGAACCTGTCGGAACCCCTTCGCGACAAGTCGTGCTTTATAGACGGAAATATTTCCATCCATATCAATTTTCTTCTTAAAGACCCATTTGCACTCGACGGGTCTTGCACCGTCAGGCAGATCAACCAAATTCCAAACTTGGTTTTCATCCATGGACTTTAACTCGGATCTCATGGCTCCAAGCCACGACTCGGAATCAGATCCCACCATCGCTTCCGAATAAGTTGCCGGCTCATTACTGTCTAACAGTAAAACATCTCGAGCACTCTGTAATCTGGCAGATCTCCGTGGTTCAGGTGCTGTTACCGGTGTAGGTACCACGACCGGCTCAGCCTCCAAGGCGTTCGCCGACTCGCCCCTAGCGGGTTCCTCTCGAATTTCTTCGAGTTGCACCGTGCTCCCACTGACTTCCCGACTGAGAAACTCTTTCTCAAGGAAGACACCATTCCGAGCGACAAACACTTTGCCCTCTTCCCGGTTGTAGAAGTAGTACCCCAAGGTTTCCCTCGGATACCCCACGAAAATACACTTATCCGACTTGGGCGTGAGCTTGTCCGACTGAAGTCGCTTGACAAATGCTTCACAACCCCAAATCTTTAGAAAAGACAAACTTGGCTTCTTGCCCGTCCACATCTCATGTGGTGTCTTCTCTACTGACTTTGATGGTACTCTGTTTAGTGTGAAAGCTGCAGTTTCTAGACAATAACCCCAAAATGATAAAGGTAGATCTGTCCGACTCATCATTGATCGTACCATGTCCAACAAGGTCCGATTTCTCCGTTCCGATACACCGTTTCTCTGCGGTGTACCCGGCGGAGTGAGTTGAGGAACTATTCCACAACTCTTTAGATGGTCATCAAACTCATGGCTCATGTACTCGCCTCCACGGTCCGACCGTAGAAACTTTATTTTCTTGCCGAGCTGATTTTGTACCTCATTCTGGAATTCCTTGAACTTTTCAAAGGCTTCCGACTTGTGTTTCATTAAATAGATATATCCATACCTACTCAAATCATCAGTGAAGGTAATGAAGTACTCATAACCACCTCTGGCTGTCGTGCTCATTGGTCCACATACATCACTATGTATTAGTTCCAACAAGTCGGACGCCCTTTCACAACTCCTTGCAAAAGGTGTCTTGGTCATCTTGCCTAGTAGGCATGATTCGCATGTCTCGAATGACTCTAAGTCAAACGAAGTTAGAAGTCCATCATCATGGAGCTTCTTCATGCGCTTCCAACTTATATGACCAAGCCGACAGTGCCAAAAGTAAGTCATATTCAGATCATTTGGTTTCAACCTTTTAACATTTATGTTATAGACCGATTCACTATCAAGATTTAAAATAAATAACCCGTTCCGAACGGGTGCAAAGCCATGAAACATATCTTTCAAATATAAAGAACAACCATTATTCTTAATATTCGACTCATAACCTTGTCTCATCAAACATGAGGCGGAAATAATGTTTCGACTAAGCGCTGGAACATAATAACAATTATTTAGTTCCAAAATAAATCCTGAAGGTAAATGAAGTTGCATCGTGCCGACTTCCAACGCAGCGACTCTCGCCTTGTTGCCGACCCGAATATCAACCTCTCCTCTTGCCACGCTCCTAGTTCTTACCAGCCCCTGCAACGAGTTGCAAATGTGAATGACTGATCCGGTATCATATACCCAAGAACTATTAGGTGCATCAGCAAGATAAATGTCTATAACATTGCACACAAGTGTACCTGAGTCGGAAGTCATACCTCCACTCTTGGCCTTGTCAGCCAAATACTTGGTGCAATTCCTCTTCCAGTGGCCATCCTGCTTGCAATAGAAGCAATTGGCTCCGGCTGTAGGAGAAGGCTTAGTCTTTGAGGAAGCACTCTGGACAGGGCCATGGGCGCTACCTCCTGACTTATCCTTCTTCTTCTTAGTCCAAGAACTCTTCTTGAACTTAGCCTTATTCTGCACCATCAACACTTGACTGGTGCCTTTCTTGATATCAGCCTCTGCCGTTTTGAGCATCCCATGTAATTCAGTGATACTCTTATCCATACCATGCATATGGTAGTTCGAGATGAACGGACCATACGCACTAGGAAGAGAGTTCAGAATTATATCAGTGGCGATCTCTTCTTTAATTGAGAAGCCCAAGCGATCCAAAGACTGTATGTAACCAATCATCTTGATTACATGCGGACTCAGTGGATCGCCGTCTTTCAGCTTACAGCCAAGCAAAGCTTGAGAGACTTGATACCTCTCAGTCCTTGCTTGAGCCTGGAACATACTTTTGAGGCTTTCGATCATATCGTAGGCCTCAACATTTTCGAACTGCTGCTGCAAGTCCGGTTCCATGTGTGCAAGCATAAGACAGCTAATCTCCGTAGACTCATCTCTAGTCTTACGGTAGGCATTTGTGACAGCGACAGTCGCATCGTCATCAGGCTCATCTGGAAGTGGAGTTTCTAGAACATGTTCTTTCTTGTCATGCTTGAGGACTATCCTCAGATTACGATACCAGTTGGTGAAATTAATTCCATTTAGCTTATCTTTCTCTAAGATTGACCTCAACGCAAACGCGGACAACTGAGGAAGGTTGCTAGGTGCCATTGATCTACAACAGAAAATACGCAAAGACACTTAAGACATGTATTCATAAAAGAGCAGGCATATTAAACGTTTTAATACTTATGCTCCCACTAGAACCAACATCCCTCCGATGGTTGCTAAGTGATTCAGGACCCTAAATAAGCAAGCCGACTAGTGAGCTTTAGCATCACCGCTAGCCGTCAAGTGATCTAGGTAGGCAACACCTTGCCAATCGTATCTCTATACGACTCCTGTTGGTTGGGTGACATCACATGTCCCGGCTCCCAACCTACCTCGCCCCGAGCCCCACAACCGTTGTGATGGACTCGTCTAGATTACCAAGTGCTTCTGCTTGTAAGAGTCCGACTCGAACCCACCTAACCGGAAAGAATTGGTAGCACCTCAATTTTATGAGCCCACTACCAAGAATGTCCGACTTGTGATGGTGCAACACTGGCGGGGCGACCGACTAGACCTTCTTTGAGGGATTAAAGAATCTACCATCTATCTAAATAGAGGTAAATAGAGACATAACAATAACACAAATAAAGAAATTTATAATGTGAAATGGTATGGCTCTCTTCATGGTGATCTCCATCTCCACGAAGCTTGTAAGTCGACTCGTGCCAACTCTTGTCACGTGCCATCTTACTCCATGTAGCCGACTAGTACATCGACTTGCATGCCTTCCGGGTTCTCCAACAAGCTACACTAGCTAAGTAAATGAAATTTACAAAGAGAATCCGACACGCAGGCCGGTATACAATAATATGACAGCACCTAGGCTCCAGCCGGCTGACAAAAACATGATACGCAGATCATGTATGGATTACACACATCACATGCACATAAGCCATACCATTCACAACTTCCTGCAAAAACAAGTTATGCATAGATACGATATCTACCGGCGTTGTGAAACTCGCAACGACATCTAAGGCGCTACGACAGGACGACGGCGGTCCCGCTAGCCGGATAGCGGGCGGGGATCGAAGGGGCAGCGCCCCTCGCGGGTGCGGGCAGCGCCCGTTGATTTCGGAAAACGCAGATCTCATCTGCATTCCGATCATGGATTTCTTCATCGGATAAAACGATTTTACCCGAATCTGATCCGTATTCCGATTCGACCAAACTCTTTGATCTTCGATCACCGCAACTGGATTTATGTGTCACGGTATACCCCGATGGCGGAAACCGACCGGTAGGGGTAAGTTGTTCCACGACCTTAGCAGTATGATCACGGAAACCAGATCATCCATTAACCCCGAGTACGATTGATCCAATCAACCTTGTACAAAACCGATCTATCTCATAGACCGACCACCAAAACAGCAATTAGATCACATCTAACGCTAACTACATATCACATATGTACGGATCTCGGGCCTAATACCAGAAGCTACCGCTCTGATACCACTGTTGGGGCGCGTGGAGATAAACGAAAACTTTTCCTACGCGGTACTCCCAAGATCTAGCCGAGGTAGAAGGCCACGAGTATTACCACTAGACGCGCAGGTGCGGATTATCGATGTAGCGCGTCGGGTCGGGGCAGTGCAGTCCCACGATCCGGTCCGGCCGATCCAATCCCTCGAACGTCGAAGTGCTGAACGTACAGCACCTCTGCCGGTATCCACACGTACGAGGAGGAGCTCCGACGGCGGACTGCTAGGTCCGGTGCGGCGGCTGGACTGAGTGGGGCTAGGGTTCCCAACGCATGGGAGAGTGGACTAACGTGCCCGCTGGGCAACCTGCGCCCCTCTTTGTATAGCGTATGGTAATGGGCTTCACAACACTTGTGGCCCATTCCCTCCGTGAGTCCGACTCACTAACTCAGTCCATTTCCGGTTCGGGTCCAACCCAACCAATGCTTGCTCCCGCTCTTAAGTGTGCGACCCTGCAGGCTCATGGCGACATGGACACGATTGGAGTCCTACTCCCAATCGATCAATCGGTAGCGGCTCCTAGCAGAACGTGCCGACTCCCAAGTCCCATTGAGTCATGACGACATACCTTTCAATGCGATATTCATCTTAGTCCCTTTTGCCTCACGATATACCTTGTCGAGCTATAGGCGATTTATCGTCATCCCTTAAATAGCTCAACTCTCTTCTCGATCCGTGATATGTGATTCATCTGACTAACTCTTTAGTCAATAGACACAGTTAACACTTAACTGAGTCGCGCATGGCCATGCTTCCTGAATCATATCACTCGAGAGGGCCCAGAGAATATCTCTCCATTCGGAGGGGCAAAATCCCATCTTGATTATCCACATCACGCAGCTTGCTTCTCATTCGACCCGAACTCTGCCTTTATAGTTGCCTTGTCACAGAACAACGTTTGACAGAACCTAAGTCGGTGATCCACAACTCGGATTGTGCGACAACCTCAGGTCTAAGGATTACATTGATTGAGACATGCAAATGACGACTTGATCGTTGCATCTCAATGTGGGTCAGTCCGACTTGCTAAAACTCTTTAGCCAAGTCCATGAACGTTGGAATGGCATCACCATGCCCATGACAAGTGGAACCGTGTCATCAGCCAACACTCACATTAGTCTAGGGTGTGTGTCCAGCACAACCTAAATGACCAAGGACAATCTAGTATGAACAACATGAATATATAGTTCCACAATCGAATCACATATTCAATGACATATATCAGATGTTCAATACAAGGACAACTTAATAACTTTATGAATACAATGGGAATAACATCATACATGATTGCCTCTAGGGCATATTCCCAACATTTGAACTCGATGCAGTTGATCGGCATGCCGGCGATCCCTTCGAAGCCCTCCTCCGGTGTTGCACCAACGTCCAGCTGCCGCGCCGCTTCCCGCTGCGCCTTGCTCTTGGCAGCCTTCTTGGCCGCCCTCCCACTAGACGCCACCGGAAGATCCCGCCTGAAGACTGACGCCGGAGTGACACAAAACGATGTGAAAGACCTCTCCGAGTCCCCATACTGCGACCCCTGATCCATGGCCTCCTCATTGGTGTCATCGGCAAGGGCCCAGAAGCGACCACCCACCGCCGAGGACCCGCCATGGCTAGCAGGTGGTGCAGTAGTGACGTCCGCCTCGGGATCGCCAGCCTCCGTGGAAACCGCCATCTTTGCGGTGGAAACCTCGGGGTCTTGTTAATTAGCATGGTAGAATAGTCAGCTCTACATTTGGGATATACATGCATGATCATTAATGGGAACCTTCTGGCCGCTTTCTCTATTCTGAGATCCCATAAGCGTATGTTACCACTAATTGGAAACTACTCCTAAACAACTTGCTACAACGCCTTATCTTTTGGAACAAAGGGATTAACTTGCACTTCTACCTTAATGAATGTATGAATGATAAGACGTTACGACACTGAATGTCTCATGTTAGGATACCAGATCCAGATCTTGATCAAAAGTTCAACGCTCACATGAATTCGAATTGTTCTTCTATGCCAGACTCAGCCAAGTGCTCTTCTAAGAACTCTCGCGAATTTTCCCCATACATATTCCCATGTAAAAAAGAACTTTGATCTCTATTTACCAGCATCACGATAGCGTTTATTGCTTTCTACAAGCCACATGGGTTCTAAGTCTCGCTACCTCATGTCTGCGATTTTAAGGCACTTTGGAGAAGGCACATTCTTGAAGTGGCTCAAATGGTTTGTTTTAAGGCATTTCATCAAATAATGCCTCTAATATTGTGTTAATTAAACTTAATTGTGAAAGTGCCTAAAAAATATAGATCCCCTATAGAAGTTTTTTCTTTAGAGGCATTTTAAGACCATATAGACATATAGTATTAAAGGCACTTTTCGATAAGTGCCTCAAAAAGGTTAAGCATTTTAGGCAATTTATTGTATGCTCCAGCTTCCGTTTATATAGAGACTTGGAATCCGTTGACCTACATAAGATATTAATTAATTACACGATGATAATCAGTACAACAGCACAAAGCTGCAACTAGTGGGTTCCTTCTATCAGTGTCATAATAAAAAGCTGAATATGTAACTGCAACTAGTTGGTGATACACGTTGGTTGATAGGTATAGCAGCACAAACCTTGCAACAACTCTACATTGCTTGATATATAGGTTGCATGCTGAGTACAGCTATGGTCAAAGTGCGTGTGCTGTACTCGTAGCTTTTGGGTCTTGTTAATTAGGGGATGGTAGAATAGTCAGCTCTACATTTGGCATATACATGCATGAACAATAATTGGAGGGCTTTCTACTATTAGAAACTACCTCGCACCACTAATTATCAAGACCCATATGCATAGGGTACGAGCAGACCTTCAGGTCCAAGCTACTGCTAGCTTAATGAATATATGAATGGTCAGACGTTACCACGCCCCATGTCTCGTTATGTTAGGATACATGCGCGCCCTCATCATTTCCACGTTAGCGGCCTACGACGAAGGCTTAATTTGCAGTAGGCAAAATGGTGGACGTGTGTCCCCTCTGCCTGTTTTGGCCTATACAAGTGTCATGTATTAACCAACCGTCACCCGTCGCAATTTAACATGAGTCGAGTTTGTGCCGCCCAGCGAAATCAAACGACCGTTCTACATGCATGCAGAGATTTGTTAGTTGTATGTGTCTTTAGATTGGGTATTCTAAAATTCTGAAACGGAAGAAACATGCACCTACATGTAATGTTATAGAGAGCGTGCTTTGACAAATTATCACGGTCCTTAAAATATGATATAGTGTGCTATTAGCAGACTATTGTTTACTTCCCTCCGTTAACTTTTAAGGTCATGATTTTGTTCGGAAATAATCTACATCCTGGATGGTCCCCACGCTGGTAATTAAGAGTACAGAGAAACCACACACCATGCATGCCTAGAGATTGGCCAAATTATATGGAATTTGCATGCATTGCAGTAATTAAGATTGATTTAACCAATAGGGTGATTTGTTTCTTGTGAGACCTATAATTATGATGCATAGAAACTTGTGCAAAGCGGTACTAATAAATGGTATCCTAATTTGTCTGAATGTTTCCAAGACGTAGATTAATTCCGAACGGAGGGAGTATTGATTAACTTTGGGAGGCATTGTCCAGGACGCTATATATAGCGCGCTACTTAACATTGATGTCGATACCTTTCCCAGTTAACCTGTTAAGTTCCTCGGTCCCCATTTACAAGTAGTACAACGATAGCATTTCTTGCTACAAGCCATGGAGGTTCTATCTCACAACCTCACTTTTGAGATTTTAAGTCAGTTTCTTATAGTGGCTCAAATGGTTAGTTTTTAAGGAATTTTTATCAAATCGTGCCTCTAATATTGTGATAATTGAAGTTAGTTTTTGAAAGTGCCTCAAAAATATACTATTAGAGGCATTTAAAAAGAGTGCCTCCAATTTTTTTTCTTCTTTAGAGGCATTTTAAGACCATATAGACATATAATAATAAAGGCACTTCTCAATAAGTGCCTAAAAAATGTTCAGCATTTGAGGCACTTTGTAAAATGCCTCCAAAATTTATTGATCTAATTGTGTCCCAAATACTTAAGCATCGTCGTGCTCGGTCTGCAAAGTTTCGTGGCATCGTGTCCGGGTCCGTGCATAAAAAATTGATCGTGGGGGCACCTTTTGAATATGATGACTTGTTAGTGGTCTTTGAATGAGAAGCAGTTTCTTGATTAGGTCCTTATTATGCCACATCGATTATTGATAGATTGAGTGGAGATGGAAATTTGGATCCCAGACAAAAGCCCATTAAGGCCGATAACTTGGTCAAGGAGAATATTCCCAGGCCCTCCTTTTTGTGCTAGGGCCCATCTGCCTAATCTACAGTAGTATGACATTACTAGTCATCCATTCTGATTAAGTTAGCTATCGAGGCAACATTTTTGTCCATCTTTGTGACAATTAATTTGAGATGCAGGGAGTATATAACTTGCCTAAGCTCTACATGTAGTTTCAGTTCCCAAAATATTTGTAATCTCAACGTGGAAAATAATTAAGATGGTACCTTCAAAAAAAATGATGCATGTGGAGTGGGTGTTGATTCTCAAACCACTTGTTCCTAACGTACTGGAGAATTGAGCAACTCAACATTATTTCGATCTAGCGGTCATAAGAGTGTTGACATGGGATGCGATCGGGATCACACCAAACCATCACATGGAACTGGGCACTGGTGGCGGCACAATTTTCGGAGGGTCAGTCTTGCTGGAAGGCAGATGGAGATATAAAATTTTGCATTCAAAAGGGGATCAACAAGTAGCACATAATCAGCACATAATCTTGCTGGAAGGCAACGATAGCATGTACAAGAGCACATAATCTTGAGGGAAGCAGGCAGCGGCTACATGCATGGGAAACAAACAGGCTAGCTGTTGATTCAAACTAACCACTTTGTTCATGGGATGCGATCCAAACAATTTCCATTACAGTCAATTGTGCTCGCAGCAGGCAAATGGAAACAGTATAAAAGTTTGCACGCGATCCACGCCCAATAATGGCAAGCGAATCAAACAGCCGATGATGATGCTTGCATGCATCAGTAATGATTTAAAGGTTTTCCTCCAAATACCAGAGGACTTTTACTGTACCCCAAAATTAATATGAACCGCCCATTTTCAACCATCTAACGGCTCATGTGCTCTTGTACTCCATCGTCCAAAACCAAGCCAGGCTGACGTTTACCTCCACCAGAGGGGCAAAAGGGTAATCTATATTATTTTATTTTATTTTCTTCAATTTCCTCCCCGGTGAACTCTTGGTCTGAAAATAGTCGCATTTCGTGGACCAAAACCTAGCCGAGTTCAAGATCGCGGCGGCGGGGGATATGGAGGATCCGGCCGTGCCGGAGAGACACCTACGGCGGCACGGGAGTAGGGGCCGGCTCCCTGAGGTCTCCGCTGGGGAAGATATCGGCGGCGCTGTATAACCGGGCGAGTGTCGGCATCTTCTGCCCCAAGTTGCTCCTGGCCGCGGACTCCGAGCAGAGCGTGGCGTCGTGGGGGCTGACCGAGGATTGCAGCAACCGAAACCACACGGCCAGGAGGACCGGGTATGTGCACCAACGACTCCAGCATGTTGCAGGGGCACTCACAAGGAGAACATATATCCGGGTCGAGTTGCGAGACGCGGGATCGGAAAATGTTCCGACTACATGTAAGGTTGCTTCGTCTCTAGCTTGTTGAATGTTTTGCACCGTAACTTAGCAACACGTACCTGAATTCTGTTTCTTTTTATATATCCATGTTTATACGTTCTTCATAGTTAGATGTCTTGGTAGATGCATGCTAGTGGTTGCACAAGTAACAATAAACTTTTCTGTTAACCTGGACCGATATGCTCATGTGCACAAATTTTAGGATAGGGGATCAACTAGTGCTCCCCCAGCTGCACCAGATATCAAGCATTGAAATATGACATGTTCTTGGCTTGCCTTTGCCATCTTTGTTTGATGATCTTCATCTTGTTAATGTGCATTGTTAAGATGAGAAAATATACTTCTGAAACTGTGTGAATAGAAAAATTATAGAGAAAAAATATAAACAAGCTGCAACTTTGTTCAGCATATCAAATTGAAAATTTTCTCTGCAGGTTGCCAATATGTCTGCTGTCTCCCTGATTTCTTTTTCGTCTTCTGCTATATATACTAGCACTTGTAAATAAAAGTTCAGTTACACCAATGCGAATCTCCATAATGCATGAGATGGCAGGTAAATTGTTGAATGACCTGCATTCTGATGTACTTGTTACTGTAGGTGCTTTTGTACTGGTACTCACGGTGCGGACATCATCACCAATTTAACAAGAAGAAAATGGTGGAATTGGAAACTTTTCGGTCTCTTAAATATGTCGGGAATTTTACCAACGTATCAATGACTGCTGGCATCTATAGCTTTGTGATGATTTGCCTGTACAGGATGGATCTGTAATCCCCATTAGAAGGTAGCTTTAACGATGGAAACAATGGAATTATCTGTGGATGTAGGAAGGTTCACTTCACACCCATGTATTGTTCAACATGTGTTTATCCATTAGAAGAGAGTTAATTTGTTGATGGTTTGAAGCATCAACAAATGCAAATAGCCATAGAAATGACCTTTTTCGTTTGTTTGGCAGCCTGTTGTTTCCTTTCAGATTTTCGGATTAGATAGAGAGCTTTGTCCTGGAAACTTGGAGCGTCAAAAAGGCATTTTTCAGTTAGATTTCTTCAATTTTACCATACATTGTTTCGCTCGCGCCTGACTCTTAGGAATGTAACTATACAACAAATATATGATTAAGGGCACCAAAGCTCATTTTCCCAAAATTATAAGGGGAAGTACGTGCAGGGAAGCAGGAGCTATGCTTAAAAACTTGTGAGTGGAATGACGACTTTCTGGTACGACCAACAGATAATCAGTGTAGTATTTCAATATTCAGTTAGTTTAAAACCATGATATACACTTGTGAATCTGGCTTTCATGTGAAAACATCAAATATAACTCTCTGAATCAACACTTGGGACATATGTGCTAAAGGTTGAAGAAATTAAAATTTAACATATGTCACTGAACAGAATGACAGATTGAACAAACTCAGCTGTTCAAACAACCTCTCCATCCCTTTTCACCTGCTGTAATACAAAATGAACATATACAAGTTGAATCTTGGCTTTCGTATTTACGGTATTCACGGCTATTCAATAGTACTAGCAGGTTAACCCCAAGCTCCTATGTTTGACATTTTAGTTGACCAAACTGCCCAACATTTGGAACACACATGCTATAGTTTTAATATAAAATCTGTGTATTAACTCGAAGATACCTAGTAAGGAGCACTATCATACCTGTCTAAATGAAAACTAGAACTATATGAGTGCTAGCACGTCAGATAAAGAAAGGGCTTTTTATGGAATTGCCCACAGCGGACCACTTGTACTCAGTTTTACCCCTAGCGCCGAATCGACCTCAGTTTTGCCCCTAGTCTGTGCGCAACTACTATGGAGAGGCTGGAACGGTAAGTTTGGAGTCGAATCCGTTAGGCGAAGTGGGCCCGGAGGAGTCAGACTCCGTTTCACGAAGTGGGTCCGTGTGGGACCGCCAGTTCGTTGAAACCGTCCGGAGCTTACATGTGGGACCGACCAGTTAGTTGACTAATCTGAATAGTCCACATCTGAGCTTCCCGCCACCACCGTCGTGCGCTGCCGCCCAATTTAGTTACCCCGCTGTCGTGCGCTGCCGCCACCTCCGCACCACCCCCTGCTGCGCCTGTTTTCTCACAAATAGGCTCCCTTCGCGTCTTCTTCGCATGCAAACTCCTATAGAACTCTTGCTTGGTCAAATTCCTGATTACACGTTTCTTAAAGTGTTCGGTTGTGCGTGTTGGCCGCACCTTCGTCCCTACAATAATCACAAGCTTAAGTTTCGTTCTAAAAAATGTGCTTTCCTTGGGTATAGTTCTGTTCATAAAGGATATAAGTGCCTTCATGTCCCATCCAATCGTGTGTATATCTCATGCGATGTTGTCTTTGATGAGCATGTTTTTCCGTTTTCTGCTTCTCCAATAGCTGTCACCACTTCCACACCCCTGTGCACCATCCACTATATTGCCTGATCAATTTGTCGATGTTGCACATTCGTCCTCTTTGTTGTCTAACCATGGTGCAGGTGTTGGGAGATGTGCGCGTCTGCATCTACTGGACGAGGTAGAACCTGCGGTTCCCTCGGCGTCGCACACTGACGTCGATCCATTACCCCTTGCATGCCCCATGCAGTGCGCCCGCCAGCGCCCGCGCGGCAACCTGCCAGCGACCGCGCGGCAATCCCACCTGGTCCGGTGCCGTATGGGGGCTCGTCACCGCCCACAAGCGCGCGGACTCCTGGGCCGGTCTAGCAGGCCCCCTCGTCACCGCCCATGTCGCCCGCGCGGCAATACGCGCCAACTGCACCTGGGCCGGCGTCGCCTGGGCGCCCGTCCTCGTCCGTGTCGCCCGCGCGGCACTCAGCGCACACCTCACCTGGGACGCCGTCTCGTGTCAGCAGGACGTCGTCCCCTGCTGCATCGTCACAGTCGACGGTCTCCTCTCCGTCGCCATCGTCACCGACGACCTCGCCACCGTCACCCACGCCCTCGCCTCCTGCTCCACCCCCTGTGATGCGTCCTCATACACGCAGCAGGAGTGGGGTCTTTCGTCCTCTTGATCGCACCGATGGAACAATTGCTTGGCTAGCAACTTGCATGGCGCAAGCCCTGTCGGATCCCAGTGCTGAACCATGACATTTTCAGGCTGCTATGGGTATTCCTCACTGGCGAGCTGCAATGGAACAAGAATATCATGCTCTTCTGTAGAATGAAACATGGTGTTTAGTTCCCCCCATGGTCGGTGTCAATATAATTGATTCCAAGTGGGTGCTTAAAGTTGAGAAACATGCCGATGGTTCTATTGAACGATACAAGGCCAGACTGGTTGCTAAAGGTTTCAAACAGCGCTATGGTCTTGATTATGGGGACACATTTAGTCCGGTGGTCAAGCCCACCATTATTCGTCTTCTCCTCTCGTTGGCTGTTACTCGAGGATGGTCTCTTCGTCAGCTTGATGTTCAGAATGCATTCCTTCATGGCGTCCTTGAGGAAGAGGTCTACATGCGTCAGCCTCCTGGTTTTGTTGATCCAGATCGTCCGCAACATTTGTGTCGTCTTGTTAAGGCGCTCTATGGTCTGAAGCAGGCTCCTCGTGCTTGGCATGCACGTCTTGGCACTCCTCTTCGGGATCATGGTTTTGTTCCCTCTACAGCTGACACCTCCTTGTTTCTTCTTTAGCGTCCTATAGCAACTGTATATGTTGGTCTACGTTGATGCTATCATTCTTGTCAGCTCTTCGGTGTCTGCTGCGGATCGCTTGGTTTCTGCTCTGAGTGGTGATTTTGCTGTCAAGTATCTTGGCCAGCTGCATTACTTTCTTGGTCTAGAGGTTTCTCAATCTGGTTCTGGTTTGACATTAACTCAGCAGAAGTACTCTATGGATCTTCTTCGCCGCTCCGGTATGCTCAAGTGCAAACCTGCTACCACACCAATGCACCCCACTGATAAATTATCTGCTCTTGATGGTGCTCTTCTTTCTGCTGATGATGCCACTGAGTACCGCAATGTTGTTGATGGTCTGCAGTACTTGACTATCACTCGTCCTGATGTTTCCTATGCTGTCAACCATGTTTGTCAGTTCCTTCATGCGCCTAGGGATTCTCACTGGACTGCTGTTAAGCGCATCCTGCGCTATATTTGTTCCACAGCTTCGTATGGACTGCATCTGCAACCGACACCTTCTGGAGTCCTGTCTGCCTTCTCTGATGCGGACTGGGCTGGCAGTCCGGATGGCAGACGATCAACCGGGGGGGGGGGGGGTATGCAGTGTTTCTTGGCCCTAACTTGATCGCCTGAAGTGCTCGTAAACAAGCAACAGTGTCCCGCAGTAGCACAGAGGCTGAGTACAAAGCAGTTGCAAATGCCACGTCTGAGCTTATTTGGATACAGTCCTTGTTACGTGAGTTGAGGATTTCTCAGGACCAGCCTCTAGTTCTTTGGTGTGACAACATTGGTGCTACATATTTGTCCTCGAACCCGGTGTTTCATGCTCGAACAAAACACATCGAAGTTGACTATCACTTTGTGAGGGAACGAGTTGCTCAGAAACTGCTTCTTACCAAGTTCATCCCTTCGAAGGATCAACTTGCTGACATCTTCACAAAGCCACTGCCTTTACCTTAGTTTGAAGGCTATAGGCGCAATCTCAACCTGGTGAATTCTTCAGAGATCGATTGAGATTGAGGGAGGGTGTTAGACTCCGTATATACTAGAACTTGTACAATAGTTAGGAGTTCTACCTGTACTTGTATTTGTACACATCGTGTACCTACTTGTACAATAGTTAGGAGTTTTACCTGTACTTGTATTTGGTGAATTCTCCAGTCCGGCTAAATGTGGTGCTTGTCCAGATTGGTTTGTTTTCAAGTATTCGATTTTTGTTACATTGACCCGACGGGCGGGAGAGATTCACTTAAAGTGATTGGACGACAGGGGAGGCGGCTGTATTCTACAACTGGGCCTAGCAGTTTCCTATCTTTTCTCACACCCTTGGGCTGCATTAGTTTTTTTTTTGCATGACCTTTGTGAAAAAAAAGCGGATTTGACTTTTCGCCCAAATTCTAGTTTCCCCGAGTGCCCATAGGCAAATTTGTCCTGGTAAATATTGGATTTGACTTTTGGGCCAAATTCTCGTTTCAAGATCTTTTCGCCCAAGATGGCCTCAGCTGTCCGAGGACTGGCAAAGCAACGCCGGACTCCTGCTTGGGTACTCCACAACTGCTCTCCTTCTTCCTCCTCCTCCTCCTCTGTTTTGTTTTCTGCATTTCACAACTGGTTCGCTCCAACTGATTCAGTGCTGGAGCATGATGTTATGTACTGCCCAACTATTTGTTTGCTGAATACCTCGAGCTCGCCGGCCACCACGATACAACGGCAGAGAAGACAGAGCTGCGGAGGGCGGGGAGCAACGGCGCCGTATCGATCTCCTTCAAGGAGCTGGTCGATAGGTACATATCCGCAGATTCATCTACAGTAGTTGAATTTTTAACTTCGGTTACCCAACTCGCTACTTACAGACCATCATTAGTCTAGTAAATATTGGATCTTGTACGTACAACGCTCACCAACCTATCTATCTATCTATCTATCTATCTATCTTGCAGGGCCATCATTAGAGTTCTAGATCTACTGCACTTGGATCTTGAGAGTTTTGTTTTTGCAGTTGGGTGTCTGCAAAGTCCACTTTAGGATTTGTTCATGCATGCACCAGAGGTGGATACTCTCATCTCCTCAACCTTGTTTCAGTTAACTGTTGGGGATACTCATTTTTTACTTACTGAAATGCACCCCTGTTTTTATTTTGGCATGATGATGAGATTTCAGAAGTTGATGCCATTGTTTTCTTGTCTAGATCTGGCTTGTCATTAATGATTGACTGCAATAACCTCTCTGTTCTGAATTCTTGACTCTAAAATGAGTGTATTTAGACAAAAACAAAAAGTCTACATACTCACATTTCAGAGTCAGCTATTTCAAAACGGAGGGAGTAGGTTATATGCTCGTATATGAAATATTAGCATTTCTAATTTTCAGAACCTGCCGAAGAGGCATATGCAGGCAGTGACACGGGAAGAGGCATCGGAAGTGCACAACAACATGGTTCTTGTCCGTAATTTCGAGGACTTGTGAAGCTTACTGGTTCAGAGGCCACTCTCTTACTGATCCAGATGAGCTCAGGAGGCCTGGTAAGATTACCTTCCTGTTTATAGTTTTCTACTTCACTTTTGTTTATTTTTTTTGGTGCAAGGAGTAGCACTGCATCCTAGCGTCTCTTGGCCGACTCTACAAGTTGGAGACATAGTTTGTGTGTTTGTTTTTCTAGAATAATATCGCGTATGCTTTATGAGTAATACATCACATGTGGGTTCTGCATATGCTAGCCATCTCATCCTGTTGAGTGGTATCATAAAAAAATTCAGAGATGCATAGAGTTTTATATACTACATGGCTCAACAACTTCTCTATAGCACTTAGTAATTATGTAGTAGGACATTCAAAATCTGCTTTGTTACTTTTCCTTGTGAATTTACATAGTAGCACTGTGGTCAATCCATCATGAATCTGGGATTTATAGAAGATAAATGCGGTTGGATGTTGGTTCTGGTCACACTGAAACAGAGTCATCTTTCTAATCTTATGTAAATCAGCCATTTATCTTTCGTTTGTATGGAACAAATAATTTACTTATTCCTGAACTTGCTGGTTTGGGTTTAAACTAGGCATTACGACGACAAAGCCAGTGAGGCAGCGCAAGGATTTTGGATCTGCCAATGTGTTCCCATGAAAGAAAAGGTGATGCTCTTTTTAAAAACCTTTGCTTTATTTTTACAAGAGCAAAATTACAATCATATATGTATTTCAACTGTGCGATCTACTTGTGCAGGGAAGGAGAGCCATTGCATGTTCTGGCTACAGTGGTGCTAGTAGCCGCCTCTTGCGCCATGCGTGCGGTTGTAGGCCCAGTTGGCGCTTGGCTTTGACTACCTCGTCTACTTCCTATTTGACTCCCGTCGTCATGCGATAGTGGCGAGTTCACCTATTACTTGCTTGCACGGTATTACCCTTTTACTTTTGTTGGCATTAACTCATATCTAGAGGAACAATGTTTGCAGCAAATGAAATAGGACCTAGGTTGCTTATCCATGTATAGTGGCATAGATCTGCCAGTTATTTCGGTGAGATATTAAATCGTCTATTGATCATGTTGTTTAGCTTTGCTTTTGTTATTTGACAAGTTCCAGTCTGTCAGTAGTAACATGGATTCTCTCCGTCAAGAGCCATCTGGTCTAGATATTTAATTTCACCACAGGATGCCAATTTTCTTCGTTCAAACTGAACCTCTTGTTATCCTCTCAACAATAATTTTATTTGATTCGCTGAAACTAATTCTTATGTTTCAAGTCATGGATAAACATTCCTGAGAGTCCATTGCTAATCATCTTGTTGACATTAAATGTATGCATATTTAGTGGATGGAAAGTATGAATGCATCTGGCTATGTCACCTCTACCTTGTGAAGACTTTTTTTTTTTACTTTGTATCCTGACATATGCAATGCATGATAACCCCATAGCTGGGTTTTATTTTTGTGAGCACTTTTATTAGAAATTTCTTTGTGTGTTAGAACATGTTCGGAATTGCTCAGCTACAACAAGTTTTTTAAAGTGAACCTTCAACATTGATCATAATGTCTTCTTTTCTGTTATCTGCAGGTTCCTTTTGGTCTGGTCCAGGACAATGTAGAGAGTGATAACGTGTGCCAGCTAGTTGGCTCTCAGAAGGATCTTCGGTCAGAGGCGTGTTGATTTCCTCAGGAACCACTTCCAGTATCCTGAAAATATGTCCTCAGAAGGATGTTCGGTCAGAATTAATTGTCAAATCGAAAACAATTAGTAGCTGTATGTCTCTATTACTAGTTAAACCATCTTGAGGTATGATAGTCTTGTATCTTTCACACTTTCAGCATTATTAGTACTTGTGCGAGTTCATAGTCAAATGAGACAGATCACCAACTATGTCTACAAGTGTTTTGTATTATGTATGAAGTATTCATTCAAGTTGAGCTCAGTGTGACATGCAGGCTGAAAAGCAGAGTCAATCAAAATTCAAATGCGTATTAGTGAAAATACAAAAGAAAATGTAGAGTACATGCAACACTTGGATGCTAAGAAAATGAGCACTTTATTTCCTGAATTATAAACATGGAGTACAACATAATTCAGATAATCATTTGCAGGTTTACTTGGGTGTTAAGGAGATGAAAATTTCTAGAAATATTTGGGTAGCTCCTGAAAGAACTTTCTCCTGCAATAATGCACCTAGTGCCTACAGGTTTAAGGAGATTCTTCACTTAGGACCATTCATGGAACTCAGGTACTCAATACTGGCTATTCTACGTCTTTTTGCCCATATGTACCTTCTTATACTGCCATTTGCTTACCATCTTGAAACTGAAAGTAGGACTGGAGCAATTTGCTTGCCATTTTGAAAATATGTCCAACAATATCATTTGCACTTAATCAAATATAAAGTGTTCTGAGAATCACATCCAGCAGGTTACATTCGACTTCTAAATTTGGGTATTCAAATGCATGTAGCAGTGATGAGAAGTATTCTTGAAATCACATGCTTGAAACAAACAAATATGGTAAAGTTCAGAGAGTCAATAGCACCATATGCAGTATCCACCGAAGATAAACAACTTCACTTGCAAGCTATATATAGATAAAATTGCAAATCATATTTAGCAAAGTTAAGCAAGCTATAGATTGTATTGCTCTAATGTACTTAATGTGACAACCATATGTACACATATTGTGTGATTATTTAAATTCATGACCAAGTCAGCTGATATTTACATGAATTTTTTGAGACATCACTTACAATTGTTATTCTAGTTGCTGAATCTGAATTCTTTACATGTTCATATATTTTCCATGTATTTTTATATTTCCAAAGAAAACAAGTATACTCCCCAGGTGCAAGTATACATACCAGTGATGATGTTGGCCTACATGTACACATGCAGATACAGGTCATGTTGGCCTACTTGTAAAGTTTACAGAACTATGTTGTGTTCGCTACTTGCAGCTGCAGGTAGCTGAGTTTTGTCTGATCCTTCCCAGTAATTTAGTCTGGATAACTAGTGTCGCAGGTTTCTCTACGAGGAAGTGTTAAATGCACATACCCAGTATTCTCAATATCCAGGGTCACCTGGACACAAGTATATTGCTTGTATTTTCGAAGAAACAACTTGTGGCCTAATCAATCTTTAATGTAATAGCTCATGATTTGGCTAGACTAGATCTTCAAGGTGTAGTGTAGTTCAGCGTTAGCTCAGGAACAGAGGAGACGCACATGAATAGGATCAAGTGTTTTCGGTTATCTATTTTAGCCTGTAAGACGATATAGAATGCTCGAAGAAAAAACATGCTACATTATTTTGATTAAACACTTGGGTTGAAAAAATATGCGGAATTATCGCTGGTGTTACCATCACTGGAAACATGAATTCTTGTTGTTTATGAAGCTCTGCTTACTTTGTGTCACGACACAACACTTGTATCAATCTCTGCTTACTTTGTCTGAACGTGTGCTAGGCGGTTATGGCAATGAAGACAAGGCCGTGAGACCGTCAGCTCGCACCAATTTCCTGGTATGAATAACACTGATACACTTGCAGAGATGAATTCCCAGGTTAACATGATATGTCAGAACTCAGCGTAACAAACATATGCAAACGAGGACTCAGACAAGTCCTCATGTACTGTTATTTACTGAACTAGAGGAGTAGTCGATGATGCAAGCTCCGATAATGCAGAATTGGCACAAAGTGAATGTTCCAAAACAATGTGTTGTCGATCTGTGTTTACACTTGCCTGAAAATCGTAAGCATGGTTTATAGCATAACAATCTACAACGAATGTTCTATCTGTGTTTACACTTGTCCGCAAAACTACAACTGCATAGCAATCTATTACTGCAAGGTCGAACAGCTGCTCTGTTATCTGAACCTGCACTGGATTCAGCCCCGAGCACAAGGTTGCAGGAAACGCTGGGCAAAGACAGGTTCACCGTTCACTAACACTGCGCACTATAGGATTAAGGAGATAACGCCATCTTTAGTCACTATCTAGACCGACCTCTTAGTTACGAACATAGCGGTGCTAAATCCAGCCCACTTTCTTAGGGTGGGGCAGGTTTATATTGGGTTTGGACTTTTTTTATTTTTTTATCTAATTTGTATAGGTTATGTATGGGTTGGGCCAAATGTTAGGGTGGGGTCAGCCCCACCCTTCCACCCTGTTGGCTCCGCCTGCTAGACATGCCTGGCCGCAGACTTGTTTGCTTGATAACCGTGTATCATGGCTCATTAACATAGCGGTGCTTCGGACGTCGGATTCGGCAGCTGGTCAACAAGTTCCTTCCCACAAGGACTGGGGAGTTCTCGGAAGTTGAGAAACTTCCGGGTGCCATCTTGGAGGTGGCGGAGCCCAGGGAATCCATCCTACGCTCCGCTGCACGGGGTGGTGCACGCATGGCACTCGGCCTTATGCGTATGCACTACCCTGGTGCAAAGTCTTGGCGCGTGGCGTCCGGTATCCCTCAAGGATACACGGAAACTCAGCGATCCACCATCTTTGATGAAATCAAAGGCCACGCCACCAAGATCGCCTCCATGGTGAACATCTCCATCACTTATCCAGAAGAGGAGATCCCGAAAGCCCCCGAGAATGACAGCAGCGAAGAAGACTCGGACGCTTGAAGGGCTGCCTTTAACCTGGATGATGAAAGTAGACAATAGGAGTATTACTACACTTTTACAATGTAATTTATATTGTAATGCTTCTATTCCTTTTGTATAAACAAGAACTCTGCCTTTTACAGTTTTAGTTATGAAATTCTTTGCAAGGTTTCCGGGTTTTAATATTCCTTTGCCTTCTAAGTTCTCTGGTTTATATGTTTTAACTGTCCTTAGTGTTTGAAATTGCTCGATAGTATTATGAATCATCATGCCGAGTAACTGGGTATAACCAATCAGTTTAAACTCGGAAACATGGATCATACTAAATGTCATTGTCCGAGAAATATTGGCCAGCAGTCTTGATTCTTCTTATTCTTCTTTTGAAAAGAGATGGTAGCATAAAACTCGGAATCCTGAAAATCCGGCTTTTCTCACACGATTCTTCGCGGAGAAGGAACCTCCTATGTCAGCACTTTAATTCTGCTGACGTAAGGGACGTTTGGGTTTTGAGTGGGAAACCCAGAAACATATCTCTGACAGATTCTCGCGGGAAACGAGGAGATAACCATAATCACCCTGTCGATTCATTTCCCGGATTTTCCGGCGAGTGACACGCGTTGATCATCCAACAGTCAAAAGAGCCGTTAGCACGCATCGTGACGGATTTCCGGCTATAAATAGCCTTCGTCGTCCTCCCGGAAAACCTTCCGCAACCACTCGAACGCCACTACAGCGCCCAAGCTCCCGAGCAGAGAGAGCACCGACGCCCACTGCACCCAGAACGTCACCGGAGGCTAGCCGCGCCGCCACCCAATGGCATCCTCGCCGCCTTCGCCCGCACACACCTTCGCACAGGACATCGAGGACATCATCAACCAGATGGATCCTCAGTTGGATTCTCCAACGCACGCCGGCGGCGAACCAGTGAAGACGGCGGGTTCCGCGGTGAGCGGAGGGAATCCTTCCGCCACCGCGGATCTTGCGAGCTCAAGCGCCACGCCCTCTCCGCCGTGTGCTCCCGAAACGGCGGAGGAGAAGATCACGCTCCTTGGCGACGAGCTCGCCGCCGCCAGAGCGATCGAGGAAACGGAGTTTGTCGGCAACTAAAGTACGAGTAATATTCCTCCTTTCCTTCTTCCCCAAATGGAAAAGGAAGGGCTAATAGTCAAAGGCAAATGGAGGAACTCGAAAGGTGATCTCGAGCCCACACCCAAAGACGGAGAACGCGTCCTCCTTACTTCTCACATCACGAGAGGTATGGGTTTACCACCTTCCGCTTTTTTCTTAGAGGTCCTTAACTATTACGGCGTCCAACCACACAATATTTCTCCAAACTCCATCCTCTATCTAGCTAGTTTCCAAGCCCTTTTTGAAGGGTATTTAGGAATAACTCCTAGTCTAGAATTTTGGCAATATTGCTTTGAAGTGAAGCATAACCTCACAGAAGGTGTTTCTCCCATCTGTGGAACTATTTCTTTCTCTCTTCGGAGGCTTAGGGAAGATTGGTATCCAAATATAAAAACATCGGAACCCGTCAAATCTTTGATGGGTTCCTTCTTCTACCATCAGGACATCTCATTCCCCGGTAAAGAAAGCGGGATTCCTTCATTTGTTGATTCCGCCGCCTCTCCCCAAGAGAGTTGGGCAGTTGAAGCAGTGCATACACTGCCGGAAAACTTGATGAAGATAAAACGGCGCATCGCCAAGCTCACTTCTTCCCAGCCTCCCTTAACCGGGAAGGATACTGTTTTATGTTGGTTTGGACGCCGTGTTCAACCTCTTTTCTTTCGTTCCCGGCTCATTTACAAAATACTCAATGTTAACCCGAATTGTGCCTGCGTGCTCGGTGTTTAAAAACTGAATGATTTTCAGCCTGCTAACAGCTAAAGGAAACTCGGATTGTGCCTACGTGCCCAAGTTTCAAAAAATTCCTTACTTTTCTCTAAGTATTATCTGATTGTTTACGTGTTGGGTCACTGGAGCTAGTTAGTAAAAATGCCTTTAGTATGATCCATGTTTCCGAGTTTAAACTGATTGGTTATACCCAGTTACTCGGCATGATGATTCACAATACTATCGAGCCATTTCAAACACTAAGGACAGTTAAAACATATAAACCAGAGAACTTAGAAGGCAAAGGAATATTAAAACCCGGAAACCTTGCAAAGAATTTCATATTAAAACTGCAAAAGGCGGAGTTCTTGTTTATACAAAAGGAATAGAAGCATTACAATATGAAATACATTGTAAAGTGCAGTAATGCTCCTATTATCTAGTTCCACCATCCAGGATCAGGACAACCCTTCAAGCATCCGAGTCTTCGTCGCTGCTGTCATTCTCGGGAGCTTCAGGGATCTCCTCTTCCGGATAGGTGATGGAGATGTTTACCATAGAGGCAATCTTGGTAGCATGGCCTTTGATTTCATCAAAGATGCTGGCTCGCTGGTTCTCCGTGTATCCTTGAGGGATACCGGATGCCACGCGCCAAGATTTGGCACCAGGGTAATGCATACGCATAAGGCCGAGAGCCATGCGTGCACCACCCCGTGCAGCGGAGCGTAAGGAGGACTCCCTGGATTCCGCCACCTCCAGGATAACACCCGGAAGCTTATAAATTTCCGAGAATTCTATGGTACTTGCAGGGAAGAACTTGCTGATCAGTTGCATTCCAGCATTTCTGATCGCATTCCATACCTTCCCAAAGGCTCGGATTTTGTCAATACGAGAAAGACCTGAATAATGTCCTGTTTTTTGAAACAAGCCTCCAAAAAGGTTAGGCGACAAAACAGAGAAAGAAAGAAAGACATGGATGAATCGGTAAATGAAATAAAACTCACCGAGAACCTTGTCAATTTCGGAACATTCCTTTAGGCGAAGGATTAAGATACTTTCCAAGTCTTGGATAGTGGATTTCTAGACCTATGATAACAATGAAGAAACTTGAGAGACAAAATGTGGTGGTACGGGCATGGGGGATCGCTAGACCCGGAGACAGGGGCGTGTGTTCATCGGCAGAGAACGTTTGTTCCCACAAAATCCCTTATGGACGCAATGACCCTAGCTCAACAGGGCGTGATCACATTCAACAGAGAGATAGACGCACTGACCCATGCCCTCGGGAATGCTGAACACGGAGTACATGTACGAGGCAAAGGCAGAATTCTGTGGAAAGTAGGGTTTTCCCAGGACAATGACCCGTACTGTTACAGAAGCCGTAAGAGAAAGACAGACCAGGATGCAGATCTTTTGGCGAAATTTGCATCGGAACTCCATGAGTTGAAGGAGACCGTGCATGAACTAGTAAAAGAAAAATCGGCTGCAGGGCCGCATGAAGATCATGAAGCGGATCTCGGAAGCCAGCAGCGGAGAAGCAGCGTGGCTTCCACGGATGCCCCGCCTGGTGATAATGCACCGACGATCGAGATTCGTGCACCGGAGCCTCACTACCCCGTGGATGATGTAAAGGAGATGAAAGAATGTGATCTGCATTATCCCGTGGGGAACGTTTCCACGCAGGTAGCTACCGGAGTGCTTTACCCTGTACACCTGGAGCACTCCACCACAACAACCCCATTGCATATGGCTATGCTCGTGTCACGGTGGAAGACATAGTCCAAGAGTTTGAGGACCTGGAGATTGACAAAGCTACACCCGAAGGGGAGAGAAGACTTGGAGATGTCAAGCGCCAGATCATTCTATGGAAAAAGAAGTACATAGTGTTTCCAGGCGAGGCGCCAAGGCTAACAAGTCCACCCCCCCTCCGATGGTGGTGGTGGTGGCGGTGGTGGTGGTGGTTCACCTACACCTCCTTCACGTCATTCGACGCTGTCCCCCGATCCACAACCTCCGGCGGGTAAGCAGCCGCCGCCCCCCAATCCTCCTCCGGCGGGTACGACGCCCCCCAATCCTCCTCCGGCGGGTACGACGCCCCCCAATCCACCTCCGGCGAAGAAGCAGAAGCAGACGGACAGCAAGGAAACCCGCTCCTGGACTATTAACCCGGACCCTTATGTACCTAAGACCACAACGGTATCGGAGCCATCACTGAAGCCTCTCCTCCCAAGGCCTTGGGAACTTAGTGAAGCTGAAACCAAATTGGCCGCGTCTGCTCATTATGAGAAATGGAAGGTGGATACAGAGGCGATAAAAGAGCCTGAGCCCAAGCAAGTATTCACTGAGAAGCAAAAGAAGTGGGCTAAGAATTTTTTGACGACACCGTCCCAAGCCGAGCTGAATATGCCTGACGACAATGGACGTGAACTTCGTAGGCAAGCAAAAATATTGAAGGAGGAGAAAGAAGAAAGTAAAAAAACGGGAAACAAGTTGACCAGCTCGGGATGCAGAATAAACAATCGATCTCCCCGCTCATAGTGAAAGCCGGTCCGGAAGAGGACCCTGAGATCATAGCAGCTGCGGCAGCACTTGGATTGACTGTAGAGAGTGCCATGAAACAAGCGTCCGAGATGAGTTTGACTCTTCGTGCCTCGTTAGACCTGGTGGATGTGCCAGTAAGTGAGATAGCATTACAATATGTGCGGAATGGGCCTCTCGTCGAGCCTGCGCAGGAAAAAAGAGTCTAGCACGACAAATGCGAAATCTGCTACGTTGGTACAAGAATTTCATAACATGGGCCGGCAAAGAATATGTTTATGCGGATGTTACAGAGGAGCATCACACTAAACGGTACTCTGTAGAAGTTCATATGAGTGAATTGTTCCAGCTGTTCAATCTGCGCGAGATCGACAAATCTATGCTGAGTTGCTACGTTCTATAAGTGATTTATTTCTACCTCATCTCGTTCTTCATATATATATATATATATATATATATATATTGTCCTAACTATATTGTTGCGTACGCTATTATGCAGATTGAAGATTTGGGAATGCAAAATAAGAAACATCCATGATGTTGGGTTCATTGACCCACATATCATTAATGGATATGTGTTACAAAATCACACCGAAGACGTGGAGAAAGACTTGTACAAGTTTCTTAGAAAGCATCAACTCAAAAGTCATATTCTATTTCCTTACCATTTTGGGTGAGTGTTTCTCTCTTGTGCCCATTCTCTTTTGTTAACTCCATGCATGGTACGTCTAATCGATAAGTTATGCATGACTGTGCATGTAACGTGTCCGCAGGTTCCACTGGATTCTGCTAAATATTGAACTTCACACCTCCAGAGTTCTAAACATGGACTCTATGGATTCAGATTCAAAGCGTTGGGCCGACATGAGAAAAATGTTGTAAAAGTAATTATTTTCAATCATTTGCGCTCTATATCGATCGGTCTCTTTCTTTCATTTCCTAATATCAAGTAAATAATAACTCCCTTGTTCATTTAATTTTCTTTGCCCTGTAGGGTTTGGAGACGGTTCTCAGAAGAAATTGTCGGTGAATTCAAACATGAGCTAGATTTTAGAAGGTTAGTTAATGTGGATAAGCAGCCACCGGGGACCAATCTATGTGGATACTATGTTTGTGAGAACATCCGGAGACACACCTCTGAGCGGAAGGCGTCGGATAGCGTGCGGAAGTCGACGGATAACTTGCAGAGGAAGCTTAGTCCAGAAGCTCGCTTCAGACCAATTCAAGAGGAATTAGCAGGATTTTTCATGAGGGAAGTCATCAATCATAAAGGAGAACACTATACCGAGGACGAAGAAATTTATATGCATACCCGAGATTGAAACTTGTTCGAAGTTGTATATGGTCATCCATCCTAATTGTGTATGAAAACTTGTTCGAAGTTGTATATGGTCACCCAAGATTGAATATATATTATATATTCCTCTTGAATTCTTCTTGTTTGAAATTTCATATGCATGTATATAGTAGCGTAGAATATGTGTACTGAAACTTCATCAAAATTAAAATAAAACACAAAATAAAATATAAAAGAAATGAAACACTACAAATTAAAAAGAAACCAGGTTTAGGGGGACTAAAGGTCCTCGGCCCCGACGGACTCCTGGCGCACACGTGGACGGGTCTTTAGTCACGGTTCGTAAGAGGCGCGACTAAAGGGGGAGGCTTTTAGTCGCGCATATTTAGTCTCGGTTGCACAGCCGGAATTAATGGCCTTTGCGAACCGGGACTAAAAACCTATTTTCTACCAGTGCAGGGGGATCATCGTTCTCTGCCGTGGAGAGATGTATAAGCAGGGAGAAGTGGGATGGGCGGGGCTGGACCTGAATCGCATCAACGATGCGCTGGACAACCACCTGTACAAGGCCGTGGCTGTGGAATCGGCGGGAAATTTGGGGTGGGGATCGTTTGATTTAATTGCGTACTGTTTTTTTTTTTTTGCTCGTGAGGTGTTCGTGATATTGTCTAGCACGACATCTGTTACTACATAGTTGAATCAAGTATGCTTAATCATATAATCCCTTTGGGTGAACAATTTCGGCTTGGTTCTCTCTGTTACGTAATCCAGTCACTACACCTTTGGGTGAGATCTTGCTAAATTTGTACACTTCTGTTGCATCACTGATGTAGAATTAGAGGTTGGCTGATTAGAATTTGACCAAGCTCCCTCAATGTGTTCCTTGTTGTGCTCGTTCGTGCTCCAGCTACAACACAATCGTCAGAGATGGTCACGCCCTCGCCGTTGCTCTCAAGGTATGGCTGATCGCATCTCTCTGTTGTTTAGAGGATCAACTTCAGTATTTCACTGATGCACTCATTCTCCAATGATTTAGCCTTTTATTGCCGCACCTTCCTACTCGGATTTTGCTTGATTTCCGCTACGTTTATCCAATTTCAACTGTTACGGAATACCATATTGTTGCTGGTGCGAGCACACAACCTGATAACTGAACCAGACATTGTTGGCTTTATCCTACTAGTGAATAAACCTGCCAGATAATCTTACTAAACATAGGGAATTAACTGGCCTTTCTCTGGCTTGTCAACTGTTTTCTCTACTTATTAGGCTTTGTACGAGTTACCCCAAAAGCCTAACGTAATAAAGAATGACATGGTGTAAATACTTTACTATGTTATTAGACTGCAGTAGATAATCTTTTGAATGAGTTTTATTGTTATTATTTTCTTAGTCTCCGTGGCTAAGCAGACCCGCCGAAGCCAATTCAGACACAGGATGTCGTTTGGTACTAGATAAGTGTTACCCTGAAAATCTTTGAACCAATGAACGACAGAGTGAGACTTATGCATAATTTTCCGATGGACCTGTCACTACTTTTGAATAGGTAGAAAATAGTAGGTTCAGTGTGACATGTAGGTCCGTTCCTATTTTTCTTCTGTAGTTTAACGCTGATGTTAGTTCCCGTTCCTATCTAACAGATAAGGAAAAACACAACTGTTTATGCGTGCTGGTCAAGATTCGAGATAGTTCAAAGTTGGGAGCCTGGAAGGACCAAGGTCTTTGAGTTGTTGTGTTAGCTTTATTCAAATAACAGTTTATTTGGTACCCAGGTCAGACAAATTTCATTCAGCTCTCAATTTCTTCTACTCGATCTGCTTCAGCCAATGTGCAGTGCAGTTGTACAATCTTCTTTGCATTGAAGTATCATATTTCATTCTTTTCTGACTTCCGTGGGGAGATGGTGTTTTCAGGGATGTGAAACTGAAGAAAGAATATCAACACACTATTAGAAATCCGATGTTGACCCTTCACCGCTAGGTGTTGTTTGAGAATTTGGATCTACTTTCTACCACAAAAGGTGCACAACTTACCTAGCCTTTTACTTGTTGCTTCGCATGCAGTTCGGAACTGCCGTAGTGAATTTTTTTTGTTTGCATCACATGAAGTTCCGACCTGGTCTTTCTACTACAGAAGGTTGATAGCTTAGTTAGCCCTTTTCTTGTTGCTTCACATGAAGTACGGAACTGCTGTAGCTAGCCTTTTTATGTTTGTGAACATCTTCCTTTTTATGTTTGTGAACATCTTCTTGCATGCTTGTGTAGAAGTGCCGAGTTAAGAAATAAATAAATCTTCATCATCATATACTCAGTATGGTGCCCTGAGATGAAGTTTCCGGTGTTGGAGCGTGCCTTTGCTAACCATTTCAGGATCAATGATGGTGCCGTGGAGGTGACGATGCTGGCCAAAGGGGAGTTTCTGGTCATCTTCGCCGACGTCGCGACGAGAAACCTGGCCGTGGGCTGGCAGGGCGCCCTGCCCCTCGGGAGCGTGTCCTTCATGCTCTCGCCCTGGACGCGCTTCCGGCGTGCGCGGCCCAGCAAGATCTGCTACAAGGCCAGGGTATGTATTGAAGGCGTCCCCAGGCACGCAAGGCAGGTGGAGACGGTGAAAGGCCTGTTCGACAATTCCGTCCTCATCGACAAGGTGGATGAAGAAGTGCGTTCGGCGGAGGAGACGGCATGCTTTCGTCTGTTGGTCTGGATCAGCGACGTTGGTTCTCGGGCCAGGCGCGGCCGGCTTGACATCGAGGAACCTCTAGAGGTGGAGTCCCCTCTCCTGTACTTCCCCGAGTTCGGTGTGGAGGCCGCCCCACCGGTGCGCTCCGGCCCGCTCAAAACATGCTCACCCATGACATGCTGCTGCACCTCGATCAGGTCCTCGACTACTCGGCCTCTCCGCCGTCCAGCCCGGGCAGCCACGTGAGCTTTCATAGTGACGTGAGCGGAATGCCTTCCGAGGTCTCCTCGACTCCGGCGTACCCGGTGACCTGGTGTTGTGGACTTGGATCCACAACGTGATAACTACCGTGCATAAGATAGCCAGACGGCATGGCTGTGAGGGATTGGGTACACATAGGTTGAGAAGAGAGAATAACCAGGGAGAGATTAGATTGATTGTTCTTGCTTGATCTGATAACTTACATGACTGACACATATATAATGTCTCTTCGATTGCAAACGACATAATCTTCAACCTTGACCTGGCCCAAGAAGCGAGAGAGTTGTCCCCTACAGAGAGAGATCTGAGAAAATTCCTGAAAAATAAGCTTTTAGACTTTGCGACCATTGAAAGGATGAAATGGAGGCAAAGATCGAGAATTACTTGGATCAGAGAAGGCGATGCCAATACGAAGGTTTTTCACCTTTGTGCTAATGGAAGAAGAAGAAGGAAAAATCACATACCTTCCTTGCACAGCAGGAACGGGACTGTGACTGATCATGAGAAGAAAGCCGAGGTGCTGTTGGAGCACTTTTCCTCCATTCTGGCAACTAATGTTCCAGCTCCTGCTAGGCTTAATTGGGACAGAACTGGGCTCCCTTCTGCTGATCTGAGCGACCTGGAGCTGGCTTTTACTGCAGAGGAAGTGAGAAATGCTGTTTTTGATATCCAGGATGAGAAAGCCCCGGGGCCCGATGGATATATTGGTGGTTTCTTCAAAAAAGCCTGGGGTTTGATCTCAGCTGACCTCCTCGCTGCTCTCAATAGACTGCACAGTTTAAAAGGCAGGCGATGGCACCTCCTCAACTCTGCAAATACCGTGCTTGTCCCTAAGAAGAATGAGGCCGGGCTTGCAACTGACTATAGACCGATAAGCTTAATGCACAGTGTTGCGAAAATTCTTTGCAAAATCTTGGCCCGCAGATTGGCTCCTAAGCTGAACTCTCTTGTGTCCCAATGCCAGCGCTTTCATCAAGGGCCGCTGTATCCAAGACAACTTTATTTATGTTAAGAACATTCTCAAAGAGGCTCACACGAAGAAATCTCCTCTCTTATTCATGAAGCTTGACATCGCTAAGGCGTTTGACTCGATTAATTGGGGATTTTTGCTTGAAGTGTTGGAGAGGATAGGCTTTGGCCAAAGGTGGAGAGACCTGATTTCTTTAATTTTTGCATCCTCCTCTTCTCGGATTTTTCTTAATGGAGTTCCTGGGCGACCTTTCCGCCACCGTCGAGGGCTGCGACAAGGGGATCCTCTCTCCCCAATGCTCTTCATTCTGGTCATGGAACCTCTGTAACAGCTACTGTCCCTTGCCACTGACAGTCTTGTCCTGTCCCCGCTGCGCCTAAGGTCTGCTCGACTTCGCTCGAGCTTCTATGCCGATCACGCTGCTCTGTTCGTCAACCCCTGCAAGGAGGATGTTGTGGCTGTTCAGCGGATTTTGCATTTCTTTGGCGATGTCTCGGGGATGCGCACTAGCATTGCCAAATGCGTAGCCTACCCCATTGCATGCGAAGGAGTGAATGTTGACGAGATATTGCAGGGCTTCAGAGGAAGCCAAGGTGCCTTGCCGTGCCGATATCTTGGGCTACCTCTTGGATTCAGAAAACCAAAAAGGGTTGAGTTGCAGCCCCTTCCTTATAGGGCTGCGGGGAAGTTAAAGGGGTGGAAAGGCAAGCTATTGAACACAAAAGGGCGTCTTGCCATGATCAACCCAGTCATCACACTGCTACTTACCACCTTACTGCCTTCCCGGCTGACAACTGGCTGATTAAGCGTCTAGACAAGACGAGAAGACACTACAGGAGGCGCTGAGTACGCCGACGGCCAGCCCCCGTCGGCGTATACTCCACTACCGTCGGCGTATGCAGAGCCCGACGGTGGCCGTCGGCGTCTCGCCGTCGGCGTATAGCCTCGTCGACGTATGAACCTCCCCGTCGGCGTATCCAGAGCCCGTCGGCGTAGACGCTATGGTGGGCCCGCGCTGTGATCCGTTATGTTCCGTGGAAAATCTCATACGCCGACGGGCTGGGCCGTCGGCCCATTGGGCGACGTGGCGTGCGCTGGGCGCGCGGGCTTGAGACGCCGACGAGAAGGCCGTCGGCCTATGGGCCACGCGGCGTGCGCTGGGTATCCGGTGCTGAGTACGCCGACGGGAAGGCCGTCGGCCTATGGGCCGCGCCTGACCCATTTGCGCGAAGAGGCCGACGGGTAGGCCGTCGGCGTATGCATCTTTTTCCTTTTTTTTCTCAGTTTTTTTCCTGGTTGCTGCGTTTCGATTTCAAATTGCAGATTTGAAATACAAATTAAATTGCATAAAATTTAAAATTGGAACCAAATAAGCATGCACATAATTCAAACACCATCCATGTAGCACATCATCCATATAGCATACAAGCTCCCTACATACGATGCATACAAACTTCGATATCATACACAAACGTGCATACAAAAGATCGACCATCCTAGCTAAGTCGATCGACATCATCCTAGCTAGCTAGATCTCGCGGGAGCTCGATGTGCCCATCTCGGACCGAGTGAGAATAGGCGACGCTCTGCGCTGGGTAGCCGCCGTCGAACCATGCCCGGAACTCGGCGAGGGAGTAGCACGGGCATCGGCATCGCGTGACGGACTCGGCGATGCACCGGGAGCGTGATGAAACGGTGCGATCGTACGACTTGGCGAGTCATCGGCACGGCCGAAGGGAGTAGCCTCGGAGTGTCCCGATCCCTACATGCATTTTTAGCAGAAGTTAGCAACTCTAACGTGGCGGGCACATGACAACGGTAACAACTGGTTTGGCATATCACTTACCGGTGTACTCACGTAGGCTACGCGAGTGAAGTCCTCCTTCGTTGGAAACGGAGGCAGCAGGTCAGGCTTAGGTGGTCGTGGAATTGCTATTGTAACCCGCTCTCCAGTGGAATATAACCTCTCGTCCACCTACAAGATATTTTTGATGTTAGGCTTTGCGGAAATAAAGGTTCAAAGTAGGGGGAAGTAGGACTTGTCATTATTTGCAGGGAGAAAATGGTGAAACTTACAGCATCGCGTAGTTCTTCCCAGGCGTCATAGGCCCTTCTCTTCTGCGCCCACTCCTCATACTTAACGGTGTACTCCGCCATAGCTGCATCGCAGGAATCGCCTAATGCAGCCTACAATTTCATGAAAAATTAATCTCGATGTAAGTTGAATCTCGTCCAGTTAGCTACTAAGAAAGAAATGTCGAAAAGGGAATGAGATTGAGAAGAACTTACTTCGGCGCGAGCTTTGGAAGTCCGTCGAGGAGGAGGGACAACGGGGCCTCGGCGGTGAGGGTGGCCTTGATACGCGCGAGGCACAACTCGGGAGTACGCGGGATCACCTGGTTAAGGCAGCGAAGACGACCATGCTCCCTACCGCGCCCGCCCACGACCAAAGCCCTCACGTCTGTCTCCTCCTGAATAGGGTTATCCACGTGAGGATGAAAACCCTGGAACGCCGTCGTGTAACTAGCTAAGTCCTCCCTGGCGCTGCCGTAGTACTCTGGAAGCGAGGGCTGAGGCTTGGATGGATCGGCCTTCTTGATCCTCATCTTCTCCCATGATTCCATGTCCGTAAGAGGGACATTCCCCGTGATGGACTCCTGCTTCGCCAAACAAATGGTATGCATATCAGATAGAAACATGATGGGAATAAATGCATGTTGTTCGATGTGTGCACATACAAACTTTTTCTTGAAGCTAGTATGGTTGCGGGCTCCCGTACAATGTGTCCCCTCGTGGCCGCGGTTCGCCTTGTTCCGCTGGCTTAAGGCTTTGAACTCCGCGTTCTCCCCGAGCCACATTGCCACCATCGCCTTCCATGCATCCTCTTTACCATCGACCCACTGGGGCATAACCTGAAAAATTCAAGACTCATTTTGAAGAACAGATAATATAAATTGCAGTTTAGCAGCAACATATGATACCATTGACAATTTTGACTTACCGCGGCGTAATCTTCCAAAGTCACCGCAGGCTTTGCAATCACATTCTCATGCTTCGGCGCCGTCTTGCCGAACTTCTCGGAACTGAATTGATTCATGCATGTATGCCTTACATTGTAGAACTGCTGTCGTGTCTGCTTCTTACATGCCCCCCGCATAGTCTTGTTCGCCGAGGCCTGATACTCCGGAAGAACCCAAAATAATCTCTGTAAACATGCATAAAAAGATTGTGAGAGTAAAGAGTTAGCATGGTGGGGGCATCAACGTAATTGGAAAACCTCGCCTTACCCAGAACGTGCTGATCACGGCGTCAACAGCTGTCTCGAAGCCCGGGCAAGCGGCGGCCTCATAGTCTACCCAATGGCGGGCTAGCTTCTTCTCGCCGTTGGGGACCACAGTGTATGAGCCCGGACAGTACTTCCTAATCAGAGCTACAAGCAAAGTGTTAGGAACACGGCCCCCCACTGGAAAGCGCAGAATAATCAAACATTAGTACATGTCAAATTGTTTTGGTACAAATGAAATGGCGTGCTCAAAATTAGTATAGTAACTTACTCAACGACGTTAGGCTCAATGATGACTTTCTCCTCGTCGGTTTTAGGCATCTTGGACTCATCAGGGACAGTCGTTTCCCCACGAATCCGTGGCTTCTTCGTGGATCCCTCGCCACGAGACACCGTCCCCTCGCCGCCAAACACCGTACCCTCGTCGCGAGACTGCGTCTCCTCGTCTCGAGACGCCAACTCACGGGAGTGTGAAGCCACGTCACCAGAAGCGGAGGGTATGTCACCACCCTCTAGTAGTGCTCGTCCGCCACCTCGCCCTCGTCCTCCACCTCGCCCTCGTCCTCCCCTCGGAGGGAGTGGAACAACATCTGCCCCTCGTCCTCGACCTCGGCTCCCACCCTCATCAGTAGTGTATCTAGGGTTCGGAACAGGCTCTCTTCCACTTTTGGTAGGTTCCTCTGGCGCAACGAGTTCAGCAAACTGCCCGATGATTCTTTGCCTTGGCTCATATTGGTGGATCACCTGCATTGAGAAAGGGTAAATAGTAAGCATAAAGATGTAATGCAATCAAGAAGCATGTTAGAAAATAAATACCAAGCATAATAAAGACATAAATAAATACTAAGCATAAAGATTAATACTAAGCATAATAAAGACATAAAAATACCCTCACCACGAATCATCACTCTCATAATTAGTCCTGATTCAATCTGTCTTATCATCACTTCCCACCCATTATTTGGGTTCACTCAAGCTCCCTAAAACTATTATTCGTTCATTTGATCGAATCAGACGTCACTGTCTATGGGCTAAAGATGGAGGACCTGAGACCCCCCACTCATTGGCTGCATGGGAGATGGTCTGTAAACCTAAAAAACATGGGGGACTTGGAATCATGAATCTTGAGCTCCAAAACAATGCTCTCCTTATCATATATTTGCACTGGTAGAAAATTGGCATATAGTCCCGGTTCGCCAGGGCCAAAAGTCCCGGCCGCGCAACCGGGACTAGCTATGCGCGACTAAAGACCCCCCCTATAGTCCCGCCGCTTACGGACCGGGACTAAAGGCCCGTCCACGTGGGCGCCAGGAGTCCGTCGCGGCGGAGGACCTTTAGTCCCGGTTCTTGTGGCTAACCGGGACTGAAAACCTGCGCAGGTTTAGGGTTTTAGGCCCCCTAAACCTGGTTCCTTTTTAATTTGTTTTGTTTTATTTATTTTATATTTTATTTTGTGTTTTATTTTAATTTTGATGAAGTTTCAGTACACATATATATATATTTTACGATACTATATACATGCATATATATATATATATATATGAAATTTCAAACAAGGAGAATTCAATAGGAATATATAATATATATTCAATATCGGGTGACCATATATACAACCTCGAACAAGTTTCCATATTACACAATTAAGATGGATGACCATACACAAATTCGAACAAGTTTCAAAGTACTCAGGGCTCATGCTTATAATAGTCATCGTCGGTGGACGCATGGTACTCTCCTTTCCTATCGATGACATGCCTAAGGAAAAATCCTGCTATTTCCTCTTGAATTGGTCGGAAGCGAGCTTCTGGAGTAAGCGCCCTCCGCAAGTTATTGAGACCCCTCCGCGTGGTCTCGTCCTTCTTCCTCTCAGAGATTTCTTTCCGTATGTTCTCACAGACATAGTATCCACATAGACCGGTCCCCGGTGGCTGCTTATCCACACCTTTGACCACATTTTTAAATTGTAGCTGTTCTTTGAATCCACCGACATGTCCCTGTGAGAACCGTCTCCAAACTCTACATTGCAAGTAAAATTAAATGAACAAGGGAGTTATTAGCTACTGCATATTAGGAAATGAACAAAAGATGAGACCGATCGATATAGAGCGGAAATGATTTAAGATAATTACCTTTGCATCATTTTTCTCATGTCGACCCAAAGATTTGTATCTGAATTCATAGAGTCAATGATAAAAACAGTGGAGGTGTCAAGTTCAATTTTTAGCAGAATCCAGTGGAACCTGCGGACACGTTACATGCACAGTCATGCATAACTTATCGATTAGACATACCATGCATGAAGTAAACAAAAGAGAATGGGAACATGAGAGAAACACTCACCCAAAATGGTAAGGAAATAGAATATAACTTTTGGATTCATGCTTTTTAAGAAATTTGTACAAGTCTTTCTCCACGTCTTTGGGGTGACGTTCTAACATAGTTCCATTAATGATTTGTGGGTCAATGAACCCAACATCATGGATGAGTCTTATTCTGCATTCCCAAATCTTCAATCTGCATAATAGCGTACGCAACAATATAGTTAATTAGGACAATATATATATATATATATATATATATGAAGAACGAGATGAGGTAGAAATAAATAACTTACAGAACGTAGCAACTCAGGATAGATTTGTCGAGCTCGCGCAGATTGAACAGCTGGAACAATTCACTCATCTCAACTGTTACAGAGTACTTTTTGGTGTGATGCTCCTCTGTATAATCCACATACACAAATTCTTTGTCGGTCCATGATATGAAATGTTTGTACCAACGTAGCAGACTTTGCATTAGTGGTGGTAGATCATTTTCCTTCGTAGGCTCCACGAGAGGCCCTTTCTTCTCATATTGTAATGCTACCTCAGCCATTGGCGCATCGTCTAGGCCTAAAAAGAGACGAAGAGACATACCGGCCTCGGACGCATTTTCCATGGCAGTAGCTACAGTCAATCCCATTGCTGCCACAGCTTTTATGACCTCAGGGTCCTGTTCCGGAGCGGCTTTCACTATGAGCGGGGGGATCGATTGTTGTAACATCCCAAGTATGAAAACCATCCCCTTAGAATGTTTGTTGCATGTTTATTAAAGTATTGCATCATGTCATCATAATGTTTCCATGTTGTTTGCATTTGTTTCTTAACTGTTGCATTTGTTTTCCACTGTTTTCACAACTCAAATTCAAACCTTATTCAAACAATGGTTTCATACTTGCTCTGTTACAACATTTTAAATAAAAATCACAAACAATAACAACCAATTGGTTTCACTTTATGCCATAGTGATCATCTGTTAAAATGATGGTTTTAAACCAATCATTTAGTTTCCAAACACATTTAAAATTCCAAATTCAAGCATCAAACAGCAACCAATTGAATCCATGCAAATTATAACACAATTTTGATCAATGGTTTATAATTTAACATAGGGGTTACCCTATTTAAAATTTGGTTTTTATTAATGATCATGTATTATTCAAAGTTCCCCAAATTTGGTTTAAATTCAAACAACAAGCAAATATTCAATCTTTTGAAAATAAAAGTTAACAACTATTTGCAAATGGCCTATTAAACTTCCCCTAATTTTTCTCTAACCTAGAAACCACCTTTTGCTTCCAATTACTTTTCAGCAAAAAAAAAGGGAGAAAGAAAAATTAAAAAATTCAAACGTTGGCGCCAAGGAGAAGTGGGCTGCGCCCATCCCGTTTCCTCTCCTATCTCCCGCTCAGCGCAGCCCAGCCCAATCTCTCAACGAGCGTACCGCTTCGATCTAATTTTTCCCTTCTGCCTTCGTCTTCCAGTACGGCGGCAAATCCGTGCCTCCACGTCGGCGGCAGAGCGCCGTGGACGGCCATCGACGCCCGTGCGCCCCTATAAACAAGCCCTAGGGCTCCGCGCCACCTACCCCTAACCCTAGGCGCCTATTTCCCTCTTCTCCGCCGCCGTCTGCCCCTCTCCCGGCCACCTCCCGCTCACTGTCGCCCCTCGCCGGAGAAGTTCACCTCTGAACCCCGATGGCCACCCCCGCTCCTCGTTCGTCTCCTTCCTAGCTGTTCACGAGAAACGAAAGCCCGCTTCTTCCTCTACAACTTGGACACCGGAGCGCGCCCGGAGACGCACGGTGCCCTCGCCGCCGTCCACAGCCGTGTCGCCGTCGAGCTCGTCGCGTTCTCTGCAACCTCGACACCTCCCGGTGAGCCACCGTACTGCCCCCTCCTCCTCTCTGTTGCCATCTGCTCGCAACTGTCTGCACAAGCTTCCAGCACACGCCCACACCCCCCTCAGATCGAGCACGGCCGTGCTGCTTCCCCGCCGGCGAGCAACGGCGATGTTTCTGTCAAAGATTCAGTCGTGGCGCGTCAGTTGGGTTCAGTTAACCCAGATCTGAAATATATCCTCTCTGTTTCACGTTTACTGTCAAACGACTGAAACCAACGCAGTGGTTGCACTGTTCTGTTCCTTGCGCGCGGTCGTGGGATCGATCCCCCGCGGCCGCAGATAAAAACCACCTTTTTTGCCCGCAGCGGAGTGGCAGGGCCCACCTGTAAGCCACCGTGTCCGCCACGCGCGCGTCGCACGCCACGCTGGCCCCCAGGCCCACGCTGCAGTGGCTTGGGCTGGCTAGCTGTGTGTAACAAAAGTTTCTGCGTTTTTCTGTTTTCAAAAAATAGAACCTTTTAATTACAGATTAGTCCTAAATTTTAATTGGTTAATAACTTTTAATATATAACTCTAAAAAAATAAAAGTTAAATATGCTTATTGTTCTAAATTTAATTGTCTATCCATCTATGCCACTTGTGTACTGTTTTGAATTTTCAAAATGCAATTCAAATTTGAATTCAAATAATTCAAATGCAAATTTCTAAATTCAATAACTAATTCATTCTTAATCCAATAAATGCAAATAAAATATGTTTTCCATACCATTTTAAATAACCTATTCAAATATAAAGTTTGTTTCATGGTTTGAATAATTTAAATTGCCTAAATAATTTAATACTTGTTTAATTCATTTAAATTTGATAAAATCATAACTTGCTCAATATAAAATATTTTTGAACATGCAAAATATGTTTTCAAACCACCAAAGTATAAACTTTTCAAATGTGAGTTTGAATTTATGTTTAGAGCAAATAAAATCCAATTAAAATTCATGCTTGTTTTAAATTCATTTAAAACTTGTTTAATATTGTTTAAGTCATAATAAATTCATCCTAACTCCTATTTCAAAATGTGAAACATGTAATCTAACTAAAATTTGATGTTCTTTTCAAATATAAATTTTGTTAATTGTTTTGCCCACTTTAACTTGGTGAAAACAACAATTACTTGTGTGACATGTTCAAGTAACCAAACTTTCCCAACTTAACCACTATTTTTCCAAACTTGTTTTATTCTTTTATCACTTGCATCTATTGTTGTTATTTTGTTGTTATCATCATGCATGCATCATGGTAATCAACTTTCACATAATAATAACTTGTAGATCATTTGTTTCCACTTAATTCATGGACTCTTGCCATATGCAATCCAATTGCATATGGGCCCATTTAAATTGTGTTATCATGTTATCTAGTTTATTTTGATGCAACCATTAATTTGACATGCATCATCCCATGATTGTGCACTATGCCATGATATTGATTGTTTATTCTTTCTGTATTGTCTGTTTGCTTCTTCTCGGATAGACGACGACGTTGATACCGACGATCTTTACAACACCCCTTCTGAGGATCTAGCTCAGTACCCGGCTACTGGGTTTGCAGGCAAATTATCACTCACATGAACCACTGTGTTCCCTTTAACATTGGTTACCGATACTTTCCGTTGTTCTTTTCTGCTAGCCTTAGTGGTAGTTGTTTCTGTTACGAACCTATCACCTGATACCCTGAACCATGATATTGCCTCACCTCCATTCCTATCACCCCATTGGTTGAGCCCGTGTCTTACTAGCATGCTTAGGGTTGTTTTGCTCGAGTCTGTTATCCGTTACTTTCTGTTATCATATATCTGTTATTCTGGGGCTCGATGTTAAACAACAACCAATTAATTTGAGGTAATAATAATTTGCTGATAAGGCACCGGCAGGAGGCCCGGCGTGGTTTTGAGGCCTGCTAGTGTCGACCCTAATAGGAAAAGGGTCTTGTCTACTGATCCATGATGAGCACACTATCCGCATGTGGGAAGCGTGTATGGGCGCCCCCCTCAATTTGACTCGATTCGCATCTCGTCCAAATCGCCACACTTAGTTCGGGCTTTCCATTTGCTGCACGCATATGCAGGTACAAACCCAAGGCCAGGGTGGAACTTTTGTAGTCGGCATTTAGGGCGGCGTGGTCTTCCAGTGCTATGAGGGTCCTCCTTTTCTTCGGGGGGGCTCGATTAGCCGCGCACGCACATCACGTGGTGCTTTGGGCTTGATGCGAAGAAAGGTTGAGTTGTGTTGAGTGCCTCGCTTGGTGGAAGTGCATTTCCATCCTGACGGGATATTCTTACGTGTACGGCCAAATTGGTGCACCCCTGCAGGGATAAATCTTCTCGAGAAGCCGTGTTTTCCGCGGTTATGGTTAACTTGGTGAAAGTACTGGCTAACAAGTACTCAGAACAACTTACACCTAACTAATGATAACTGGACTAGTAATAGCCATATTGACACAATAACTTGATCCATCATTAATTCAACTGTGTGAGTTATCCTCGGATTGCTTCTTTGGATAAGGGGCGAGATCCAGGATGGGTTTGTTTGGTGGTTAGCTATAGTTGGTTACGATACGCTATCTTATCTCTTTCTGTTAGCCCGGAAGTTGTAGTATGTTCTGTAGTTGGTTAGTGCAGCCAGTTGCAGCATCTTTTGTAACCCTTTCTTCCGTTGATCCCAAGGCATCTGTGCTTGGTGTTGACGGGCTACACTTTGGTGAAATGTGAGTCTTGCTTGCCAGTACGTTGTTGTACTGACCCCTTTGGGGCTGTGGTTTACGCAGACTACGACTACGGCTACGATGACCACCAGGATGGCTACTTCGTGGAGTTTGACGAGACTGCAGACGAGTAGATAGCTGGACCAGGGCTGGATCCAGGACCTACGTGGATGGGCTTCGTCTTCTTTATTTCCCGGCTTCTTAAGCCTATTTGGATTTGTCTGTACTCAGGCACCTTTGTTTGCTTCCGCTGATGTAATGAATGCTATGTTGGGACATGTGTCCTCTGGATGATTGTATCTGCTATCTCTGCCTTAGTGAAGGCCATTTGCAACTTATTTCAATCTTTTGTGTCTTAGAGATATGTTGTGATTATCATTCGTTTAACGCTGTTGAGGTACCATGTGTGATTGGTATGAAGTACGTCGACAGTAGTGCCTTTGATCTCTAGTGGATAGTTTACATCGACGATGGAATAGCAGGGCTTGTGTTGTCGCGCATAAGCGCAGGCCTACCAGGAAGCTGGGACGTGGGAGCAGTTATGCCCCATAATCCAAGCATCTGCTATCCAGTTCGGCCCGATGAGTATCCCTTAGAAGTCAGGGTGCGACAAATGGTATCAGAGCCTGTCTGCCTGTAGGATCCCTTTTTACTGGTCGCAGTTGAGTCTAGAAACTATTTTGTAGCTATACAGGAAAAATGAAACGTGAGAGTAGGAATTCTGCCATTTTTCTTCTTTCCCCACCCACCCACCCTTTTCTGGTAAGGAAGTGCAACGTTGTTTTCTCTTCTCACCTAAACTTTCAAGTTAGGATTTCACGTGTTTTGGGTTCTCCGTAGTACCTCAGGACTTTTGGTCTCGTTTTCCCGATGTTGCTTCGATATCCTGTTCTTCTAAAGAACCTTTTCGTCCGTTGAAACCTTGTTGTTGTTTTCCACTTCATTTCTTCTACCGGCGTCTAATCAAAACCTCCCAAATCATCTGCAGATGGATCTCAGGTTCTACCCGCAGGTGGTTCGGATGACTCGCTGTGAGAGCACCGCCGGTTATCCGGAGATGCTGAGAGACATGGTTACCTATCTGGGGTTCCATTGGGCACCAGAGTACCAGGTCTACGAGCAGCAGCGAGAGTTTGACCAGACCTGCTACCGGGCTATCGTCTACATTCTGTCAGATGATGGCAGGAGCGTTGTCCACCGCTACGAGGCAGTAGGTTCCACAGTGGATATGGCTGTGCAGCAGGCAGCTTACGTGAGTCTCACCGTCCTTCGTGCTGACTAATGGGGGTTTGACGATTCTATCTATCGTCACATTCCCCGTGGTTACATTACGTCGGCGGGAGTTCACTTCACTCTCCACGGCAACCTGGATACCTACGAGTCTGATAGCTCCAGGCTGCACACCACTGCTCAGTTTGTGAGGCACAGTGACGCAGTTGCTTCCACACTGTCTCAGGAGTTGGCTTCAGTCAGGGAGCAGCTCTACCTTGCTCTCACTCGTCTGGCGTCGTACACCACAGATTTTGTTGGAGACGAGCGCTTTGCACGTTTCGTTCAGACAGCTGGGATACCGCTGCCAGATGCTGGAGGTTACGAGCCGATCAGAGGTCCACTTCTCGACCTTGGCCCGGGTTAGACTGGGATTCCCCGCTTTGGAGCACAGGGAGACGACGCTTTCTACTTCACCACACCGAGAGTTGCTCTCAGAGCAGTCCCGCTCTACGTGGATCGTCGTTCTACTTACTTCCGTGGGATTCCTCCTCACCGTATCTCTCGTCGTACTACTCGCCGCCGTCCTGCGTGATGAGCATGGGAGTGCCGATGTATCCGTTCCTAGCTATGTTTAGTTATCCTGTGGCATTCAAACCATTTATCGTGTGTTGGATATTCTGATGTATTTGAACTCATGATGTACCTGTTGGTTATCTATTCATGCGTCGGAATAATCTCTCTTTCGGTTACCAAGTCTATCCTTTGCTGTTATTGTGCTAAAATGCATTTCTGTTCAGGATGCCTCCAACCAGGAACTCCCCGCCTGAGCCACCTCCGCTCACGGAGCTGTTGACTCGGATGACTCAGGTCGTGGCTCAGATGGCCCAGATCCAGGCTAACCAGCACAACAACCAGAATGCTCCACGGGTCAACATCAAGGAGTTCCTCAGCTTGGGCCCGAAAGCTTTCGTGGCAACACGCGAGCCCCTGGATGCTGATGACTGGATCCGTGACATAGCCAGGACTCTGGAGATCGCACATGTTGCTGAGGAAGATAAGGTCAAGTATGCCACCTACCTACTGAAGGGTCAGGCAGCTTCTTGGTGGGAGAACTACCAGACCATGAGAGCTGGCTATCCTATCACCTGGGGTTGTTTCAAGGAAGCCTTCCTGAAGCACCACATCCCAGATGGTCTCATGGAAAGGATGCGTGAAGAGTTCTGCTCTTTCAAGCAGGGCAAGCTGGACGTTATCAGCTATCAGACCGAGTTCAATCGCCTCGCTCGATACGCTGGTGACGAGGTGTCCACTGAGGCCAAGAAGATGGCAAGGTTCCGCCGAGGTTTTAACCCGGAACTGAAGTACGCTCTCACAAATGTCAAGTGCAAGGACTTCGAGGAGCTCGTGAACACCGCGCTCAATGAGGAAAATGGGCGCAAGGCGTTCGAAGAGTCCCGCAAGCACTCGCGTGAGGGTGGTTCCTCCTCCAACATGACCACCCCTCCGCAGAAGCGCCGCATCATGGTGCCAAACAGTGCTGTCACTAGGGCTCCATATGCCCAAGCTTCTCCAGGCTTCGCTCCCCGCCCACCCAACCCATCTCAGATGCATGGACAGAGGGTTCCAATGGGGCAGCCAAGGCCAGGTCCTTCTCGTGTCGTCACTTGCTTCAAGTGCAAGGAGACTGGGCATTACGCTGATAAGTGCACTCAGAGGCAGCTACCTCCACCACCTCCTCGCCCCAACACCAACCAGGCTATGGTGCGCGTTCCTCCGGCTAAAGCCTTCAACTCCAACAACAGGCCTGTCGGGAGGACCGCGAGGGTGAATCATATCAAGGCCGACAAAGCTGAGGAAGCTGCTGACGTCGTTCTCGGTACATTCCCCGTTAACTCTAACCCAGCTAAAGTGTTGTTTGATACTGGAGCATCGCATTCCTTTGTGTCAAAGATCTTTGCAACAGCAGTTAAGCTACCTTTTGTTGGTTTGGGTTCCCCGCTAGTAGTAAACTCCCCTGGAGCAACTATGCAAACTTCCAAGATCAGTCATGAGAATCAGATCTTAATTGGAGGCCACATATTCCTTGCTTCTCTCATTCTGCTTGGCAATTCTGACATTGATGTCATACTTGGCATGGATTGGTTGAAGGCCAATAAAGCTACGATTGATTGTGCTAAGAAGTCGATAACTCTGTTCCACCCTTCCGGCCAGATAGTCTATTCTCCGAAGGAATCAAGTTCTGTTCAGCTGTTCAACCTTGATGCAAAACCTCTTCCTGCAATTGAGAATGTACCGGTGGTTTGTGAATTCCCTGACGTCTTTCCAGAAGAGTTGCCAGGGATGCCTCTGGACAGAGCAGTTGAGTTCGTGATCGAGCTTGATCCAGGTACTGCTCCAATCTCTAAGCATCCATACAAGATAGCTCCTCCTGAACTGAAATTGTTGAAGGAGCAAATCGATATGTACATGGAGAAAGGTTACATTCAGCCTAGTTCCTCCGCTTGGGGTTGCCCAACTCTGTTTGTTGCCAAGAAGGATCAAACAAAAAGACTCGTGGTTGACTATCGTCCTCTCAACGAGAAAACCATCAAAAACAAGTATCCAATTCCTCGTATCGATGATCTTTTTGATCAACTTGCTGGAGCCTCAATATTCTCAAAGTTGGACTTGAGGATGGGTTACCATCAAATAAAGATCAGAAAGGAAGATATTCCTAAGACAGCTTTCACCACTCGTTACGGTCTATATGAATACACCGTCATGTCCTTTGGTCTCACCAATGCACCGGCGACATTCTCAAGACTCATGAATTCTGTCTTCCATGAATACCTCGACAAGTTCGTTGTGGTATATCTTGATGACATTCTAGTCTACTCAAAATCTGAGGAAGAGCATGAAGAACACCTTCGTCTCACTCTCATGAAACTTCGCGAGCATCGTCTGTATGCCAAGTTCTCTAAATGCGAGTTCTGGATTCCAGAAGTTGCTTACCTTGGTCATGTTATCTCCGCCAAGGGCATAGCCATTGATCTAGAAAAGGTTAAAGCAATTGTTGATTGGAAACCTCCTAAGACGGTAAAACAAGTCAGAAGTTTTCTTGGCTTGGCTAGCTATTGCCGTCGTTTCGTCCAAAACTTCTCCAAGATTGCAAAACCTCTCACTGATCTAACCAAGAAGGACAAGAAGTTCGTTTGGTCTCCACAATGTGATGAGAGTTTCAATCTTCTGAAGACTAAACTCACTTCCACCCCAGTTCTGGTTGGCCCAGATACAACCAAACCTTTCCAGATATTCTGCGATGCATCTCTCCAAGGTCTAGTTGCAGTTCTTATGCAAGAACGTCAAGTTGTGGCTTATGCTTCACGTCAGTTGAACCCACATGAGCAAAACTATCCCACACATGATCTTGAACTTGCAGCAGTTGTGTTTGCCCTCAAGAAATGGAGACAATACTTGTTGGGTAACAAAACAGAAATCTTTTCCGATCATAAGAGTCTGAAATACATCTTCACTCAACCAGATCTAAACCTCAGGCAAAGGAGATGGATTGAAAAGATTAAAGACTTTGATCTCACCATTTCTTACACTCCAGGCAAGGCTAATGTTATGGCCGATGCTCTCAGTCGCAAGTCCTATTGCAATAATCTCATGATCATGGAAAGCCAACCTCCACTTCATGAAGAATTCCAGAAGCTGAACCTTGGTCTTGTTCCTCAAGGCTATCTTGCTAGCTTGACAGCCAGTCCATCTCTCAAGGACAAGATTCGTTCTGAACAACTTCGTGATGCTGACATCAAGAAGATGATAGAGCATATCAAAGAAGGCAAAGATAAATTCAAGTCCTTCTCAATTGATGACAAGGGAACTGTGTTCTTTGAAGGACGCATTGCAGTCCCTCAAGTTCAAAGTCTCAAAGACATCATTCTCAAGGAGGCTCATGAAACTCCTCTCTCCATCCACCCTGGAAGTACAAAGATGTACCAGGATCTTAAGACTCTGTATTGGTGGCCTGGCATGAAACGTGAAATTGCTCAATACGTTTCTGAATGCGACGTTTGTCAACGTGTTAAGGCAGTCCATCAGAAAACAGCCGGTCTACTCCAACCTCTGAAAATTCCTGAGTGGAAGTGGGACATGATTGAAATGGACTTCGTTACTGGGTTCCAAAGTCCAAGAAGGGCAACGATGCAATCTTCGTTGTTATTGATCGTCTCACTAAGGTAGCTCACTTCTTTGTTGTCAAGGAAACTATCTCAGCTAGCCAGTTAGCAGAGCTATACACAGCAAAGATTGTTCCTCTTCATGGTGTTCCATTGGAAATAAGCTCAGACCGTGGAAGTATCTTCACTTCTCATTTCTAGAAGAGTTTTCAAGAAGCTTTGGGCACCAAACTTCTGTTCAGCACAGCTTATCACCCTCAGTCTCAGGGGCAAGTCAAAAGAGTCAATCAGATTCTCGAGGATATGCTCAGAGCATGTGGTCTCTCCTTTGGCATGAAATGGGAGGATGGCCTTCCATATGCTGAATTCTCCTACAACAACAGCTACCAGGCAAGCCTAGGCATGGCACCATTTGAAGCACTCTATGGCCGCAGATGCAGGAGTCCAATCAATTGGTCTGGAGCTGGTGAACGTTCACTCTTAGGCCCTGACATTGTTAAGGAAGCCGAGGAGAAAGTTCGTATCATTCGTGACAATCTCAAGATTGCTCAGTCTCGTCAGAAGAGCTACTATGATAGCAAGCACAGGGATATGATCTATGCTCCTGGTGACAAAGCATATCTCCGTGTAACTCCCCTCAGAGGCACTCATCGTTTCGGTGTGCAAGGAAAGCTTGCACCAAGATACATTGGTCCTTTCAGCATTCTCTCAAGGCGGGCAGAAAATGCTTATCGTCTTGAACTTCCAGAAAAGCTATCCAAGGTGCCCGATGTGTTCCACGTGTCACAGCTCAAGAAGTGTTTCAAAGATCCAGATCGTGCAGTTAATCATGATTACATTCAACTGCAAGATGATCTCTCTTATGAGGAGCACCCTGTTCGTATTCTCGATGAGACTGAGCGTAAGACTCGCAACAAGAGCACCAAGTTCTTGAAAGTGCAGTGGTCGCATCATTCCGATAAAGAGGCAACATGGGAGACCGAAGAGGATCTTCGCAAGAAGTATCCGGACCTTTTTCCTTTCTCAGTAGGAATCTCGGGGCGCGATTCCTTCAAGGGGGGCGTTTTGTAACATCCCAAGTATGAAAACCATCCCCTTGGAATGTTTGTTGCATGTTTATTAAAGTATTGCATCATGTCATCATATTGTTTCCATGTTGTTTGCATTTGTTTCTTAACTGTTGCATTTGTTTTCCACTGTTTTCACAACTCAAATTCAAACCTTATTCAAACAATGGTTTCATACTTGCTCTGTTACAACATTTTAAATAAAAATCACAAACAATAACAACCAATTGGTTTCACTTTATGCCATAGTGATCATCTGTTAAAATGATGGTTTTAAACCAATCATTTAGTTTCCAAACACATTTACAATTCCAAATTCAAGCATCAAACATCAACCAATTGAATCCATGCAAATTATAACACAATTTTGATCAATGGTTTATAATTTAACATAGGGGTTACCCTATTTAAAATTTGGTTTTTATTAATGATCATGTATTATTCAAAATTCCCCAAATTTGGTTTAAATTCAAACAGCAAGCAAATATTCAAACTTTTGAAAATAAAAGTTAACAACTGTTTGCAAATGGCCTATTAAACTTCCCCTAATTTTTCCAAATTTTTCTCTAACCTAGAAACCACCTTTTGCTTCCAATTACTTTTCAGCAAAAAAAAAAGGGAGAAAGAAAAATTAAAAAATTCAAACGTTGGCGCCAAGGAGAAGTGGGCTGCGCCCAGCCCGTTTCCTCTCCTATCTCCCGCTCAGCGCAGCCCAGCCCAATCTCTCAACGAGCGTACCGCTTCGATCTAATTTTTCCCTTCTGCCTTCGTCTTCCAGTACGGCGGCAAATCCGTGCCTCCACGTCGGCGGCAGAGCGCCGTGGACGGCCATCGACGCCCGTGCGCCCCTATAAACAAGCCCTAGGGCTCCGCGCCACCTACCCCTAACCCTAGGCGCCTATTTCCCTCTTCTCCGCCGCCGTCTGCCCCTCTCCCGGCCACCTCCCGCTCACTGTCGCCCCTCGCCGGAGAAGTTCACCTCTGAACCCTGATGGCCACCCCCGCTCCTCGTTCGTCTCCTTCCTAGCTGTTCACGGGAAACGAAAGCCCGCTTCTTCCTCTACAACTTGGACACCGGAGCGCGCCCGGAGACGCACGGTGCCCTCGCCGCCGTCCACAGCCGTGTCGCCGTCGAGCTCGTCGCGTTCTCTGCAACCTCGACACCTCCCGGTGAGCCACCGTACTGCCCCCTCCTCCTCTCTGTTGCCATCTGCTCGCAACTGTCTGCACAAGCTTCCAGCACACGCCCACACCCCTGTCGGATATATACTGAATAGGGGTATAGAAGATGGTAGACAAAGAGCCGGACTACCAGGGTGGCCTAAGTGGTAGTGGGCTTAGGTCCATTGGGCGGCCCAGTAGTCCGACGCGCAGAAGACGGATTCTAGAAGAACCCGGATCACGGCCCATGTGATCTGGCTTGGAGGAGAAGACGGATTCCTTACTTTCCAAGTTACAAGTTAAACGTAGTCTTCTAGGTTTCCTAATCTGTAAGCCCTAGTCCGGCTATTATATAAAGCCGGACAGAGGATAGATTCAATAAGTAAGTTAGAAGTTAAGTTCTAGGTCCTGAGTTCCTTGCTTTACGCTATTCGCCGAGAAGTTCATCCTCGCCGAATAAGTTAGATCTACTACCTCACATTGTAACCCAGATTTACGGGCTTTAGTCCCAATTAGTGAGAAGTGCAGGAGTAGGTACGCCGTACTGTCGCGACGTACCGAACCTGGGTAAAATCCCGTGTTCTGTGTTATTACGCTATCCCGTTACCCCACGTCTCTACCGTAGTCTCATGGCACCCCCGTCTATGAAAACTACTACGATGTCTCGACAGTTGGCGCCCACCGTGGGGCAAACGACGTCAGGCGTAAAATTCCGATCTGGGATACTTGGCGGAATTGGAAGATCGATCACTGTCGGAAGCCTGGAGTTCGACAACGACGTCGGGCGCTTCCTCGACAATGGATCCTATATACCGGCGCAAAATCACCTGGTAAGTGCCTGTGTGTTACCGATTGGATCTGCTAACATCTTTATCGGACTAACCGCAGAAGCAATGGGATTTTGCGGTGGAAGCAAGTTTATCCCACCCGCCCTATACCCAGTCGAAGACGACTATGATGCCAGACTTTGCTCAGATCGCCGACAAAAAAGTGACTCACACTTTATCGGCATGGTGCAATCTGAAGTCGCCGAAAACACGGATGATGGAAATCCCGTACAAGAGGCAGACAACAATACACCCGTCACAGAGACGGAAGATCCGACATCCGCCAGCGCGACGATAAACTCGGAAGCTGAGTCCGTGCTAGCTTCCATCGAGGCAAGATTGGAGTCGGAAACCGGGTCAGATAATTTCGACTCCGAAGACGAAGACGATGACGCCTTCGTAAGAAAGGTAAAATCCTTTCAAGAGGGATTCCATGAAGTGCTAATGGCAAAACCGGCTGAAGTCACGGATGCCGGCAGCCAGGAAAGCCCCAAAACCCCTCCGCCAGAGGAAGAGAGAGAAGACGGAGAAACTTCTCCGGTATTCCCTCATGTCAAGGAGATGACAGAAGATGAGCCTGCCAAAAACCCTCCCTCTTCCAAGAAAAGGCACAAATCTGCTAAAAAACTCCGGAAGAAAAAGCTAGCTTATGCAGCTGAGGAAAACTCGGAAATAGGAGAAGCAAGCAGAGAAAAGCCAGCGGAGAAGAAAAAGGAAATCCCTGTTGTGCCAATGACAGAACAGGAAGAGCAAGAACTATTGCAAACGCCAGTGGGACCCAATGAACCCCCTGAGATGCTGGAAGCCAGGAGACAAGCTTTTCAACGGCAACAGCAACATCTACTCCGATCTCGGCAACATCTTCAACAAACCCAGCATGATATCAAAATCATGAAGGAGGAAATAGAAGAGTACGAGAGAAAGAATAGATCTGCATTAAAACCTACTAGGTTACCCGGAATCGCAAGGCCGGAAGAACTGCCGCCGAAAGAAAGGTTTTATAACCCATCTTGGCAAAAACAGTTAAACGGCAAAGATGCCAAGGGCGAACCAATATACAAAACCGCAGCTGAAAACGCGGAAGCAGCGTTCGCCATCCTAAACAACGATCTGTACTCCAACGGGGAAAAACTCCAAGGGGTGTACGCTTTCTTAGGAAAAGCATTACAGCAGCAACAGCGAGGCCAAGAGCGATCAGGGAGGCTGCATGATAACTCCGCCCTCTGCAAAACAGCCACTTGTGCTGCTGGAGCACCTGGACCGGAAGGACCCGGAGATTCAGATAAAAAAGAGGATCCGAGAAAAGACAAGAAAAATCCCGACAACCGGGACGCAGCGTCTAGAACCGGACCTCATCTCCCGAAAGATGGATATAAACCACACGATCGGGAAGACAAAAACCGGAATGACGGCAAAATAATGCCACCTCCGAGAAACCCAGCCGAAAAAGCTGGAAGATATGATATACCTCACAGACGTGAAAGATCTCGGACACCGCCTAAGGATAAGGAAAGATACAGGAGCAGAACTCCACCTAATCCCAAGGGGCGTGACAATGGAAGAGATAGAAACAACCCCGGAAAAGCGCGTCCGCGCAACAATGGAAAAGAAAGGAGTAGATCCCCTTCTGTCCATTCAGCCGGAAGATATTCTGCACACATTGATAGAGCAGAAAAGGATGATCTATACTTTGGTCCTAAGTGTTTTACTGACAGGATCCGAAGGATAACCCTGCATTCTGGCTTCGCCAAAGTTGGTCCAACCTATCAAAAATATACCGGCAGCACAAACCCGGATACCTGGCTCTCAGACTATTACACAGCCGTCCAGATCAACAATGGGACAGACCTGGAAGCTGTCAAGTTTCCTCCCCTAATGTTGCTAGACGGAGCCAGAGATTGGATCAATGGTTTATCATCAAGAACTGTCGACAGTTGGGATGATATGGCAAGAGTATTCACTCAGCATTTTCGAGGAACATACAAACGCCCAAATAGCATCAACCAGCTGAACCGTTGCACCCAATTTAAGGACGAACCATACGTGGATTTCATCTCCAGATGGACTGCAATGAAGAATAGTTGTTCTGGAGTAACTGACGTACAAGCAATGCATGCTTTCGTCAATGGCCTGAAACCCGGACTCGTACCGTTCATGGTTGGTTCCAAACAGCACAAAGATCTCGGATCTATGCTTACAACCGCCAATGAGCACGCTGCAGCCGAAGATGATATCAGAGCAAGAGGAGGCAATATTGAGTCACTAATACTCGCCAAGAAAACCCCTCGTTCTGACAAAAAAGGAACTCCAGAGTCAACAACAAAGCCCAAGGAGGTTAACATAGCCTTTGGAGGAGAAAAGGTGAACAAGTGGAAAGGCCGCAGTCCAGATCCAATCAATTACACTCCCGAAGAATGGGAGAGAATTAAGTCGGAACCCTGCGTCCACCACTCCCAATTTGGCAAACCTACCCATACAAATGCACAATGCCGGCTAAATAAGCATATGAAAGGCAACGCAGGATCCGGGAATAAGGGGAAGGGTTCCAAGAGGAAGCCCGCCAAACAAAAGCCAGAAGCTGACAAAGAAGACAGTGAATCGGACACTGATGACAAAATCCAGGAACAACAGCGAAAAGGCGAGCCCAAATTTCCGAGAGTTGACGGAGAAGCAATGCTAACTTTCTTAGCAACTCCATCAGCAAAGGTGGCTAAAAGAACGCTTCGGGAAATAAACGCAGTCATCCCTGCAACCCCGAAATTCTTGAAGTACTCCAACACACCAATAACCTGGGATCAGTCCGATCATCGTGGAAATATCCCGGAACCCGGCACACAAGCTCTTGTCGTAAGCCCTATTGTTCAAAACACTAGGCTAAGAAGAGTGCTGATGGACGGAGGATCCAGCATTAATATAATGTACCTGGATACACTGAAGCACTTGAAGATATCCGAGTCCCAGCTCAATTACAGCAATATACGCTTCCATGGCATTGTTCCTGGCAGGCAAGCACGTTCCCTAGGAGAAATTTCCCTAGATGTCACCTTCGGAGATAAAGATCACTTCCGGCAGGAAAAAGTATCCTTCGAAGTAGTGCCGTTCGAAAGCGTGTATCACGCAATACTCGGACGTCCGGCTTTCGCCAAATTTATGGCAAGATCTTGCTATATATACAACAAGCTGAAGATGCCAGGACCCAAAGGAGGAGTAATCACCATTGCCGGTGATTTCAAGCTGGCAAATGAGTTGGAGAAACAAAACGCCCTTTGCGCTCAGAGAGTTATAGCACAGGAAGAACTGAAGGAGTTAGCCAAGGAGGTATCGCCGAAAGAAATGCCGGCAGGAAAAGAAACCCGGAAGCCAACAGATAGCTTCAAGGCCTCCGAGAATACAAGACAGGTAATCCTAGATCCCAAAGATCCGACAAAATTTGTCGTCGTAGGGACTGGGATGACTGACAAATAGGAAGGCGAGCTCATCAAATTCCTCCGTGAGAACTGGGATATTTTTGCCTGGTGTCCAGCTGACATGCCAGGCGTACCCAGGGAACTTGCTGAGCACCAACTCAAGGTTATTCCTGGATCAAAACCCGTCAAACAAGGTCTCCGTCGATTTGACGGAAGAAGACGGAAGGCTATTGGCAAGGAAATTATCCGGCTTTTAGCAGCGGATTTCATCAAGGAAGTAATCCATACTGACTGGTCCGCAAATCCGGTATTAGTGCCGAAGAAAGACACAACTGCTCTCAGAATGTGTATAGATTACACAGGATTGAACAAGTTATGTCCGAAAGATAGGTTCGCACTGCCGCGAATCGATCAAATAATAGATGCCACTGCAGGCTCTGAGCTTTTATGCTTTTTGGATGCGTTTACTCCGGGTACCACCAAATATGCATGAAAAAGGAAGATCAAATCAAGACTTCTTTTATAACCCCGTACGGGACGTATTACTACGTAACCATGCCTTTTGGCCTGAAGAACGCAGGTGCAACATACCAGCGCTGCATGCAACGTTGTTTGCATAGTCAGATTGGAAAAAATGTCCATGTTTACGTGGACGATATTGCTGTCGTGACCAAGGAAAAAGATACACTCCTTGAGGATCTGCGAGAAACCTTCGAGAATTTGTGCACTTACAAGATGAAGTTGAATCCATCTAAGTGCGTATTCGGGGTCCCCTCAGGAAAACTTCTGGGTTTCATCGTTTCCCACAGAGGAATAGAAGTTAACCCGGAAAAGATCAAGGCAATCTTGAATATCTCAAAACCTACATGTGTAAAAGATGTCCAAAGATTGACGGGTTCCGCTGCAGCCGTCAGCAGATTTATCAGTTGGCTGGGGGCTAAAACCTTACCACTCTACAAGCGGCTGAAAAAATTCGACAAAATCAAGTGGATTGCGGAAGCCGGAGAACGTCTAGCAAGTTATGTACCTTTCCGTACTTAGTTCAATTCTATGTAAACATCTTTTGAGATCATGAAATAAAGTTGTCGGAATGCTGTCATCCATATTCTTATAAGTGCAAAGTGTTTCCGCCTCATCTATTTCCCAATGATCTTACAAATTTCTCAACGTTAACCCGAATTGTGCTTGCGTACTCGGCGTTACATAACTGAATGATTTTTCAGCCTTTTAACGGCTAAAGGGAACTTGAATTGCCTGCGTGCCCAAGTTTCACTTAAAACTTTCCTTGTTTCTCTAAGTCTTATCTGATTGTGTGTGTGCCGGGTTACGGGAACTAGTTAGTAAAAATGCCTTTAGCATGATTCATGTTTTCGAGTTTCAAAACTGATTGGTTCGTCCCCAGTTACTCGGCATAACGATTCATAATGCTATTTGAGCCATTTCAAACACTAAGGACAGTTAAAGCATATACACCAGAGAACTTAGAAGATAAAGGAATGGTAAAATCCAAATAACTTGCAAAGTAATTTCATAGTTTAAACTGCAAAAGACGGAATTTTCATTCATACAAAAGAAGCATTACATTTTGGATTACAAATGAAAGAACAGTAATGCTCCTATTGTCTACTTTTTCTATCCAGGTTCCAGGTAACATTTCAAGAATCCGACTCCTCCTCGCTGCTTTCTTCATCGGGGATCGGAGGAGCTTCCTCTTCTGGATAGTGGACGGAGACATTTACCATGGCGGCAATCTGGGTGGCGTGGCCCTTAACTTCACCAAAAATGGTGTTTTGTTGCGCATCCGTGTATCCCTGAGGGACACCGGTGGCCACACGCCAGGATTTGGCACTAGGGTAGTGCATGCGCATAAGGCCTAGAGCCATACGCGCACCACCCCGTGCAGCGGAGCGGAGAAGGGATTCCTTGGACTCCGCCACTGCCATGATGGCACCCGGAAGTTTTTCAACCTCCGAGTATTCCCCAGATTTATCGGGAAGGAACTTCTCTATGAGCTGCGTCCCAGCAGCCTTAATCGAATTCCATGTTTCCCCGAAAGCTCGGATGCCTGCAATCCGAGTTCCATCTGGGGTGTCTCCTGTTTGATCCAATAAAACATACAAAAGGGTTAGGCAGACAAACAGAGAAAGCAAAACATGGAAAGATGAGGAAAGGGTAAGAAATTTACCGATGAGCTTGTCGATCTCGGAAACTTCCTCCAGGCGAAGGTTCAGAGCTTCGGTCAAATCCTGAATGGTGGATTTGTCTTTTTCCGCCTGTTCGGAAGCCTTGGAATTAGCCATTCCAAGAGCCAGGCTGCTGGCTTCCAGGTCTTGTTGAGCTTTCACAAGATCCTTGTGAAGCTCGATGTTCTCATTGCGGAGAATTTCGGCGTTGCCAGAATCTTCCGCTGCTTGCTTAGCCTGAGCTAAGGCAGCTGAAAAGCAAGGGAAAATCCGAGTTGATCAATTTCCTCGGGAAAAAACTTAGACAAAGTCTTAAATCAGAAATTTCAAAACGAAAAAGCTTACCTTTCGTTTCCGTCAAAGCGAGCTGAGATGATTCCAGCTCCGCCTCCTTCTCCTCAAGAATAGAAAGAAGACTTCGAACTTCTTTATTCTTGACGGTGAGCTTCCTGAAAACTTCCAGGTTTATGGCTTCGGAGGTTTGCTGAAACACAGCAAGGAAAACTATGGTTAACAAAAAACATCAAAGCAAAAAAGCACGCATTTTGTTTAATGCTTGGGGGCTAGAGTTATATACCTGGCTCAAACGCTGCAAACCTGCCAAGTTTTCTTGGAATCCTTTTGCGTATTCTGCAAAAAGGTTCCCGGCTGCGTCCAAGCCGTCATTGATCACCTTGAAATCCTTATCAAAGGTGGGGATTTCCTCGTCAAAAGTCCGAGAAAATTCCCCCACCTTTGGGGCCGCCCTTTCCCTCGTGTCCGACTCGGACACAACGGGCTGGCTGGGCTCTGGGGGCTTGGTGGTGGTGGTTGCAGTAGGCTCTTCCGCCCTTGTGCTTGGCGTGTCCGGGGCGACGGCGGGAGAAGGATGGCTGCCTCGGCTGGAAGAAACTCTGAGTTTCTTCAGCTTTTTCGGCTTCAGGTTGGAGGGGGGTAGGCTAAAAACCAAAAACCCGGAAAAGGTTAAAACACCGAAGATGGACGAAAAAGATCCCATAAAAGAAAAACCCAGAAGAAAATAACCTGGAAGTGGCGACGGGGATTCCGTCAAGGTCGATAATCTCATCCGAGGAAATTATCTTCTTGCGCTTGCGCCCACCTGTAGCGGCGGTGCGCAGTGCATCCAGCTCGGCCTCGGAGGCTAACTCCGAGTCTGGAAGATCCGCAAGCTGTCGGAAGAACCAATCAGAGTCAAAAGGTAGATTATCCAAGAATTGAGATTATACCCAAATGACGGAAAATTTACCTTGGGAGCTGGGTTGTCGGCCGTGTACATTGGCCGACTCTCCGTGTATTGGTCGCGCGATGCGACCAACTGATTGATGCGCCGCCTAAGTTCCTTTGCGGGCCAATCCTTGTCGGTTGTCCGCATTGGATCCTTGGCTCCCGTGTATTCACACAGGAGACGGCCTCCGTGGTTTGCTAATGGCTGAATCCGCCTATCCAGCCAGCAAAAGACCGTATCCATACCGGTCAAAGGAGGTTTGGAGGAGGTGAGCTTGGCGATGCGCCTCTTGATCCTTAGCAGATCTGGAGGCAGAACCTGGACGGCTTCTGTCCCCCAGTTATCTTGGGGAATAGCGGCGGAATTCACGAAAGGTGGAACCCCGACGGCCTTTTTAGGGAAAGGCACGTCGGGATGATAGAAAAAAGAACCCGTCCAAAATTTGACGGATTCTGAGGTTTTGATTTTGGGGAACCAATCCTCTCGGAATCTCCGAAGAGTAAAGGAAATGGTCCCGCAATTTGGGAGTGCGCCCTCCGAAGAGTTACGCTTGACCCCAAAGCAATACAGCCAAAAATCTAACCTAGGCTCTATTCCTAGGTAACCTTCGAACAAGGCCTGGAAGCCGGCCATGTACAGAATGGAATTGGGAGGAAGGTTGTGAGGTTGGATGCTGTAATGTGACAGAACCTGGAGGAAGAAAGAGGAAGGTGGGAGCCCCATACCTCGTAGAAGGTGGGAGGTAAGAAGCACCCTTTCGCCCTCTTGTGGCATGGGTTCGGTCTCCTCTTCCGGGAGCCGCCACTTCTTTTTAAGAACCAAGCCCTCCTTCTCCAAGTTTGGAAGGAGAGCCGGGGGAATACTGCAGGCACTCCAGTTGCCTGCAGTTTCCTCTTCCTCATCCGCTCCGGCGGCGGCGGCGGCGGCCTTCGCGGCGGCGAGTTTTTTGCCAAGGAGCTCGATTTTTTCCTCCGCCGTTTCAGGTGCAAACGGCGGGGTTGTCGTGGCGCTCGATGCTGTGACGTCCGCGGCGGCGGAAGTGCTACCTCCGTCCGCAGTGGATGCCGTGGTCTTTTCCGGCTCGCCGCCGGCATGCTTGGGCGACCCTAGCTGTGGATCTAGGTCGCCCAAAAGTTCGTCGATGGAGGCGCGAGCCGGTGAGGACGACGGAGAGGCCATCTTCTTCGGTGGCGAGTGAGTGCTCCGGCGTGCGAAGAGATCGTCGGGGCAAGGTCTTGCTCTCGAGCTCGCGGTTGCGTCAATGGCGTGGGCAGTGATGGAGTGAGGAAAGATTTCCGATGACGACGAGGACGGCTATTTATAGCCAGATATCCGTTTAGATACGTGCCAACGGCTCTTTTGACCGTTGGATGTTCGACGCGTGTCGATCGCCGGAAAATCCGGGAAACGGAACGACAGAGGAATGATGGCTATCTCCTCGTTTCCCGTGAGAATCTGTCAGAGATACGTTGCAGGGTTTCCCGCGTGAAACCAAGCGGCGCTTGCGTCAGCATGATTAAAGCGCTGATGTCATAAGTTCCTTTTCCGCGAAGGATCGCGAGAAGAAAAGCCGGATTTTCATAGTTCCGAGTTATATGTTACCATCTCCTTCAAAAGAAAAGTAGAAAGAATCAAGACTACTGAATCAAGATTTCCCGGACAAAATACATTTGACGAAAGACGGAGAATCAGAGTTTTGATCCTTCCTGGGGGCTACTGTCGGATATATACTGAATAGGGGTATAGAAGATGGTAGACAAAGAGCCGGACTACCAGGGTGGCCTAAGTGGTAGTGGGCTTAGGTCCATTGGGCGGCCCAGTAGTCCGACGCGCAGAAGACGGATTCTAGAAGAACCCGGATCACGGCCCATGTGATCTGGCTTGGAGGAGAAGACGGATTCCTTACTTTCCAAGTTACAAGTTAAACGTAGTCTTCTAGGTTTCCTAATCTGTAAGCCCTAGTCCGGCTATTATATAAAGCCGGACAGAGGATAGATTCAATAAGTAAGTTAGAAGTTAAGTTCTAGGTCCTGAGTTCCTTGCTTTACGCTATTCGCCAAGAAGTTCATCCTCGCCGAATAAGTTAGATCTACTACCTCACATTGTAACCCAGATTTACGGGCTTTAGTCCCAATTAGTGAGAAGTGCAGGAGTAGGTACGCCGTACTGTCGCGACGTACCGAACCTGGGTAAAATCCCGTGTTCTGTGTTACTACGCTATCCCGTTACCCCACGTCTCTACCGTAGTCTCATGGCACCCCCGTCTATGAAAACTACTACGATGTCTCGACAACCCCCCTCAGATCGAGCACGGCCGTGCTACTTCCCCGCCGGCGAGCAACGGCGATGTTTCTGTCAAAGATTCAGTCGTGGCGCGTCAGTTGGGTTCAGTTAACCCAGATCTGAAATATATCCTCTCTGTTTCACGTTTACTGTCAAACGACTGAAACCAGCGCAGTGGTTGCGCTGTTCTGTTCCTTGCGCGCGGTCGTGGGATCGATCCCCCGCGGCCGCAGATAAAAACCACCTTTTTTGCCCGCAGCGGAGTGGCAGGGCCCACCTGTAAGCCACCGTGTCTGCCACGCGCGCGTCGCACGCCACGCTGGCCCCCAGGCCCACGCTGCAGTGGCTTGGGCTGGCTAGCTGTGTGTAACAAAAGTTTCTGTGTTTTTCTGTTTTCAAAAAATAGAACCTTTTAATTACAGATTAGTCCTAAATTTTAATTGGTTAATAACTTTTAATATATAACTCTAAAAAAATAAAAGTTAAATATGTTTATTGTTCTAAATTTAATTGTCTATCCATCTATGCCTCTTGTGTACTGTTTTGAATTTTCAAAATGCAATTCAAATTTGAATTCAAATAATTCAAATGCAAATTTCTAAATTCAATAACTAATTCATTCTTAATCCAATAAATGCAAATAAAATATGTTTTCCATACCATTTTAAATAACCTATTCAAATATAAAGTTTTTTTCATGGTTTGAATAATTTAAATTGCCTAAATAATTTAATACTTGTTTAATTCATTTAAATTTGATAAAATCATAACTTGCTCAATATAAAATATTTTTGAACATGCAAAATATGTTTTCAAACCACCAAAGTATAAAATTTTCAAATGTGAGTTTGAATTTATGTTTAGAGCAAATAAAATCCAATTAAAATTCATGCTTGTTTTAAATTCATTTAAAACTTGTTTAATATTGTTTAAGTCATAATAAATTCATCCTAACTCCTATTTCAAAATGTGAAACATGTAATCTAACTAAAATTTGATGTTCTTTTCAAATATAAATTTTGTTAATTGTTTTGCCCACTTTAACTTGGTGAAAACAACAATTACTTGTGTGACATGTTCAAGTAACCAAACTTTCCCAACTTAACCACTATTTTTCCAAACTTGTTTTATTCTTTTATCACTTGCATCTATTGTTGTTATTTTGTTGTTATCATCATGCATGCATCATGGTAATCAACTTTCACATAATAATAACTTGTAGATCATTTGTTTCCACTTAATTCATGGACTCTTGCCATATGCAATCCAATTGCATATGGGCCCATTTAAATTGTGTTATCATGTTATCTAGTTTATTTTGATGCAACCATTAATTTGACATGCATCATCCCATGATTGTGCACTATGCCATGATACTGATTGTTTATTCTTTCTGTATTGTATGTTTGCTTCTTCTCGGATAGACGACGACGTTGATACCGACGATCTTTACGACACCCCTTCTGAGGATCTAGCTCGGTACCCGGCTACTGGGTTTGCAGGCAAGTTATCACTCACATGAACCACTGTGTTCCCTTCAACATTGGTTACCGATACTTTCCGTTGTTCTTTTCTGCTAGCCTTAGTGGTAGTTGTTTCTGTTACGAACCTATCACCTGATACCCTGAACCATGATATTGCCTCACCTCCACTCCTATCACCCCATTGGTTGAGCCCGTGTCTTACTAGCATGCTTAGGGTTGTTTTGCTCGAGTCTGTTATCCGTTACTTTCTGTTATCATATATCTGTTATTCTGGGGCTCGATGTTAAACAACAACCTGTTAATTTGAGGTAATAGGACCAACTTTGGCGAAGCCAGAATGCAGGGTTATCCTTCGGATCCTGTCAGTAAAACACTTAGGACCAAAGTATAGATCATCCTTTTCTGCTCTATCAATGTGTGCAGAATATCTTCCGGCTGAATGGACAGAAGGGGATCTACTCCTTTCTTTTCCATTGTTGCGCGGACGCGCTTTTCCGGGGTTGTTTCTATCTCTTCCATTGTCACGCCCCTTGGGATTAGGTGGAGTTCTGCTCCTGTATCTTTCCTTATCCTTAGGCGGTGTCCGAGATCTTTCACGTCTGTGAGGTATATCATATCTTCCAGCTTTTTCGGCTGGGTTTCTCGGAGGTGGCATTATTTTGCCGTCATTCCGGTTTTTGTCTTCCCGATCGTGTGGTTTATATCCATCTTTCGGGAGATGAGGTCCGGTTCTAGACGCTGCGTCCCGGTTGTCGGGGTTTTTCTTGTCTTTTCTCGGATCCTCTTTTTTATCTGAATCTCCGGGTCCTTCCGGTCCAGGTGCTCCAGCAGCACAAGTGGCTGTTTTGCAGAGGGCGGAGTTATCATGCAGCCTCCCTGATCGCTCTTGGCCTCGCTGTTGCTGCTGTAATGCTTTTCCTAAGAAAGCGTACACCCCTTGGAGTTTTTCCCCGTTGGAGTACAGATCGTTGTTTAGGATGGCGAACGCTGCTTCCGCGTTTTCAGCTGCGGTTTTGTATATTGGTTCGCCCTTGGTATCTTTGCCGTTTAACTGTTTTTGCCACGATGGGTTATAAAACCTTTCTTTCGGCGGCAGTTCTTCCGGCCTTGCGATTCCGGGTAACCTAGTAGGTTTTAATGCAGATCTATTCTTTCTCTCGTACTCTTCTATTTCCTCCTTCATGATTTTGATATCATGCTGGGTTTGTTGAAGATGTTGCCGAGATCGGAGTAGATGTTGTTGTTGCCGTTGAAAAGCTTGTCTCCTGGCTTCCAGCATCTCAAGGGGTTCATTGGGTCCCACTGGCGTTTGCAATAGTTCTTGCTCTTCCTGTTCTGTCATTGGCACAACAGGGATTTCCTTTTTCTTCTCCGCTGGCTTTTCTCTGCTTGCTTCTCCTATTTCCGGGTTTTCCTCAGCTGCATAAGCTAGCTTTTTCTTCCGGAGTTTTTTAGCAGATTTGTGCCTTTTCTTGGAAGAGGGAGGGTTTTTGGCAGGCTCATCTTCTGTCATCTCCTTGACATGAGGGAATACCGGAGAAGTTTCTCCGTCTTCTCTCTCTTCCTCTGGCGGAGGGGTTTTGGGGCTTTCCTGGCTGCCGGCATCCGTGACTTCAGCCGGTTTTGCCATTAGCACTTCATGGAATCCCTCTTGAAAGGATTTTACCTTTCTTACGAAGGCGTCATCGTATTCGTCTTCGGAGTCGAAATTATCTGACCCGGTTTCCGACTCCAATCTTGCCTCGATGGCAGCTAGCACGGACTCAGCTTCCGAGTTTATCGTCGCGCTGGCGGATGTCGGATCTTCCGTCTGAGTGACGGGTAGTGGTTCTTCCGTCTCTGTGACGGGTGTATTGTTGTCTGCCTCTTGTACGGGATTTCCATCATCCGTGTTTTCGGCGACTTCAGATTGCACCATGCCGATAAAGTGTGAGTCACTTTTTTGTCGGCGATCTGAGCAAAATCCGGCATCATAGTCGTCTTCGACTGGGTATAGGGCGGGTGGGATAAACTTGCTTCCACCGCAAAATCCCATTGCTTCTGCGGTTAGTCCGATAAAGATGTTAGCAGATCCAATCGGTAACACACAGGCACTTACCAGGTGATTTTGCGCCGGTATATAGGATCCATTGTCGAGGAAGCGCCCGACGTCGTTGTCGAACTCCAGGCTTCTGACAGTGATCGATCTTCCAATTCCGCCAAGTATCCCAGATCGGAATTTTACGCCTGACCTCGTCTGCTCCCACGGTGGGCGCCAACTGTCGAGACATCGTAGTAGTTTTCATAGACGGGGGTGCCATGAGACTACGGTAGAGACGTGGGGTAACGGGATAGCGTAGTAACACAGAACACGGGATTTTACCCAGGTTCGGTACGTCGCGACAGTACGGCGTACCTACTCCTGCACTTCTCACTAATTGGGACTAAAGCCCGTAAATCTGGGTTACAATGTGAGGTAGTAGATCTAACTTATTCGGCGAGGATGAACTTCTCGGCGAATAGCGTAAAACAAGGAACTCAGGACCTAGAACTTAACTTCTAACTTACTTATTGAATCTATCCTCTGTCCGGCTTTATATAATAGCCGGACTAGGGCTTACAGATTAGGAAACCTAGAAGACTACGTTTAACTTGTAACTTGGAAAGTAAGGAATCCGTCTTCTCCTCCAAGCCAGATCACATGGGCCGTGATCCGGGTTCTTCTAGAATCCGTCTTCTGCGCGTCGGACTACTGGGCCGCCCAATGGACCTAAGCCCACTACCACTTAGGCCACCCTGGTAGTCCGGCTCTTTGTCTACCATCTTCTATACCCCTATTCAGTATATATCCGACACCGGAGGTGGTTGTTCTTTGCAATTGGAGATCGTCGTTTGTCGACGGTTGACCTCCGTCATCAATGTCCATTCCTTCACCTCCTTGATCATCGACAATGTCTGTTCCTTCTTCACCTCCTTGATCATCGACAATGTCCGTTCCTTCATCTTCTTGATCCTCAAGGTTTAGATAAGAAGAGATTACATCATGTTCTCCGGCTATGATATCTAATATAAAACCTTCAGCCTCTTGTTCCGCCGTCAGGTCTCTATTGTCCGCCATATATGTCACTCCTGCAGACATGTATGTAGTAAAAATTAATTAAGTATATAGGCGACTTAGCAAATATTGTCGTAGAAGGAGGGAAAACAGATTGCTAGGGTTTTGGGTGGAAGAACGATAACCACCGGAGGGGGAAAACCATACTTTAAAGGTGTGTCCAAGATTAGTTTCTCAAATGACTTGGAGAACCCCATAGCTAGGTTGCATTTGCTTTCCTGGTCATTTTGGTATATTACACTTAATATTCTGAATTTATTGAATTAAAACTTATTTTCATCATTATTTTAATGAATTTAATACAAATTCAAATATGGTCTCATTTTGAACTTTGTCAAACATGATTGAAAATGACATAAACAGATAGCTTACATTTTTCTGAACATTTTGCATATTTTTCCATAATTTTTGGAATTATAAATTAAAAGTTATTTTATTTAGAAGTTTAATTATGTTCTGTAATTCCATATAAAGTGGGCCCCACGTGTCACGATGACGTCATCCAAAAAAATATTCTCGCCAACAGTGGCCAGGTGACGTCATCATGACGTCACCCCCTGGCGTCACACGGTGGCCGGCGGTTGCAGTTTAGGCTCTCGGGTCTCCGGCGATTCCGGCAACGGGGGAGGGAACGGAGATGGGGAGGAGGCCACGGCCACTGTTCGATGGCGCCGTTCGATGGCGTTGGTTCGAGGGAGACGGCGACGGCCCGCGGGGAACCTACCGGAGAGACGGCGATGGGGCGGGGGCGGAGCAGGGTGGAGGAGAAGGGCGCGCCGACGGCGACGGCGACGGCGCGGTCCTCTGCGCGGGCGACGGCGACGACGACGAGGCAGAAGACGAGCGCGACGGCGACGGCGACGAGGCAGAAGACGAGCGGGCGCCGGCGCGAGGGTTTGGGACTTAGAATTTTGGGGTAGGAAGGCACCGCGCATATATAGGTCCAGCCTTTAGTCCCGGTTCGTGACAGCTACCGGGACTAAAGGTCCCCCGGGGTACCCTCCGCGGGCCTTTAGTCCCGGTTGGTGTCACGAACCGGGACTAAAGGTGAAATTTTTCGCGGCGTTTTCGTTCGCGCGCAGAACGAGCCTTTAGTCCCGGTTCGTGACACGAACGGCGACTAAAGGTGGTTATTCAAATACTTTTCCTTTTCCCAAACTTAAAAATACAAATAATATATCAGAAAATTCAGAAAAATAAAACTAATTTTTTTTAAAATCTTAAAAATACAAATAATATATCAGAAAATTCAGAAAATAAAACTAATCATAAAGATTCACACACATCTTGAATATATATATATAGATAAAAAAGGCAGTACATAATTGCTAGAGTGGATCTAAACCTAAACGGAGATCATAGATGCATGATCTGATATCTGCTAGTCATACTCCTGCCTAGGCCTATAGTACATGTACTCGTAGTCGCCGCCGTCGTCGTCGTCACTATCGTCTGACGGTGCTCTGCACTCCCTCGGAGGATCACGACTCCAGGACTGGGCCTGAGGCGGGTAGCGCAGGCGGGGGATATCGCCGGCCCTGATGTAGTCCATGACGCTCTGTAGAGTCCGGCCAGACCACCATAGCCGACGACCGGCCTCGTGAAAGTTCCCAGGAGGCAGGCCGTCCTCCTCATACCTGGCGAGCGCCCTCTCACGCCGATTGATGAAGAAGGCATCCCAAGTATGCTGGTTATCGGGATGCCAACTTGGATTCCTCCGCTGCTCCGGCGTGAGCTCGTGATAGTAGTGGTTCGTGATGGCCGCCCGACGCGCCACACCTTGAGGAAGAGGAGGGACCGGCACTCCTCCGGCGCTCAGCATCCAACCGGCGGGAACGTTGTAGCCGCACGGGCAGGGGTAGTTCAAGGCGGAAAGTGCCTCCGCCTGGATGAATGTTAGAGTGGGTACGATAGAAGCCATGAGAGAGTGGTGAGTTTGTATGTGTTTATGCCAGGGGTGTGGCAATGCATACATATATATAGCGAGAAGAAAACATCCCTTTAGTCCCGGTTGGGGACACCAACCGGGACTAAATGGGTTAGGGTTTCGTTTGGACAAATCAGATGGAATCACACGGATCATGTGTTTCTTTAAAGCGCTTGTGAGTCGTTGGATCCGGGGTGTGTTTCTTTCGAGCTGTTGTGAGCCGTTCGATCAGGGCTACGGTGTGTTTCTTTCGAGCTGTTGTGAGCCGTTGGATGAGGTGGTTTCTTAACCGTTGGATCAAAACCCTAGCACAACACTTTGTGAGCCAGAGGACCCTATATATAGCCCACCTTCATACACCGGTCAGTTCATCGAGCAAATACAAAACATCCGGATTCGCCATCATACGTCCTGCCGTGCATTTGGTATGCATATTGCACCCAGTAGCCACGGTGGGGCTGTATGATGGCGATACCGATTGTTTTGTTCTACATCCCCCTTTAAGGTTTGATACATCATATATTCAGTTTATCGAGGAAATACAAAACATCCGGATTCGCCATCATACGTCCTACCGTGCATTTGGTATGCATATTGCACCGAGTAGCCACGGTAGGGCTGTATGATGGTGATACCGATTGTTTTGTTCTACACCCCCCCTTTAACACATCCATCCATGCTTGGGTCAGTGTTCACTTTGAGCTCGGGTAGTAATGTGCAACTATTTGCTTGGTTGTGTTAGGGTGGCGCGGGAGTTGTGACGCGTGGCCAGGAGGGCGCGGTATAAACTGTCGCGCCTCGAGCGCGTCTTCTCCTCTCCACGCACCGTCGGGCTTCCACCATGCATCCGAGGAGGAACAGCACCACCGGCTTCCGCGGCGTCCGAGCACGGCAGAACAGAATGTTCAGCGCAGATATCCGCTGGGGGACGACCGCATCCCCCTCGGCTCCTTTGCGACGGCGGCGGAGGCCGCCCGCGCCTGGGACGCGGCGGCCTGGCGCCTCAACCGCCCGCGGTCGCTGATGAACTTCAACGACTGCCACACCGTCTGGGAAGCGGAGGCCAGGGCGCCGAAGCCGCAGATCGTCACTGCCTCCGACCACCTCCACCTCCGTCACCGCGCGTTTCAGGGCCTAGTCGACGGCAGGGAAGAACGCGTCGTCCGCGAGTATTGCCGGAACAACCCGGGGGAGGAGAGCGCCGACGAGGAGCTCTGGCAGACCCGCGCGGCTGAGCGGGCGGAGCGCCGCCTCGAACGCCACCTCGCGTTAGATGCCGCTCGGGAGGCGAGGACGAGGGCGCTGCAAGAGCTTCGTCGGGCCGACCGCGCCGGCGAAGTCTGGGCCTCCGACAATCCGAGGTGGGGGCCTATCTCGGACATACCATCATGCACCTCCGACGACGACGAGGAGGTCACCGACGAGTTCGCCGACGACTGTTCGATGAAAATTTGGTAACCCTGGCGTGTCAATTGATTTTTGCATGTGTGTGGTTCCAACTCCTCACTTATCATGCATGGACTCATTCTTATGGATGCGACCGCCTGAGCCTGATCGTGAGCGGAGAAAATTTTGCCCATCTCTTGCATCTAATCGTTCCGCCGCGAGAGGAGATCCATAGACAGGCGTGATGGATGATTTTGTTTAGATAATACCAGTCTAAAGCTGGGACTAATCTCAGGGAGTTAAGAACAAATTAACCTCGTTACCAGGCTGGGCGATCAGGCGGCGAGTTCTCGTTGCTACCGATCGTTGTCTCCGATCGCTAGCCAGGCAACCGATCGCTAGCCTGATCTTTGTCTCCGTTCTCCGATCGCTAGCCTCTGATCGCTAGCGAGTTCTGCTCGGGCTCGTGTGGTCTCTGCTTTCCGATCGCTAGCCTGATCTGTCTCCGTTGCTACCGATCGCTAGTAGGCACGGCAGATTTAAGGTGACGGGTGGAAGGCTGGTTTTCCGGTATACAGAGCCTAGACAATCTAGGGTTCGGACATGTCAGACGTGCGATCAACAACTGCGGGGGCTGGAACCAAGGAAGGGCTAGGGAAGTTCGGGGTGGAGAATGGTTCTGAAGGTGCGGCAAGCTCGGATCTTCCCCGGGGAGAAGGCATCAATGCCCTCTTTGACCGATTGGAAATTGGGGAGGAGGAGTTCGATGATCTGGTGATTGAAGAAACGGATGTGGACATCTTGGAGAATACTCGTTGGCTAGCTGTTGCTAGGGTAAACTGTGACAAGAACTTCAGCCATGAAGCCTTTGAACTTCAGATGCGGGCGGCGTGGAATTCTGCGAAGGACATATCAATGAGACCAGTTGGCGCGAAGAGATTCGTTATACAATGTTATTGTTTGGGCGATTGGGAGAAGGTCACTGAAAAAGGTCCATGGTGGTTCAGAGATTGGGCGGTGGTCATCGCACCGTACGATGGTTTCTCCGATCCGGAGGCCGTTGAACTTGAGTTTATTCCTATGTCTATACAAATCCATAAAATCCCTGAAGCCTACAGAAAAGAATCAGTTGTGAGATTAATGGTTACACGTCAAATTGGAGAGGTGATTAATATTGAGATGCAGCCGCCGGGTGTATTCAGGGGAGACTTTGTTCGTATCAGAATTAATCAAGATGTTCGTAAGGCACTAACCCGGTTTGTCTCTGTTTCTCTTAATGGTAAACGCTTAGTCTTCATGGTGAAATATGAGAAACTGGGGCTGTTTTGCTTTGCTTGTGGACGTCTTGGACACAATCATAAGGAGTGCGGGACAGGGATTTTTGAAGATAGTGAACTGAAATACGGTGATTGGCTTCATGCAAACCCAAGTCGTGCTAGGGGTTTTAGTGGCACTCGAGGAGGAACTAGAGGTGGATTTTCTTCTGCTACGATGGGAAGGAAACCAGAGGTTGGGGTTGTTCCCATGACAGGTGGGAGGAAGGGGGCCTATGTGGATTGGCGATCCCACCCAGAGAGGAGAGAGGACCATCTTGATGAGGAGCTCCTTGATACTGGTACAAGCCCGGTGAAAATAAAAGATACTGACATGTTAGAAGCTGAAAAGATGGCAATGAAACGTCTCACCTTTGATAACGTGGCTCCAGTAGCTAATGATATTCTGGTTCCTTTGACAGAGAAGCATAATGATGGAGTTTTGGCCGTAGTAACAGAACCACAACTATTGAAAAATCAGAAAAGACACAAAAGGGAGGATGACACTTCGGTTTCAAGTCAATCTAATGGATCGGCGGCATCCCGAGAGGATGACCGCCGGGCGCAATGAAAATTAGAAGTTGGAACTGCCGGGGGTTAGGAAAATCCTCGGCAGTTCGTGCGCTCCTGGTTCTCCTGGAGCGGCTCAAACCGGATGTTCTTTTTCTGTCCGAGACACATCTGAGTAAAGCTAGGGCGGAAAATTTAAGAAGACGTTTGCTGTTTGATCATATGATCATGTCGGAAAGTGATGGAAGAAGTGGTGGTTTGTTGTTTCTCTGGAGGAGTGATCTCAATGTTACTTCCTCTACGATCCATAATAATTACTTGGATATTCGCATAGATGAACACTGTGCTGCGGGATGGCGTATTACGGGTCTCTATGGTGAACCAAGTGCTCAACGGAAATTCAAGACATGGGAGTACATTAGGGAATTAAAATCCCTGACCAATCTTCCATGGGTTATTATCGGTGATTTCAATGAAATTATGTGGGCTTCCGAGAAAGAAGGGGGGAATTTGAGACCCCAACGGTGTATGCAATTATTTAGAGATACCATTCAGGACTGTAATCTTGAGGATATGGGATATGTTGGAGATATCTACACATGGAGGCATGGAAGAATTCGAGAAAGGTTGGACCGTGCGGTATGTTCTCATGATTGGAATTCATTGTTCCCGTTCGCGAGCTTAATTCATGAGGATTTCTCAAAATCGGATCATAGACCTATCACACTAGATACTAATTACCTGGAGAGTGTTGGGGGGGGGGGGCGAGACCTGCAGCTCCTCGAATGTTTGAAGCCCGCTGGCTGATGGAAGAATCCTTCGATGATATTGTCGGGTCGGCTTGGGCTGCGGCACAGCAAGCTAATCCAGGAAATTTGGCAGCAAAGTTACAGGAGGTGCACTCGGCATTACATACATGGGATCGGGGAACCCTCCAACTGCCGCGTTTGAGACTCGCCGATCTTCAGAAAGAGCTCAACGCCATAATGGTTGGCCCCTTGTCGGATGAAGCATCTGCTAGGCAACAGGAAATCCAAATCATGATAGAAAATATTAATGAACAGGAGGAGATTTAGTGGGTCCAACGTAGCCGAGCAAATTGGATGAAATTCGGCGACCGTAATACAAACTTCTTCCACAAGTTTGCTACAGCGAGAAAGAAGAAGAATCTTATAAAGAAACTAAAAGATAATCAAGACAATTAGATTGAGGGACAGGAGGTTCTCTCAGATCATATTGCTAACTATTTCCGTGGTCTTTTTTCAGCGGAGGTGGATAACCCGGATCCTCAAGTTATTAATAAGATTGAATCATGTGTGACGCCAGAGATGAATGCTATTTTATGTGCTGAATATACTCGTGAGGAGGTGAAGAAAGCGATTTTCAGTATCGGGGATCTTAAAGCCCCAGGCCCAGATGGTCTTCATGCCATTTTCTATAAAAAATATTGGGATCTTATTGGAGATGAGCTTACTGATGAAGTCCTGGCTGCAATGAATTCTCGAAGAATCCCGGAGGGGTGGAATGAAACCACAATTGTGCTAATTCCGAAATTGGACTCACCGGTGAAGGTAACACAATTCAGGCCAATTAGTCTGTGTAATGTTATTTATAAAATTATCTCCAAGATCCTTGCAGCTAGGTTGAAAGTAATTTTACCGGAGATTATATCGCCAACTCAGAGTGCCTTCGTCCCGGGTCGGTTAATTACGGATAATTTTCTGGTGGCATATGAATCCTATCACGCAATCAAGAAAAAACTGACGGGCAAATTCGGGACGTGCGCTATCAAATTGGATATGCATAAAGCGTACGATCGGGTGGAATGGAAATTTTTGCAGATGGTTTTGGAGAAGATGGGTTTTAATTCTCAATGGATTTCTCTGATAATGGAATGTGTCAGTTCGGTTAAATACCAAATTAGGATTAATGGAATTCTATCGGAGGAGATCACACCTTCGAGGGGTCTGCGGCAGGGGGATCCTATCTCCCCATATTTGTTCCTTCTCTGTGCGGAAGGATTAACTAGTCTTATGAAGCATGAAGAGGCTCTTGGTAATCTTATTGGAGTTCAGGTGTGTCACAATGCACCTGCCATCTCCCACTTGCTCTTTGCGGATGACTCGCTTATTCTAATGAGGGCAGACCTTGCAAATGCAAAATCTCTTAAAAAGATTCTTCAAGATTATTGCTCTTCCTCTGGTCAATTGGTAAGTGAAGAGAAATCCAGCATTTTCTTTAGTCCATGTACCACTTTGGAGGTGAAAGAGGCTGTGTGTTCTGAATTAAATATTCTTACGGAGTCCATTACGGATAAATATTTGGGGCTGCCACCACTTGTTGGAGTGGACCGTACGGATTGCTTCATGCACTTGGTTGATAGAATCTGTTCTCGGTTAAAAGGGTATAAAGAGAAGTTACTTTCCTTTGGTGGGAAAGAGGTGTTACTTAAAGCCGTTGCGCAGGCCATCCCCGCGTATGCTATGTCAGTCTTTAAGCTCCCTAAACTAGTTATTAAAGGGTTAACTGATGCAATGACCCGATACTGGTGGGGGGATGAAGAGGGTCAGAAACATATGCATTGGTTTGCGTGGTGGAAGATGTGCACCCCGAAAAAGAAAGGTGGCATGGGATTTCGAGATTTACACTGTTTTAACCTTGCTATGCTCTCAAAACAAGTCTGGAGATTACTCTGTGAACCAGATTCACTATGTGCTCAGGTTTTGAAGGCTAAATACTTTCCCTCAGGCGATCTTCTTAATGCCCCTCTTAAGAAAGGTGCATCTTATACCTGGCAGAGTATTTGGGCTGGAATTCAAACTTTTAAGAAAGGTTGTATTTGGAGAGTGGGTGTGAAGGGGAACGTAGCATAGAAAACAAAAAATTTCCTACGCGAGAGACACCCGAAAGGCCAAGATCTAATCTAGGAGACGAAGTGCAACGGGCAACAAGAGGGTTAAGGAGAACACATACCCTCGAAGACTCAAAGTGGTACGAGATCAAATCTCGTTGTTGGCGTAGTCGTACTCACACCGATCCCGATAGCGAGAAGATGGCACCGCAATCCGGCGGTGCATCCGTGATCGGTCACACGTACGGTTGATGACGACCTCCGTTCCCTCGTTCCAGCGGGGCGCGGAAGTAGAGGATCCCTCGGAACTCCAGCAGCACGACGACGTGGTGGTGGTGAAGAATCCCACGGTCAGGGCTTCGCCAAGCCGGAGACCATGAAATGGAGCAGCGGGTGGAGAGAAAGGGAAGTGGCCAAGTGTGTGGAGGAGGGAGAGCTCTCACCCTCCTTTTATAGGAGAGGGGGGAGGCAGCCCAAGGGGGGTGCGGCCAGCCCATGGGGTGCCCCCACCTCTTCCCTCTTCATGTGAGTGGAAGCTCCACTCACACCCACTCATGCTCCCATAATTTCCCACTTGGAAAATCCAAAGGTTTTCTTTTAATAAATAAATAAAACCTTTTTATTTCTTTATTTCAGCATTTGTTAATTCTATTAACAAACTTTTGCATATAGCACCTCGAATCATTTGTTAATTCTATTAACAACCATTCGACGAAAAACCCCTTGAACTATTTCAATTTTCCCCGAAACAATTTCGGTGCTGTCCAAAATATTCTTCGATATTCCGTATCCTCTCAAACGCGTCATCGAACCTTAAGTGTGTCACCCTACGGTTCGCGAATAAGATAGACATGATCGAGACTCCTCTCCGATCAATAATCAACAGCGGGATCTGGAGATCCGTGATGACTCCTATATATTCAACGATGACTCTCGTGATCGTGTGAACCAACAACGCCGTGAACTATTCCCTTTGTCTCGCGATATTTTACTTGTCCGAGATTCGATCATTGGTATCAACCATACCTTGTTCAATCTCGTTACCGACAAGTACTCTTTTCTCGTTCCCGTGATATAACATCCTTTGTGATCATATCACGTGCTTGCAAGCGGTTTCGATGTGATATCACCGAGAGGGCCCAGAGTATATCTCTCCGTCATTTGGATGGACAAATCCCACTCTTGATCCATGATCCTCAACTAATACTTTCCGAATACTCAACGACACCTTTATAGTCACCCTGTTACGGTGTGACGTTTGATGCCATCAAAGCACTCTTCCGGTATCAGTGATTGACATGATCTCATGGTATAAGGAATAAGTTACTTCGTGTGTTTGATATAACAATGTAAACTAAATGACTTGATCGTATTGCTATATTCTCTTTGGGTATATGTTCATCACATCATTCTTCTAATGACATGACCCCGTTATTAATAACATCCAATGTTCATGATCAGGAAACCTTGATCATCTATTAATCAACGAGCTAGTTAAAAGAGAGGCTTTACTAGGAACCATTGTTTGTTTATTAAGCACACATGTATCAACGTTTCCGGTTAATACAATTCTAGCATGAGAAATAAACATTCATCATAAACAAGGAATAAGATAATAACCATTTTATTATTGCCTCTCGGGCATATTCCCTTCAGTCTCCCACTTGCACTAGAGTCAATAATCTAGTCTGTAAGCACTTAACACATATGACGTTCCAGTGTTATTACCATGCTTCGCATGTGGTAAACATCATAAAAAAAAGATCTGAACTGTTCAGGTCCTATTGTATTTGCATGTTCTTTGCGTCTACACGCATCACTCATTCTCTAATGAGATGGCTTTGTATATATATGGTCAATTGGTGAAAACTTAATTCCTCAGCTTAAACTGATGTTACTAACATTGAGAAAATGTAGCTTCATAGTGTTAGCATTCTTGGAAATTCACCAAGTTTCGGTGATACCTTAATTCCTCAGCTTAAACTGATGTTACTAACATTGTAAAAATGTAGCTTCATAGTTTCAGCATTCTTGGAAATTAACCAAGCTCAATAAAGAACTCCTTGACACAAAATACGCTTATTATCAGTTGTCAACACAACGATATACTTTAGCCTTTGTTGTAGTATCTGTCACAATATTTTAATTTTGAAACTCTTTCAAATCCAGCATGGAACTTTCTTCCATCCTATTGTGCTACCCTTCATCACATATTTTATTTGAGATAAAATTACTTGAATAAATGACAATACTATTAGTGTAACATATTCCAACTAATATTTTGTCATTACTATATAGGAAAAAATATCCTTAGCATTTCTAAAATGACACAAGGATCTCTCCCACTGTCGTCTAATCATCATATGAATTATCCTGCTATAACATTTTATAGCATAGGACTCATCTGGTCGTGTACATAGCATGGAAACATTACTTCGAAATCTCAATTTCAATGATGCTCATCATGTGTCAAAACACATGAATCTTGCTCAATTATTTTCCATGTGACAAGAACTCCTTCTTATCAATTTTATATTGACTTACTTCAATATTTCATCTATGTAATTTGGCTTCAATCATATCAGGCGCTTCAATCCATCTTTTATAGATATCGATGCCCAATATCTTCTAAGCCTTTCATCAATATGAAATCTTAACCGTGTTAATTTAAAATACATATTTTCCAATCAACCATATGTCATCTACATAAAGTATTGGAAATATGTCATAACGCTCCCACTTAATTTCTTGTAACTCTACAAGCATCTTTATCATTCATGATGGAATCAAACTCTTTTGATAACTTCATTAAGGTAAAGATTTCAACTTCGTTATGCTCACTTCAACCATTGAAGTGCGCATGCCTTTCTAGCAACCTTTTGAATTTTACAAAACTCTCAGACTGTGTCAAGTACACATCCTTGAACAAACTTCCTCGAGAGGAGAATTGGTTTTGTTATTCAACATCCATATCATAATATGTAACTTTGCTAGAACTATCTGCAAAGACTAAGCATCACTACGGAAGATCAAAATCTTGTAGTAGTGAACTCTTTGAACTTCGTCAAAAACAACTTTTCGATAAGTACAACTTTCAAAGGATGTAAAATCCATGTCTTTGTCGCTATATAGACCCTTTTGCTATCGTTAGGCATCATGCCTATCGAAAGGACTACCAAGTCACATACTTGATATTCATACACGGATACTATGGCGGATATAATGACTCATAGTCCATTTTACGAAGCCAGGGCCCATCATTTGCTTCCTTTATAAGGTTCAGGTCCTTTTGTTGTCAAAACAACACTTTACACTTAAACCACAAGTTGTTCTAAGTACAAAGTTTTTGGACTTTTCTGGTACAGTTCGCAAACTCATTTGAGGTATCTACAACATTTGTAGTGTCTTCTACTTAGTCAAAATAGTAAACCCCGGAACAACTTCCAGTGCTGCGCTACTCTTGACATGATAACGAATATTCTCTAATCTCGTTGAGTTTGTACTGTGCTCCCACTCACTTGTTTCGCAAGAACTACTTTCTCGAGAAATCAACCCTTTCCGACAAACAACATTTGTCTTTTGGTTCGGTGACAGGAGAAATACCCAATGTTTTATTTGGGATAACCTTATAAACATATATTTATCCTATTTTGGTTGTAAACATTTTACTCATGCTATGCATACCAAAACTTAAGAAAAATGACAATTCGGGTCATTACCCAAACCATATCTTATATGTTGTCAATTTCAACGGATCTTGATGGTGCTCTTTTCAGTGTAAAAGCGGTTGTCCTTAATGTATAAACTACAAAATTATAATGGCAATTTTATTAATCTTACCATGTCAAACAGGGTTTGATTTTGTCTTTTGAATACTCCAATCTAATGTGGGGTATTCGAGAAGTATAAGTTGTAGAACAATTTTGCAACTTCTCAGATGTTTTGCTAAACTTGTAACTCAAACTTTATCCTTTATGATCCAATCATAAATACTTGATTATCTTGTTACATTGATTTTAACTTCATATTAACAACCTTTTGAACCAATTCAAAATGTCAAACTCTGTTCCCTTTAAATAGATATACTCACATATCTACTTAAATCATCGACAGAATTTTATGAAGGAAAAATTAATCCACCATACATGACTATACATAATGGACTATATACATCAATATGTATAATCTCCACTAAATTAGTCGTCCATTCTACTTTGGCCTAAGAACGGAATTCTAGTCATCTTTTGGAAGAGGTCTCACAAGCGTCCATAAAATGACTCCGGAAGTCCATCAATATGGAGTTCCTTCATGTTTTCCTTTCCGATATGAACTAAAATGGTGGTGTCACAATTTAAGTGAAACTCTTCAACGTCTTGCAACGTTTAGCATTTAGTCTTATAGATGTTTACTTTACCAACATGATTTATATTAACATATCCATCAATTATGGAATATGATCATAGTTTGAACAATCTCATTTGTTCTCACAAAAGACTAGAACAAAATAAAAAATTATTAAGTTCTTCAAATAAATCTTGACTGTTTGGTTCGATACGACAATGAACACAATAACACTTTATTTATGTTCTTGTCATAATCGATTCCACATCTATTACTAGTTCCTTTTAGGCCCTTGTATTTCTTTCATTGCGTTGCTTTGTATGACAACTCATACCAACCAATGTGGTATCAAAATACCCAAAAATACTTTGTTAACTAGTAATACATCTATAACTTGTATATCAAGCATATACTCCTGAGCTGGACTTTCCAGTTATCTTCTTTTTCTGCCATATATCTTTTTGTAATTCTATTTTCAATATTCCCTTTCCTTTATAGAAGAATCATTCAACATCAAACAATGCTAGTCTTAATAGCTCATTTTCTTTGGCGTGTTAGTCATATACTATCACCCATTGAGTCATACTTTGAGTTTGATTGTTCTACTAATATCACCATATTAATAATATTCTTCTAGATTCCACTCTTAGCAATTTCCAAGTAAGGTAAACTATTTTACCCATACTTCTAATCCATCCTATCATAACAATTTTATGATTAAGCTACTATAGCTCGAAGGAAGGAATTTAGAGGATAATTTTTAGCGCCCAACTTCTTGGAATATTCAAACGCCTAGCGTCTCCAATCATTGCATATATTCAGATAATATAAGCAAACATTGTCACGCTAAATTATACTCAGTCATGTTGCCACAAATAAGTTTCTAGATATCAATATATCTTTCACTTGATTGTTTCTGAAAACAACTCTTTTCAGTCCCTAAATCACCTTGATCAACAAAACATTCTTTTGAAGATAAAGTAATACGGAAGCAACCATGACTCTGGATTCTAAGTAGGAATTATTTGCTCTCTAGATTAATCAATCATTAACCACATAGAGCTAGGTAGGAAATACCAAAAATCTACAATAGGACTCAATTTTAAATTTCACTAATACGGTACCAATCTTAAATGGTATTTACCAGATCATAACAGTTATATCTCAATTAACAATCTAAGTGTAAGGTAGTTATGTGGATGCCAATGAATACTACAATTTGTGCAAATTCACTTTGATTTGTTGTTCATGATAAATAAGTTCAAGTTAATTCAAAAATTAAACCATGAACTCCCACTCAAAAACAACATCCCTCTTAGTCATCTTTAGTGATTACACGAACCAAATTCACTACACCAAAACCGATCATCACGTGAGATGATGTAGCTTCAAAGGCGAACATCGACATGTTCATCATATCATCCATATGACTCATGCTTTACCTTTCGGTTACGTGTTCCGAGGCCATGTCTGTACATGCTAGGCTCGCCAAGTAGAACCGTAGTATTGCGTGTGTTTCAAGGCCATGTCTGTACATGCTAGGCTTGAAAACACCCGTTGTATGCGAACGTTGAGTCTATCACACCCGATCATCACGTGGTGTCTCGAAACGACGAACTTTCTTAACGGTGCATACTTAAGGAAGAACACATTATTATCTTGATATTAAGTGAGAGGGATCATCTTATAATGCTACCAACGTTATCTAAGCAAAACAAGATGCATAAAAGGATTAACATCACAAACATCACATGTAAGGATAACGTGATATGATATGGTCCTCCTTGCACTTGATCTCCATCATGTGCATTATGGTATGATCTTAATCATTCCACCGGTGTGGTACCTAGTACCATGGAACCCCAATCTTGATTGTCCATCAATAAGAAGACAATCATATGGATACCTTCCGGTATATCAATAATTTACAAAATAGATCATCTCATAATCAAATTTGTAATATTGACCATATCACATCACATGCCCAGCAAAAAACTAGTTAGACGCCTCTAATTTATTTTTTGCATATTTTACGTGGCTTAGGGCTTTCGATGATAGAACCGTTCATACCTACGAACATCAACCACAACGTTGATAAACACATTTTTAACAACCCTTCATAGATTAGATCTTAACTATAGTAGGAGAAACAGACACCCGCAAGCCACTTATGCAATACAAGTTGCATGTCAGTTGTGGAACAAGTCTCATGTACGTGGACATGTAAGGTTAGTCCGGGCCGCTTCATCCCACTATGCCACTAAGATCATAAAATAGTCAAGGAGGTAATAACATGATCATCAACGCCCACATACACCTATGTGTTCTACCCGTACAAAACATCTACGCATAGATCCGGCTCTGATACCACTGAAGGGGAACGTAGCATAGAAAACAAAAAATTTCCTACGCGAGAGACACCCGAAAGGCCAAGATCTAATCTAGGAGACGAAGTGCAACGGGCAACAAGAGGGTTAAGGAGAACACATACCCTCGAAGACTCAAAGTGGTACGAGATCAAATCTCGTTGTTGGCGTAGTCGTACTCACACCGATCCCGATAGCGAGAAGATGGCACCGCAATCCGGCGGTGCATCCGTGATCGGTCACACGTACGGTTGATGACGACCTCCGTTCCCTCGTTCCAGCGGGGCGCGGAAGTAGAGGATCCCTCGGAACTCCAGCAGCACGACGACGTGGTGGTGGTGAAGAATCCCACGGTCAGGGCTTCGCCAAGCCGGAGACCATGAAATGGAGCAGCGGGTGGAGAGAAAGGGAAGTGGCCAAGTGTGTGGAGGAGGGAGAGCTCTCACCCTCCTTTTATAGGAGAGGGGGGAGGCAGCCCAAGGGGGGTGCGGCCAGCCCATGGGGTGCCCCCACCTCTTCCCTCTTCATGTGAGTGGAAGCTCCACTCACACCCACTCATGCTCCCATAATTTCCCACTTGGAAAATCCAAAGGTTTTCTTTTAATAAATAAATAAAACCTTTTTATTTCTTTATTTCAGCATTTGTTAATTCTATTAACAAACTTTTGCATATAGCACCTCGAATCATTTGTTAATTCTATTAACAACCATTCGACGAAAAACCCCTTGAACTATTTCAATTTTCCCCGAAACAATTTCGGTGCTGTCCAAAATATTCTTCGATATTCCGTATCCTCTCAAACGCGTCATCGAACCTTAAGTGTGTCACCCTACGGTTCGCGAATAAGATAGACATGATCGAGACTCCTCTCCGATCAATAATCAACAGCGGGATCTGGAGATCCGTGATGACTCCTATATATTCAACGATGACTCTCGTGATCGTGTGAACCAACAACGCCGTGAACTATTCCCTTTGTCTCGCGATATTTTACTTGTCCGAGATTCGATCATTGGTATCAACCATACCTTGTTCAATCTCGTTACCGACAAGTACTCTTTTCTCGTTCCCGTGATATAACATCCTTTGTGATCATATCACGTGCTTGCAAGCGGTTTCGATGTGATATCACCGAGAGGGCCCAGAGTATATCTCTCCGTCATTTGGATGGACAAATCCCACTCTTGATCCATGATCCTCAACTAATACTTTCCGAATACTCAACGACACCTTTATAGTCACCCTGTTACGGTGTGACGTTTGATGCCATCAAAGCACTCTTCCGGTATCAGTGATTGACATGATCTCATGGTATAAGGAATAAGTTACTTCGTGTGTTTGATATAACAATGTAAACTAAATGACTTGATCGTATTGCTATATTCTCTTTGGGTATATGTTCATCACATCATTCTTCTAATGACATGACCCCGTTATTAATAACATCCAATGTTCATGATCAGGAAACCTTGATCATCTATTAATCAACGAGCTAGTTAAAAGAGAGGCTTTACTAGGAACCATTGTTTGTTTATTAAGCACACATGTATCAACGTTTCCGGTTAATACAATTCTAGCATGAGAAATAAACATTCATCATAAACAAGGAATAAGATAATAACCATTTTATTATTGCCTCTCGGGCATATTCCCTTCAGGGTGATGGTACAAATATAAATATCTGGGATGATCCTTGGATCCCTTCGAGCCCTGGTGACCCCTCGGGGTGGCAATGATATTCTTAAAGTCTCGGAATTGATTGATCATGGTACTCGACAGTGGGATGAACCATTGATTCGGTCCCTATTCTTCTCTGTTGATGCCAACAGAATTTTACAAATACCGTTGGCTATAGGTATGATGGAGGATTTTGTTTCATGGAATAATACTAAACTGGGTATCTTCACTGTTCGGTCAGCATATTATACAGAGTGGGACTATCAGCATGGAAGGAAAATCTTGAGAACCAACGGACAGGGAACAGCGGCCATCAATCCTGTTTGGGCCAAAGTGTGGAGTCTGAAGGTTTCTCCAAAGGTAAAATTTTTCTCTTGGCGGCTTCTTCATGGAACAATCCCATGTAATTGTATACTGGCAAATAGGCACATCAGTGCTAGAAGTTTGTGCCCGGTCTGCAACATCTATTGTGAAGATACACTGCATGCGTTCTTCGAATGCCCAAGGATCCAGGAGGTTTGGGATTTCTTAGGGTTGTCCGGGACAATTGGGATGGCATCTACGTTTGACAGATCCGGCTCGGGAGTTTTCGAAAACCTACTGTGCCAATCCGACACCATTGCTCCTAATAGCTCTGATATTGGTACAAGGGACTTGTTAGCCACGGCGTGCTGGTACCTTTGGTGGCAGCGGTGTCAGCTTAAGCATGGAGAGAAATTGGCTTCCACTTCCAAAACGGCACATGCAATATTGGCCATTGCCACTAACTATGCTAGGGCCTCCAGAAGGAACTCGACGGTTAGGAGAGAGGGCTGGACAAAGCCGAAAGAGGGGTATACAAAGCTCAATGTGGACGCAGCGTTCCTTGGAGAATATTCAAAGGGAGCTACCGGGGCTATCATTAGGGATGATCGAGGCTTTTTCGTCGCAGCGAGTAACTGTGGTATCTCTACCATTGCCGATGCAAGCATGGCAGAAGCAAGGGCCCTACGTGATGGACTTATTCTAGCTGGTCAAGTGGGATGCAATAAACTCATCGTTAACTCCGACTGCATGGATGTGATCATGATTATGCAAGACGGAGGGCATTCTATCGGACCGGCTGCGGCTATCTATGAAGAATGCTCGTTCTTGTGTAGGAATTTTACCCACGTTATTTTTAGTCATTGCCATAGAGAGGGTAACAAAGTTGCTCACATGTTAGCTAGTAAGGCGGAGGGACCCCAAACCGTTGTTTGGAGGGATGATCCGCCAGATTTTATTTTAGAGCAACTCACCAATGATGTAACCATATTCTGATTTTGCTGCAGCAAGTTTCATGGACGCACTCTTTTCCTTACCAGGGTACCTACGGGGACTGTAAGATTTTTAATGAGGCGGCTTGCTTGCATAATATAATTTTTTCCATTTCAAAAAAAAAAAAACCTGGTTACCAGGCTGCCAGGTATACAAATCGTGTCATCAAGGAAAATATTCTCATGCACGGGTGCATGCGTGTGTGCACAAAACTCCTGGTTAGCTGGCCCCAACGTGTCAGCTAGACTACATACATCGATGCACCTGGTGGCATGACCGTGCTAGCACACGTATACTATACGTATTTGTACGGTATATTTCCGAGCGGCCGTCGGCCGGAAAGACCACGTACGACAGTCGTGACACAGTCCATACAACACACGTTGGGTATGTTTATTTTGCAGGAAGTTCACGTCGGTGAGGATGCAACAAAGTGCCTGTGCGATCCTACAATCAGGGAAGAGATTGGATTTTGAACGCCCGGTGCCTTCCAACGAAAGAAAACGGAGCGGCCGAAGGAGCAGTTCCGATTTTCCTGTTTACCTTCTTATCTTCTTATCCCCTGTACGATGGGTAGCTGCCTATATAAACAGGTACCAGCGTAAAGGAAAAGGGGGAGAAAAAACAGACGGAGGGAAACGCAGAGAGAGGAGCGAACGTCTGGCTGGAGCCGGCAGAGATCGATCTGGCCAGGACTCTCGCACAGCAAGCACATCAAACCATCCGAGCCACGCACCGACGACACCATCAACAAAAATGAACACCACCACCGTGAAGGCTATGGACGCAACACGCATCTGCTCCAATGGTGAGAATCATCTTTAAATCCCTCTCTTCTTCACCCTCCCTCACAGCTAGCATGGAGGATGGAGACTCGCCAACGCGCAGCACGCTGGCCGGCGCGTCCGTCATGTTGCCAGAGCTCGCCGCTGCTGGCGGCCAGAAGCGAGGAAGATGGCGTCATGGATTGGCGCTGCCTCTCCGTTCTTGTGCAGGTTCAGCCCACGTCCGACCGACGGGCAGCCTCATGTATGTATAGGCGCCTTGCCGTATGTTGCTTTGCAGGTGCAGCCGGCCGGTGGCGTCGGCGTGCCAGGCTGCGGATGAGCTCCGCTCCTAGGGGCTCAAGGCTCGGCGGACAGATATACAACATGGCGCTCGGCGTACAGGACAAAGATGTTCGTATAGGCACAAGGGTGGCCGCCGGGCATGTGCAGCTCCGATGCTCTCGCCGATGGTCTATAGGTGCAGCTCCTGTCCTCCCGCCAACGGTGTACAGGTGCCCTGACGCTCACAGCGGCGACGGAAAGGAGAAGCTTGCCAACGGCGTACAGGTGCATCCGGCTGATGGCATCGGAGTGATGAAGCGCCGTCGCCGATCTGCTCTGAGGCCAGCGGGTCTACGTGTACCGGTGCTGCCTCGACGGCCTTGGCGTCGGCACCAAGGTGTAGCTCGCCAACGACAGACGTGTGCAGCTCGACGTGCAGCCCGACCAACAGGCGCAGCTCTACGCTCCGTCAGCGACGTACGTAGCTCGGTTCGGCGGGCAGCGCGTGACACACCGGCGTGCAGGTCCCGATGCATAGGTTCATCCGGCGGCTGATCGTGAGCCGCAAATTGAACTAGCTCGTACATGGCAAGAAAGGAAGTTTTACCAAGCAAAAGACCAAGGCCAAACGTGCATGGCAATGCACTTGCTACATGGGGGCATATCTAGAGCACAAAGAATACCCGACGGCATATATGCCCCGTGCATGTAGAAGAACAACGCCGGTTTTGTTATTGGTGTGTAGATACCGACGATAGGTGCACTTTGGCGCTCCCGGCGGTGGCAGCGGGCACATAGGTGCAGCGCGGCGTAGACATGTACCATGCTTGAATTGTGTAGCCCGGCGTACCTAAGGCAGCGCGCCATCGCTAGACTCTACCACCCCGCCATCATTTTGTTTCTCCACAGGTCCATGAGACGGCGCCTCTGGCTAAGATAACGGCCGTGAACTCGGCGTTAGGCGAGACGAGGTCGCCGACCATACCAGCTATGCCAACTTGAGCGACAATTGGTTTTTGCACCAACGTCGGTCTCCCGACAAGATACTCCTGCGAGGCATTACCCCTTGCGCACCCCGACAAAGCTGCTAGTCGTCTCGAAGTCCTAACCAACCGGACTGCATCACACTACTTCAACAACACCCATCATCGCCGCTCAAGACCGATGAGGCGCGACGGCGAGGGCGGGCGAGGCCGAAGCAAAGGCCACGCTTTTAGCGGCGCGTGTACCGATGAGGACACGGGCTCTGCCGCTGCCCACACACACCATACCTTTATGCATGCAGGACGTGAAGCGAAGACGACGAAGACGACCACACAGCTTAATCGGAGGTGTCTCGCGGCGTAACCCGCGGGAGTAATTAACCGGGAGCCTTCCGAGGCCCCGGGAACCAGGAGACCGCAATGGCATTAGTCAGGCTGGCCGCGCTAATAGGCCACGGAGCGCAACCGGGAATTGTATTTGTTATCAATATGATTAATGAAATACTTTCCCGCACCTTTTGTTTATTTTCTTTGTGTATTGTTATACACTGGCACGCCCGCATTCTTTCCTTTTACCTTTTCCCCGATGCGAACGAGAGAGAAACCACGCCTTCCGCACTACTACACGGCGGAGCGGTTCGTAGAGAGACGAATGTTTTTCTCGCGTCAAACAACGACGATGACCCGGAGGAGGTCACCGACGAGTTCCCCGACGACGACGACGAGGAGTAGTGTTTGTATGTTTTCAGTTTTTAATAAAGTTATGAAATCAGATATTTTATCTCACAAGGTTTTGAGACATTTAAGTAACCTTATGTTTTCCATGCTTTCCACTCGTTTTTCCAAATATTTTGCAAAGGAGTTAGTCTTAAACACACCAGAGATAATATAATTCACATGATCCATTCAAAAAAGTTTGGTACACAATAAATTATTACACATCAATTCTTCCCTTGTGTCCCTGCTTTCTTACGATTGGGCCGTATCCATGGAGCATCCTCATCATTTAACTTAATGCTTGGGTCAGTGTTGACTTTGAAGGGCGGAATTTCACCAAACATATTATAATCTTCTGACATGTCTGTCTTGTCCTCCACTCCCACGATGTTTCTTTTCCCTGAAAGAACAATGTGGCGCTTTGGATCATCGCATGATGTACTGATCGTTTTCTTATCTTTCCGTTTCGTCGGTTTGCTACTCATGTCCTTCAAATAGAAAACCTGAGCGATATCTTTGGCTAGGACGAATGGTTCGTCAAGGTAACCAAGATTGTCGAAATCCACCATTGTCATTCCGTATTGCTCGTCCACCTTTACCCCACCTCCTGTTAGCTTGAACCATTTGCACCGGAACAAAGGGACCTTAAAGAAGGGTCCATAGTCAAGTTCCCATATCTCCTCTATGTAACCATAATATGTGACCTTTTGCCCAATCTCGGTTGCTGCATCAAAGCGGACACCACTGTTTTGGTTGGTGCTCTTTTTATCTTGGGAGATCGTGTAAAATGTATTCCCATTAATCTCGTACCCTTGGTAAGTCGTTATAGTCGAAGATGGTGTCTTGGCCAACATGTACAGCTGATCTCCAACATCATTGTCATTCATTAAATGTTTTCGCAACCAACTGCAGAAATTCTCCATGTGGGCCTTTCTAATCCATGATTCAGGCTTCCCCGGGTTGTCCGAGCGTAAAATATTCTTGTGTTGCTCGAAGTACGGAGCCACCAAGCTCAAATTTTGCAGAACTGTGTGGTGTGCTTCAGTCATAGAATGACCGTCCATACATATCGTTGATTTCCTTCCGATCGTGCCTTTTCCACTTAGTCTCCCCTCGTGCCGTGATTGAGGAATACCAGTCGGCTTCAGGTCAGGAACATAGTCAATGCAGAACTCAATTACCTCCTCATTTCCATAGCCCTTTACGATGCTTCCTTCTGGCCTAGCACGGTTACGAACATATTTCTTTAATACTCCCATAAACCTCTCGAAGGGGAACATATTGTGTAGAAATACATGACCGAGAATGGAAATCTCTTCGACTAGGTGGACCAGGAGGTGCGTCATGATATTGAAGAAGGATGGTGGAAACACCAACTCGAAACTGACAAGACATTGGACCACATCGTTCTGTAACCGTGGTAGATCTTCTGGACTGATTACCTTCTGAGAGATTGCATTGAGGAATGCACATAGCTTCACAATGGCTACTCGAACATTTTCCGGTAGGAGCCCCCTCAAAGCAATCGGAAGCAATTGCGTCATAATCACGTGGCAGTCGTGAGACTTCAGGTTTTGGAACTTTTTCTCCGCCATGTTTATTATTCCCTTTATATTCGACGAGAAGCCAGACGGGACCTTCATACTGCTCAGGCATTCAAAAAAAATGACCTTCTCTTCTTTCGTAAGAGCGTAGCTGGCACGACCTTGAAACCATTCCGGATGCCGGTTGACGGGGGGATAGTAACCCGGTAGGCCAACTCCAAGGTGTAACCCGGCCCAAAGGACGATGCGCGGGATCCGGCTAAGGTCAAAGAAACTTCTGGAAGGCCCAAAGTTTGTAGGCCTCGTAACCCGGATTGTGGGTTGCGGTAAGGAGAGCTAGGGTTTGTAAGCAGAGTCCGGATAGGACTCAAGCTGCGCCTTGGAGGGCAAGCCAGGGGGGGGGGTACGGGTACTTTATAAACCGGCCCCTAGGTTTAGTTTTACAGAGATTCACGACATAACCATATTACCTGTTATCGAGTATCCAGTACAAATCGAGAGCTATATTCGAGACCCGGCGAGTTGATTGCCGATTCCTAGATCGCTTATCATCATGTTCTCTTTCGAGCTAAACCCTCTCCCAAATACCTGTGTCGACTTGCCCCAAGATCAGTTGCCTCTGGCAACATCTCCCGTGATTATCCCACGACAGTTGGCGCCCACCGTGGGGCCTGCGTCCAAAGGTGTTTACATCACGGGAGAAGCTCGGAAAAGCATAAGGAACCTCGCCGTCGGAGGGATCTATGTCAACGGCGAAGGAGAAAGGATGGTGGACGATTCCGGTTGGGAGCTAGAGTCAGATCACCTCGAATCCGGATCTACTGTGACCATCGGACAGATCCGTATCTTCATCGGTATGGTACGTACGCTCGATTTAAAAGGACAATATCATGTGCATGTTACAGGGACTTCTAGCAGAGACAAAGAAGCACTAAAACAAGCGGCGAATCCAGTTTCCTCGGCCGTCCCGGGATACTTGAGATGGGCGGAGCAAGAGGTAACGTGGAGCAGAAGGGATCACCCGGGAGGAATAGAACGCCCCGGAATCTTGGCGTTGGTGGTTGCGCCGCAGGTCAATGGTTACGAATTGAAAAAGGTCTTGATGGATGGCGGGAGCAGGATCAATATCCTGTATTGGGAAACCTTCTTGCGCATGAACCTCAAGGAATCTCAGCTGCAGAAAAGTTCAACAGTCTTTCATGGAATCGTACCGGGTCATTCGGCGCGCCCTGAAGGAAAAATTACACTGGAACTTGCTTTCGGAGAGTCAGCGGATAATTATCGAGTGGAGTGGCTCACGTTTGAAGTGGTCAAGCTGCATAGTCCTTATCATGCGCTGTTCGGAAGGCCGGCTTACGCTAAATTCATGGCTAGGCCGTGTTATGTATATTTGCAGCTAAAGATCCCGGGCCCTAAACAGACCATCACTATACATGGGAGTCGGGATATAGCCGCTGAGTGCGATGAAGGAGATTTAGTGATGGCAGAGCAAGATTGCAGAAAGGAAGAACTCAAATATTACCGATCTCAGGTGGATCCGGGTAATGGCACAGCATTGAGAAGGCCGGACTCCGAGGACGAAAGAGTAAAATTCAAGGCGGCACAGGACACCAAGAAAGTAGATTTTGTGGAAGGCGATCCCACCAAGCAGTTCACTATAGGGTCGAACTTGGAAAGCGGGCAAGAAAAGGCACTTGTGGAGTTCATTCGTTCAAACGCGGACGTGTTTGCTTGGACACCCAGCGACATGCCGGGTATCCCCACCGAGTTGGCAGAGCATAGTTTGCATGTAGATCCCAAGTCTAGACCTGTGAAGCAGGGTTTGAGAAAAATGAATGAGGAAAGAAGAAGAGCTATAGGTGAGGAAATCGCGCGACTATTAGCTGCAGGCTTCATCATGGAAGTTTTTCACCCAGACTGGTTGGCGAATCCGGTTCTTGTGATGAAAAAGACGAATGAATGGAGGATGTGCATTGATTTCACAAGTCTCAACAAGCATTGTCCAAAGGATCCGTTCGCGCTACGAAGGATAGACCAAATCATAGACGCGGTAGCCGGGAGTGACTTGCTGTGTTTCTTGGACGCATATTCGGGATATCACCAGATTAAACTCAAAAGGGAGGATTGGGAGAAAACTTCGTTCATAACCCCTTTTGGGGCCTTCTGCTACAAAACCATGACGTTTGGATTGAAGAACGCGGGCACAACCTACCAGCGGTGCATTCAGAAGTGCTTCGAAGACCAAATTGGACGCAACGTGCATGCTTATGTGGATGATGTGGTCATCAAGACCCGGAAGGCCGAGACATTTATAGACGATCTAAAAGAGACGTTCAAAAACCTAAGAAGATATCAAATGAAGCTCAACCCGACAAAGTGTGTATTTGGAGTTCCAGCTGGCAAGCTACTCGGTTTTATCGTTTCAGAAAGAGGAATTGAGGCAAACCCGGACAAAATTAAAGCTATCCAAAATCTAAGAAAGCCGGAAAATTTGAAGCAGGTTCAAAAGCTTACGGGCTGCGTGGCAGCCTTGAGCCGGTTTATATTCAGACTCGGGGAAAAGGCAATACCCTTGTACCGGCTCCTGAGGAAATCCGATAAATTCATATGGGATCAAGAGGCGGATGAGGCATTCGAGGCACTAAAAAAGCAGCTATCTGAGGCACCGGTGCTAGCGGCCCCGGGTCCCAAAGAACCTATGTTGTTATATGTGGCAGCTGGGCCCCGGGCCGTCAGTGCGGTAGTGGTAGTGGAACGCAAAGAAGACGGAAAAGGTTATCCAGTTCAGAGGCCGGTTTATTACGTCAGCGAGGTATTATCCGAGGCAAAGCAGCGTTACCCGCATTGGCAGAAGCTGGTTTTTGGAGTCTTCATGGCCAGCCGGAAATTGAAGCCGTACTTCCAGGAGCACCCTATAACAGTAGTCAGCTCAATACCAATGTCAGATATCATCAGAAACTCGGACGCGACCGGAAGAATAGCCAAATGGGCGATAGAGATGGGGGATTATCATATCAGCTACGAGCCCAGAGCGGCAATCAAATCCCAGGCCTTGGTCGACTTCGTTAACGATTGGACGCACACCGGAATGACTACCATAGTTCCAAATTCCGAGTCGTGGACCATGCACTTCGATGGATCGAAACAATACGAGGGATCAGGAGCTGGAGTGGTGCTAACATCACCCAAAGGAGATAAATTGAGTTACGTATTACAAATTCACTTTGACTGTTCAAACAACGTGGCCGAGTATGAGGCCCTATTGCATGGCTTAAAGGTAGCCAAGGAGATGAACATTAGAAGGATACGATGCTTTGGAGATTCGGACCTTGTGGTACAACAGGTATCAGGAACTTGGGATAGAAAGGATGCAACCATGGCAGCTTACCGCAGGGAGGTTGACAGGGTTGCAGGATGTTTTTCCGGGTATGAGGTGGAGCATATAGACAGAAGAAAGAATGAGGCAGCAGACGCCCTTGCTAGACTCGGCTCGCGCAGAGAGCCGGTTCCACCCAACGTTTTCCTGGACGAGTTATGGCGACCGTCAGTTAAAACCGAGTCAGAGGAGGAGCTGGCAAACCAAGACCCGGATGCAGCACTTGTGGCCACTATACGCACTATTCCTGAATGGACAGAACCGTTTTTGGCCTACCTATCACGGGGCGAGTTACCACAGCAAGAGGTGTTAGCAAGGCAAATTTTACGGCGAGCAAAGGGGTATTCTATCATCAACGGGGAACTATACAAGAGAAGTGCCGCGGGGGTCTTTTTGCGCTGCGTGGCACCAGAAGAAGGCCAGCAGATCCTTAAGGAAATCCACGAAGGTGATTTCGGGCATCATGCCTCCACAAGATCCCTTGTGGCCAAGGCCAATCGACATGGATTCTTCTGGCTCTAGCATACACTAATTATTGGATGTCAAAGGTACG